>CM048746.1:67048683-67648683 GCA_026315105.1 Locusta migratoria | reverse complement strand
CTTGTAGTGTGTCATTAACATTGCAGGCTGTAGTTAAATGCATTTTATTAATAGTACTAGGATAACAGAACTAACATTCACAGAACTTGGAAGTCAGAAACAAACTGTGAGACAACCTTACTTGAGACAGAATATACTTCTCTCCAAAGAAGACGTTAGTCTCAAAGATTGTAGTATGGCATACATAACATCTCTGATGGGTATAGCTGACACAAACTAATATTGCCTGATTTATTTATTATTTTTTAAGTCGATTGAATCAGTAACTTCTCCTCAAAAGAATTTGCAATAGATGGGAAAGCAGTGGAAATACTCTTACAAATAGTACTAAAGGGTAATCTTGTTACAATTTCTAACTCCTTCAAAAATGCTTTAGGAGTCACACAAGGAGATAGTTATTTTTAAACAGAATACTGGAACATAGATGAAGGAAAAAACAAAACAAAAAAACTTTGTGTATGGTAGTTATTGTGTTGGATAGACTGAAAATGAGCATAGTTTGTTTATTCTTTGTAGTAAACTTTTAATAAAAAATAAAGTGTAAGAAAATATTTTAAAAATAAAAACTTTTGAAGGAAAGAGATGAGCAAGCATGTCTACAAATACTGTGCGAAAAGACAAAATATGTGACTAATGAAAATACATGGTCCAGATTTTAAAAAACCCTATGTCATAAGAAACCTGACAACTTTAAAGAGGGGAGGGGTGGTGGTGGCAAAATAGACAGACAAAAAGTTAGAATTAAAATTGGAATAAAGAGTAGATCATATATGAAAATGGGAAATTTGTATGTACAATGAAAATTATTTTTCTGAGATTGTTGAATAAAATGTTATAATACAGTTATGAAACAGTTGTGGGGATCGATACCTAACAACTTTGGACAAGTGTAATATCTTTCTGTGTTACGAAAGGTCTTTGCTGTAAGGAAGCGGAAACACCAGTTCCCGCCTGACATTTGTATAGTGTAAACGTGTTATAATAAAGTCAGTGTATGAAAGTTGGAGTGTCTGGTGTCTTATCCGACCCGATCCTATAAACCTCCACATTGGTGACCCCGATCAAGTGTCGCTTTCGAGTTACCGCCCGAAGTGCTTTCCATCCGCGTCTACCGCGATATTCGCGCTCCCGCGTTCGCATGCCGCCTATTGTCCGTACTGTGCACAATGGCTTCACCTAACGGACCTCCGCCGCCCGGATTCTGCCGTCCCGTGAGTGTGCCTCCACCTGCCGAATACCGACAAGGACAGCAAATTTCTTACAGCTCCGGGAATGCTACTCCGTGTGCAAACTTCGTCAGTATACCCGTGCCTACTATGGACTCCGGCTTTGTTAGCCCGCCAAAATGTAATCTTACAAGGGACAGCAGTGCTGGAGAGGTTCTCTCCTCTACGCCGAGGTTTCCTTCCGCTCCCGCTAATGCAGCGGAATTTTTAAGGCTGAACTCTACTCAACAAAAAGCTACGGCATTTGAAAGGCCGCCCGTTACATATCATTCCGCGCCTGTTGAACCTCGTGTGCAGGACACCTTTTTCGCCACACCGGGTGTAAACAACGTGTGTAATAGAGTTCATGAGGGTGCCTCGAACGTTTACGACCATAACTTCAGTGTTCCTGCGTCGGTCGGAAATGTTTTGAACACGAACAATGCGGCAGCCGGAGTTCAAACTCCTAATCGTCAGCAGTGCAATATTCATCCGCCACGCCAATGGGACCCATCTACCCGACTTCCGACACACGATGTTGCCTCTGAGGCTCTGCACGCGAACCCTTTTCACCAATTTTATAATATGTCGCCGCAGTTTCTCCAGAATCCATCGCCTGCTCACAGGGACAATTCGCTCGCACAGACTGTTGTTCGACGGTTGGAGAACATGCCCACGCTACCTCCTTTCAAACCTGCTCACCCAGAGTTTTGGTTTAACTTGGTAGAGCAAACTTTCAATGTTTACGGGCTTGACGACGACGCGCGTTTTCACTGCCTTGTGAACCATCTCCACGAGCGCGTCGAATTAATCTACGACCTTGTCAAGAACCCTCCCTCGACAGGGAAGTACACGGCAGCCAAGCAGACGATTCTGCAACGTGTGTCCAAAACAAGGAGAGAGAATGTCAGACAACTAATATATGAAGAGCGTCTCGGCGACAGGTCTCCATCACAGTTGTGGCGATGCCTCCGTTTACTTGTCAGCGAACACGACTTGCCAAACGATACACTCACCGAGATTTGGACAGAAAAACTGCCTCTGCCTGTACAGACTGCAATCTCCGCGTACGAGGACAGGTCAGTTAACGAACTCTTACGCGCCGCCGATAGAGTCCATTCTGCCCGGCTACGCGAACTCCGCGCCAGCGCTTCTAGACCGTCTAATACAAGACCTGTCAAGTCAGTTGCTCTACCGGCACCTTCATCTCGACGCAGTGACGGCGCTTCTGACGCCGCGGAAGATCATGGGTCGCAGCTTCCTCCGCCCCCAGCAATGACATACTGTTTCTTCCATTATAGATTTGGAGAGCAAGCACGCAATTGCAAACCACCGTGCTCCTACCCAAACTACAATCGCAGGTAGGCAGCGGCGCAACCTCCTGCAAACTAAACGAGCGCCACCCAACTTTACATTCTGTGTCACACGCCACTAGAAACCATGGCCGGGTGTACGTGAAAGATCTCTCCTCTGGAACAAATTTTCTAGTGGACACCGGAGCCGACGTGTCACTGCTCCCTGCTCGCCTCGCTAACAGGAAGATTCACCGGCAGAAGACTACACTTCGAGCAGTCAACGCATCGCATCTCCAGTGCACCGGCCTAACCTCTTTTAATGTCACCCTCGCCCCCAAGTGCGAGTTAGAGTGGAGATTTTTAGTTGCGCAAGTCGAAGAACCTATAATAGGTATAGATTTTCTTAGGCATTACAAAATAACAATAGATTTAGCAAGCGATCGCGTGTTCTATCCGGCGTGCAACTTGTATATTTCTTGTGTGCCTGCCAGTGTTCTAACTAAGGACGAAGATAACGTTCGCCTAGCTACCAAAAGCGCTAATCTCCCCGGCGAGTCTCTCGAGTGGTCAAACAAGTGGCTCGCAGAGCGAATCGAATCTACGAATCACGAACTTCATCGTCGGCTGCAGGATTTAAGCTCAGAGCTGTCATCTGTCCGCGAACAGCTCAACAGTCTTCAAGCATCCTGCCCGCCTTCAGTACTACAGGTTAGTCAGTGTTCTAGTGATCCTGCGCCCGCGCGCAACTGTGACAGGGATTCCTCTACCTGTAACTGCGTTTGCGCTCGTCCTCATTCTGACAGTGTTATTACGAGTGCTACCCCTCCTCCCCGCCTACCCGGACGGTCAAATTTCCGCGCGCAGGCTAGTGTCAATAACTCACAGCAATCAGCTGTTTCTATGCGCCCGCTGCTGCCCTCAGCCTCGCCAGCGGCGCCTTCCGCAACTATTACTCAGTGTACCAACTCAACCCAACGCGGCTCGCCTGTTTGCAACTCTCTACCTACGGGCAGTTGGCAATCGTGTAAACTCTCGACGCCAGCGCCGCAGCTTCGCTCGGAGGCCGATACGCTCGCGCCTATTCAAACTGTTCCCTCGCACACGGCGCCCCGCGTTGCCTTAGTGACTAACGGAACTGTTCATAGACTACGCCTGATTGACGGACCGCCTATTTCGTGCCGCCCTCGTCGTCTCAAACCCGAACTTATGCCCGTTGCTCGCGAACAGATCGACGAACTAATAAAAGGTGGAATTATTGAACCCTCTTCGGGATGTTGGTCGAGTCCGATTCATTTCGTCGCAAAGAAAGACGGCACTTGGCGCATGGTAGGAGACTATACGAAGCTTAATTCTCGTACCATCATCGATAAATATCCCGTCCCCAACGTGTCAGACTTTAACCACGCTTTGGCCGGCGCCCGGTGTTTCTCGGTGATAGACTGTAAACGTGCCTATCACCAGATTCCTATGGCCCCGGAGGACATAGAAAAAACGGCAATCACCACACCTTTCGGACTGTTCCAATACAGATTCATGCCTTTCGGGTTGCGGAATGCTGCTCAAACCTGGCAAAGGTTTATCAACGAGGTACTGTTCCACTTAGACTTTTGTTTCGTCTACCTCGATGATATTTTGATTTTCAGCCCTACTGCGGAAAAGAATAAGGAACATTTGCAGATAGTTAAGGACACTCTCGTTGCAGCTGGTGTAGAGCTTAATAATAAGAAGCTGCAACTTCACAAACCTTCAGTTCTGTTTTTGGGATATGTTGTTTCAGCTGAGGGCCTCACACCCCCTGTTGACAAGGTCAAACCTGTTTTAGAATTACCACGACCTGACACTTATAAAGAATTACGTCGTTTCCTAGGAACAGTTAACTATTATAGGAAACATTTGCCAGCTGCTGCTGAGGTTCAGGCACCTCTCACAGATGCCTTGGCAGGCCAAAACACTACCGGCATCCGGCAGGTTCCGTGGATCCCAGTAATGGAAACAGCCTTCGAGAAACTGAAGCATCTATTAGCAAATGCTGTAACTGTGGCTCACCCGCATCCAGATGCCACCCTCTTTATTACAACAGATGCAAGTGACTGTGCTATAGGTGCTGTTTTGAGTCAATCTGTCGGAGACGTTACATCCCCCCTCCAGTTCTTCTCAAAGAAGCTGAATAACGCACAAAAGAAATATTCTGCCTTTGACAGAGAATTGCTGGCTGTCTATGAGGCAGTGAAACATTTTCGTACGGAAGTTGAGGGACGTGGCTTTTATATCCTCACGGATCACAAACCCCTTGTGGCCGCCATCCAGAAACCTCCGTCTGACCCTCCGCCACGACGTTTCCGTCATCTTGATTACATCCTACAATTTACAAGTGACGTCAGATACATTAAAGGTGCAGACAATATTGTAGCAGATTTCCTGTCCCGTGTCGGAGCTGTCACTTCGGTTCTCGACCTATCAGACCTCCCGCAGCGGCAGTCAGCTGACCCAAACATAATGCAGCTCATCAATGACCACGACTCTTCCCTTAAACCTGTCAAAACAACTTTCCCAGGTGTGACCGGAGAAGTGTGGTGTGACGAATCTACCGGTTCTCTGCGACCTTTCATTCCCAAGGACCTACAGAGACAAGTTTTTGACAAACTGCATAGCCTAGCCCATCCTGGAGTGCGAGCCTCCACCAGACTTGTTACTGAGCGTTTTGTGTGGCGTGACATGCGACGCGATTGCCAAGCCTGGGCCCGATCGTGCATTCCATGTCAGCAAAACAAAGTTTCCAGGCACACCACCCCCCCGCTGGGTACTTTCTCCCAACCACACAAACGTTTCCAACACCTACACATAGACTTGGTAGGCCCACTCACTCCTTCTGAGGGGTTCAGATACGTACTCTCCATCATAGATAGGACTACACGTTGGTTTGAAGCCACCCCACTCCCGAACATCACTTCTGAGACCGTTGCTCGTGCCTTTATAGACACTTGGATAGCACGCTTCGGGTGCCCGGCAGTGTTGACAACCGATCAGGGGCGCCAATTCGAATCCGCTCTGTTTTCTGACATTTGTAGGTTGTGCGGCATTTCCAAGATCCATACAACTGCCTACCATCCTCAGAGCAACGGACTCGTCGAGAGATGGCATAGGACTCTTAAAACTGCCTTACGCTGCCATGGCCCTCTTTGGACTGAGGCCCTGCCCTTCGTACTTTTGGGGTTACGCACCACTTTTAAAGAAGATTTAAAAGGTTCAGTAGCTGAATTTGTCTATGGTCAACCCCTTGTTTTACCAGGTGAACTAGTTGCCCCCACGCCAGTGGCTTCGCCTTCAGAGCTTCCATCCCTGGTAGAACGCGTCAAACTACATTGTAGCAAACTTCGCCCACAACCTCCGGCACACCACACACCACCTCGTACTTATGTACCCGTTGCACTTAGTTCGTGCACATATGTTTTCCTGCGTGACGACACCATTAAGGCCCCCCTTCAGCCGCCTTATACTGGTCCTCACAAGGTGCTCCGTCGTGCGGCAAACACCATGGACATTCTCCTGCACGGTTCCAAAACTACCGTTTCACTGAACCGAGTGAAACCGGCTCTAGTTGAGCCCGCTTCCAATGACTCCCCCACACCCTCACCCCCACCCTCTTCGAACGACTCAGGCAATCGGAGTCATTCTTCTTCACAACCCCTCACCCATTCTTCGAACAACTACCTTTCTGGTGGTCCACAACATTCGAGTCAGCCCTCTGATCCCCATCCTTTCCGAGGATTTTCACCTCGCATGACTCCCTCCTCACAAAACTTCACCCTTTCAACCCCTTCTTCCTGCACAAGTTCGTTGCACCCATCAAGCGGCAAGAAATTGTGTCCACATCGGTCCTCCACACCTGTTTCCCCTGGCCGTTTGCCTGCCACAACTACTCCTACCACACCCGCCTCGGATGCATCACCCTCCTTATGTCGGGGTTTTGCCACCCCCACTTGCAGCCGTACGCCTCCCTCTACTGCTACCGAGGTAGAATTCAAAACTAGGGTTGACCCAGATCATATCTGTAACCTCAGCGTGTTAGTGCAGGGTGTTTCAGTGTTCATCATGCTCGCGTGTGACGATAAAAGTGATCAGGAAGGTGGTGTAGTGCAACGTGTGGTTCGACGAATCACAGCTTCCCACCTCGCCTCCGCAGGCAATCTACGTGCGTTCGTCCGCCCGAACGGAACCGTCATTGTGCGGTTCCCAGCTGATCATCGAGGCCCCCCACAACAATCGACAAGATTTGGACGTCGGCTTCGCCCACCATCCACCCTCGAGGACTTCGAGACTACCGTGCCGGGTTTTGCCCCACGGTCACCCACCAACCGCCCCCTACCTGAGGATGCACAAGAGCTGCCAGTCACCTTTCTGCATCCCCTACCAGCTGTGTAATTTTAATCTTTTAAGTTTTTTTTTTTTTTTCATGTACTCCATACTGCCGGGGGGGGCTATGTGGGGATCGATACCTAACAACTTTGGACAAGTGTAATATCTTTCTGTGTTACGAAAGGTCTTTGCTGTAAGGAAGCGGAAACACCAGTTCCCGCCTGACATTTGTATAGTGTAAACGTGTTATAATAAAGTCAGTGTATGAAAGTTGGAGTGTCTGGTGTCTTATCCGACCCGATCCTATAAACCTCCACACAGTCATTCATGAGTTGGAAACATTATTTTATCTTGATTCAAAACATCATTTGAATATTTGGAATATTTAAAAGAAGCAACCTGTGAAAACTATTAAGTTCAATTAAGATCAAAGATGGAATTTGGTTTTTGAGATCAAATAAGGAAATTTAAAGATTATGTCCTAAGATAAAAGATGAGATAAGGAAAATAAGGTAAATGTTACACTATATGGATATTTTGAGACACTAAAGGAAGATACGTTAACAGAGATATCCACACACTTTTACAAAACACAGAAGGTGAATATGCAGGCAAATCAAAAAACCACAACTTGCAAAGAAATGCAGATTTAACAGAAGACTTTACTCAACAGAGACAAATATACAGTAAGACCAGAAACTCAAATTTCAGGAGGCCTAAAACCAAAAGGAAAAAAAGGGTCTTGTTGTTCACTTTGAATGAAAGCTGTAACATTTTTTTTCTACAGAAAAAAAGTGATAGTTTACATTAAAGAGAAATGTCTAAAGCAAAGTCTTAAAACTTAATATTGTAGATTCTTAAGATGGCTGAGGTACTACCGAAATTGGTTATGATTATAAACATCATCTATTATTTTATATAAAATAAAAGGGAAGTAAATGCAAGTCCCAAAGCTTATCTTTATTTTCTATTTGCAACTTGCACTGTTGATGACTTCAGTGGTGCCTTATACAGATTTTGATGTGTGCAGTGTGCCATGCCAGTGAGGGTGATGAAGCTGATAGGAGTAACCCACCTGATTGCCACCAACGCTGCCGGAGGCATCAGCGATGACCTCAATGTTGGTGATATCATGCTCATAAAGGACCACATCAGTCTGATGGGATTTGCTGGGAACGGCCCTCTCATTGGTCCAAATGATGAAAGGTGAGTTCTACCAAGAAACCTTATCTTCTTTTGCCTGTTGTGAAATAATCTTTCAGATTCCAATATCTGTCATTGAAGTTCCTAAGGACATTCAAAATAGTAATTGTTCTAAATTCTTGCCTTCGTAGAATGTTTTGTTGTGACATTCTCATCTTTTTTTTATCTCTGCTCTATTTATCATCATTCCCACTACAATGACCCTCTCTGTCATACAGTTCAATTCATCTGCCAGCATATTTGTAATAAAGTCTTTACCCTAATATGTTTTTTCTGGTATACAGTTCCTCTCTCCCAGTGGTCCTTCCAGTTATACCCATACATTTAGTTTACAACAAGATGATAAAAGTGGAAATAATTGACAGGCAAAAGATACTTACAGTTCAGTACAGATGCACAAGAGGATCGATCTGTTTACGGCTAACAATGGACATGAGCAAAGGAGAATAATGGGGGTGGGACAGTACTAGGGTATATGTAATGAGAATTTGTGTATTGCTAGGAGCTTGCTGTAGCTGCCTATCCAACATGTCCAGGTGGCTTAGTGGACAGAGCATGTTCGTTAGTAAGCAAAAGACCTGGGTTTGTTCCCCAGTTGGAGCACACATTGTCAACTGCCTCATTAACTTTGAAATCTTTCCCACAAAAAGCAGCTAAAACATCTGACAATCTTTGGTTGTAAAAGATGAAGTTAATTTATGACAGCAATATTTAATGCATCACAGTGGATGAACAGCAGTAATAAAAAATAAAACTCACGTATTTAAATTTACAGTTATATGGTTTCTTTCCAGTGGATGTTTTCTTTCTAAACGTAGTTGTGTGTTCTTTATATTGGTGAGGTTAATTTGGTATACTGCTAAGAGTACGTTAGGTGGACCCTTCAAAATTATTGGATTTATATATATGCAAGCCAACTATTATATTCATCCTTATAACCAATCTGATCTTAATTTTTTAATTACTGCAATATTTCTTAAGGACATGTAGGTACAATAAGTCCAGACAATTTAAAGGAATGAATTCTTAATGATGATGTATCTATTTAATGTTCACAGGTTTGGACCTCGCTTTGTGTCAATGAATAAAGCGTATAATGTAAATCTCCGCAAGAAGGCCCATGAAGTGGCCAAGCAGATGGGTATTTCAGATGTCGTGAAGGAAGGCATATATTGTTGCATAGGTGGACCAAACTATGAAACTGTTGCAGAAAACCGGTGCCTTAAACTGATGGGTGTGGATGCTATTGGTAAGAAACATTAATTTACAGTAACTTGATTTTCTCTGTTTCATCCTGCAAGGCTTTGTAGGAGTGTGGTCAGTCATCAGATATAACAGTAGAAATAATGGAAAGTGAAATATAATCACAAAAAGAAATAGTGTTCCCTGAAAAGGATTTCTTGTTTTCCAAAACAGCTGTAAACAGTAACTGCAAATGATCAATTTGGAAAGTTATGGATTGTGTGTAATATAATATGATTTTGGTTTCCTTCTTTCCCCTTGATTTTTTAGCCCTGTTTGGTCCCCTTGTGGGATGACCTCCATTACCAAGTTTCTGTTAGTTTGTGAGCCATTTGGGGAAGAACTCCCTACCTAGTCTTATGGTGTGGATTCCCATCCTTTCTTTTCCCCCTTTCCTCCTCAACATAAGGGGTAGACAGTCCATGTGGGGGAAGGGGAGCTGTTATGTACCCTTTTGGCTGAGCCCCCTGAAAATGCAAGAATCACATTACTGGTGACACCCTTGGGGAGAACCCCTGATTGGACTGGGTGGTATCAGGGAAGATATTTGACACAAAAAACCTGTGAAGCTACAAAATGGTCTTCTATGGCCATCCCTGAAAGCAGGAATAGCTCATTTAATCTTTGACAAGAGGACCTTCCTCTCTCTGGTTACCCTTCAGGAGGTCGGCCAGGCTCGTCGCCTCAGGATGAAACCCTTTCTGTGCTACCTTGTCTGCACCAAGATGGACAGGAGTACATTCACGACCCCCGAGCCATCGTTTTTTGTCGAACATGGAAGAAGTTTGGTTAATTAGACTCGATGAGCAAGATGTGCTCTTGTTCCCTGCTCATCAAAATTGTTTCTGCTGCCGAATCTGCAGCTCTGTGTTCCTTTGACCATCTCAGTAACATTCCTGTGTTTATAATCCGTCACCAGTTACTTTTCATCGTGACCTCCTTCTTGGAACTAATGAGGAATTCCAGGGCAATCTGGAACAGTTAGGTGATGTTTTCGGTGTATGTGGTTCAGGCACGTCTTCTCTCTGTATGGCAAACCCTCAGAGTGGTGAATGTGGACACACACTTCACGAGGGGAGCCCCTGTGTTGCACCCCCTGTGTGTGTCAGTTGTCAACAACACATTCTTCATTATCACTGGATTGCCTGTCAAACTAAAATGAGAAGAATATACAAGAGTATAATTCCCTTGATCAGTAGCCCACCTTGAAGCCAGTTTAAAATTGGAGTGTGTGTGTGGTATCCAGTGTTACCTCTGTTACAGCCTGTACCCCTCCTCAATGCACTCTCACACCACCATTCCTCTCCCCCTTCCCTGCAGCACCCTTGCTCTTCCCCCATGTCCTTTCACCTTCTCTGGTACATTTTGGTGAAGGTGCCCTCTTTCGGGGCACCTCCTCCCAGCATTTCCTGAATCGAAGGTCTTCTGCCTTGAGTCGGCCACTGGACTTTCTATGAGTACCACAATTGCCTGCTCTTTGTCAGACCAAGACCTCACTGAAGAAGAAACAAGGCCCCCTGCATTACCACTTGAGGTGCCAACTTCCTTCTCACAAGCAGCTCATCCCCTTGAGCTCGTGTCTGATCCACTGCCTATAGATGTCCCTTCATCAGTGATGGCTGCTGACCAAGCAGTGTGATGCGCTTCAACTCATTTGCCTCCCATCTGGGTCCTGTTGCTGTACTCATCCAATGGAACTGTAACTGCTATTACCATCACCTCCTGGAGTTAAAACAGCTTATTTGCTTTTGCTCTGCAGCTTGTGTTGTCTGCAGGAATCACTTTTTATTGCCACACATTCACTGACCCATTGTGGCTTTCGTGCTTTCTGTCGGACTCGGGTTGGCCCCCTACAGGCATATGGTGGAGTTTGCACAGTGGTCTGTATGGATATTATTAGGAACATGGATTCCTCTCTGTACTACATTGCAAGCGGTTGCTATCTGGGTTCACTTAGACTCTCCGTTAACAATTTCTAATCTGTACCTCCCCCTGACAGGCCACTTACATCTACTGCCTAACTGCTCTCCTTCAGCAAGTCCCTCGTCCCTTCCATGTTCTTGGAGACTTCAATCGTCCATTGCGGAGCAGTGCTTATATATCTGTGGCCACCTCATAGATGACCTCATATCTTTCACTCATATCCCCTCCTCTCTTCCCTTCATGTCACTGGTCACTGCATGATGACCTCCAAATAGTGACCACTTCCTGTTGATTCTTTTACTCCCCCTCACACCTGATGGACAGGTGAGCTGGTGATTTTTTGTCATGCTACTTGACTTCTATATACAACCCAGGTTGTTTTCATTCCCTTCCCATCAGGCTGTACTGATATCATCTATGATATGTCTGATGATATTACTCAAGCTGCTAGCATCGCTGACCCTTGTTTGAAGGGTCCCTCTAGCTGCCAGCCAGTTCTAAGATGGAACAAAACTATCGTCACTGCCATTTGTGAGTGTGATTGAGCTTTGCAACATCTTAATTGTTACTTGTCCATCGTTGGTCTTATTAATTTTAAATGTCTTCACGCTAAAGACCACAACATAGTCAAAAAGATCAAAAGCAGGTGTGCTGGGAGTATTTTGTCTCTTCCTGAAGCTCTTCTGTTCCCTTGCCATGAGTGTGGGCTTTGCTCTGCCCCATCCAAGATTGCCGACGACCGTCTTCAATCCTCCACAATGACAATATTTGGCTCTGAAGGGATTTCCCCTTTCAGTGGAGGGACAGTATTGTTGTTCCTGTCTTTAAGCCTGGCAAGGATCCATCTTTGCTTGACAGTTACTGGCTGATTAGCTTGACAAATATACCTTGTAAGTTGATTGAATAGGTGATTGCCTACAGATTATGCTGGGTTCTCAAATCACTTTATCACCTTATCAGTGTGGGTTCTGTGAGGGACGAACTGCAATAGAACATCTACTTAGACTGGAAACGGCAATCGGACAGGCCTTCTCTTAACGTAAACATCTTGTTATGTCTTCTTCTCTCTATGTAAGGCGTACAACACCACTTGGCATAATCATATTTTATGTTACCTCCATGACTGCACCCTAGGAGGTTCCCTACCGATTTTTATTAGTTGTTTTTAATCCAATGTCTGTTCTTTGTTAATAGTTCAGCTCCCCATGGATCCAGGAAAACAGTGGCCCACAGGGTTCAGTGTTAAGTGTTACAGTCTTCCTAATGGTCATCAATGGCCTATTGAGCTATTTTGGGCCACTGGTGACTCCTGTGCTGTATGTGGATGATTTTTGCTTAGGGTACAGCTCCCACTCAGTAGCCTCTGCTGAATGCCAGCTCTAAGGTGCCATTCACTGGGCTTCCACATGGGCTTTTTCCAAGGGTGCTCAATTCTCTCCTCCCAAAATGAGAGTTATGCATTTTTGTCATCGTACTGCAATTCACCCTGATTGAGAAAACAGCATCTGGAAGTTGTTAACAGCACCATTTCTTGGGCCTCCATTTTGATAAAAAAGTGACTTGGCTGCCACATCTTTTCACCTTAAGACTAGCTGCATGTGGAAGCTTAATGCTCTCCATTTCCTTGCCCACTCATCTTGGGGCACAGATCATGTAACTCTCCTTTGCATCTATTGGGTTCTGATTTTGTCCTGATTATGGATGCCATGTTTATGGCTCAGTAGCTGCTTCTGCCCTGAAACTGTTAGACCGAGTTTACCATTGTGGTGTACTCTTGCTACAGGTGCCTTCTGGACCAGCCCTGCTGACAGTCTCCTTGCCAAAGTGGGAATCTTTTCTTCTTCAGATTAGGCAACATCAGCTTTTAGTGTCCTACACCACTGCCATTCAAGAATTTCCTGCTCATCTGACATATAATGATCTTTTTTCATGCCATGAGTCACGACCTACTGATACCCACCCTTTAGTGGGATTACCTGTCAAATTATGGCTCACCTCTCTTTGCAGATTCTTCGTCCAAAAGCTTCAGTCACCCCTTTAATCTTCCAGTGTTTGTCACACCCAGTACTATTAGTCATAAGGGATATGCTTTTACATCTCATATTGGTATGAAATGCCATTTTCCTCATTCCCATAAACGATTTAAGTTGCCTGTGTCTTAATGTAAAATGTGTTTAGAACTAACTCACTAAAGTGGAATCGGTCAGTGGAGAAATGAACTAAGTCACTTTTTGGCAATTTTCACTTTTTTACATAAATGTAGTAAACAGACCAAGACATATATTACTGTGATGAAAGGAACTATGTTTGGCTTCTTCCTGTAGGAATAACATGAGGTACATTTTATACGTGCTGAGGAGAAAGGAATAAAGTCAGTGACTTAGTTCCTTTCTCTGCCACACGTTGCGTCCCACCAGCAGATTTTACTGTCAGCGAACTTGTGCTACATCAACTACATGCTAGATGGCGTTGTCTGTAACATGCAGGTGTAAAAAGCGCAACAAAACAGTAACTTGGCGTCAACTTCGTCAGGTGTCGCAGTTATTGTTGAGTGTTGTAAGTGATTGAATACCGTCTTTCTAAAAGTCAAAAGGACATGCGTGGAAGAAATCCATGCATAACAAAAATTCCGGAAGTGTAATAAATTTGATCACATCTTTCCCACTCAAAGAAACTCACTATTCTGGGAAGAAAATGAAATGCTTAGATGCACACTTGGACCTGAAAACCATGCACGAAATGTTCCTTAAGAAATATCCAGATGTAAATCAGAAATAAGACTTCTATAGGAAACATTTTGGTGAAAAGTAAAATTTTCATTTTGCATGTCTGCAAATTGATGTATGTGGCAAATGTGAAGAACTTCAGACTAGGTTAAAAAGTCCACATATCTCTAATAGTAGTAAGTGAGCTGCACAACTTGAGTTGGATATTCACAGAAAGTTTTATAAATCCATTAAAATAACTGAGCAAGAATGTATGGGCAGGGATGACATTGTTGGACTAGCTTTTGACTTTATGCAAAACTTACCCCTGCTAAACATCCCAGTGCAAGGAACATTATATTTTTTCTTAAACAGCTGTGTTAGTCGCACCTTTAATCTGTCAGAAACTGAACTTGCTTCATTTGAAACTGGATCAAAAGACTACATGATGGGAAGAAAGTGTGAGGATATTTTGAAATGGCTCACTTCAAGTGATAACTAACTGTGATATGAACTATTCTGATGTTTTAGTTCTATTAAATAGTTGTTTTCATGCTCAGTTTAAGATAATTTATCAATAAATTTGAGCTTTAGTCCAGAAATGTGTATTGTTGAATGTATTGCACTCACAAAATTTACTAATTCCTTCGTTGACTGGAGAAAGGACCTATGTCACTTCAGGTGTCTCACAAATATCAAAATTGGGCCCACTTTTGTCGTAAAAAAAAAGTAAATCCAAAAAGAAAGTAGTAGTAAAACATAATCTTAATATGTTTATTTGTCTTGCAAATTAATAATTAGTTCTGTCAATGGACTATCATTAAATTTAGTAAAGACACAATACTTACAATAATTAAGTTCTGCAATATGCTTGACCACACTTAGAAATAAAGCAGCTGGTGATTCAGAAAACATGCTTGTTGCATATTTATTTCCTTATAAAGTTTTTCACTAATTGACCACAGTCTCAAAGCAACAGTAAAATTTATAAATAAAACATTATGAGGAGAAATGATTTACACACTCCATCTTAGTGTGGCATAGAAAGGAGCAGGAGTGTTAGCCATAAAGATCTTGACCACTTACCAGGTAATAAAAAAGGTTGTATTTGAGATATTGTTATATTTCTGAAGTCTGTGGCAATTAGTAAGCACACATCCACAATTATTTTGCAAACAGCTCATTCTTGGACTCGTGTTCACAACAAGCATTTTCCTTCCCTACTATACACTTTTTCTCACATGGCCCCATGAACCACAGACATTGCCGAGGTGGGGTGGCTTGCGTGCCTCAACAATGCAGATAGCCGTACCGTAGGTGCAACCACAACAGAGGGGTATCTGTAGAGAGGCCAGACAAACGTGTGGTTCCTGAAGAGGGGCAGAAGCCTTTTCAGTAGTTACAGGGGCAACAGTCTGGATGATTGACTGAGCCGGCCTTGTAACATCAGCTAATGTGGCTTTGCCACACGGTTACTGCGAATGGCTGAAAGCAAGGGGAAACTACAGCCGTTACTTTTCCCGAGGACATGCAGCTCTACTGTATGAAAATATGATGATGGCATCCTCTCGGGTAAAATATTCCGGAGGTAAAATAGTCCCCCATTCGGATCTCCGGGCAGGGACTACTCGGGAGGATGTGATCATCAAGAAGGACAACACTGGCATTCTACAGATCGGAGCGTGGAATGTTAGATCCCTTAATCGGGTAGGGAAGCTAGAAAATTTAAAAAGGGAAATGGGTAGGTTGAAGTTAGATATAGTGGGGATTAGTGAGGTTCGGTGGCAGGATGAACAGGATTTCTGGTCAGGTGAGTACAGGATTATAAATACAAAATCAGTTGGGGGTATCACAGGAGTAGGACTAATAATGAATAAGAAAATAGGAATGCGGGTAAACTACTATGAGCAGCACAGTGATCGCATTATCATTGTCAAGATAGATACGAAGCCAACACCGACAACAGTAGTACAGGTTTATATGCCAACTAGCTCTGCCGATGATGAGGAGATCGAAGAAATATATGAGGAGCTAAAGGAAATTATTCAGACAGTTAAGGGAGAGGGAAACTTAATTGTAATGGGAGACTGGAATTTGGTAGTAGGAAAAGGAAGAGAAGGAAAAATAGTAGGTGAATATGGACTGGGCAGAAGGAATGAAAGAGGAAGTTGCCTGGTAGAATTTTGTACGGAACATAATTTAATCATAACAAACACGTGGTTTAAGAATCACAAAAGAAGGTTGTATACTTGGAACAGACCAGGAGACACCGGGAGATACCAGATAGATTTTATAATGGTAAGACATAGATTCCGGAACCAGGTTATAAACTGCAAGACATACCCAGGGGCAGATATAGACTCTGACCATAACTTGTTAGTCATGAACTGTAGGCTGAAACTGAAAAAACTGCAGAAAGGTAGGAAAATAAGGAGATGGGACCAAGATAAATTGAAGGAACGTGAAGTTCTGGAGAATTTCAGAGGGAGCTTTAGACAACAATTGACAGAAACGGGGGGAAATAAAACAGTAGAAAAGGAATGGGTAGCATTGAGAGATGAAATAGTGAAGGCAGCAGAGGACAAAATAGGTAGGAAGGCAAGACCTACAAAAAACCCTTGGATAACACAGGAAATACTAAATTTAATTGATGAAAGGAGAAAATATAAAAATGCAGTAAATGAAACAGGCAAAATGGAGTACAGACGACTAAGAAATGAGATTGATAGGAAGTGCAAAATGGCTAAGCAGGAGTGGCTAGAAGCCAAATGCAAATCTGTAGAAGAATGTATAAGAAGGGGAAAAGTAGATACCGCCTACAGGAAAATCAAAGAGACATTTGGGGACAAGAAAAGCAATTCTACGAATATCAAGAACTCAGATGGGAAACCAGTTCTCAGCAAAGAAGGGAAGGCTGAAAGGTGGAAAGAGTACATAGAGCAGCTCTACAAAGGAAATGAACTTAGAGGCGATGTTGTAGGAAGGGAAGAGGAAGTAGATCAAGATGAAATAGGAGATACTATACTGAGAGATGAATTTGACAGAGCCCTGAAAGACCTAGGTCGGAACAAAGCCCCAGGAGTAGATGACATACCCTCAGAGCTACTAAAGTCTCTGGGAGAGCCAGCCATGACAAAACTGTTTGAACTGGTGTGTAGGATGTATGAGACAGGCGAAATACACTCAGACTTTAAGAAAATTTTAATAATCCCCATTCCAAAGAAATCAGGTGCAGACAGGTGTGAAAATTACAGAACCATCAGTTTGATAAGTCATGGTTGCAAAATTTTAACACGAATTATCTACAGGAGAATGGAAAAGCTGGTAGAAGCTGACCTCGGGGAAGATCAGTTTGGATTCAGGAGGAACGTAGGAACCCGGGAGGCAATACTCACTTTACGTCTTATCTTAGAAGATAGATTAAGGAAAGGCAAACCTACATTTTTAGCCTTTGTAGATTTGGAGAAAGCGTTTGACAATGTTGACTGGACTACACTCTTTCAAATTCTAAAGTCATCAGGGGTAAAAGACAGGGAAAGGAGAGTTATCTACAACTTGTACAAAAGCCAGACCGCAGTTATTAGACTCGAAGGGCATGAAAGGGAAGCATCAGTTGGGAAGGGAGTAAGACAGGGTTGTAGCCTTTCTCCGATGTTATTCAATTTGTACATTGAGCAGGCGGTGAAGGAAAGCAAGGAAACTTTTGGAATAGGGATTAAGGTTCAGGAGGAGGAAATAAAAACATTGCGTTTTGCTGATGACATTGTAATTCTGTCAGACACAGCGAACAACCTGGAAGAGCAGTTGAATGGAATGGACAGTGTGTTGAAGAGAGCGTACAAAATGAACATTAACAAGAGCAAAACAAAAATAATGGAATGCGGTCTTAGAAAATCAGGCGACGCTGAAGGAATTAGATTAGGTAACGAAACAATGAAGGTGGTAGATGACTTTTGTTACTTGGGTAGTAAAATAACATGCGATGGCCGCAGTACAGAGGATATAAAATTCAGAATGGCAATGGGAAGAAAAGCATTTTTGAAAAAGAGAAATTTGCTAACATCGAATATTAATTTAAGGGTAAGGAAGTCTTTTCTGAAGACATTTGTGTGGAGTGTTGTCTTGTACGGGAGTGAAACATGGATGATAAGCAGTGCGGACAGGAAGAGAATAGAGGCTTTTGAAATGTGGTGTTACAGAAGAATGCTGAAGATTAGGTGGGTAGATCACATAACTAATGAAGAGGTACTGAACAGAATTGGCGAGAAAAGGAATTTTTACCATACCCTAACTAAAAGAAGGGATCGCTTGGTAGGACACATTCTTAGACATCGAGGACTCGTAAATTTAGCATTGGAGGGAAGTGTGTGGGGTACAAATTGCAGAGGGAGGCCAAGAGACACGTATAGTAAGCAGATTCAAGTGGATGTGGGTTGCCGTTCTTATGAGGAGATGAAAAGGCTTGCTCAGGATAAAGTAGGGTGGAGAGCTGCATCAAACCAGTCTCCGGACTGAAGACCATAACAACAACAACCCTCTATATGTATTCGTGTGCAGCTCTACGTGGTATCTTTGTGTTGTTGCACAATGACCTGGGTGTAAAGATCCCTCCTACTGGTGTCTTCAATTGCACCTCATTTCCCTTGGATACCAATTTGCTCAGTGTTAAACAGGGAAAACACTCCTAAGGTATGTGTGCAGCTAGTAAAATCTTGTTGTAACCTCTCATTTATCTCTTGAATAAATATTAAGTATAAAATGAGGTCCAGCTATGCTGTGTCTTCAATTGTTTTTGAACTCTTACGCCATCAAGGGAGTCAGACATCTTCTCCATTTATATATTCAAGATGAGAGTGAAAAAAGTAATTAAATAATTTCTCACAGAAATAAGTCTTGTAAATTCTTCACTTTGCTTTTTATTGGCCGTTATTACAAAGCCAAGTTGAATACATGTATCTTCTTCTACAGAACTTCCAACATTAACAGATCAACAGCAATAACTGAAACAAAAGATAATACACACAGAGTTTATACACAAAAACAGAGTTTATGTATTGTCTTTTCTGTGAACTCTCTCCACTTTCTCCTAGCATCCACTGTGCAGTGACCAACTGCTTGTCATATCTGCAACACTGACTGATCCTCACAGTAGCTACTGCATTGCTGGGCTGCTCATATGCAACTTAATGTCTTGAGAAACTCAAGTTGATCCAGAAGGAAAATTTAGTTTATTTCTTAACACTACAACTTCTGCAACATGAGAACTGTCTACAGACTAAAAAATAAAATAAAACAAAGAAAAAGAAGATAATTCTGACTCTGCAAGAATGAGTACAACTATTGCCACTAATATATTCTGAAAACTGGCTGTTCATTTTAATACATCCTGTATCAATATTCTGTAGCCTCAGTGTATAATTCTAATGAAGTTTTCCTTTTTTTTTAGGAATGAGCACAGTCCATGAAGTAATTGTGGCTCGCCACTGCGGCATGGAGGTGTTTGCCCTCAGCCTCATTACCAACAAGTGCGCTCTCAACTACGACGGTGACCAGGAGGTGTGCCACGAGGAGGTCATCGAGGTTGGTCGGGTGAGGGCCAAAGTGCTGCAGCAGCTCGTCTCCAACCTGGTGCCACTCATGACTGCAGCGACAGCCTCAAAATGATATCATGAATCCAGACTGAGAAACTACGTCAATCTACAGCTTGTTACTATTGTAAATTGTGCCTTATAGTATGGCACTTACAGACAGGCAAGGAGAACTATCTTCTGTGGCAATATTGTCAAAAGCTATATATTTTCTGTCCTATCCACAGATAATGAATAGTGTGTGAAAAAGAGACTTTTATCCAGAAGGATAAACGTAGCATGTGAGCAATACAAAACCTGAAGTTCCTTATGAAACATAGTAGTGCTTTCTTTTTCTGAAGGCAATGGAGTTCAGGGTAAAGATGATGTTTTATGTGTTTGTTGATGTGATGAGTAAACTATAAGTTGTTGGTACCTGCTAGTTCAGGATTCAGTTCCTGTCATGCATCGTCGGTGTGGTTTTTCAGCTTTAATAATAAGGACAACTAGCTTTCCTTTATTTTTACTCATATATGAAACAGATTTTATGTATTATACAAAAATTGACAAGCTATTTGATGTTTGATTTAAATAGATTCAGTACACTGTCTCAAATAACTGCTCAGCAGAAAAAAGAAGATATCTGTAGCCATTTTAAGGACATAAGGTTCTTCTTTTAAACACTTCAGACTTGTATCCCCAAATATAATACCAGAGAACTACAGTCAAAATAGAAATATCTTTTTTTTAAACTGTTTCTTAAAGTTTTTCAGTAATAGGTCATAAAATTGGAAAATAGATTAATGGATTGCAAACTATCAACACTTACAATATTTCTGGGGATAAATTTATCATGTACCTGAGTCAATGACTTTTTACATCATTCCTTTACATTCTCTTCTTATAAAACATAAAATGTTTGTGTAATGAATTAATATTACCTTTATTTCATTTTTCCCCACAAATTTCCATAAGACTGAATGATCTGGTTTGCAGCTATAAATAAAAGGAAAGGAGGAAAAATAAATGTTATTTATTTTGTGTTTATTAAGAAAATGTTATGTAAAAATTTTTGGATTGTGGCAATGCCAACAATATTAATTTTAGTGAAGAATTTGTAGTTACATTTGTGAGTCTGCGTAAACACAATGACTTCAAAGTAATTTAGTGGGAAATAAACAGACCACACAATTGAAATTTATTTTGCATTTGTAGATGATGAAATAAATTGGGTTAATTAAGTAGCCAATCTTGAACCCAGAAAATTAAATTGATAGTGGTCTATCTTCCATCTCTACATCATTGTCATTATAGATTTGAAAGTGTAATAGGGCTGTTGCCAAAAACGAACAGAATATGAGACAATGACTTTCAAATATACGTCAAATATATGTCTGCCTAAGTGTGTTTGGATGTGGATACGTGTGAGTGTGTGTGTATTTGTTTACCTTCCTTTTTGTCCCCTAAGGTAAGTCCTTCCACTCCTGGGATTGGAATGGCTCCTTTTCCACTTCCTTAAAAACCATATCCTTCCCTTTCTCCTCTCCTTCCTCCCTCTTTTTCCCGAAGAAGCCACCACTGGTGGCGAAAGCTCAAATGGTTGTGTGTTTTTGTGTGTGTTTAGTGTTCCTATCGACCAGCCTGTACTTTAGGTAAGTCAAAAAATCTTTATATATAAAGAGGTTTGTACTGTGTACCTAATGTGAAATTTAAAATGTTTCTTTTATAAAAATGTGTTGTTTAAAACTAGGATAAAATTACATTATTATTTCATTAGATGAAGATAGTGTTGTTTTTGAAATATTAGTGCTAGAGTACAAATTGTACTAAGTATTTCTATGTGCTTCTAAATTATCAGTATTTCAAAAACATAAAATGTAATGTTGTCACTTTTATCCAACACGATAAATTTCTACCGTATAAATAAAATGTTCTTGTATTTCAATAGTAATTTTTATTTTATATTTTATTCATCCATCTTTAGGAATTTTCATGTTTGGTTGAGTAGGCCTAATTTAAATCAGCGTTTACAATTGTCTTGACATGTTGAAAGTATGTTACACTTTAGGCCTATAGTACATACATACAACATATCTAAATTGCAAACTCATTCCATTTATAAGGTGCACTTAATATGTTCAAAAATAGAAAAGAGATGACTTACCAAAAGAACCGGCTCGTCGATAGAAACGAATAAAATCACACACAAACACACATACAAGCTTTTGCAATCGTTGGTCGCTTCTTCAGGATAAGAGGATCTGGTTCAGAAGCAAATTACCAGAGCCACCTCCTCATCCCCCCAAATCCAGAACCTTCCACCGAAGAACCCCAGAAGTGCCCTGGATACTTTCCGGGACTGGAGCGGACTCTGAATGTGGTTCTCCAGCAGGGATACGACTTCCTTAAATCCTGCCCCGAAATGAGATCCATCCTTAATGACATCCTCCCCACTCCACCAAGAGTGTCTTTCCGACGCCCACCTAACATTTGTAACCTCCTAGTCCATCCCTATGAAATCCCCAAACCACTTTCCCAACCCTCTGGCTCCTACCCATGCAACCGCCTCCATTGTAAAACCTGCCCTATGCACCCTTCCACCACCACTTACTCCAGTCCAGTAACCCGGAAGGTGTACACGATCAAGGGCGGAGCCACTTGTGATAGCACCCACGTGATTTACCAACTGACATGCCTGCACTGTGAAGCGTTCTATGTGGGAATGACCAGCAACAAACTGTCCATTCGCATGAACGGTCACAGGCAGACAGTGTTTGTTGCTAATGAAGATCACCCTGTGGCTAAACATGCCTTGGTGCATGGCCAGCACGTCTTGGCGCAGTGTTACACTGTCCGGGTTATCTGGATACTTCCCACTGACACCAACCTTTCAGAATTCCGGAGATGGGAACTTGCCCTTCAACTTATTCTCTCCTCCTGTTGCCCACCTGGTCTCAACCTCCGCTAAATTCAAATTCCCGCCCACCATCTTTAACATCTTTGCCTCGATTCTGTGGACAGAGCCTCTGCCTCAAGTGGTATATCTGTCCAACTTCTTTGGTTTTTACAAATGTCTGTTTAGGTGTGTTTGCGTGTGGATATGTGTGAGTGTGCGTGTATTTGTTTTCCTTCCTTTTTTCCCCCTAAGACAAGTCCTACCACTCCTGGGACTGGAATGACTCCTTTTCCACTTCTCTAAGACCCATATCCTTCCCTTTCTCCTCCCCTTTTTTCCTCTTATCCTGAAGAAGCAACCAACGGTTGCGAAAGCTTGTATGTGTGTGATTTTATTCGTTTCTATCGACGAGCCGGTCCTGTTGGTAAGTCATCTCTTTTCTATTTTTTATTTTTGTTTATCCCAGCAGGAAAGTTTGCCTCTATAATTTTTGTTTCATCAATTTGAATCTAACAATCACTTAATATGTTCAAATATTCCTCAGTAGAACAAAAGCACCTAATACTGTGAATATAACTGTCCAGATATTCCACTGGTTTCGTCCTTCAGGAATTTATGTGTAAAGATTACTTTGTATGTGTAAGGTAAATTATTGGCATACAGATGGGTTGATCTGATTCAGATCTTTACTTTTTGTTGTGTCTGATTTAGTGAAATTTCTTTTATCTCCTCTCATTCTAACCCTCGAGCACTCACACTATGAGCATTGGTATTTTGTCATTCTTAATTGGTCAAATATGAGTGTTTTCTTATAATATGCTTATTTACACATATTAAGTACATTTGAAACTGTTCCTTGACTGTGAGCAAAATTTTATACACAGTTCGGATCCTGTAACTTTTAAAGACATGAGTTGTTGCGGGCTAAAGAATGTATTTCTGAAATTAAGTAAATAGTAAGGTGAAATACTGGCGATCTTAAATAGTGATTCACACAAATGTCTAAGTTTGCATCCAGATGTGCTTTTAATGGCTCTTTTTGCAATTTAAATTTGGTGATGGCTGCTTTTGAGAGTTCAAAAAAGTGTAACACTATATTTGTGGGTGATGTACACATTTTATTGTGTAACTTGTTTTGGGTTTTTGTAACTGAATGCCTGTCTTTTTCCAAGGTGCATCTGAAAATTTTGGTGAATGGTGCCAGGAAATATAGGAAACAAGAGTTACAAACAAAGTACCATTACTGGCCTTCAAAATAATCACCATTGGCTACAATACATTTGACATTGGTTGTGCGACTATTGGAAATTGTCAACAAATGCTTCTTGTGGAATTGCTTGAAGCATTGAGGTCATGCATTAATGGATCTCCACAGCTGTAGCAAGAGCTAATTTAAGACGTGAAACAGAAAGTAGTCTACCAGTGCCAAATCTGGAGAATAAGGAGGGTTGTGGAAGCACAGTGGCCTTGTGTCTAAAGACAAATTTGAGCACGCAAATGTGTGTGCAGTTGGGCATTATGGTGCAGGAAGTTCCACTGTCCACTCCGGTACAGTTCTGGCTGAACCCACCGGAGATTATATTTGTACTTGTTCCATAGATCATGAGTACGACACTTCATAATGAAGAGGCACATGTCAGGTTAATGAAAGGTGTCTTTTACAGATGTGTTGCAAAAATTGTTTCAAAACCCCCTTGTAAATTTCTGCATTGACAGTACGACCCTTGGGTACAAATCCATGATGCATCAAGCCCTTGTATCAATAAAGGCAGTCGACATCATCTTTATCTTGGATTTTGCCAGCTGACCTTTTTTTAGGAGGTGAGAAAGATGATGAACACTATGCCACTGACTGTCGCTTAGTCTTTTAATTGTATTTGTAGTACCAACTCTCATCTCTTGTTTTGATGGTTTTCAAGAGCTACCGATTCTGGTCAGTCATAATGATGAAAAATCTCCAGATGCTTATACTGGGTTTGCTTCTGCTTGTGTGTCAGCATATGCGATACAAACCTGATACAAATCTTCTGCTTTCCCAAATTTTCGTGAACAATAGTGCTTACACTGTATGTGCTGGTCTTCACGTCATCTACTGTTGTTCTCAAAGACAGCCACTGACCATCTGCAAGCATCTGTCACACTCATTTGCTGTTGTCCGGGACTATGATTGTGGACGATTGATCTGAACGTGGCTCATCATCGACACCTTCCTTTCCATCTCTAAAGAATTTATACCAATCAAACATACACTTTTTACTCACTGCTTCAACACCATGTACTTGCAGTTACATTCCATGGGTCTCCGTCACCATTTTGTGTAATTTGAAACAAAACTTTGTTAATGCGATCCTCCATTTTGTGTAAAGTGTATGTGCATACACCTTATCCTTGCCAGTGTAGTTTGTCAAATATATTGAATATATTCTTTCCTTAAGCATTTATCCCACGCGACTGCGGGGTCTGCTACATGGGCCTGTTGTCTCCATTTCACTCTGTCTCAGGCTGCATCTGGATGAATGTTCAGGTCTTTATGCAGCGTATCAGCCCAGGTCATCCATTGGGTCTTCTGCCGAGGACTTCAAGTGTGTAACCCATCTTGCCAAACCATCAAATAAGGCTCTCATGCATCTTGTCTTGGATCGGTGCAAGACTGAATTGTTTCTTGTTGCTGTCATTGGAAACGTGATCTAACCTAGTGACACCTGCTGTCCACCTTAGCACCTTCGTTTCCATTACACTTAGGCGGCATTCTGTCTCGACGTAGTTGACCAGCACTCACAGCCGTACAAGGCAACTGACCAGATGACAGTACGGTAGATTTTTGATTTTAAGCCATCTTTCATCCTGCAGTCGCAAGTGACTCCACTTGTTGTTCGCCACTTCATCCAGACTGCCTGAGTTCTGAAGTTGACCTCTTTGGTGAGTCAGCCATTAACAGTGATCATGGAACTAAGGCCCTTGTTTACAGCTGACACCCCAAAAAGGTCAACTCCAGAACTCAGGTAACCTGGATGAAGTGGCGAACAACAACCAGAGTCACTTGCGAAATGTAGGATGAAAGGTAGCTTAAAATTGAAAAATCTACCGTACTGTCATCTGTCCAGTCGCCTTGTATGGCTGTAAGTGCTGTCTAAATAAAGTCGATACAGAATGCCACCTAAGTGTAATGGAAATGAAGATGCTATATATGATAAATATATTAAAATCATAAAATAGGACAAATACATTTGAATAGGATTTCATGATGACACAGTTAACACAGGCTTACCGACTGATATGTACAACCAAATGACCTAGTCTGTTGATATAGTGAAGGAGCGGTTCTTCCACATTTCTGTTTAGCATTTGCACCTGCGTTGTATAGTTTGCATACTTGATATGATTGTGGTCTATTTTTTAAGTGAACTGTGCGTTTTTTATTGAAAGGGAATGGCAAAATGATTAGCATATTCAGTACTCCTTCAGTATAAGAAACTACATTTGACGGATGACTTTGTGTTTGAATTCTTGTGCCCAACTTTTTATCAATGTTTTGAATATACTCAACCAGTCAGCCTCATGTAAACACAATATTAATGCCAACAAAAGGTGTACCAAGTAATAGTGAGTTTAAACACTAGGGGGGAGGAGGGGTAGGGGCAAAAAGTACCTTGTTGCCCTTATGTTGGTACTTCTGAGGACATTACGTCTCCATCTGTCAGTGCAGAAGTTACAGATGGTAGTTTCAATAGTCCAGAAAATGAAGTAGAAGAAATTGTTTGGTGATGATGAAATGGAAGTAGAAAAAGGATTAAAACAGTTGGAAAATGAACATCTCAGTGAAAAGGAAGACAATGGTTTATCTTCTATGCCTACCAGCAGTAGCAGCACCAGTTCTAATCCATCTGCTTCATTGTGACATATCTAAGAAAGCTAGCGATGGACTAAAAGAACTTCTGTTATGACATTTTCTTTTTCCCATGTTTGGAGACAGAAAAAGAAATTTCCAGCCAGGTTACAAAATTCACCCTTGGCTGCAATTTTTTGTCTGTTGATTTTTCAGTCTTCAAACTCGAAGCATAAAAAGGGATTGCTTCTTTTTGTGAGTGAGTGTTTCACTAATTAGAAAAAGGCAACAGTCTAATACCAGTTTTAAGCAACATTATAACAGTTTCACACACAAAAATGCTGTATTTGTAGGGAGTCCTGTAAAAAATTTGAAATGTAAGTTTGGAAAAAAAATGTTCTGCTATATGAAACCTGAACTGTAGATTTTCAAGCAAACAGAGGATACATGGACATTATTGTCGACATACTTAGATATGCAGCCCTTCGATGAATACCTCAAAGAGGTGATAATGATTTGAAAGGTAGTCCAAATAAGGGACTGCTTCAAAGTTAATAGAATTTATAGGAGAAAAAAGATCCAAGTGTTAGGAAAACAACTTGAATCTAAAAGGGAAACACACATTGTGATACACAAAATGTGATAAGATGTCCAGTATTTTCCTCTAATGAAAGATGAGTCGAAAGATTGTTTAAAAACTGAGGAACTATCAACTGTCAGGAACTATCAACTGTCATTCGGTACTATTTAAGCCATGTTCTATGTGAGCGACAAAATCGAGGAACTGCGCGACACATAGGGCTACACGACACTGCAGCTACAAGCAGCAACATTCGGTGACATGGCCGTGTGTCCTACGTGAGTCACAACGTCTCACTACAAGATGGCGGCTAGAACCGATCAACTGTTTCTAGAATTTGGCACCCATAAACCATAGAATAACAATAGCTCCAGAGTAAGACAATAAAGTTTTATTTACTTTAGGAACAATTACAAAGTGAAGAATGTTCATGGACTATTTCATTCATAACTTCAAATATGAAAATAGTGAAAATCACCAGCCAATACAATGATGAGTTTTTCTTTTGTGACTACAAACCATCAACAACTGAATAAGTACAAAATGAGTCTTGTTGTAAGACAACAGTAAATCACTTAATTCTGGACGGAATTGCTAGCAGTTGGCATCACATACGGTTAATGATGTGGGCTACCAAGCTGTAATTTTGTTCCAAGTTAATACCAATATATTCATCTTTATTGCAAACACACGTATCCCAATGAAGGCCTACCAAACACATTAAATTCCTACTGAAACATATAGATATTTTATTCAGAAACGTAATTTTACACACAGCTCATGCGACATCCTAGTGTTATCTCTCTCTCTGGAGTACATTTGTTGTTACTGAAAATGCTTAAAAAGAAAACAAGTGTAAGTGTCCAAGACACATTCATCAATTTGTAAATCAAACTGCCAATCAGAATAAAAACAAAAGACTGTCATATTAGAAAGAGTTTAAAAGTTTAACTTCAGTCATGTTTAAAGTCCAAAATAGAATTTACGAGGTAGTTATTTTTGGACACTTCTTATCCCAATCAAAATTCACAATTATATGTACAACTGCAATTTTACATTTTGTTATTTCAGACACAGTTGCAGTTTCATAACTTAAGGGATTATTAGCTAGCAGAATTCTTGTGACGTCATTTATAACCTCGTCAAGTAGAAGATTCTCAACGAACTCGACACTTTGTCAAGCATGCGACAGCGCAAGATTCAAGCAGGTTTGAGATTCAAATGTCACTCATTGTCGCGTCTGATGTGTAGTGCTGCAGATGTTGCTCACATAGGACAGAGCCATAATGGTACATGCAGTTGAGATTTGTCACTTGAAGCCGACACTCACTTTTGTTGCCCACATTGAACATGGTCTTAGATGGTAATGTGTAGGATAGGTTTCTAGGTTTTGAACCTGCTTAAAGAATTGACTGCTGCTTCTTTGTTAGTCGGCATTAAAATGAAACTAGCCAACGGTGGAGTTAATTTATGTTGCACAGACAAATGATGGAGCTGTATTTGTGAGTGGTTCTTGTGCAGGTGTTTATGCTCTTTTAAGCAGGAAAGTCACACAACCGATCTACACATACTGTGTGAATCATAACTTGGATCTTGTCATCGTAGCAATATGTACAGGTATCAAGTCAGCTACAGATTTTTTTCTTTTTGACACTGCAGGTACTTTATTATGTTTATGAGTGGGTCAGCAGTGCAACAAAAGTTTGACACAGACAAAAAAAATGAAGATTTGAAAAGTGAAATTAAAAAAGGTAACACTAGATAGGTCTCTCAGTATGCTTCATCAGGGTGTATACACATTGGGACAACCGGGAGATTCAGGAAAAACCCAGGAATATTTTCATCTGGAAAATATCCTGGACTTTTTCATGGTTTAAGTTAACAGTTTTTGTAATTTTGGTTGGTAAGAACTTTAGTCTGCTACTGCGGTAGTAAAACATTAATGAGAGAATAATATGAAAATAAAAGTTTGGTTGAAATGAAAATTTGCAGTTTCCACCAACAAAACACCTTGCACCTAGCTTATAAGCGTCTGCCTATAGCAGAATGTGTCAAAGGTGTTAGCATGACAGATATGCAATACTTCACAACAAACTGTTTTCGATGGGCCTCTCCTCTCATCTTTTCACCTTACTAGAAGGTTGCAGGTAAAAATGGTGAATAGTGGTATGAGAAGTGTTACTTTCAAAGTAAATAGCCTAATAGTGAGAATGTGCTATAAAGCACGAACTGCTTGCCTCCCTTTCAAAACTTAACACTTTGGGAATGAGCACTTAGACAAATTTGCGGCCCGATAGACCATCCATTTATGCCATTATTAAAACATTGTATTAATGCTGCATTTCTGTTTGATATATTGTAGGTACATGGGAATGCTCCCTTTGATTGTTACATAACAAGTGTTTCAATGTGGACACAGTGTGACAGCAGGTGACAGTAGAACCAGAAAACTGCAATGTGTTTCAGAAAACAGTGTAAACCTTTCGACCTGGTTGCCAGAAAGAGACTGACATAGAGTAGCAAGTTCTGACACCCACTGATGATGCCTGGAGACAAAAGCGAAACGCGTATGGGTGACTTATGAATATAAAAATAAAACCCTTCATTCGCAGTAGCAAAAGGCGTTTACTTTAAAAACATTAAAGTGAAATAAAATTCAGCTGCTGCTCAAAATGGCCACTGCAAGCAACGTTTCAATTTGGAAATGAAATATGGACAATAGATGGGCAGCACAATTTTAAGGGTACTATGTACATTGGCATTTGTTTCATATTCAGGGTTTATAAGTATACCACAATTATGTACATTGACATTGTTTAAAATAGTTACATTAATATTAAATTTTGTTGCCCATATCTAGATAACATGCATCTGATGCGGAGACACAGGTGGAATTACTGCTTGAGACTGCTTGCTGCCGAGTGGCACTCTTCGCATAAGAGTTAAGTTATGCTCACTGTTGCATGGGTCATTCACACCCGGAATAGTATTTAGTCACTGTATAATAATGCAACCCAGATTTATGCATCAATTATTGGAAAATGAGAGTAGTTAGTGACCTGCAACAAAGTCTGCATGTAATTTCAGAGGTTTATGAAGCGTTTTGTAACTTAATCCCCCCCCCCCCCTTCCATACAAAAATGATGAAATGGAAAGAAGTCTACCGATCACAACAGTTTTGCTGTAGATGCCGTAAAACTGTCGCATCAGGCATGACTTTATATCAATTAAAGCTAGCATTACAGATTTGCATGTTACTATTTAATTTTGTCTGCAAGTCTCCCTTAATTCTCTTACATCCAAAATTAAGCAGTCTATATAAAAGCGAAAGGACCCCACTCAGTCAGACTGATGACCATTGTAGTTTTGTCCCCCTTAAACAACCAAACCAAACCCACTCAGTCAGGGGTTCGAATCCTCCCTTGGGCATGGATGTGTGTGCTGTCTTTAGTATAAGTTAGTTCATAAGTAGTTTGTAAGTTTAGGGACTGATGACCCCGCAGTTAAGTCCCATAAACATTACAAACAATTTGAACACTCACTGAGTAAACACGAAATCTCGAAAACTGCTCCACTTATGAAGCTGAAATTTGGCAGGAATGTAGTTTTATAGGTAGAAAACGTCAACTAAGAAAGTATTTTGTGATAGGTGCATGGCGGAGTATACTTATCCTACAAACTCAGAAATCTACAGTTTCATTACTATCTTCACGAAATTTTGCACGCTTGACCTTCAAAACAAGAGGAAGGTCACTGTATACCTTAAGTTTCATATGGTGCATGGGGGAGGGTACTTTGCAACAGTGGTAACTAGGATTTGGCTTTTTGGGGGGGGGGGGGGGAGGGGATAGATCTGCTTGATGAGCAAAATTATAGTCAGTTTCCAGACAGACTACCATCTACCACTCCCGTTGAAGATTAATTCACTCCCTTCCAATGAAAGCTTATGGTAAAACACCCCAAGTTTCTATCTTTACCTTTACCAGATTGCTGTAATACAATTTCTTTTTTTTTTATTTTTAGGGTTCTGGGGGGTTCTATCCCCCTAACCCCCCCCCCCTCCATAGTTACGCCACTGCTTTGCAACACAAAAATGGATCCCTCTAGTGGGGCCGAAACACGGTGATCCCTGGATCTGCCTACTGGGCTGGGAGACTGCCCCAGCCGTGGAAGCGGAATACAACCGTGTTGCCACTTGCCATGAAGTTAGCTTGCTGCCGGACAGTATAACGGCCGCTGTTGTGTGACAGAACTGGAAAAACTGCACAGCACAGGCAGATGCACACGTGCGCAAAGCAAAGTTGGCGTTTGAGTTACTCCAATGGTCTGCTACCGCAGGTAGCGCTCAAAGCCGATTGGTTCATCGTATTTTGGCTCGTATAATAATACCTTGGTCGCGCCAGAACTTGAGAACGGCTTGACCGATTTCACACGTCCTTTTTTTTTTTATTTATTTATGTCCTTTTTTTTTCGTTATTCTCAGAACAAGGGTTGTATGAAATAAAACTGGAATATTTGAGAACAACAAAGTGCATTTCTCATTGTGACCCCGCACTCCTATTGCAAAGATATCTATAGTTTTCTTTCGATATTGATGAAATTTTGCACACTCTACCTTAAAATTAGAGGAATGTCACTGTCTGTATAAAATTTCGTTCGGTGCTTGGTGGAGGGTACTTAACTTACGTACGGTAATCTTACAAAAGGCATAGTTTTGCTCCAATCTTTATCAGTTTTTGCCCACATGACCTTTAAACCAAATGGAAGATCAGTGGGTACATAAATGTTTGTTTGGTACATGACAGAGACAGAGGGTACCTTGCAGAAAACTTTGCCAAGGGAGGGAAAGGTGGAAACTAACAGAACGATCTGAGAGAAAGAGGTGGATGCAGAGAGAGGGGGGAAGCGAAATGGACTAAAGGAGTGTAGGATAAACAAACACCCGGGCAACACCGCGTTTATAGCTAGCCTGATATAAGAAAAAATATTTTGGTTGGGCAACTCTAAGTAGGACTTGTACTATAAATAAAAACTAGTGTTACTTGTACACTCTATCCAGGGTCTCGGCTGCGAGAGTAAAAAAAAGACTAATCACATACCACGTTGTAAAGTTGGCAAAACCGCCTTCGCTAGGGTTGTTCGCTTTGGTGGAAAAGTGTTATGTTCTGCACATAATGAAGATTTTGTCATTTGCTTATGCTCGTAGCTGGCCACCAGGACATAGTGTCCTAAACTGAGGTTCTTAAAAATTTCAGAGGGAGCTTTAGGCAACAATTGACAGAAACGGGGGAAAATGAAACAGTAGAGGAGGAATGGGTAAAATTGAGAGATGAAATAGTGAAGGTAGCAGAGGACAAAATAGGTAGGAAGGAAAGACCTACAAAAAATTCTTGGATATCACAGGAGATACTAAATTTAATCGATGAAAGGAGAAAATATAAAAATGCAGTAAATGAAACAGGCAAAATGGAGTACAGACGACTAAGAAATGAGATTGTCAGGAAGTGCAAAATGGCTAAGCAGGAGTGGCTAGAAGGCAAATGCAAGGATGTAGAAGAATGTATAAATAGGGGGAAAATAGATACAGCCTACAGGAAAATAAAAGAAACATTTGGAGATAAGAAAAACAGCTCTATGAATATCAAGGACACTGATGGAAAACCATTTCTCAGCAAAGAAGGGAAAGCTGAAAGGTGGAAAGAATATATAGAGGGGCTCTACAAAGCGAATGAACTTCGAGACAATATTGTAGGAAGGCAAGAGGATGTAGATAAAGATGAAATAGGAGATACTGTACTGAGAGAAGAATTTGACAGTGCCCTGAAAGACCTAAGTCGAAACAAGGCCCCTGGAGTAGATGATATTCCCTCAGAGCTCCTGAAGTCTCTGGGAGAACCAGCCATGGCAAACCTGTTTCACCTGGTGTGTAAGATGTATGAGACAGGCGAAGTACCCTCAGACTTTAAGAAAAATGTTATAATCCCCATCCCTAAGAAAGCAGGTGCAGACAGGTGAGAAACCTACAGAACCATCAGTTTGATAAGTCATGGTTGCAAAATTTTAACACGAATTATCTACAGGAGAATGGAAAAGCTGGTAGAAGCTGACCTCGGGGAAGATCAGTTTGGATTCAGGAGGAACGTAGGAACCCGGGAGGCAATACTCACTTTACGTCTTATTTTAGAAGATAGATTAAGAAAAGGCAAACCTACATTTCTAGCTTTTGTAGATTTGGAGAAGGCTTTTGACAATGTTGATTGGAATAAACTCTTTCAAGTTCTGAAGCAAGCAAGAGTAAAATATAGGGAACCTCACATCAGTCTGCTGGAAAGCGATAGACACTTTTCTTGGTTAACTCAGCAAGCTCTTAAAGTTCTTCAAAGCGTAAAGCCGATGCCCTATAAAACGTTCCCACGGCTTTTAAGTTTGTCTTCAAGTGCTGAACTTCAATGACTGCTGATTCTGACATGGCTAGGTCAGATCGATGAGCCACACACCAAATACAAAGTAAGTCTCTTCCTAAGTACTCTTCCATTCGAACCCATAGGCAACTGGATTTAGCACTCTCTCCATCTGTAGTCTATCCTGTCAACTTATCTTTTGCTGTATCACCAAGGTCTAAATTTTCCAATAATACTTTGACCAATTCCGTAAGACCTTCTTTCCCTCGCAGACTCGACTTGCTTTCACCTAGAAACACAGACTTCATCTCGTTATTCTGTAATGAACCGTGCAGCAATGAACTTGAAATTCCGTCTTCAACAGAAATGGTCTCAATATCCAAGTGTTGACGTGCTAATTATCCATAGCTGAGAAATATTGATTAATTGAGTTTATAACTGCAGACGGATGCTAAATAACTGAAGTTTAAAACACGATTCTTTTATTTTACCTCGCCTACTCATTGATCACACAGTTGCTTAAACATCGATAGATCTCCAACTTGAACCCTGCGTTCCAGTTTACGGACGAAACTTGAAATTTTATCCTGCGTTGTCAAAACATTAGTCATATTTTCTTGCAATGAAATACTCGGACTTAACTTCACTAAAAAAGTCAGCAAGATACGCTAACATTTTGACAGATTTACTTTTGAGTAAAATCTTTCTCTTTTTGTGTTCCTTGCTTTTCCAGAAGGAGTCCTATTTGTAAATGGGCAAGGCGGGTATTACACTGTAAAAGATCTTTGTCAAAGATCTTTTATCAAAGCTCTTTGGTCAAATCTTTGACAGTGTAATGGGTCATCTTTTATAAAAGATTTCTTTTATAAAAGATATTTGATAAAAGTTAGGGAGAGAGCCTAGCTTTTATAAAAGTTCGCCATTGTATACATGCGTCTTTCCTTGCTTTGACGTCTCTGAACCTACAAATTAACGTAAAAGTGTATTTGTTGTGTCGCTACTGCCACAGTGATCGTTTCAAAGTGAGAAGTGTGCGGAATATTTATTAATACAAAGCACATTTACTAAAATATACGGTTAGAATCGTATAAAGAAAAAGCTACTGCTGTCAGTTGTATTCAAAGTGGCTCACTGTGGATAATGATAAGGAAGAAATTATATGTATCAAAGGATATATGGAGATGCATAAGTGAAATAAATGTTTTTATATGTAACCTAACCTCGTAATTCCTCCTAAAGTGATTTACATTTTGCTTCACTTGTGTCTGCAATAATACGTGAATTCTTAGGCCTACCCTGTACGATTCGTGTATTTTACTGCCTGTTGGAATAGATTTTGTATGTGGATATAAATGGGACGATCTTCGCGGAAAAGGCATTAATAATTTGCATAATGAGATACTGCACTAATTAGCTCCGTATTTTTTCTTGCTTTGCACGATGCTTTTCGTGATTTAACCACAAGTCCATGTATTTAGACGGATTTTTTATGTTTCGGAAAATCAGGCAAAATAAATGTCACACTGCAGTAAACTATAAAAATGTCTTCCGCAGCACATAATCCAAAATGAAGCATAACATGAAAGAACTACGAAAATATTCTGTCTTCTCAATTATGATGAAGTGTCTAACAAGGTTATGTTTAGCATGACATCTTCATGACACACGTTAACTTATTTACCCATTGACACACCTTTAGGGTTTCCTGAAACGTCGAATTTGATAAAGTATTTATAAATATGTGGGCGAATTAAAATGTTTGCTCACACGTTCTTAAACAATTTAGGTTATTCTGTTCTAGAAGTGTAGCTCATGAAGTACATTTGTGCGAGCACTTTTCGTATTTTCCTCTCGCTATTCACGGTTTTACCTAAAATTGTTTCCATTTTTCATTCTTTGCAGTGAATGCACTCCCGAGCAACATTATATTACGTTCTATAATACAGACGATTGACTATTTTGGAGTCTTTTCAGAGCAACTATGACAAAATATTTTACGCTAGTGTAATGTGCTCCTGTGAAGTAGTTTCGTCAAAGATCTTGGATAAAATCTTTGACAAAAATCTTTGTCAAAGATCTTTTACAGTGTAATACCGGCCCAAAGAGAAGCAGCACTTAAGTGATGTGATGTTGCTCTGCAAAATAAAATAAAACCTCGTTGCCGTGTTCTTTCGTTAAAACAGACTAAGACGGTCATCTGACTCAAATGCTTGTACTGATTGAGGGGATTTCCGAATTATACACGTTCCGCTTTGAGCAAGTTTTACTGTATATATAAATATATCATAAATATAAATTATAAAAAAATTACGGTAATGCATTTGTTTCGAAATGGGAGCCTGGCAGCAGACCCTTTTGACGTTTTATTAGTGCTTTCGTAACAAAAATCTTCACTCCTAATTTTAGCTATAAAAATTTATTTTTAAAACTAAAATACTATTACTTTTTTATTTTAGGTGTATGTCATGCGACTAACCTTTCAGTGACTTCAGTTGATAACTATACGAACATACGCCATGGCTTAGAGAACAACAATAACAGATTTCTTGTGTTGGATAAAAAAACGCTCAAAAACGATCGGGAAATTAAAGAAGATGAAACTGCAAGCCCAGTCAATATCTCAAGTGAGGATAATAAACCAGGTTGCAGTAGTTCAAATACACAAATTGAATTTCAAGAAACTGAATCTTCCAATCATGATAATATTCTACCTAAGAGTCAAGACCGAAAATCCCCCCCCCCCCCCCCCCCCAAAAGATAAATATGTTGAATGGTATAAGGGTAAAGGCCAATTCACACTGTCCGTCACGTCACGTCACGTCACCGTCCGTCAGAACATTCCGCAATGTATTTCTAATGGCGGCGTTCACACTGTCCGTCACCGGACCGTCACGTCACGTCAACGTCCGTCAAGCTTTCTCGAGAAGAATGTTTTGACGGAACGGTCGTCTGCTAACATCGGAAGTTAACCTATTTTCATCACCCGAATTACATGTTGCAGTCGACGATTGCACTGTTTATATGCAAATGTGTATTATTCATCTTTGTGTTGTTGTTGTACCTCGTTTTAGGGGTAAATCTCAAATGTTTCATGAAGACTTAAATATTTTTGTCAATTGAGTGTCCCCCTAAAATCGAGGACCGATATCTGAAACCAGAAAATGGTTTATGTTACGTAACATTGTGACAGAAACGACCGAAGCAAACTGTTTATTTGAATAAGATTGTAATTTGATTACGCATTTTTCATTGAATAACACTTTAAATGAAAATGTCAGTTCTAATGAAAGACAAACATTTAGTTGTTTACGACGGTATTAACAATGTCAGCGAGCAAATCGTAATGGTTAAAGTATACAGGCGCTATTTATGCTCTTACAAGTATGGTTTGATGTCTTCATATGTTTATTTTTTCGCTTGAAAATAGATGTCGATGTTTTGAAATGTTGTTTCAGTTTCCAGTAGGTTGGCCAAAAACATATACTGTAAAGTTTTCTTTGGCCGTTAATAACATTTTAGCGTTGTTGTTCCCTCTTTCTAGTATTAAACTATGACTTTCTACATAACAGATCGCCACTCATAACCTCACTTACAACATCGCGTATTGAGATGGACGAATTGACGTGACGGAGACGGACGGACAGTGTGAATACAACCTGACGTGACGGTTCCGTGACGTGACGTTGACGTGACGGACAGTGTGAATTGGCCTTAATATGTTAGATTCGTCTTGGCTGTTAAGAACCTACGATTTTCTTGCAAAAGTAAAACTGGGAAACAAGCGTTCTGGTGTAAAATGTGAAATTTGCTCTAAACATATTTGATAAGCACTGAAATTTTCAAAAAATGGTACTTTGCCCATTGCTGATGGCGTCCGATGTGACGGAAAAAAGAAATTGGAAAGAATTATTGACCATTTTGGCAGCGAAGCTCACAAAGCTGCTGTCAACCTTAATGAAATGGAAGAAAAATGGATAGCACAATCTGATAAGCACCCTTGGGTTAAAAACCTTAAGTCTTACACTGCACAGAAAATAACAGTAGTGACTGAACTAGCATTTGATGTGTATAATGACAGACGTACAATGACTTTTTCTGCTCATTCTTGGCCGTCACGATCATAGATTCACAGTGACACCCAAATTTCGTCATACAAAGATAATGGTTTGGAATCAGAGTTTTCTCCTCTCACTCCTTCTCCAGCTTTATTGCAGTACAGAAACCCTGTAATGTATCGCGAGATGCTTGATCGTTTAGTGGAAGTGATAATGGAAGGTGTGGTCACACAGTTAAACTCGGAATGTTTTTCCATTCAGGTTGATGGCTCCGTAGACAAATACGGAGTTGACAACAAGTTCATTGCTGCACGGTTCATTACAGAATAACGAGATGAAGTCTGTGTTTCTAGGTGAAAGCAAGTCGAGTCTGCGAGGGAAAGAAGGTCTTACGGAATTGGTCAAAGTATTATTGGAAAATTTAGACCTTGGTGATACAGCAAAAGATAAGTTGACAGGATAGACTACAGATGGAGAGAGTGCTAATACAGACAAATCCAGTTGCCTATGGGTTCGAATGGAAGAGTACTTAGGAAGAGACTTACTTTGTATTTGGTGTGTGGCTCATCGATCTGACCTAGCCATGTCAGAATCAGCAGTCATTGAAGTTCAGCACTTGAAGACAAACTTAAAAGCCGTGGGAACGTTTTATAGGGCATCGGCTTTACGCTTTGAAGAACTTTAAGAGCTTGCTGAGTTAACCAAGAAAAGTGTCTATCGCTTTCCAGCAGACTGATGTGAGGTTCGTAGAACACCTCAACAATTTAGCCAAAGCAGTTTGCAACCACCTTCCATTAATGCAACAAAATTGGAGTAATGATTTTGGAAAGACTAATTCCTCAAGAGTTGAAAAAGCTTCTAACCGCCGTCACCCCTTTTCGGAATGACTCAAACTGAGCCCTAATATTTTCCTGAATTACGGAAAGTTTTGTTAGTTCACAGTCTATAACAAAGTCATTCCACTGTAGGTGAAGTTGAACTTATCTTATATGCTGGCTGTGGTCCATTGCGTTGTGAGCTGTCTTTGGCATTCACTAAAACATTTGATTTTACAGGATCTTTTGGTAAATTAGAAACATGTCAGTTGATATGGAAACGATTTTATTCCACTTAAACAACGTTTAAATCAATCACATTGTTCCATAATCAAAAAAATGCAGCGGCAAGCCAACAGAGCTGCTTACAGGTTTCTGGCTGCTAGAAGACCCCCCAAAAGACTAACTCAATAAAACATGGTTTCTCTCCAACATCTTACTACGTAACCGCGTAATAAGATTGATGACAAAGTTTTGTAATTCACAATTAAACAATATTCTTTTACATTAAATTTGCCAAAATACAGAAATTAAAACATTACATTTAAGCTTTGACTATTTATGTCAATGTATGTACTTGTTTCATGAAATTTGTATTTAAATGTGGTACACAAATTTAAAGTCATCCTTTTGACTAGTGTTTACTGTGCTCAAATTATTTACATTATGTGTGTTTTCTAAGTGCACACATATTTGTTTTGCCAATATTGTGTAGGTGTACTATTATTGTGACATGGAATTTTAATGAGTTTCAGTTTGTGGTCAAATTATTTATTAATACGGATTTGTATATGGTTGTCGTAGTTTTGTTAATTTCGAAGATAGTTTCTTAGTACCAAACGGATTGTTAATTTTAGTGCATGAAAAATTATCAGTATTTAATTTAGGATCTAGTGATATATAAAACATGGTCTGCCCTAATTTATTTAAACAAAAGGTATATATGAAATCATGTTGTGCAATAGTTATAACATGTAGTATTGTTGTTTTTATACAAATTAGTATCTATATAGGTTCAGCAATATCTGAAACTAAGTGTAATGCATTTTTAGTGTTTGCAGCTATTATTTACAAAAGTATTAAAAACTGAAAATTACGTAAAGGGACAGCCAAAGTTATATTTAAATCAACGTACTATTTCTTAAAGGTATTTTACTATTAGTGTTAATAGAATTTCAGACTGAAGGTGAAAATGTTATATTTTACATGTCCGGTAATGAAGTTTTACTTTAGGTGTCAGACATTTCGTGTTTCTATGTTGGCAACTGATTTTTAGGAGTGTGCAACATAGCAGAAACGTTACACACCCCCCTACATAGCGTACCTGAAATGTAATGTAGGGTTCACTGTGTACTATCATTTCAATATGTTGTGATTTAAGTGTTCATAGTGCGTCTGTATTAGTTTAGGCTAAAATAAAAAATTGTATGTTGATTGTAGTCTTGCAAATGCCGGTGGTTGTTGATGTTGCTTGATGCGCCGACAGTGGTGTATCTGCAAACTGCTGTTGGTGATGTAGTGGTTTGCAGCTTCAGCTGACTGTAGTTACAGGCATTCAAGACGGTTCCTACAACATGGTTGTATCTTTCTCAGAACCACATACTATTTTTCCCTAACTACATACATAAATAAGCATACTGTTATCAGGCTATTAGAAAGAGTAATCAATTTTCTCAATACGGTATTTTAAACAAACAAAATTATGTGTTCAAATTAACCCTTAAATGTTATTGAAAATTAACAAGAAATCTCTCTCATTTACTTTAGTTTGAATAATGAAATAGCAAGCTTTTACAACTTTTTTTTCAAAGAGCATTGATATTCATATTGTAAACAGTTATGCTTGGTATTAATTCATATAAAAAAGTATTTTACTCAGAATAATTTCTTCTATGTGTACATGTATGTAAATGCCATTATGTGAGAACTAAGCTCCTAATTCCTCTAGAAAGGGTGTTGTACATTGTAATAACAATTTATAGTCAATTTACTAAGTGGAATGAATGACATAATTAAATAGTAAAACAATGGATAGAAACAAGCTCTCAGTGAGCACATCAAACATTTATCACTCAAAATGATGCTATAGTTAGAATGTTTATATAGACAGAAAATGTAATCGTGGTTTTGAAACTTTTTCATGTACTGTGGGTATTGAATATTTCTCATACAGTTTGAGAGATTGAGAATGAGCAGTAGTAAAGAGTATAAACAAATTAGATCATAGTATTACATAATATTTTACTTATTAAAAAATATGCATTAATAAAAATTCAAAAACTAACCCCCCTGCGAGTAGTTAGCAGTGGCAATGGTTAATCTCATAGCTCAAATCAAGCATGGAAATTAAAGTAATAAGTGTCAGTTCTCAACTGATCCACCAAAGTGTCAAATTTTTCCCAAATCATGGAAGAATTTAAAGAAAAATGAAAAAGTTTTTTAAACTGCCAAACTACACCCACTCTCAAGGCAGTAATCAAGAGAGGGCGGAATAATACGCTGCCATTAAATTATGAGGTTAATAAATTAATTATTGTGTGCCATGTTCATAAATGGTATCAAAATTATCAACAAGTATCTTCCTTATAGGTTTCAGAGTAAGAGCAAGGTAAACTATGCACAAGACAATTAACTTTTCTGTAGGTAGGATTTAAACGCATTAATCTATCTGAGACCGATCAACTTTGTGGATCGTGAATAAACAAAACTATAAGCATACAGCTAAGGGTTTCAATTAACTTGAAGTAACTCAATGCATAACTGTATATAAACTTCAACTTGGATCTTAACAAATGGACTACTAACATAGTAAAACATTACTTGGTTTTCAGGTTCAGTTACTAGATTTTTTAAACTTCATTAGAATTATTCATGTTACTAGAATCACAACTTAAGTTGACAAACAGAAGGTATACTTTCATATTTGCTTTCAATTAATTCTTTAACTAACACTTCAGCAGATGACTTAACATTTATATCAGGGTTTGGAGCTAACATTTCTCATTACTCTTAACACTATCATTTTGAGATTCCTCAGCAGTCTCAAGCAATTTTAACATCTTAGACTTCAAGTAAAGCATCTGTTCAGAGAGTACACTAATCTTAAATACTAAGACATCAACATTTTTCATTTACGTATTCATTATTTTCATATTCATTTTCTTTATGCCATATTAATTCTTTCTTTTCAATATATGAAGCATTTTTCACTTCCATTTCAGTAACTTAATAATTATTTGTTCAGTACTTTCACTGATAATTCTTAACCTAACATAAATTTCTCATGAACAGCACTTACCATTTTTCTAACCTGTCATATCTTTTGATGACTACTCAAAGACTTCCACATTAGCTAGTGGTTTATAAACATCATAACATAAGACTCCAGATTCCAATTCTTATTGAAAACCCCCAACTAGTATATCATATTAGGTACAGTATTATTATTTGGTATAAAGTTCTTCTGAATTGATGGTTAACATCCACCTACACATTATATTTTCTCAAAAATTCTTATTGTAATAAAGTTTAGGCTTCACATATTTTAAGTTTCAATAAGCATATAGCAAAAATGTACATATCAAAAGGTATGTCTCAGCTATTTTTATTTGTCAGTGGTAATTAAAAAGTTTTTCAAATAATCATAAATATTTACACTGAAGGAAAACTTAAAGCATAGAATTTATTCTGCACTGTGAAAATGACTAATAGAAGTACACAGCAAATGACTGGGGACCTGAACTGGTGTCAGCAGTTTCATAACTAAAGAGTAATTATGTCCCTAAGGTATTATATCAGTACATAGCCTGATGCATCTCATTTTGTCTATCATCAGGTAGAAAAGGTAGTGGTACATTACAATTAGGTCCAAAATTAAATGCAAACAGTTGGGACTGGTTTGCCCAAGAATATACTTTACACCTTAGACTTTGCTTAAGTAACATAATTTCTGAAGTGTCATTCAAATCTTATGAAAAACAATCATTGTCCTGTGGCATTAAATAAACAGGGCGAAATTTCTTTTTAGGCCTACAAGGTAACTTCACTACTGGTAAACTAATTACATTGGTACATCTAGGAATACTCAAAGTTTCAGCATGTGACTTTTCTTGAATTTCGTCTACACACTGTGGTAATTCTGTGACTGTACTACCACTTTTGACTTCTATCTCAGGGTTATCTACGAAACACTTACATTCAGTTTCTTCTTTCAAATCAGAATTACTAAGTTTGCTATTACATTGTTCAAAATCGCGAATCTTTCCAGTTAACTCTGTTTTAGTATCCTGGCTCTGAGAATTTACATAACTTGAACTGTCATCCATTTTTTTCAACACTGTCACTCGTCTGTGAAACTTCGGAAGTAGCAGCTACCACAACACTTTTTTTCTACACAAAGTTTTGTGTCTAAAATACATTGTTTTAATTCGGTCCCTGCTTGAGCCATTCTGTGGTCTAGGTTTGATATTGCGTCATTTGTTTTACAAATTTCAAATTTAATTGAGTTTGTTTGAGATTTCATGTCAGATAGTTCGGTTTTCATGGTTTTCATTTGTAATAAAAGTTCGGTTTTCATTTGTAATAAAAGTTCCAAGACTGATTTATTTTCTATTTCCGTGTTTGCTGCCATATCACTAATCTGTTGTCCAGTCTCTTGTAAATCACTAGAAAATGGGACCTGATGCTTTCTTGCAATCGGTGTAGAACTCGCAATACTAGAACCTCCTACCCCACTGTCAATGTCCGAAACTTGAGTACTATCATCTCCCTCCTTTCTTACTGTATCTATTTTAAAATAACTTTTCACTCCACATAAAACCCCTATCACACAAACAGTCACTACAAAAGTTACTACAAAAGTACTTAGGTGGTCACAAGGATACGGTGATACAGGAATCTAGTAGTTCAAATTACTGCCATCTTCCTCCATTAAATTTTGACATCGTAGGTGTGGATAGTATTGTAGTAGAATTCTGTACTTTTTTGGTGGTTTCACTGAACATCCATCATATACATTATTTTCCTTGTATCCTGAAACACATTTTACATTAGTGAATACTCTTTAAAAATCCTTTGGTCAAGTCACCACTTCTAACGGCTGTCACCCCTTTTCGGAATGACTCAAACTGAGCCCTAATATTTTCCTCAATTACGGAAAGTTTTGTTAGTTCACAGTCTATAACAAAGTCATTCCACAGTAGGTGAAGTTGAACTTATATGCTGGCTGAGGTCCATTGCATTGTGAGCTGTCTTTGGCATTCACTAAAACATTTGATTTTACAGGATCTTTTTGTAAATTAAAACCATGTCAGTTGATATGGAAACGATTTTATTCCACTTAAACAACGTTTAAATCAATCACATTGTTGCATAATCAAAAAAATGCAGCGGCAAGCCAACAGAGCTGCTTACAGGTTTCTGGCTGCTAGAAGACCCCCCAAAAGACTAACTCAATAAAACATGGTTTCTCTCCAACATCTTACTACATAACCGCGTAATAAGATTGATGACAAAGTTTTGTAATTCACAATTAAACAATATTCTTTTACATTAAATTTGCCAAAATACAGAAATTAAAACATTACATTTAAGCTTTGACTATTTATGTCAATGTATGTAGTTGTTTCATGAAATTTGTATTTAAATTTGGTACACAAATTTAAAGTCATCCTTTTGACTAGTGTTTACTGTGCTCAAATTATTTACATTATGTGTGTTTTCGAAGTGCACACATATTTGTTTTGTCAATATTGTGTAGGCATAATATTATTGTGACATGGAATTTTAATTAGTTTCAGTTTGTGGTCAAATTATTTTATTAATACGGATTTGTATATGGTTGTCATAGTTTTGTTAATTTCGAAGATAGCTTCTTAGTACCAAACGGATTCTTAATTTTAGTGCATGAAAAATTATCAGTATTTAATTTAGGATCCAGTGATATATAAAACATGGTCTGTCCTAATTAATTTAAACAAAAGTTATATATGAAATCATGTTGTGCAATAGTTATAACATGTAGTATTGTTGTTTTTATACAAATTAGTATCTATATAGGTTCAGCAATATCCGAAACTAAGTGTAATGCATTTTTAGTGTTTGCAGCTATTATTTACAAAAGTATTAAAAACTGAAAATTACGTATAGAGACAGCCAAAGTTATATTTAAATCAACGTACTATTTCTTAAAGGTATTTTACTAATAGTGTTAATAGAATTTCAGACTGAAGGCGAAAATGTTATATTTTACATGTCCGGTAATGAAGTTTTACTTTAGGTGTCAGACATTTCATGTTTCTATGTTGGCAACTGATTTTTAGGAGCGTGCAACATAGCAGAAACGTTACAAGCTTCAGCACATGCGTTTCTTCGTTTGTGGGAGACAGGTGGCAAACAACAGGGATTTACCAGTCTTATGCTAGATCTTCTGAAACGTCTGGAAAAACTGCAAAAAGATTGTCAGAGGTCATTTGTTACACTCCCTGATATTGAAGAATCTAAAAAAATATTTGTTGATTAATTATCTTTGATGGAAGAAGACTTATCCTAGTGAATATGAAGAAAAGTTGGAAAGATATGGTGCACGAGAACTTGAAAGTGACTAATCAGATACTGAAGATCTTCCTAGAAGACGTCAAGTAAACGGATTTGTTTCAACAAAGCAACACTGGCCTGCAGCGAGAAGAGAGGCTGTAATGAGCTGCAAAGACTGTATCTTACAATGGCTTCCCGAAGACCAGAAGGAAATCTGCAGTAGGATTAATAGATTATCAAATTCTAAGAATCCTATTGAGCTTGTGAACACAGTTCGTGCTGACGTTGGAGGCCTGTTTGGTAGAGATAAAGTATCAGATTTTACTGATGACCTTGTAGGGTTGTTTGCAGCAGAAAAACTCCCTGCTCCGTCTAGTATGACACCATCTACTGGAAAGCTGTACCACTTTTTGAATGTATCTCAACCTCACTCGATCCTACGAAAGTTGGTACAGTCGTATATTTCTCTGACACCGCACAGTGCAGGACCTGAAAGAGCAGTATCACTACATACGACTTTAAAATCAAACAACCTGGCCTGTCATGAGAAGCTCTCAACCCTAGAATGCGCATCGCTCTCAACGGTGTAGGGACAGCCTTTTTCGACCCAAGGCCATCCGTGGCGAAATTCCTAGAGAAGAGAGAAGGAAGCTGCCCGATTTTGAACTGTATCAAGACCAAGAGTTTGTAAAAAGGTTTTTTGCAAATGACAGTAACCTTTAAAGTTGATTATCTTCGATTTTTTTTAGTTAGGGACTTTGTAATTTTTTTATCAATAGATTTTGTAAACCAAGTAATTTAATTATCCCTTAAAATTTTGTTGTAGGCATATTTTAAAATATTTCTTGAAAATTGTTTCTTGTGTGCATTAAAAATTTATAAAAACGGCAGAAGAATTGTTTTTACCTACAATCTTACAAGTGAAGGTATAAAATTACTGTTCAATACTCTTTGAAAGAAAACAGTTACACTAGAATTTTACGTTCTTTAAAGACGTTTTTAGCACCAGCATCTCATGACTCATTTTCTTCAAAATTAGGTACTTTTCTTGGATAGCTTAAAATTGTAATTGTGTCTCTTTCCTGTTGATGTACAGAATTCTCTAGAGCAAAAGTACAAATTGAGGAACCATAACGTAATATGAGCTTTTAAGACAAATAATGATTTATTAACTTTTACAGAAAGTGCACAGGAAGGTGTTTTAAGTAATCATAGTACTGATATTAGTTTAATTTAATACTACTTACATTTAATAGCCATATCAAATTAAACTTATAAGAGGTAATGTATTCTATTTAACTACTTAACAAATAAAAGACAACAAAAGTAATTGAAAGATTTTTTAACAAACTTAGGAGACGTAAATGATTTATTCATAGTCAAAAGTTAGTATTTTTCCACAAACATTTTTATTTATCATTAAAACCATATGTGAATATAAATCTATTAAGGAAAAATTAAGAAGCTTTGATTTTAATTAAAAAAAGGCTTCAAAATACGGTTTTAGGCATCAATATTTTGAAATTTTTCTGGGGGCCCCTGGAACACCCGGATCACCTTCCAATGTCGCCCAGTGAAAATCCCTTTAAATATGCTCTGACTGATGCCCCTTTTCGTTTACTGAGATCAAGCTTTTTAGTTGTTGACATTAAATCATAACGCGCACGGCAGTGTGGGGTATTAATGTGTTCATAAATGGTGCGTGCGAATATGCGATTCTTTAGGGCCCATATCCTCAGGTTCTATTCATCTCAGACTGAAGGGGTAAAGTGTTCTGGATAGATCTTGGCCAAGTGATCATTTGTGCACATATTAGAAGTGTGGGTATACTATAACTATCATACAGTACATCGTCAAAATTTTCGAAGTTACACACTTCTTGGAGCCCATCCAAATTGAGCAAATCAGTTGAATTTTGTACATGACGTGTAGTCTGTGGTGGGCTTTAAACGGCTTACAAAAGCATCATTGGTTCATGGGCGGTTCCTGACAAAATCTCAAAAAACCATGATTTTTGGGTACCAAGAAAACGAATTGTGGGGATGGTCACTTCGATACTTTCTATTCATTGCAAATCTTCGAAATTTTTACCATATGTTCTTATGATGATATTCTCGAAGCAGTTTTTAAATTTTTTCGATACCGTTATCCGTTATGGAGATCCAGAGGTTGAAACTTATCATAGTTTTGCACAAAATCACAAAACCCGATTTTTAGCCGTTTTAGCACCGTAAATCGCAAATATCTAAATAACTAACCATTGAAAGTTGTTCAAATATTTACAATACATCCTGTAGACATTTATCTACAAACGGTATTTTTCAGTTTTCGTAAATCTTAGACCGTTAGCAATATACGGCCGAAAAACTGCGGTATTTTGCTAGAAAAAGTGCGTATTTTGCTGAAAGACGGCGTTCGGACAGCTCTGAAACTTACCATGCGATTTGAAAAAAAGGCACTCGGCGAAAAAAATTGATTTTTGTACATCTTAAAGATTGAAATCTTGGGGTGATTTTTGTTTTCGTTTACTTTATAGTTAATATGCAGCATCCGGTTTAGTGAACTATTGCAACATATTTTAGAGTTTGCAGAGATAAAAACACATTGCGTAGACTTTTCATATGGTTGATTTTAGATGACATATAGCTGTGTATGAAATGGAGATAACATATCGAAATTTTATTTAAAGTTTAGAGCATTATGATATCTTATGTGATTCTTGAGATATCGGTACGCGAATGATAGCGCGCGACAGTAAAAGGTTCGAAAACGCTATTTCTGATTGTGAGGTAACGTATCTTGAGGAACAGATAATGACTAGAATGTTATGTGTACGTTGTTTAGGTGTTTATCTGGAAAATCCGTTTTCCATTTTTGGAAATGTGTATTCGTTATCACTTTACACTACAAAAATCATAATTTTTGGTATCAAAAGATCCAACTGCGTGCATTGGCAAATCTACAGTTCTATTCAAGGCATATCGTCGAAATTTTTACAATGCGTTCTAATATTATGATTCTAGAAAGCTTTGAAAGTTTTTCCGATAATACTGTCCATTACCGACATCTGTAGATTCCAAGTTATCACACATATTTATGACAAATATGCATGTAATATTCGGTGTGACGTGTATTTATGGTTTTAACTAACGTAGTGAACGTACAGCAAGGGTTCTTGATTTGGAGGACACGAACCTGTTTTTCTAGTCGCCATTTATTCACAGATAACAATTATAATAAAATACTATCCAAGTTTTACTTACCATTGATTTCATATTATATAAGCAGTATACTCTGATGTAACAGGAAAAAGATGGAAACCAGCTGAAAAATGCTCCTGCCGGGGCACAGGAAAGGCGAATATGTCCTCTAACACAATAGTGTGGAACCAGCTGACTCAATACTCATTCTGGCATCCTCACCAAAAAGTTTGGCATGCAAACAAAAATCGCGCTTTTTTCAGTTGAATGTGAGTAGGACAGAGACAGTGCAACAGGCAGAGAGAGCCTATATGATGGAACAGAGAAAGTGTCAGTTCAGGAGAAAGGCATATGCATGAAAACAGCAGTGGGAAACCCCAAGCTAACCATCCCCATGGACATATGTGTAAAGGAGAAAATCGAGATTGAAGACAATGAAAACCGACTCTAAGTGAGAAAGAAAGGATACTGGCAACAGGACAGGTAGTGAATGGGACAACGTCAGTGGGGCAGAGAGACGATGGAAGTGGCAGAAACAGATGGCCGTGAGGAATCGCGAGAGAAAGGGATGAAGACACTGAATGTTTGACACAGACAGAAAGCGGCAGTGGGAAAGAGCAAACAAACGGACAGAGACATATATAGACACTGACAGTGAGGCGACATTGTTGACTATGAAGGATTAACTGGGCAAAAGTATTTACAAAGCTATGCGCTAAAAGTGCGCGAATATATTCGCATGTCAAAATTTTTGGTGAGGAAGTCGGAATGAGGATTGAGGCTGCTGGTTCCACACTTTTGTGTCAGAGAACATATTCGCCTTTTCTGTGCTCCGGCAAGAGTACTTTTCAACTGGTCATAATAATATATGTAAACACATTGGCATGATTTCAGACCACTCCGTCACTGGGAGTACGACAGTCTGCCACGGCGATGCCTTCACGTAACATTCGTTACAATAGTTCAGATACCGTACTTAATTTTTAAAAATATTCTTTCAGACCCCCTCTCTGAATGCGTCACTACTATCAACATAACAACCCGAATTTTAAAATTTATTGCTGTAATCGAGACTCCCACCCCCATGAACCACAGACATTGTCGATGTGGGGTGACTTGCATGCCTCAACGATGCAGATAGCTGTACCGTAAGTGCAACCACAACGGAGGGGTATCTGTGTAGAGGCCAGAGAAACGTGTGGTTCCTGAAGAGGGCATCAGCCTTTTCAGTAGTTACAGGGGCAACAGTCTGGATGATTGACTGAGCCGGCCTTGTAACATCAGCTAATGTGGCTTTGCCACACGGTTACTGCGAATGGCTGAAAGCAAGGGGGAAACTACAGCCGTTACTTTTCCCGAGGACATGCAGCTCTACTGTATGAAAATATGATGATGGCATCCTCTCGGGTAAAATATTCCGGAGGTAAATTAGTCCCCCATTCGGATCTCCGGGCAGGGACTACTCGGGAGGATGTGATCATCAAGAAGGACAACACTGGCATTCTACAGATCGGAGCGTGGAATGTTAGATCCCTTAATCGGGTAGGGAAGCTAGAAAATTTAAAAAGGGAAATGGGTAGGTTGAAGTTAGATATAGTGGGGATTAGTGAGGTTCGGTGGCAGGATGAACAGGATTTCTGGTCAGGTGAGTACAGGATTATAAATACAAAATCAGTTGGGGGTATCACAGGAGTAGGACTGATAATGAATAAGAAGATAGGAATGCGGGTAAACAACTATGAGCAGCACAGTGATCGCATTATCATTGTCAAGATAGATACGAAACCAACACCGGCAACAGCAGTACAGGTTTATATGCGAACTAGCTCTGCCGATGATGAGGAGATCGAAGAAATATATGAGGAGCTAAAGGAAATTATTCAGACAGTTAAGGGAGAGGAAAACTTAATTGTGATGGGAGACTGGAATTCGGTAGTAGGAAAAGGAAAAGAAGAAAAAATAGTAGGTGAATATGGACTGGGCAGAAGGAATGAAAGAGGAAGACGCCTGGTAGAATTTTGCATGGAATATGATTTAATCGTAACAAACACCTGGTTTAAAAATCACAAAAGAAGGTTGTATACGTGGAAGAGACCAGGAGACACCGAAAGGTATCAGATAGTTTTTATAAAGCTACAACATAGATTCCGTAACCAGGTGATAAACTGTAAGACATACCCAGGGGCAGATATAGACTCTGACCATAACTTGTTAGTCATGAACTGTAGGCTGATACTGAAAAAACTGCAGAAAGGTAGGGAAATAAGGAGATGGGACTTAGATACATTGAAGGAACGCGAAGTTCTGGAGAAATTCAGAGGGAGCTTTAGGCATCAATTGACAGAAACAGGGGGAAACAAAACAGTAGAATGGGAATGGGTAGCATTGAGAGATGAAATAGTGAAGGCAGCAGAGGACAAAATAGGTAGAAAGGCAAGACCTACAAAAATCCTTGGATATCACAGGAAATACTAAATTTAATTGATGAAAGGAGAAAATATAAAAATGCAGTAAATGAAACAGGCAAAATGGAGTACAGACGACTAAGAAATGGGATTACAGGAAGTGCAAAATGGCTAAGCAGGAGTGGCTAGAAGCCAAATGCAAATCTGTAGAAGAATGTATAAGAAGAGGAAAAGTAGATACCGTCTATAGGAAAATAAAAGAGACATTTGGGGACAAGAAAAGCAACTCTACGAATATCAAGAATTCAGATGGGAAACCAGTTCTCAGCAAAGAAGGGAAAGCTGAAAGGTGGAAAGAGTATATAGAGGGGCTCTACAAAGGAAATGAACTTAGAGACGATGTTGTAGGAAGGTAAGAGGAAGTAGATCAAGATGAAATAGGAGATACTATACTGAGAGATGAATTTGACAGTGCCCTGAAAGACCTAGGTCGGAACAAGGCCCCAGGAGTAGATGACATACCCTAAGAGCTACTAAAGTCTCTAGGAGAGCCAACCATGACAAAACTATTTAAACTGGTGTGTAGGATGTATGAGACAGGCGAAATACCCTCAGACTTTAAGAAAAATGTAATAATCCCCATTCCAAAGAAAGCAGGTTCAGACAGGAGTGAAAATTACAGAACCATCAGTTCAAAATCTGAAGTAAACAGGAGTAAAATATAGGGAGCGTAAGATTATCTACAACTTGTACAAAAACCAGACCGTTGTTATTAGTCTCAAAGGGCATGAAAGGGAAGCATCAGTTAGGAAGAGAGTAAGACAAGGTTATAGCCTTTTTCCAATGTTGTTCAATTTGTACATCGAGCAAGCTATAAAGGAGAGCAAGGAGAAATTTGGTGAAAGAATTAAAGTTCAAGGGGAAGAATTAAAAACATAGCGTTTTGCCGACGACATAGTAATTCTGTCAGATACAGCAAAGGACCTGGAGGAGCAATTGAACGGAATGGACAGTGTGCTGAAAGGTGCTTATAAGATGAACATTAACAAGAGCAAAACCAGGGTAATGGAGTGAAGTCTAAGAAAATAGGGTGATGCTGAAGGAATTAGATTAGGTAACGAAACAATAGAGGTAGATGAGTTTTGTTACTTGGGCAGTAAAATAACAAATGATGGTCGCAGAACAGAGGATATAAAATGCAGAATGGGAATGGGAAGAAAAGCATTTTGAAAAAGAGAAATTTGCTACCATCGAATATTAAGTTAAGTGTAAGGAAGTCTTTTCTGAAGGCATTTGTGTGGAATGTTGCCTTGTATGGGAATGAAACATGGACGATAAGCTGTGCGGACAGGAAGAGGATAGAGGCTTTTGAAATGTGGTGCTACAGAAGAATGCTGATAATTAGGTGGGTAGATCGCATAACTAATGAAGAGGTACTGAACAGTATTGGCGAGAAAAGGAATTTTTGGCATACCCTGACTAAAAGAAGGGATCGCTTGGTAGGACACATTCTTAGACATCGAGGAATCGTAAATTTAGAATTGGAGGGAACTGTGTGGGGGTAAAAATCGCAGAGGGAGACCAAGAGACGCGTATAGTAAACAGATTCAAGTGGATGTGGGTTGTCGTTCTTATGAGGAAATGAAAAGGCATGCTCAGGATAGGGTATTGTGGAGAGCTGCATCAAACCAATCTCCGGACTGAAGACCATAACAACAACAATCGAGACTCTGAATAATGGTGATTCAATAAACATTAAAATAATATTTTAAAAAAATCGATGGCCAAATTTTGACGCCCCCCAAAATTATGCCGCCTGTGCAGCTGCCCTGCCTAAATACGGCCCTGCTAGTAATGATGTTAAATTTTACGTCTCGTCTCGGCGATTTAGCGTGATAATTCTGAATGCCGGCAATAATGTTACGTTAGCATTAGCCAATCGTGTGACACCGCAAATCTTTTGTCATGGTGTCTTCGATTTACGAGGGCAGTTACTTCAGCCGAGCAGACACGGCTACATACAAGATGATGTCATCCAAAGAGCAGGAACTGCATTATTGATTTACCTCAGGGTATGTGTGAAATACTAATCAAGTCATTCTATGTGCTTCGAATTTCTAATATTAACATTTTGGCCAAGATTTTCTATTGTGTTGTTGACGTTGCCAGCATCAGGGTAACTTTGTACCAGTCAGGGTATCTTTGTGCCACTTAATATTTGGGTTTAAAATGACTCATGTTCCATCTGGTGGCTATATTTTTTTCTAAAGGTAATTTTAATACCTCTCTTATAAATAATTTCTAATATTAACATCTTGGCAAAAATTTTCTGCTGTGTTGTTGACGTTGCAACATCAGGGTAACTTTGTACCAGTCAGGGTATCTTTGTACACTTAATATTTGGGTTTAAAATGGCACATGTTCCATCTGTTGGCAATATTTTTTTCTAAAGGTAATTTTAATACCCCTGTTATAAATAATTCCCCAATAGGTGGAACATCAGCCACACGAGATCCAAATATTAATTGCTACAAAGATTCCCTACTGGTAAAAAGTTACCCTGATTGACTGTACATCTTATTTTTTTGTTGGAACGCTGATGTCTTACATGACATACATAAACAAACGAACATGCGTGTCTATTCTGGCTTCGAAAACATCGATATTTTTTGTACTTCGATTCTTGGAACCAATTGCTGTTTTCCCAATAAAGACCTCCGCCACATCAGATGACTGTTAGCATACAGAAACACATCGTGGTTCATGTAACAATACGAGGAAGGATAAAACAATCCCTACCATCCAAAAATTCTGTTGTGTTACACTGAAAATTTTATTTAGTAAAAAATGTATCTGCGACACTTGTCGATGATCACCGCTTTCTCTGACAGCTAATTACGTTCTTCACATATATTTGATGTTCATCTATCTTTTACGAGGTGCCCAAAACACAGTTGTGCCCTTTTTTTCTTTCATTATTGTACCCTTCACTGAGATCAGACGTACATCAGGGACTTCCTTAGTACCAAATGTAAGGGTGTGAGTTCGCTTTCTATTTAAATATGATGAAAATATAGTTGGTACAATTAAAATCTTTCACTTATTTAAAATGACCTTTTAATGATTCATGAAGTGTTTCTATTTTTTCAGTAGTAATCTTGATTATGTAACCTGATACTTGGGCTTGTAGCTATAATTCACTAGAAATTTCTAGATATCATTGTAGGCCTATGTAACTTTATATATATATATATATATACATGTGGCGTCTGTTCCGAGACTTTCATGAACGAGACTTTATAATAATGCCTGCAAGGAAATCTTCGGAATTAAACGAAATCCAATCGATTTAAACAGTCTTTTGTCACAATAGTTAACTCAATATTTTTTCACGATCATTCAGTTAGCATAACCCGCTCCAAGTAAGTCAAGCATCATTTTACATAATGCAACAAGAGTATTACAGCCTCACCTGCTACGATCCAAACAACTTGAAGCAAACTGTTGGCAAGAAAGGCCATCGCGGAATCTGTTAGTTTCTTTTATGTAATATTGTGCTCAGGTGTTGCTTCTATTCCAGTTTACCACCGCCACTAAACATTAAAGTCAGATTCCACCTTCTTTTTTTGAGTCTGTTATTTATAAAATTATTTAAACGTTTCTGGATCTGCCAAAGTACTGCTCCGTAATATTACAACGCGAGTGAAACTTTAAAAGTGGCCCCGAATATTAACAACCACACCAACACCTGATGGGATTAAAATAAAATAAAAAAGCCCAGTATTACAATTCAAAGCAACCAAGGCCACTATACTCAACCATACCGTGCTTTGTATAATACGTGGTGGGACAAAAGTTCTCCCACAAAAAAAAAAAAAAAAAAAAAAAAAAAAAAAACCAAGTACGCACTATCCAGTGTACTTTCCTATTGTATCGACAACTCCAACACAAATTCTGAAAGGTACGAAGCATTCTTTTCTCAAATGATTAACGAACAAAGGCATTTACAGAAAAACTGTCAAGTACCTAGGTATAAGAAATTCCTATGCTTCAGAATCTGTTAATCCATTCTAACATATTAATTCGTAACTTATGATTGTGAAACGTGTCAGAAAAGTTTTCCACGCGTGACACTGCTATATGTTGCCGACAGATGGCAGCATGGCGGGCTGTTTCGTATTAAGGCGACATATCGCGCTGCTATCTGCCGTCGACGCCCTGAACTGCGTTCACAGTCGCGCCAAAAACGGTCGCCAGATGCCGTCTCCGTCACAGCGTGGCCGACATTCTATCTCGTTATTTGGCGGGCTGGGTAAGTCGAAGCTTCTGTGCTTAGAAACGAGTGCTGCATTGTGTCTACAGCCACTAAAACGTCTCAGAATGCATATTAATGAATTGAATCTGTCTCTGGAAGAGCTTGGCGAGTACCATAGGCTGTTTTTTTCAGTTTCAACAACAATCTGAGAATTTCTACTAGTAAATGAGGATGAGAAACATTCTATTACCTCCTAGAGAAAATTTGTGCGGACATTGAAAGATATTGTCACATTGCAAACTGCAGCATCGAATCCCCCCAACTGTAGCTATTGCCGGGCTGATCTTGGCTACTTCAGTTGGTTCCCTGTTCCCGCTACTTCCTCCCGCTCCTGCTTTGCGCCGCCGCCGCCGCCGCCCAGGCCCCGCACCTGGTCCGCCGCCCAGGCTCTGCACCTGGTCCGCTGCCGCCACTGCCGCCGCCGCCGCCCAGCAGTGCCGCCGCCACCACTGTCCAGCAGTGCCGCCTCCGCTGCCCAGCAGCGCCGCCACCGCCGCCCAACAGTGCCGCCGCCCAGCAGTGCCGCCGCCGCCGCTGCCCAGCAGCGCCTCCGCCGCCGCCGCTGCCCAGCAGTGCCGCCGCCGCCACTGACCAGCAGCGCCGCCGCCGCCGCCCAGCAGTGCCGCCGCCGCTGCCGAGCAGCGCCGCCACCGCCGCCGCCGCCCAGCAATGCCGCCGCCGCCGCCGCCCAGCGGTGCCGCCGCCGTCGTAGCAGCACCAACGCCCACGCCGTAGCCATCGCCGCCGCCGTCGCCGTCGTCATCGCCGCTGCTACTGCCGCCCTGCCGGTCTCCGCTCGTCGTCCTGGACTGCGCCCCTGCCGTAAGAGCTGCCCATGGCGACCTCATCGTCCACCCCATCAACTTCTTCCTCCCTCTCTGCAGTTCCCACAATAACCCTGCCCCCTGTTCATACCGCACCCATCATTCTTACTACCACCCCCTCCCTCGCCTCCACAACCATAACCTGGAGCTCCTCCAGCCTTCCCCAAACTACCCTCCCGCTCCATGTCATCCTCTCCGCTTCACCATCCCATGAGGTCCCCCCTCCCCCTCCGATCTACCTCCCCCTCACCACCCCGTACACTGCACCGGTCAACCCCGCGTGTGTGACGCACCGCCGAGCCACGATAGCAGATACGCCACTGTGGCCCCCCGCCCCCTTCTCACCTTCTACCCCACCATCCGCTCCCCATCGAAATCCCACTCGATCCTGTTTCCCTCCCAGCCCCTCCTACCTATGCCTCCGTCACCGCCTCTGCTCCAGCATTAGTACCTGCCTCTACTGGCGCCATCCCCAAGTGCACCCAGAAACGGGGAAGTGTGGACCCTTCCCCCGCCTCCACCAAATCCAAGAAAGCTCCCCCCTCCCCCGCCCCCTCCTCCTCCCCCTCTTGCCGACCCTATGGACACCGCCCCCATTCTCCAACGCCCCCAACTCAACCTGTTCACATATGTACTGTCCCATCCTGATCCCCGATTCCTTGAACATAAAAACCTCTCCCTCCAAATTCGGAAGTATTTCCCCTCCACCCCCATCTCCCAAATTATTCCTCACCGAGACTCTGTCCTCCTGAAGTCCCCCAGCCCCACCCTCCACACAGACATCCTCGCTCGCATCCCCAAGGTCCTTTTCGGCCCTCATGCCACCCTCACCCCCTACTATACAGCCTCCTCTGCCCGTCAACCACCTCCCCCCCGCCACCCTTCGACCCTCACCGCCGTGATCACAAGGCTTAGTCCTTTGATTACGGAGGAAGAGGTGTTATAGCAACTCAACTCTCACCCCGACATCTCCATCCCTTCCGCCAAGCGGATCAACAACGACTCTGGCCCCACCCGTTTGATGCGGATATTTACTGAATCCGCATCTTCCCTTGACCACCTCTTCCTCAAGGGTGTGCTGATATACGATCGCCCCCCCGCAAGCCTACCGCTGCGCCAGGTGCCTCGTTTATAATGATCACCTGACGCAGAACTGCAAAAACCCTCCCACCTGTCCCCACTGCAAAGACTCCCACCTCCATAAACACTGTCCCAACCTCACCTCCCCTCCCACCTGCAACACCTGTGGCGGCCCCCCACCCTACCTACCCCTACAAGTGCAAATCCGTCCCTCCACCTGCTCCCTCCAAACCCGAACTCACCGTCCCCATCCGCCCCATAGATCCTCCCATGCACCCCAATCAATCCTTGGTCCCTCCCCCCACCGCTGAAGACGTTATCCGGTTCGTCACCACCGTCCTCGCCAACATCCACCCCTTCCAACGTCCCCACACCCTCCACCAGATTGCACTGGCCGCCAGGTCCGTGTTCAATCTGGACACCTTTGCCACCTTCTCCCGTGCCCACTCCCACTTCGCCTTTTCCCGCCTCGAGACCCAAGTTTAAGCCCCTCCGGTCCCCCTCCTTTCCCCACCCCTCCTCTACCCTCCCCGACCCTCCCTCTAGCCCATCATAGCAGGCCCATCCTATACCCTCCTCTACCACAACATCTGCTCCCTCCCAGCCAATAAGAACCTCTTCCTCCACACTCTTTCCCAACACCGCGTGGATGCCTTCCTACTCAACGAGACCTTCCTGCAACCCCGCCGTCCCGTCAACACCAATCCTTACCTTCTCCACCGCACCGACGGACCCCCACCCCTGGCCCGAGGTGGAGTGGCGATCGGCCATCTCCGTCACCACCCCGTCCGGCTACACCCTCTCCTCAATGACCCCACTGAACACTTGATCCTCAGCCTCTTTCTTCCCTCCCTCACTGTCACTCTCGCCACCATTTACATTCGCTCCACCTCTCCTCTCCCGTACGATTTCCTCTCCCATGTCGACCGCACCTTCCCGACCTATGTCATTGCCGTTGACCTCAACCTTCATTCCCGTCAGCCCGCTGAACTCCGGCGGTGGCGTCAGTTCGTCACCACCTCGCTCCGGGGCGACATCCTTCACCTTCCCCGCCCAACCCGCCCCGAAAGCAACACCACGCCCGATGCGGTACTGGTGTCTCCCAACCTCCTGGGGCGCATCACAGCGGACGTCCTAGACCTAATAGGCAGTGACCACGCCCCTGTCCTACTTACCTTTGACCACCGCCCCCGCCCTGCCCGCGCTCCTCGTCCCATGCCCCCTCCCAAACTCGTCCATGATTATTCCCGTGCCGACTGGGATGCCTACCGTCGCTTCATCGACACCTTGGTCGAAAGCCACCCACTACCCCTCCATACTCCCGCTGATATTGACCATGCCTCCTCCTTTCTCCAGCAGACCGTTGCTGACGCGGTCCATGCCCACATCCCTACCCGGGCAATCTATCCTCACCGCCCTACCCTTCCTCCACAGGCCGTCCTTCTCCTCCACGAATCCCGCCGTCTGTACCGCTCCTTTCTCTGGACCCGTGACCGGGATACTCTCCAACGCCACCAGCAACTCCAAAGACACATCAGAAACCTTTTGTCCGCGAAGATACGCCGGGAATGGCGTCAGACATGCACCCGCCTTAACTCGCTCCTCCCGGTCTACTCCGCCAAGTACTGGCGTGCCTTCCGCCGCCTTACTGGCAGTCACTCCTCCCCCCACTACCCACTTCTCCATGATGATCGTCCTTTCCCTGACAACGCCAGTAAGGCAGAACATTTTGTCTCCTACCTTTCTGATGTATTTTCCATTCCTGATGATCCCCTTTTTGACTACTCTCTCTTCCCGGACGTCCACGAGCGCACCGACACCTCCTCTCCTCCGCTCGCCCCTGGCTTCCAGTACTTGGACCACATTCCTCCCTCAGAATTGATCACTCCCATTACTGCCCGTGACATAATAGACACTCTTCGCACAAAACGAAACACCGCCCCCGGTCACGACCGGCTAACCTACCGCCACCTTCGCGCATGCCCCCTCTCATTTCATGAAGTCCTTGCCAAACTCTACAACGTCATCCTTTATACTGGCTTCTACCCCGACCTGTGGAAAACCTCCCGTATTCTCATGTTCCTCAAACCCGACAAACCCCCGTCCCAGACCTCATCCTACCATCCCATCAGTCTTACCTCCGTGTTCAGCAAGGTCCTGGAAACCATCCTTTCTCGTCGAATCCACCAGCACCTACACTGCCACCAGTTTCTCCCCCCCCTCCCAATGTGGCTTCCGACCCTTCTTCTCCGCCGACAACCAGGTCCTTCACCTGACTCATCTCCTCTCCGTCCAACTCAACTCCCGTCGCTCCGCAATTTTTGTATCCCTCGACATCCAAAAAGCCTACGACCGAGTATGGCATTCCAGTCTCCTCTTCAAGATCCAGCTCTACGCCCTTCCCATTAATTACATCCACCTCATCACTTCCTTCCTTACCCGCCGCCCCTCCTACGTCACTGTCTGCAACTCTGACTCCCGTATTTTCTACCCCTCCGCCGGGGTGCCCCAAGGCTCAGTCCTCTCTCCCCTCCTCTATCTCCTCTACTCTGCCGACATGCCTCAACCCAAACCTCCCGTCTATCTCCTCCAATATGCTGACGACACCGCCTTCCTGGCCCTCGCCCCCTCCCTTGCCCGTTCCCAGGGTTTGCTCCAGTCCCACCTCACCGAGTTCGCCTCCTGGTGTAACCGGTGGCTCCTCTCCGTCAATCCCGACAAATCCCAGGCAATAGTCATAGGTCGTACCACCTGCTCCTTCCGCCTCCACGATTTCTATCTTACCCTTCACAACCTACCCATCCGTCACACCCCCACCCTCAAGTACCTTGGCCTTACCCTTGACCGCCAACTGTCCTGGACTCCATACCTCAAATCCCTCCGTGAGAAAGCTCTGTCCCGCCTAAACCTCCTAAAACTCCTTACTGGCCGGACGTGGGGCCTCCACCCTTCCACTGTCCTTCACACCTACAAATCAATCATACGCCCCGTCCTTTGTTCCTTCCACCCCGCCTGGATATCAGCCCCTCCTACTTTCTGCAAATCCCTCCAGATCCTAGAACGCCACGCCCTCTGCCTCGCATACCGTATCAGACTCCCTTCCCCTACGTGGATCCTCTATGACCTCATCCCCTTCGCTCCTCTCCTACAACACGTTGAACATCTCCGGCTCCTTTACACATCCCGCAAAATAGAGTCCCAAAACCCTCTGGTCTACCCTATTCTTACAAATCTCGGGCCTCTGCCACGCCTCTGCCAAACCGTTCCTCCCGGCCTTCACCTCCATATGCTCCGTATCCTCTCCCAGGGCAATTTCCGCAGCCTTACTCTACTGGATACCGAACTTCGTCCCGATATCTACCCCTCCTACCAACTCTGATCCCTTCCCCGTAGCATCAGCGCCCCTCCCCTCTCTCCCGTCCCTTTTCCTTCCCGCCCGCTTGTCTACCCCTCTCCCATGCCCAGAGTCTCGTCAATCCTTCCCTCCTTACTCTCTCTTCCCTCCCTTCTCCCCCTCCCCCGCACTTCCCCCGTCCCTGTCCCACCTTCCCCCCGTCCATCCCCTCCCCACCCCCCGTGGGGGCGTCTCGACTTTTTATCTATGTGTTCAGTGCAAGTGTCTCCAGTGTCGTGTGTTTTACTCAGTGCCTCCATAATCGCCGTCCCCATGTTTTATTCTGTACGGCGTCCGCTGTCTTCATGTGTGAACTTCGTGTCTCTGCAATGTACTTTTAAACTTGTCACCGTGGCCGATTGTTTTTACTGACTGTGTGTGTGTTTTATCACTACTCGTCTGTTTTTTTGTTCTCTGCCATATGTTTGTCCCGTTTGTACATGTCCGTTTTAGTCTGTCGAAAACTCTGTATGTCAATGTTTTTAATTTCCGCAACTTTAATCCTCTGTTTTTATATATTGTTTTTACTCTTGGACTTAGCTTGTATATCACATGGCTGAAGAGCAGCCACCGCAGCTGCTGCCAGCCTGCCAGCTGTTTTACAGCTGGCTTTAAAAAACAATAAAGGAAAAAAAAAAAAAAAAAGCAAACTGCAGTTGGTCCTGAATTCGAAGGCTGGTCGTTAATAGAGCACAAGACTTTATGATTTATTCGATAAAAATAAAAAAAAATATATATATTTAAAAAATGAAATTAAATAATAAAAAAAATTAAAAAAATTCTTAAAATACTGTCATGTATAGACACCATTACTAAACTGATGTGTTCCATATCATTACGAAATGTTGTATATATGATCTATGGAATAAGTATTAAAAAAAAAAAGAAAACTTGTGACTTGTTTATTGCTTACTCAAGTGTATACTCAGTACAAACTGCTTTCTGCTTCGAGTGCTCCACTATTTATGCATAAAAAGAATTTTCTGGTCCTGGTACAGTATATAAAACATAATAAGTATGTATAATTATGTAGAATATTCTCGGAATAGAAAATACAAACAACCAAATATGTTTCTGCCCATGGTGGGATTTGAGGTGGAGAGCGCAAGCACATTGATCTGGGTGTTAACCACTGCACCACACGTTCCGTCTGGAGTCTAGAGGCATTGCTCCACTTCCTGAAAGAACAGCGACCCGCCGTTAGGTTCCCTTTGGAGCCAGCTGCAGTGTCCTGGATCTTGTCATGGGTCCTCTGGCAGTTCCGGAGAATCCTTCCATTCTGCCTACTTCTTTGTAGTGACGATGACTGGCGACAGACCCTTCTTTGGTGGCTTCAACATTATCACAACGGTCTTCAGAGACCTTGAACAAGAGGCCCTTTCTGTTTTTCTGTCTGTTCTTTGGGATCATGGTAAGACTTTATACGAAGGATGTGCACAATGTTTTTGATGTTTTGAGGACGGCTCATAATTCTCGACTTCGTATGTGACGTCTGACGCGCGGCATATGACACGATACGGACCTTAGCCTAATCCCTACCTGATATCCTGGGCTGTACACAACAGGTCGTTGATTGTCGTTATACTGTCGGCGGTTCCCCTCCTGGGTGTCCAGCCAGCTGTCTTGCTAATGCTCCAGTCAGCATACAAGATTGTACAGGATGTGTGGGAACATATACATTCTCTAAAATTAATTTATTGAAATTTTCACTTATTGCAGAGATTGCAGGACCTGTGTCAATCACTATACCCACAGGTATATCATAAATCTTAGCGTTAATTACAACTTGAACAAAAGGTTCCTTTTTCTTACATATGTTTGATGGTTCCTCATTTTAACCATCAAGTATATTCTGGCCATCATTGTATCTAAGTACGCTTATTTGTATGCTATCAGGTCCTTTATTCGTACCGACAGATCTAGGAAGGACGGACTAGCTATAATCGGATTGGATTCATCTTCTAAAGCTTCTATTAATCTTACATGCTGATTAGAGTTTTGGTTCTGTCTTATAGTATGTTGAGAAGACATCGTCGGTTGATTTCTCGGTTGTGAAGTGTGTTGTTGTTCATGTCCACTAGAAGGTACATTTATTGGCGGGCCTGTAGGTAAATTTCTTGTCTGTGGTATCCAGTTTGGTGGAGGATTATTATACCATTGCCAGTTTGCCCAATTATACTGATTCAGTGCATTTATATCTCGAAAACTTCCATCATATCTCCACTTTCGTGATTTCGTATTGTTTTTAAACTGCTGTCCATTATTTTGGGTTTGAAAGTTTTGATTTCACAGGTTCTGAAAGTTGTTCAAATTACTGTTGTGGTTATTATTAATCGAATTTGGAGAATTATGGTTTCCGTTATTATTGTGACTTTAATTTTCCCATTTGGTTGGCCATTCTGGCCCCAATTACAGTTATTAAAATTTTGACCACTATTTCCATTTCTATTTCCATTGTGGAAATTTGTACTCTTGTCATTCCCATTGCTGTTGTTGATAGTGTTATTATTATTATTTTCCTTAATGTAGACATTGAATCCTAAATTTCGACGCATATTATTTTTGTCGTCTTCAGTTTATCATATTTCGGTTTGTGGCTCCCATTTCTGATCTATGGGTGCGTCTAACCATAATATCAAGGTTAAATTCTGTTAACGACTGCACACTATCGCTATCACACAATTTAGAAGTTTACAGTCCACTCACACTCAAATTCAGGGAAAATATAACTACCTATTATCATACACTATCACAAACTATAATACGAATATATTTTGCCTTGTGGAGATCTGTACTAGTTTTCAACTAATCTTTATTCATCAGATCACACTTATGTCTGCCTGACAATAAATCTATTGTGCACAACACAGATGTAATTAAAAGTACTTCGTTCCCCAAGGCAAAGTATGGAGTAAATATGATGTCCTTACCTTATACTTCCATAGTCAGTAGAACATAAATACCCCTTTTTTGGTCACTGAATTGTTCCATGTAATGCTCAGAACCATAAATATTATTAGGGGAAAGGGTTGTACCTTGGGACATCATTTACATTTTAATTTTTTTATACTATGTTTTTTTACAAGAAATTTGAAAATTTACCCCATCACAGGCATCAATTTTAGGTAATGTTGAACGAACAGCAGTTCATGCTAGCTCCAATATTTACACAATTACTCACCAATAAAGACTTTTGTGACACTTGTCCCAAGGTATAACCTATGATTTCATCTTTGGACAGTGGTGGTTTAACCTTGGGACACAGTGATGTATTTCAACTTCTTAGTTTTACGAATAAAAATCGTATTGGTTTTTGGTAGTATACGTTCGTTAGTCCGAATGCAAAAGTTATTTTCCCTCAAAAAAAAAAAAAAAAAAAAAAGAGATGGTAGGAATAAAATATTAAATGAATGAAACCCACGATACACCACTGGAGCTGGTAGTTCTTTCACTATATTAGAGTGATTAACAGTGCTGATTATCTCAACATTAGGGGATACAAAATGGGTCCTTTGCTTTCTTAAGAATTTCACAGTTACATTTTATTCTGGGCTTTCTAAAACTACTCCTGCATAGTAAACATGAGATCTGCCACTGATGTAAAATTTTACCAAGACGCAACTACCTTGAGAACAAGAAAGAGTTACTTTTCTAGATGGAAAGAACGGTGAGAAATCCTCTTCTTCAGATGACAAATCAAATATGCTACCTCCAGAGCTACTACCAAGCTCGGGAATTTCTTCATCAAAAGAAGTGGAAGATGAAAACTCCTTTGTCCGTTTAGTGGCTTCTTTCTTTGGGAAAGATTTCTTTTTCTTGTTTTCTTTTTCTCCTATCTTCAATTCCTAGTTTTTCTGGTGTTTCAGTGACAATCATACACCTTCTAGGTATCCCAAGGTGCAACCACTGAAGTGTCCCAAGGTAAAACCAAATACACAATAACAGAAAACAGTATCCTCACCTATGTACACATTTATATCTTTATAACATATGGTACCAATAGCTTACTTAAATAGTGCCCTACAACACTGTATTTAAGAAACATCAATAATGATGCTTAGCTTTAATTTATATCTTCTAAGGATAGTGGCTAAATTTTATTTTCAAACACAAAAAATTTTAAAACTCCTCCTGACATCTCAAAAATCTTCCAAATACAACATGGTCTCCTACTCCCTCTGAAAATAGGCATGACAACTTTACTTCATAGTTCTTAAAGTTTCCACTAGAGTGCACTGCCTTTATTAAAAAGTGTCCCAAGGTAAAACCGTCCCAAGGGCCAACCCTTTCCCCTATAACAAATCGGTCATGAAATAGAAAAATTATCAGGTTAGTACTTATACATAATATCACATAAAACACACTGATAATTAATTATATCACAATATCTCACGGTAATTAAAAGTTTATTACAGATAATCACCTTTCTATTCAGTTCTGCAATGAGTCCACATGTCAGAGCAACAATTGTTCAGATTGTCCAAAATTTGTACTATTTCATCCAGTTTTTCCTTTCAACAATCCTGATTGTGTTTTCCATCTCTTTCTTTATTTCAGAGTCTTAGTCGTATTCTATGGTAGATTCTTCGTCGATCTTCCGGTATGATCTCTTGATGTCCTCAGTCTTCTGATTTTTTTTTCTTTTTCTTTAGTCGAGCCCCACATTCTAGGGCGCCAGTTTGTGACTTGGCTTGTGTTGATGTTGCATTTGGCTTCAGTTTGTGACGACTTGTTTCCATGTTCTAGGCCAGTTTGTGACTTGTAAAGCTTGCTTATGGCTTATGTTTTCTAAGGGGACAGTTTATAAGCCGTAGATTTCGGCTTGGCTTTCACAGTTGGTAGAGAATGAATGGATTCTAAATTTTATTTGTCATCCCAGCATTAAATTTAGGTTGGTAGGCCTGGTACTTCTTTCGTAATGAATAAGATTTACATTTTTCTTGGATTTTTACACCGTAATATTGGTTCTGTGCATCTGTTGAAACTTAAAACCTTTCTACAATGTTGGAACATGAAATTCTATCACTCAGGGGCTGATATTTAATAAACTGATATTTTGAATAATTAAGTCCTGGTAGTTCAGACAGTTTGAAGCCAGTCACAAAAGATATTATTTATGCCTGATCTTTTCCCTTCAAATTGTTCCTTGAATTATTCTTTAGTTCGATTTTATTCGAAAGCTCTCACAACCGAAACTTAAAATATTTTCCACACACATATTAAATGATTTCTTACGAAAGTGAAAGATATTATCAGAGGTTCATATTTATATAAATCATGGACAATATCAGGGATCTAGATACTTGAATAACTGATTGAGAAACTTTTTAAAGTTTCATTGATTCTATATTCTGAAATTAACAGAGTTACAATGAAATCACTTTCATAAAAAGTCTCATTACATGAAAGTCTCTGGATCATATTACATTGTCCACTAACTAATTCTTACATTTTTCCCAATTTTTGCGAAACGTAATCTAATGTGTACATTGTGAATATTTTATACTTACAGATTTAATAAATATCCCTCTGATGATTCAGATTCAGATTCTTTATTCGTCATTCAGCAATATTACATGCAATAGACTTCGTCAGTTCACTTAACCTAAAAGTTTTACATAATATATTCACATACTTAAGTTTTACATAATATTTTTACATATTTAAGTTGATGTCGGGCATTTCAAGAAATTCTTCTAATGTATAAAATGGATTTTTTAACAAGAAGCTGTGCAGCTTTTTCATAAATAGTTCGGTTGTCATAGTTGAGGCATGCTTGGTCAATTTGTTATATATTTTGATTGATATGTACCTATGACTATTGTTGGTTTTTGCCAATCTATTTTGTGGCAGGATTACAGACTTACAGATTCTTGTATTGTGGTCATGCCTCTGATTCATTAACTTTAAATTAGGTAGGTCTGAAAGTACGAAGTTTACACTGTCAAGAATATATAGGTTAATAACTGTTAGTATTTTATATTTAATGAACAGTGGTTTGCAGTGTGTTCTATTGTCTGCCTTTGCTATTACTCTAATAGCTTTCTTCTGGATCATCAGTATTTCACTTATTTTTTTGCTGTTTCCCCAGAGTATTAACCCATATCTTAAAACAGATTGGAAAAAAGCAAAGTATGCAGTCCTTACATATTCAAATGTCACACAGCCCATCAGCCTCTTCAGCAGATATGTAACTCTTGACAGCCTGGCCGCTATGTGTTCAACATGAGAGTTCCATGTTAGTTGGTTGTCCAGGATGATACCTAAAAATTTTACATTTTGTTTTTCTTTTTTGTTATTCTTTGACAGACTAAACCACATATTCTTTGTTTTTGTCTCATTTAATAGTAGGCCATTTGCATTAAACCATGATGTTGCATTTTCTTTCGCCAAATTCATACTGCTGACAAGGTTGTCAAAAACATTGTTTACCGACAGAAAAGTGGTATCATCTGTGTACATATATGTTTTTACTTGGATATTTGCTGGTAAGTCGTTTATATGCACAAGGAACAGAAGCGGACCTAGTTTGGAGCCCTGTGGCACTCCGTGTTGGACCTCAAGTATCTTTGATTCATAACCTCCTGAACTTACCACTTGCTTCCTATTGTTAAGATATGATTTGAGGAGTTTTATACTTTTGCCACACATTCCATAGTATTTAAGTTTATATAGCAAAACAGAGTGATCCACACAGTCAAAGACCTTGCTTAGGTCACATAAGGTTACTTGTGTGTGGGCATGGTCCTCAAATGCTGATAAAATTTCACCTACCAACAGTTCTACAACATGTATAGCTGATCTTCCCTTCCTATAGCCAAACTGTGACCTACTTAACATATCATTTACTTCCAGATACTCGTACATTTGCTGATACATTATACCTTCAAAGACTTTGGCTAGAGTTGGTATGAGTGAAATTGGCCTGTAGTTTACAGGCTCAGATTTGCTGCCCTTCTTAAAGATTGGAGTCACCCTGGATAGTTTAAGAGAGTCAGGAAAAACCCCATCTCTGATACATAAGTTTATAGTATAGGTTAGTGGTGCTGCAATGGTAGATATTATTTCCTTTAGTAGATTGTTTGACATATTATAAATGTCAGTACTATGTGAATTTTTAATTTCCTTAACAACTTTAAGAACATTGTCTTGGGATATCTCTTTAAAGTGTTTCAATGATGGTCTGGCCTGATTCTGATTTAGGTTTGCACTGTTAAGATATTCTACATAAGTTATATTGGGTTCACTGATCTGTTTTTTTATTTTGTCAGCACAACTTACAAAATATTTGTTGAATGTATCAGCTGGTATTGGGATTGTCTCATCTAGGTTTCTGATTTCTCCTTTAATATTATTAATTATTGACCATGTTGTTTTGCACTGGTTTTTACTATTTTTTATAAGATTGGTGTTGTACTTCTGTTTAGCCAATTGTAGCTCTTTCTTATACAGTTTCTTGCTTTTAATTTCGAGATCCTTAATTTCCTTAGAATTATTTACTTTGCTGAGGCGCTTTAGCAGCATTAGGTTATTTTTTGATTCTCCAACTCTTTTGTGTACCACAATTTAGCCTTCCTTGTTTTTTGTTGTTTTTTTGTAACAAGATGTGCTTTTAAAATACCTATTAAGTTACTATGGAAAGTTTCATACACTTGTTGAGCATTGGTACCACTACTTTGAAATAATTTGTCCCAGTTAGTAATGCTCAGCTGGTGCATTAGTTTTCTGAGATTGTTTTTAGTTAGTATAAAGTTGTTAGGTTTTGATGAGTTTTGTATAACCTTTTCCCATCCCCTTTTATATAATGTTTTAACTCTACTGTTAACATGGAGTGGTCTGAGAAAGCAAATTCCTTTACATTGGTGGAGTACATGTCACGAGCACAGTTGACAAAAGCATTGTCTAAGCATGCTTTTAGTCTTGTTGGTTCTGAATTTACATGATGAAAGTTGTGCTGTCTTAAAATATTTAGTAACCTATTTACACTGGGTTTGTTACATGTTACATCAAAGCTTGAGTTGATGTCTCCTCCAATTATAGTTACATGTTGTTTCCACCTTGTTATGTAGCAGAGTACTTTGTCTAAATTATCTAAAAAAGTCTTTTCATCTGCATCAGGAGAATGGTAAATACATACTAATATAATTTTCATTACATCACATATGATTCCAGAAACCTCAAAGTGTTTTTCTACACATGCCCAACTGAGATCTAGCACTCTAAACTCTATTCCTTTTGAAACATAGATAGCAGTACCTCCATTGCGGTACTGAGATCTGCTAAAACTGCTTCCATGTTTATAGCCATCTGGTATATAATATTCTATCTGTCCTGGTTTTAGCCAATGTTCAGATAAACAGAGAAAAGAATATTTATTTTGAATTATTGTCTCCTGTAATATTTCAACCTTACTTTCTAGTCCCTGAATGTTTAAGAATAGGAAGTTACAATGACTTAGCTGTAAGTTTGTAGGCTGACTTATCTCATCCTTTTTCCCTTCTTGGTTTGTATCCATAAAAAATCACTACTGTGTAATGTGGCTGTAGTCCTTCTTGGCCTTTGGCTCCTCCTTAAGCTGTGTTGTCCTGAAGCTGCTGCTGTGGGTGGCTCGGCTGCTGTTGTGGGTGGCTCGGCTGCTGCTGTGGGTGGCTCAGCGGCTGCTGCTGTGGGTGGCTCGGCTGCTGTTGTGGGTGGCTCAGCGGCTGCTGCTGCTGTGGATTGCTCAGCTTCTGTTGCTGCTGTGGATTGCTCAGCTTCTGTTGCTTGTGTTGGTGCTGATTCTACTGTTCTGGGGTTTGGTGATGGTACCTTACTGCTTTCTGTGCTTTGGAAGTTTCTTGTTGCCTCCGAATTTGTTCTAATAATTTTCTTGTAACAAGCCTCTTTCCTAGCTTATTCAGATGGAGTCCATGTGAAGTATGAAATCTTCGACCAATGTCACACACATCCACAATACAAACGTTTTTGAATTGTTTGCATATGTTTGAAAGACGTATTTTGCAGCAGAAATTTCTTTATTTACTACAGACCATGGAGGCAAATCGTGGCGGTGCGGTATATTTACATACAGAACATTTGTATGGGTGATATGAGCGAGATGCTTCTGTAATTCTCTGCAAGCCGTTGATGCTTCATTTCTGTACACATCATTGGAGCCACCAAACAGAGCTACAAAGTCGTTTGAAGTCAGCTTCATATATTCTTCCGTTTGAACATTATTGACTATTGCTGAAAGACAGGCACCTGGCTTGACAAAACTTGTAGTTTTTATATTGGATGTCTCATTAACAAGTGAGGCAATACCGCGTCCATGGCTGTCAGCTAGAATGTGTAGTTTTTGCACATGTTCATGGGCACAGGTAGGCACTGCAGCGGAGTTTTCTTGCGTCGAATTTACTATGCTATGATAGTTGTTTGTGGTATATTTTTCCGCGCCGAGCTTACTGTTTTGAGTCCTCTTTTTGTACTTACATTCGTTACATTCCCAATCGAGAATAACGTTCTTATCACTTTTCACTGAAATGTGCTCTTGTCCGCAACGAAAATGATACCTCTTTTTGCACTGACCTCATCTGTTCCCTGCTTTCACCGTTTTACGACGTTTATTACAGACATCAGTTTTAGGAACTATATTTTGTGGCGATACTTTGTCGTCTTCCTTATTTAGTGTAGGCCTAGGCCTAATTTCATGTGTAAAGTCTAGACTTCTCTCTGCATCTAAAACACTGAAACGGTTTTTTATTGGCACCTGGAATACGTTTTTACTTTGTTTTTCATTTAAATATTAATCTCCTGGTATTTTGTCTGCTTCTAAAGCACTCAAACCTTTTTTTGATTGCACTTGGAACACGTTTTTTGGCCTAACTGACTCAGCATAACTTTTGTTTGGTTTGATATGCGTCGTATTTGTGCTTTTATAAGAACATAAATATTTCAAGTCCTGATGCAGTTTTAAGATATCATCACACAGAATGTTAATAATTTTTTCTTTTGTGTCAATTTCTCGACGTATTTCGTCTTTGTTTTTCTGGGGAGTCCACTGTTTGCGAGTTGGTCACTAACACTTTTACTTACGCAAGGAGTTAATTGTTCTATTCTTCTTGTATTTTTTATTAATATATGACATGGCACACACATATTTTCATACACTGCACTAAATTTCTCGCACAAAGAACACTTACGAACACTTTTTTCGTCATTATGCACAGGATTCACAATTCGTATATCTTCAACGGCCGCCATGACACCTTTATTTCGGTGAGGTTCCAAAACATGTATGGGAATAAGTAAAAAAAAACATAATCGTTTGCAAAAAACGGCAGACCCTTTACCATTTATTTAACTGCAAACAAGGAAAAACGAGTACTGCAAAACCTACATGATTAATTTTTCGTCACACAGCCAGGCATTCCCCGACAAACTGTACAACAAATACAGGAACAACCTACTGAAACTACAAAAGACTAACCTTAACACACAGTTCAAGAAAAATTGTCAAGCTCATATTGTAATACCTATTTTTTTTAAAAAATCTCTGTGAATGGCATGTCATCTGCAGCAAGAAGAGCAAAATGTAAAGCGGAGCTGCTGTGGCTCAAACAGGAAAACCTGACCCTTTCCCATTTATTGTATTGCACTAATAAACATGGGCACTAATGAGTAGCAACGGAGTGTCATTGTAGCATATATGAACACAGATACACACTTCCAGCCAGGCTTTCACGTATAATAATAATTTCTGCAAATACCTAAATCTTCATTAATATTGTGATGATACTTGTGGTAGCAATGAGGAATATGAGGGGAGTGGGATAATTAATTATAAAAGTCACTTACTACCCCCTGAGATAACAGATCATGATTCAAAGTGTCTATAGATTTATTTTTGTTGTTCTCAATGGTGCCTAAAGTTGAATTCCAGAAGTTTGAATCTAAAACTAGTCTTTCTCCCTGTGTTTTGTAAGCTTTGGGTTCTATCACATCATTCTCCCTATTTTGTTTACTATTGTTAAAATTGGTCCATCTTAAATGTTTTCTTGCCCCTAATTTACGGACCCTCATTGGAGCAAGTTTCAGTTTTCCGGTCGGTTCCCTCTGTATTGATTAGACCCATTGTTTTCACTTTGATTTCTGTTTCTATTGTCAAATTTTCTCCTACCATACCTATTCTGATTTTCATTACCAAAATTCCTATTGTCTCTCCTATTGTACCTATTCTGATTTTCATTACCAAAATGCCTATTGTCTCTCCTATTGTACCTATTCTGATTTTCATTAGCAAAATTCCCATTGTCTCTTCTATCATCAAAATAATTCCTTCTCCTATGTTGGTTTTCATAAAAATTTTGCTGCCACCCCCTACTCTGATCATGACCATGCCTCAGGTATTGACTAAATTCTCTTTCCATTGCTCTATCCAACTTGTCCACATATGTTAAAAATTGCTCTAAATTGTGATCTAGTGCATGTACTAGTTCCCAGTATAATTGTTCAGGTAATCTTTTTAATGCTTCAATTTGTGTCATAATATCAAAAGGTTGCTCCAAATGTATTAATTTCTGTATCTGTATTTTACAAGATTCTTTCATTTCCCCTGGTTTCCCCATAAAATTTTATCCATTCAAAAATTCACTTTTAATTCTAGCTTGTTCACTCTCTGACCAGAACTTTTAAAAAAAAACTTATTTCAAATTCTTGAAAACTCACTCCATGCTCTACATTTTGATTTGCCCATGACAATGCTTCTCCAACCAAAAATTTTTTAACTAATTTTATTTTAGATTCCTCAGACATTCCTTCAACAAAACTGTCTTTGCAGTGTTGAAGGAGGTCTACAGGATGCAAATCAGTACCTGGAAAACTCTTAATTGGAATGTTAGACGATAAGCCAATGTTTGCTACAGCAGTATTAGTACATACCAAATTACTTGAACACAAATTATTCTGATTTGATTTTTCTATTTTTTCTAACTTTTGTACTACGTTGTTGAGGTCCAAAGTGACAATTTTAAATGAATTTTTAACCTTTTCCCTTTCATTTTGTAATTTTTCCCCAATTAACTCTACACTTTCTTCCACTTTCTTAATTGATAAGTTTGTTTCTTCAAATTGAGATTTCATGTAACTATTTACTACACAAATCGCATCACTATTTTTGTCTACTTCTTCTTGAACACTTTTTAACTTTGCATCAACGACTTCACAGGGTGTTTTGATAGTTCTATTTTCCATTTGAGCTAATTGTTCTTTTAATTCTTGCCTAATCAAAACTTGTTGGTCTGTGATTTTACTAACTAAATTGTCCCCCATTTCTTTAATTATTTTCTGAAGCAAGTCCAATGTTTCCTTCTCAGGTTTAGTCTCAATTTCTTCTTTCCCCCCCATTTTTCCTGATTACCAAAACTCATATTGCACAAGCACGTTACTTCAGTCACAAAAAGAATACGGTAAGAAAACTTTATAAAACACTTACAGTTGTTGGCGTCCAGGCCTTTCACAGATTAAACCTTTTTTGTTCATCACACTTCTTGCGTAATCCAACTTCCTTCATTCGATTTCGAGATCCAGTCCAGTCACTTTCATAACAGTCTTGATTAGGTAAAACATATACATGTGGTTTCTTCTTCCATATACGTCTTATTATGTTCCTACAATAGGTCACATTTGTAGGTTTCCGAAAATCAACAGCATTTTTCCCGGGCTGATGCACCATGTGTGGCACATTTTTTTTTTTTTTTTTTTACTGGACATAAATTAACGCCACATTTTTATATACATCACCTGTTGTAGATGTTCAGTGGTCTGAAAGATCTTGTAGCTCGCCTGCCGTTAACACATTACAAAATTATGTCATGATGTCAAGTTCTTGGCTTTTCAGGAAACTACATTTGTGACTCTTTCATTTAATTTTTAAGTATTTTTATTCATCCATTTCTGATAAAGCAATTTCACAACACAAAGACTGCCATAACACTCCTGTCTACTTCAAACTCACTACAGAGACTCACTGACTCAGTTCGCGCCAATTTGCGCGTATAAATACACTGTAGTTTTTCTAGAACCTTCTAGAACACGGAAGTACAACATTTAAGTATTTAACAATTTGTTCAATAAACATTAATGACTCCTGCTTTATGCAAAAATACATAAAAGTATGACAGATGTAATAATAAGATTTTTTTACATCAAAATAAACAGTAGAAAAGATTGTAAGTAAACTACAATTAGTGCAGTGTTAATATATTTTTACATTGATAATACGACTTTCAATACTTAATTAATTTAGTTTGTTAGAAGACCCTAGTAACGCAAATTATAACGATTAAAATGACTTGACGGAAGCGCTATAAAATGCTTATGTAATATAAACATGAAATGTTAGGTTACAAAACTACGACCAATTATGGTATCGAATACTTCAGTTATTTAAACAAATGGAACCCTCCTGCCAAAAATATATTACAATACCCCCTCACACAATGCCAGACATTGTGTGACAACACAATTGGGGAGTGTTTACAATCAGCAAAGATTTTAAATTTATATCACACATGACAAAATTATGATCAGCTTTTAGGATGAACAAGAACACAAAAATTTTTTTATCATACAAAATTTATACTATATACTCAAATTCAATATTAAGTAATGCTATAGTAATATAAAATGACTGATTTTATCAAAAACTGTTACCAAAATAATATCTTACTACCGATGATGATATGCTTAGTGAAATGCACAATTCTTTAAATTAATTATCATTACATTAGACACAGAAGAACAAATTGTTTTATGGAACAAGCATGAACATGGAGACAAAGTTGTGCTGAACCAAATTTACATAGATGGGTACAGTCTAAAATCAAACATGATAAGCTTAATAATGTTGCATGTAAATAGGTATACCCTACATTTGTGTAAACAGAACATAAATTTTAAAAAGTGAGAAAATATCAATTGCCCTCAAGACAGTATAAAATGATTACTAGGATAATCTTTTGAATGCAAGTGTACATTTAGTAAATTCTTAAGAAGTTATTACAAGTTTTCAAATTGCATTCAGATATGAGAGTTTTACCACAACACACCTAGCAAACAGTTACAAAACATTAATCATGATAATTATGTGAGGATTATTACTATTGGAACATTGAAAATAAATTAATCAATAATATGCCTCAAGGACAATATAAAAGAGCAAATGTAACCAGAAGTTTTATGAATAGGAACCCTACCAGTTCTACACTTGTGTGAACCACCCAGAAATATCTAAAATATTTAAACAAAATATGCTACTATAGATTTTTTTTACATCCACAACCTGCACAATTACAGGCTAACATATGTATATGACCAGACAGACATAAATTAATGTCAAGTTTTGTTCTCTACAAAAAAATTTCTTCATATTCGTTCAGCCCTTGTGCGAACCGCACACAAGCACCTAAAAATTTGCAAAAAAATTTTCTGCTATAAATTTTACATCTACAGCCTGCACAGCTACAGTTCAGCAGATGGGCATGACGCCACCATAAAGACGACTGTTGAGTTTACCAGTGAGTTTAAATTATGATAATTATTAAATTCATTTTCTCATGAATAGAGATTATTTCATATAGTTATATGAATTCATTGTTTAATAACAATCTCATCCCAATTACTTTGTAAACTACCCTCAAAAAGACCCCAGTCGTCAAGGTCAAAATATTTCCATAACAAAGAATACAAGGTACATAGTCATGTCCAGTACATAATGTTTATTGACAAGTTTGGTGTGCAAAGATATCTTAATATATCTGATATTACATCAATTTTGTTAAATGACAAGTACACCATGAATACTAATACATATCATATAGAAAGGTATTATTAATACATAATTGATGTATATTAAAAGACTATTGCAATGAATACTGTACTAGCCTATGGCAACAAAAATAAAACTTACATAGTATCAGACCAGTATGAAATATAAAGATTGGGTTAATGAAAAACATGTGCATACTAATAATTAACTAGAGAAAATTTTCAACAAAATTTGTAACACATTAAAATAAACATTATTTTGAATGAAATTATTTCCAAAAAAATAATTAATAATGAAAATAATTTAAAGTGTGAATATTGATTTGCATCTCATGCGTGCTCTGGCAGAACATACAAGAGTAGCACCTGAAGCACGTATACAGAAGTTACTGCAGTTCAGTGAGAGATTATATAGGAAGCCAGAGGTGGTCAGTAGTCTTACGGAATGAAACAAGAAATTAGGAATATATGACAAAAGAATTTTGAACTAACCATTTTCATGAATAAATATAAGTAATTGGTGTTATAGAACACAGTAACTGTTAGGTATTGATTACTGACTTGGAAATGGCATAAACATATAAGGTTAAATTTAAATGTTACATTAAGTATACAGAAGACTATTATTTTTGATACAAAATTAACCACATTGTAAATTGGCAACTAAAAAATTGACTACCATTTTCTCTGTAAATGAATAACAAGAAATGTAACCAAATAAATAAGCTCATAAGTCTTGTATTGGTTCTATATGTCCATAGAATTGTCTCATACTGTCAAATTATAAAATTTCATGTTATAACAAATTACTTCTGTTGAAATTGCCAGATTTTTCTTTATATCACATTTAAGGATAAATTAAGTTATCAAAATAATGACATGAATACAGCTCCAAACGAAATGAATATAAACTAAAGAGATACATGCAATCATTTTTAAAGTTTAACAAGTTTAAACAAATTTATCAGCAAATGGAAGAATTAATAAGACTATTTTCTAGGTATACTGTCATAGTCAGATATGTGATGACAATTATTATGGTATGAATATATTTGACCAGGAATAGGATTGTAGTTGTGTATTCCACTTCTAATTTTACATCCTTTGTCCACACATTTTTCTTTCTAAATAAAATCTGTATATTACTTTCAGAACATATGTTCAGTTTTAGAATACTTCAAATTAGCTTATGGTCCCAATCCTATAGAATTTTACAAAGCAAAAGTACCACAATTGTTTAATTTACCATCACTATGAGTAGAAAGTATGAGAAGTAATAAATTAAAGAATATAATTTTGAATGAATGAAAACAAAACAAAATTTACCTAAAGATAGGATAGTAAAAGAGTGAATGATCTAAGAAAGGAAGTATTAGATCACCCAGCTAGGAGAAGGCACCACTCGCCACGTGGTGTGTCCATTACAGAACAATGGACCTCCTACCTAATAATAAATATGATCAAAAGAAACAAAGATTGTACCATATGTCAATTCTACAAAATATTTTTAGACCAAAAAATCTATTCATTGCCAGATTTATAAGGTTTTAATTCAGTTATATTTCTTAAACCAAACATTTTCCTAGATTTTGGTTAAATCAGTCTGTATGCATTTGGGCATTGGCTTTCTAAAACTTCAAAGGGACCAATGTATATATAAAAAAAAATTAAGTTCTGCAGTTAAAAGTTTAGATTTTTCCTGTGTCTTAACGAGAACCAAATTTCCTGGACTAAATTTAGTAAATTTACCTTTCGCATCATGTCTCTTTTTTCGAAAGTCCCCTTGTTTCTTCATAGTTTGTCTAACTATTTCCTCCCTTTCTTGTGAAGTTATGGGTTTACAAATTGGGAATTCAATGTGTTGAGAGATAAGGCTATTGGGTTTTCTATCAAACATAATCTCAAATGGTGAAAATCCTATTGAAGAGTGCTGAAGACTGTTCATGACTTCTTCAAAGTCTTTAAGATAGTCAGTCCAGCTAGCATGATTTTTATTACAGTAAGTCCTGAACAATCTCCCAAGTTCTCTCATATACCTTTCTGCAGGATTGCTTGCTGGATGGTAAACAGAAATTAATATATGTTTAATATTTTCGTCACTAACAAACCTTTTCCATGAGTTTCAAGTAAACTGAGTACCATTTTCAGATAAGATTGCCTGAGGTTGACCAACAACATTGAAATAATTGTTTATAAATTTTGAAATGATTTGTTTACTAGTAGCCTTCTTCAGTGGGTATAATTTTATAAACTTAGAAAAATCATCAAGGACCACCAGAAAGTAACTAAATCGTCCTCGTGTTTTAGGTAAAGCACCATAAATGTCAATAGCAATCAAGTCCAGTTTCTTGTGTGACAGGATGTTTTGCATTTGTCCTCTACAAGTTTGATTACTTACCTTTACTCTTTGGCATCTGTCCCATCTGGATATAATTTCTTTTACCTTCTTACCAATATTGTAGAAATAAATGTTTTCTTGAATTTTCTGGATACATTTAGTGATGCCACAATGTGTAAAACTTTCATGAATATATTTAATTAGTGAGTCAATACATTGTTCAGGCCAACATAATTTCCAGTCATCAAAATCAGGTCTCATTCTCCTAAATAATACCCCTTTATGAACCTTATAGTATTAATCAACGTTTTCATGACCCTTTTTCCCTAAATAACTTTTCACTAGTTTCCAATTTTGATCATGATTTTTAAATCTTCGAATGTCATTGTAAATTGTTAAAATTTCAGATTCCTCTTTAATCCCCCTAAGAAACATAATTTTGAATTCCCTACTATCAAAACCAGAATTTTCATCATGACCCCCCAATGGTAAACTACTAAGTGCATCTGCAATTACATTTTTCTCCCCTTTTATGTAACTAATTTCATAATTAAATTGTAAAAACATGACCCATCTAGTAATTCTGCTGTGATAAAGTTTGCACTTATGTAAATAACTTAATGCCTTGTGATCAGAATAAACAATTACTTTATGTCCCAAGAGATAGTTTCTAAATTTTGTAAATGCCCAATGAATAGCCAAAAGTTCCTTTTCAGTTACAGTGTATAGCTTCTCATGTTTTTGAAGTACTCTACTGGCAACTGCAATTGATCTATGTTCAAGTTTTTCATCAAATACAACTTCCTGAAATAAATGTGCTCCTAAACCAATTTCGCTACTGTCTGTCGTAATACAAAAAGGTAAAGACATGTCTGGTCTATATAAAATTTTACTTTGACATAGTTGATCTTTGATGTGTTGGAAGGCATTTTGACAACCCTGATTACAGTCCCAAATAGTATTCTTTTTTAGCAAATTGTTAAGGCAAGGTGCATTTAATGCTTGACTACTTAAATATTTCCTGTAAAATTCTGCAAGTCTGTAGAAAGATTTCAGTTGTTTCTTATTTTTTGGAATAGGAAAATCCTTTATCGCTTTGATTTTGTCTTGATCAGGTAAAATACCCTTTTCATTGATAATGTGACCCAAAAACCTCAACTCTTTAACCCCAAATTTGCATTTTTCCAATTTCAATGTCATACCACTTTTCTTTAACTTGAAAAATATTTCTTCTAAAAGTTTACAATGTTCTTCCCAAGTTTTCCCAGTTACAAGAATGTCATCAACATACACTATCAATTTTGTATATAAATCATGTCCCAACACTTTATCTAGAGCTCTAATGAATTCAGCCAAAGAAACATTAAGACCAAAGGGTACCACACAATATTGGTAAGACTTTCCACAGTACAAAAAAGCAGTATATTTTCTGGATTCATATTCCAAAGGAATCTGATGAAAACCAGATATTAGATCTAAACTTGACATGAATTTAATCTCTCCAAATTTATACAAAAGTTCATCCATATTTTCAGGATGATCATTTTCTCTCAACAAAAATTTATTTAGGTGTCTAGTATCAAGTACAAGTCTCACAGCCCCCCTTTTTTATAATGACAACTAATGGATTATTGTATTCACTTTACTTCTCTCAATAATTCCCCATTTTCCATTTTTTGAATTTCCTGACTTACAGCTTCCCCCTTCCCTAAAGGTAATTATATGGTTTGACAAAGAATGGATTATGAGGTTTTAAGTTCAGTTTACAGAAATACCCCTTTACTTGACCGGGACTTTAAGTTCAACTAAGTCTTTAAATTCAAGAATTTGCTCAAAGTCATCATCCTCCTGATGTACAATGTCTATATGCTCTACATTCTTAATATGGTTGCATGCATCACTACAGTGAAGTATATAAATGTTTGAAAAAAGTAAGTAATCATCATTAACTCCTGTAATAATTAATTTTTTATCACCCCAGTCAAAACTCACATTGCACTTAAGAATCCAATCCATACCAAGAATAAAGTTTTCACTTAAATCTGGAACCACTAAACACCCACTATCAAATTCTTTTCCTTCAATAACAAAATTTAATAATACTTGCCATTTGACATATTTACTTTGTTTACCAGTTGCACCCCTAATTTTTAATCCACTAACAGGCATTTCAACAAATTGTTAACCTCCCATATCTTTCAATTTATCCCTCAATTTTTCAGTAATAGCCGAGATTGGACTTCCAGTATCAATCAAACACTTACCTTGCCATCCAAAAATTTTGACATTTATATAAGGACACCCAATGCAATTTTCTTCTTTAGTATCTTTATCTTCCCCATATAACAAATCTTTTTCAATTTCTTTGAAGTTAAAATCTTGTGGACTCTTTCCTTGGTTATTACTTTTACTTACAGCTTGCATAGGATTAATAACAACATCAGAACCTTCTTGAGTCTGAGTCTCAACAATCAGATTTCCTTGGCCATTGTATCTTTCCCTACCTTTACGTACTTTTTTGTATTTCCACCAATCTGGATTTACTTTGTCACAAACTATTTCAAGTCTTTTCCAAAAGTTACTGAATTTGTTATCATCACTGTACTTACCCCACAAATTTGTAAGAAACATTTCTTTATTACTGTTCACTTTAGTCAAATCATTTTCAGTTCTATCTTTGATACACACTAAATATTGATCATCATGTTTCCTATCCAATACTTCCTTACCGGTACTCAGTTTGTTAAATTCTTCATTATTTATATCTACAAAAATGTCAACTTCAGTTTGAATTGAATCATTAAAAGTCTTATTACTTATCTCTATTACTTTGTAATCATTTTGACATTCAGAGTTAGTTTGATCAGAAACTTCATTATTTTCATTAACTAAGGATTCATTGTCAAATTCAATATGTGCTAGATTGTGTTTAATTTCTGTATTCCTATTGTCATTTAATGAGGCTTCAGGATTTTTATATTGACTGTTAGTGTTGATACATGTACCGTGATTGCTATAATTATTCTCACATGGAAATAATGTCTCTATGCCTAAAGTTGTGTTTTCAGATGTGTCTGTGTTGTTTGCCCATTTATAAAAGTCACTTACTACCCCCTGAGATAACAGATAATGATTCAAAGTGTCTATAGATTTATTTTTGTTGTTCTCAATGGTACCTAAAGTTGAATTCCAGAAGTTAGAATCTACAACTAGTATTTCTCTCTGTGTTTTGTAAGCTTTGGGATCTATCATATCATTTTCCCTATTTTGTTTACTATTGTTAAATTTGGTCCGTGTTAAATCTTTTCTTGCCCCTAATTTACGGACCCTCATTGGAGCGAGTTTCAGTTTTCCGGTCGGTTCCCTCTGTATTGATTAGACCCATTGTTTTCACTTTGATTTCTGTTTCTATTGTCAAATTCTCTCCTACCACACCTATTCTGATTTTCTGCTGTACCTATTCTGATTTTCATTAGCAAAATTCCCATTGTCTTTTCGACCATCAAAATAATTCCTTCTCCTATGTTGTTTTTCATAAAAAATTTGCTGCCACCCCCTACTCTGATCATGACCATGCCTCAGGTATTGACTAAATTCTCTTTCCATTGCTCTATCCAACTTGTCCACATATGTTAAAAATTGCTCTAAATTGTGATCTAGTGCATGTACTAGTTCCCAGTATAATTGTTCAGGTAATCTTTTTAATGCTTCAATTTGTGTCATAATATCAAAAGGTTGCTCCAAATGTATTAATTTCTGTATCTGTATTTTACAAGATTCTTTCATTTCCCCTGGTTTCCCCATAAAATTTTATCCATTCAAAAATTCACTTTTAATTCTAGCTTGTTCACTCTCTGACCAGAACTTTTAAAAAAAAACTTATTTCAAATTCTTGAAAACTCACTCCATGCTCTACATTTTGATTTGCCCATGACAATGCTTCTCCAACCAAAAATTTTTTAACTAATTTTATTTTAGATTCCTCAGACATTCCTTCAACAAAACTGTCTTTGCAGTGTTGAAGGAGGTCTACAGGATGCAAATCAGTACCTGGAAAACTCTTAATTGGAATGTTAGACGATAAGCCAATGTTTGCTACAGCAGTATTAGTACATACCAAATTACTTGAACACAAATTATTCTGATTTGATTTTTCTATTTCTTCTAACTTTTGTACTACGTTGTTGAGGTCCAAAGTGACAATTTTAAATGAATTTTTAACCTTTTCCCTTTCATTTTGTAATTTTTCCCCAATTAACTCTACACTTTCTTCCACTTTCTTAATTGATAAGTTTGTTTCTTCAAATTGAGATTTCATGTAACTATTTACTACACAAATCGCATCACTATTTTTGTCTACTTCTTCTTGAACACTTTTTAACTTTGCATCAACGACTTCACAGGGTGTTTTGATAGTTCTATTTTCCATTTGAGCTAATTGTTCTTTTAATTCTTGCCTAATCAAAACTTGTTGGTCTGTGATTTTACTAACTAAATTGTCCCCCATTTCTTTAATTATTTTCTGAAGCAAGTCCAATGTTTCCTTCTCAGGTTTAGTCTCAATTTCTTCTTTCCCCCCCATTTTTCCTGATTACCAAAACTCATATTGCACAAGCACGTTACTTCAGTCACAAAAAGAATACGGTAAGAAAACTTTATAAAACACTTACAGTTGTTGGCGTCCAGGCCTTTCACAGATTAAACCTTTTTTGTTCATCACACTTCTTGCGTAATCCAACTTCCTTCATTCGATTTCGAGATCCAGTCCAGTCACTTTCATAACAGTCTTGATTAGGTAAAACATATACATGTGGTTTCTTCTTCCATATACGTCTTATTATGTTCCTACAATAGGTCACATTTGTAGGTTTCCGAAAATCAACAGCATTTTTCCCGGGCTGATGCACCATGTGTGGCACATTTTTTTTTTTTTTTTTTACTGGACATAAATTAACGCCACATTTTTATATACATCACCTGTTGTAGATGTTCAGTGGTCTGAAAGATCTTGTAGCTCGCCTGCCGTTAACACATTACAAAATTATGTCATGATGTCAAGTTCTTGGCTTTTCAGGAAACTACATTTGTGACTCTTTCATTTAATTTTTAAGTATTTTTATTCATCCATTTCTGATAAAGCAATTTCACAACACAAAGACTGCCATAACACTCCTGTCTACTTCAAACTCACTACAGAGACTCACTGACTCAGTTCGCGCCAATTTGCGCCTATAAATACACTGTAGTTTTTCTAGAACCTTCTAGAACACGGAAGTACAACATTTAAGTATTTAACATTTTGTTCAATAAACATTAATGTCTCCTGCTTTACGCAAAATACATAAAAGTATGATAGATGTAATAATAAGATTTTTTACATCAAAATAAATAGTAGAAAAGATTGTAAGTAAACAACAATTAGTTCAGTGTTAATATACTTTTACATTGATAATACGACTTTCAATACTTAATTAATTTAGTTTGTTAGAAGACCCTAGTAATGCAAATTATAATGATTAAAATAACTTGACGGAAGCGCTATAAAATGCTCATGTAATATAAACATGAAATGTTAGGTTACAATACTACGACCAATTATGGTAACGAATACTTCAGTTATTTAAACAAATGGAACCCTCCTGCCTAAATATATCACAATAGGTTAAAGTTAGATATGGTAGGGATTAGTTAAGTTCAGTGGCAGGATGAACAGGATTTCTGGTCAAGTGAGTACAGGGTTATCAATACAAAATCAATTGGTGGTAATGCAGGAGTAGGTCTGATAATGAATAAGAAAATAGGAATGCTGCTAATTTACTATGAACAGCATAGTGAACGCATTATTGTAGTAAAGATAGACATGAAGCCAACACCAAGCACAGTAGTGCAAGTTTATATGCCAACTGGCTCAGCCGATGATGAGGATATAGAAAAAATGTATGAGGAGATAAAAGAAATCATTCAGAAAGTTAAGGGAGAAGAAAACTTGATTGTGATGGAGGACTGGAACTCGTCAGTAGGAAAGGGAAGAGAAGGAAATGTAGTAGGTGAATATAGATTGGGAAAAAGGAAAGAAAGAGGAGATCACTTGGTAGAATTCTGCACAGAGCACAATTTAATGGTCACAGACACTTGGTAAATCATCATAAAAGAAGGCTGTTTACGTGGAAGAGACCAGGAGACACTTGAAGGTTCCAGATTGACTTTATAATGGTCAGGAATAGATTTGGGAACTAGGGTCTAACCTGTAAGACATATCCAGGGGCAGATATAGACTCTGACCATAACTTATTGGTTATGAACTGCAGATTAAAACTTAAGAGACTGCAGAAAGGTAGAAAGGTTAGGAGATGGAACCTAGAAAAATTGAAGGAACCAGAGGTGGTTGAGAGTATCAGAGAGAGCATTAGGCAAGGATTGTCTAAATGGGAGAAAGTAATACAGTAGAATAGGAATGGGTAGCTGTGAGAGATAGGGTAGTGAAGGCTGCAGAGGACCATATAGGCAGTAGGACAAGGCCTAATAGAAATCCCTGGATAACACAGGATATACTGAATTTAATAGATGAGAGGAGAAAATATAAAAATTCAGCAAGTGAAACAGGAAAAAGGCAGTACAAACGTCTGAAAAATGAGATTGACAGGAAGTGCAGACTGGCTAAGCAGGAGTGGCTAGAGGACAAATGCAGAACCATAGAAGAATGCATAACTAGGGGAAAGATAGATACCGCCTACAGGAAAATATAAGAGATATTTGGAGACAAGAAAAGTAATTGTATGAATATCAAGAACTCAGACAGAAAACCAGTACTAAGCAAAGAGGGGAAAGCTGAACTGTGGAAGGAATATATAGAGGGCCTATACAAAGGCAATAAACTTGAAGGTACTATTCTAGAAATGGAAGACGAAGTGGATGAAGATGACATACTGCAAGAAGAATGTGACAGATCGTTGAAGGACTTGAGTCGAAACAAGGCCCCTGGAGTAGATGATATTCGTCTGAACTGCTGATGTTGTTAGGAGAGCCAGTCCTGAAAAAATGGTATCACCTGGTCTGCAAGATGTATGAGACAGGGTAAATATCCTCCGACTTCAAGACGAATTTTGTATTTCCAATTCCAAAGAAAGCAAGTGCAGACAAGTGTGAAAATTACAGAACTATCAGTTTAATAAGTCATGGGTGCAAAATACTAACACGAATTATTTACAGACGAATGAAAAACTTGTGGAATCCTGCCTCGGGGAAGATCAGTTTGGATTTAGGAGAAATGTAGGCACACGGGAGGCAATACTCACATTACGACTTATCTTAGAAGATAGGCTAAGGGAAGGTAAACCTACGTTTTTAGCGTTTGTCGATTTGGAGAAAGCTGTTGACAATGTCGACTGGAATACACTCTTCCAAATTATGAATGTATCAGGGGTAAAATATAGGGAGCGAATAGTTATAGTCAACCTATACAAAAGCCAGACAGCGGTTATTGGAGTCGAAGGGCAAGAAAGGGAAGCAGAGTTTGGGAAGGGAGTAAGACAGGGTTGTAGCCTTTCCCCAATGTTGTTCAATCTGTACATTGAGCAAGCAGTGAAGGAATGGAAAGACTAATTTGGAGAGGGTATTAAAGTGCAGGGAGAAGAAATAAAAACATTGCGGTCTGCTGATGACATAGTAATTTTGTCAGAGACGGTAAAGGACCTGGAAGTGCAATTGAATGGAATGGACAGTGTCTTGAAAGGAAGATATAAGATGAACATTAACAAGAGTAAAACGAAGGTAATGGAATGCAATGTCAGAAAATCAGGCAATGCTGTAGGAATTTAGATTAGGCAATGAGACAATAAAAGTAGTAGATGAATTTTGTTATTTGGGTAGCAAGATACCTTCTGATGGCCAAAATAAAGAACATATAAAATGTAGAATGGCTATGAGAAGAAAAGCGTTTCTAAAGAATCGAAACTTGTTAACATCCAATATTAATTTAAATGTTAGGAAGTCCTTTCTGAAAGCATTTGTCTGGAGTGTAGCATTGTATGAGAGTGAAACGTGTACAATAAGGAGTTCAGACGAAAAGGTTATAGAAGCTTTTGAAATGTGGCGCTACAGACGAATGATGAAGATTAGATGGGTAAATCAAGTGACTAATGAGGAGGCGCTTAACCGAATTGGGGAGAAAAGGAGTTTCTGGCATATCCTGACTAAGAGAAGAGATAGATTGGTTGGACACATTCTGAGGCATCAAGGAATTGTCAACTTAGTATTAGAAGGAAGAGTGTGAGGTAAAAATCGTAGAGGAAGACTGAGGGACGAATATAGTAAGCAGATTCAAAAGGATGTAGGTTGCCGAACGTATTCTCAGATGAAGATACTTGCACAGGACAGGGTAGTGTGGAGAGCTGCATCAAACCAGTCTGCGGGCTGAAGACACAACGATCACATACATCTTAAATGATAACTTCACACATTTGTAATGGAGATTAAACCCACAAGAATAAACCCCCAAACTAATCCCGTCAGTTATTTGTGGCATAATGGTTAGAGCCCTGGAGTAATGACCTGCAAGTACAACTTAAATGTCCCCTTTCCTTTAACAAATGTTCAAATGTTTGTAGAGTCTATGGGACTTAACTATGGGGTCATCAGTCCCTAACCTTACAAACTACTTATGAACTACCTAAGACTAAGGACGGCACAAATATCCATGCCCGAGTGGGGATTCGAACCCCCGACCGTAGTAGCCGTGCAGACCGTGACTGGAGCGCCTCAGTCCCCTCGGCCACCGCGGCCAGCTTTCCTTTAACATGTATACAAAGTCTCTAGGAAGCAAAAGACTGAAATTTTGAACATCATGAACCCAAATTATGAAATTGAGTCTGAGAATAATGAGATGGCTGGCCTTGCTGCATATTAGCTTCACTATAATTAGCACATTTTTCTTGAAGTAGCTATTCCCTACTCTAGAGCAAGCGACTTATGCTTCTACCAACCTTACCTCGTAACAGCATTGTACACCGTAGACGTCGTCAATGTATGAGAAAAAGAAAGTTAATTTAACAGAAAAATTTATAGCGTTTATGAGATCCGGTATAAAACTTCATAAAATAAATTTTCTTTTGCAATATTTTAAATCACAATGTAGCTGACGACATTACAATATTATTGAAATATGGACATAAAGTTTTATTCTCATTTCTAGATCCAGTGAAGATTAGATACTACGAATAAAAAAGTAAAATAAGTTACCCTATTGTTACTGCTAGCTGCTTTTCTGCAGAAATGCTTTTTCTGAAATTTGATTGTTTTTCAGTGTCCCCACAAATCATCTCCAGTACGTAAGAGTACATGAACAGAGAGACATTCAGTACCACTTTTCTGGTTGTTTATTTATTTATTTATTTGAGCCATCCACAGACGTTTCAAAATTTATGGATGTTGTCAGTTCATTTACATATTTAACAGTTTTTGTTGCCTCTATTTCATTTACATTCACAACAAGTTTTTTGGTTACATCTAGTTTAACATTGTGAGATATATGTTGTTTACAATCATTTGTAATCCTTATAAAATATTACAAATGCCAAACATTGTAAGACAAACTGTTTACAAACTTTTATTACTAAGGTATTCACTTACAGTGTAAAAACAGTGTTCCTGCAACTGAGGACAGAGTGTATGGTTGCCCAACTCGCCAAGTTCTTCCCCAGACTGATTTGCTTCACTAACGTGCATTCTGCGTTTTTTTAGCAGTGAAAGGCCCAGTGCAGCACTCGTTTCTAAGAACACCAGCGTGACGTGTCTGGATCCATACCACAAGGACTTTGATCCAGCCATACAACTGACAGAGCAGGTCGGGTGCAGACAGCACCGTCTTCTAGGCGTGTTCGCCCTGAGCGACCGAGGTGGCATCTGGCAGCCACTGTCGGTGCCATTGTGAACGTAAGCGATGTCACCAGATGGCAGAGTGCTACACTGGCTTGGCCTACTACAAAACAGCCTGCTTTGCTGCCATTGTCGGCAATGTTAGGCAGCCTGAAACACAAATATTTTCTGTTACATTGCGAAATTGAAAGCATAAAGAAAACGATAGGTCGGAATAGCATCTTCTGAATGGTATTACTTACTTATTTTTAGTTTGTTTACTGCTTTTCTACAACTGGCCTCGCACGTCTATAGTTCGTGAAGAAAATACATCGTATCTTGGAGTGTTTGTGGTAATGTCGTCTACATAAAATAAAATGACGAGATATATAAAAGCCACGCCTTCCGTATCCCCCTTTATCCCCCCTCTCCCATGCGGATCCTCTATGATCTCATTCCTTTCTTCTGAGTCGTTCTCTTTATGAACATCTCCGCCTCTGTTACGTATCCCGCAAATCAGATCCGCCTAATCCTCTAGTCCATCCTCTCCTCTCTGCACCTGGCCCGTTGCCGCGCCTCCACCACTGTGTTAGCCCTGCTCTCTACTTGTCCACACTCCAGATCCTTTTCCGTGGCAACTTCCATACCCTCCCCCTCCCGGATGATGCCCTCTGACCTGACATCTACCCTTCATACCAGCTGTGATCCTTCCCCTTACTCCCTCTCCCCCTTATCTCCCTGAGGGCCCCATCTATCCCTCTTTTCCCGTCCCTTCTCCCTTCCTCATTCCTCCCAGCTGTCCCTCTGGATCCTCCTCTTACCGCCTCCCCTTTCCTTCTTTCCCGTGGCTTCCTGGGACATCATCCCCCCCATCTCTTCCCCACCGGCCCTGTGGCTCTTCCCCACCCTCTCACTCTCCTCTCATCCCCTTTCCCCCCACACAATATCTTTAATGCCATAAGTGCTCCGCCATCTGTGGAACCTTGTGGTTCGACAAGTGTGGTGCTTTTTAGTTACATTGTTTTATCTTACAACAGTGAACGGCCAACCTGCAGCCAACACCATCAGTTCTTACTTGTGTGTTTCTCCGAGTGTGTGATGTGTTTTTCGTTTTAACTCCACAATAGCAGACGGTCTAACCATAGCCGCCGCCCTGCGCTCATTTTAATTGTGCGTGTGCCACTGACCTTCGAACAGCTGTTTTTATTCACCACTATCGCCGTTCCAAATCTTTTATGACACCATCGTTTTCCCTCTATTTTATATACTTCGTTTTATCTCCATTTCTGTGTTATCTCCAAAATTTTATCTCCTTTATGTTCATATGTTTTTACTGTCTCAAATTTTATTTCTGTAGGTTGCAGAGTGCCTGTGAGCGCTGCCAGGCTGCCCCTTTTTAGGGGAATTGAAATCACAATGTACATAAAAGAAAAAAGGTAGCCCATCTTATAAAAACGCCGAGACTGGCAACAGACATGCACCTGCCTAAACTTATCTCCCCCCATTAACTCCTCAAAGTATTGGAAAGCCCTCAACCACCTTACCAGTCGTCACCCCTCACCCTGTTACCCGCTCTTCATGATAACCATCCTTTTCCTCAACAACAGCAGTAAAGCAGAACATTTTACCACTTATCTATCAGAAGTTTTTTCCGTTCCTGACAATCCTCACTTTGATTACTCACTTTTTCCTGACATCCATGAGCGAACTGACACCTCTTCCCCTCCGATCGCTCCTGGTTTCCAGTACTTGGGGCATGTTCCTCCCTCCGACCTCAACACACCTATTACAGCACAAGACATTATGGCTACACTTCACACAAAATGCAACACCGCTCCCGGTCACAACTGGTTACCCGACAGGCACCTTCAGGCCTGTCCCCTCTCCTTCCCCCCCTTCCTTGCCGCCTTATACAATGTCGTCCCAAACCCTATAGGCCTCCTTCCCTAACCTCATCCTATCATCCCATCACTGTCACCTCCATGTTCAGGAAGATCCTGGAAATCATCCTCTCCCGCCCCATCCATCAACACCTCTGCCAACAATAACTCCTTCCCCTATCCCAATGTGGCTTCTGACCATCCTTCTCTGCTGATGACCAACTCCTTCGCCTCACCCACTGCCTATCCATCCAGCTCAACTCCTGTCCCTCCACTATATTTGTATACCTCGATATAAAAAAGGTCTATGACTATGTATGGCATTCCGGTCTCCTTTTTAAACTCCAACTCTACGCCCTTCCTATTAACTATGTCTGTCTCATCACTTCCTTTCTCACCCACTGCCCATGCTATGTCACTGTCTGCAACTCCAAATCTCACTTGTTTTACCCCTCCGCCGGGGTGTCCCAAGGCTCCGTCGTCTCCCCTCTCCTCTAACTCATATACTCTGTCGATATGCCCCAACCTCAACCTCCCGTCCATCTCCTACAATATGCTGACGACACTGCCTTCCTTGCCCTTGCCCCCTCACTTGCCCAATCCCAGCATTTGCTCCAATCACACCTCACCGATTTAGCTGCATGGTGTAACCGATGGCTCCTTTCCATCAATCCAGATAAACCCCAGGCAATCATTATAGTCGCATCACCCCTTCCTTCTGTCTCCCAGACTTCTACCTCACCCTACAAGGTCATCCTATCCATCACACCCTTCTCCTAAAATATCTTGGCCTCACCCTTGATTGTTAGCTATCCTGCTGGACCCCCTACCTAAAAACTATCCACGAAAAAGCCTTGTCCTGCCTCAACCTCCTCATACTCCTTGCGGGCTGGATGTAGGAACTCAACCCCTCCACTATTCTCCACACCTATGAATCCATCATGCACCTTATTATTTGCTCCTTCCACCCTGCCTGAATTTCCATGCCTCCCACCTTTTACCAGATCCTCCAAATTCTAGCACGCCACTATCTCCGCCTCGCCTACTGCATCAGACTCCCCTCCCCCATGCAGATCCTTTATGATCTCATCTCTTTCCCATACCTACTGCAGCACCTTGAACGCCTTCAAATCCTTTATGTCACCCGCAAGATAGACTCCCACAACCCCCTGGTCTACCCCATCCTAACCAGCCCATGCCTACACTACTGTATCCTTCCGTCCATCCACCTGCACAAGCTCCATATCCTTGCCCGAGGCAACTTCCACACCTTCCCTTACTGGATGATGCCCTCCGTCCTGACATTTACCTCTCGTACCAACCCTGATCCTCTCCCCGTGGGTTACACGCCCCCTTTTCCCATCCCCTCCTCTTCCCTGGATACCCCCTTTCCCTCCCCCTCTGAGTCTCAGTGCATCCCTTCCTATCCAGTCCCCTACAATCCGTCCTATCCTCCCGCGCTTCGCACCGTCTCCCTCCCATCCCCCTGCGTGGCCCGCAATTCATATTTTAACAGTGTTGTGCAGTGTCAAGTGTGTCAGTGTCAAGTGCACCAGTGCGTGGTACACGAAGTGTCTAGTGCCATCGTGATCATTATCGCTCATTCAGTGAAAGTCTAAATATGTATGTTTTTTAATGCCACCATGGCACACGTATTTTAAACTCACTATGTATGTTTGTCATCTTTTCCTATATATATGTTTCACCAATATGGGTCGGCATTAAAATAACAATAAAGAAAAAAAACCTTCTGATATGTGCACATATTTTCATAACTATACTAATAATAAATCTGTAAATGTAGGCATGATGCTGTTCTCTTCAATCTTCAAAACTACTGTACGAATCTTCATGCGGTTTTCACAGAAAACTGAGAAAACTTTGGGTCAACATATACTCATGATTTTATCAAAATCAGATATCAGAAAAGAAAGATATAGTATTTTTAAGTGTTTTCCGTAAACGTTGGGTCTGTTTGTTCAACTATTAAAAACCTTATATCTCCAAAACTACTACACGCATTTGCATGGGGTTTTCACAGGTAACTATGCTGACCTTAGTCCGAAAAAAAAACATGATATACACAGGTCCCTCTTTAACAACCATTGCTAAGCATGTGTATATATGCTATTTTAATTAATAATTCATGAATGCAGTTTTCGCACCGACCTGTAAGAAAGCTATACAGTAATGACTCCAAGCCGGCCGCGGTGACGAGGGGACTAAGGCGCTTCAGTCACGATCTGCACAGCCACTACGGTCGGGGGTTCGAATCCCCCCTCGGGCAGGGATATTTGTGCCATCCTAGTTCGTAAGTAGTTCATAATTAGTTTGTAAGTTTAGGGACTGATGACCCCGTAGTTAAGTCCCATAAGCTTAACAAACATTTGAACATTTGAATGACTCCAATATCATTTCTCACATAGTTCTTCGATGAACTGTTTACTAAACTACTGATTAAGGCCTAACCTCGACTTTATTTTTGTAAGCAATTGAGTTGCAGCCTACTTCAACTTGCCACTCGTCTTATATATCGCCTTGGCCACATAAACATTCAAAAATGTTCAAATGTTTGTAGAGCTTATGGGACTTAACTACGGGGTCATCAGTCCCTAAGCTTACAAACTACTTATGAACTAGCTAATACTAAGGACGGCACAAATATCCATGCCCAAGGGAGGATTCGGACCCCTGACCGTAGTGGCCGTTCAGGCTGTGACTGACGCGCCGCAGAACGCTCGGCCACCACGGCCGGCCACATAAACATTCCCAGGTTAAACAATTTCGGCGAGATCTCCTTGTCAGAGGTGATAGCGTTGGTTTTCTAACGGGGGCATTGTACGGTATTTTATTTGTCTCATACATTTATAGATTAGCCCACATGACGGTTTGTACAGGAGACAATATTTTTAAGAAGAAAGTTTAACGTTGAACACCATAAATTTATTATCAAATTCCATTAAGATGTCAGAGTAGTGATTTATCAGCCTTTATTTTCTTTATAAATACCCTATTATACACATCACTATCAGAGCTGAGCACCGTTAATTAAAACTTTAGCTTCGTTAATCATTAATCCGTTACTAAAAATGTTAACTTCCTTAAACGTTAAAGCGTTACTTTTCTGTTTGTCTGTATGTCCTCTATGTGGTCATAAACCATTCATTCGATTGTAATGAAACTTTGGTGAACTGTTCACCGTACGCCCTTGAAGGCTCCTGACCCAGAAACAAAAGAGCACGACACATAGCCCAGGAGATATGACGTCATAATTAATGAGAGGCCACCGCGTGAGAATTCCCGGATTCATGCGTCAATTATTGGAAAATGAGAATAGTTAGAGACCTGCAACAAAGTTTGCATGTAATTTGCACATTTATGAAGCGTTTTGTAACTTAAACCCCCCCTCCAACCACACAATGATGAAACGTAAAGAAGTCAACTGATCACAACAGTTTCGCTGTAGATGCCGTAAAACTGTCCACCAGGCATGACTTTATATCAAATAAAGTTAGCATTACAGATTTTCGTGTTACTATTTAATTTTGTCTGCAAGTCTCCCTTAATTCTCCTGCATCCAACATTAAACAATCTATGTAAAAGCAAAATGAACCCACTCAGTCAGGGGTTCAAATCCTCCCTTGGGCATGGATGTTTGTGCTGTCTTTAGTATAAGTTAGTTCATAAGTAGTTTGTGGGTTTGAGGACTGATGACCCCATAGTTAAGTCCCATAAGCTTTACAAACATTTGAACACTGACTGACTAAATACGAAGTCTCGAAAACAGCTTCATCTATGAAGCTGAAATTTGGCAGGAATGTAGTTTATAGGTACAAAACGTCACTAAGAAAGTAGAAAAAATCAGCTAACAAAGTATTTTGTGATACGTGCATGGCAGATCATACTTCTCCTACAGCTGTAGAAAACTACAGTTTCATTCCGATCTTCACGAAATTTCGCTCGCTTGACCTTCGAAACATGAGGAAGGTCACTGTCTACCTTAAGTTTCATATGGTGCATGGGGGAGGATACTTTGCAACATAAAAATGGATCCATATAGTCGGGTGGAAACACAATGATCCCTGGCTCCGCCTACTGGGCTGGGAGACTGCCCCAGCCGCGGAACTGAATGCAACCATGTTACGTTGCAGTTAGCTCGGTGCCGGACAATATAGCTAAGGCCGGTATTACACTATCAAATTATTGGACAAAAAATTGGACAAAGAAAAACGCAGTGTAATGGGAACGGCGTCCAATATTTCATCAAATCTAAGGCGTCGGCTTAGATTTGATCAAAGAAATCGCTCGTCTTCTGTTTGATGCAGTGAGAAATTTGACCGCTCGGAGCGCTACTAGTATTACAGCCTCCTTGCCACTACAGCTGCTTTATTTGGATGTTAAATGTCTGACATAACGTTCGTATTCGTAAACATGGCTAGTAGTGGCAAGTTTGTGTAGTTTTCCAGCAACAACAAAATTGATATGGGGCGTTGTATAACAGGCGTCAAGGCTAATTCACACTGCCCGCCATGTCACTTCGTGTAGCACAATAGCCTGTGGTGAAAGTGAGGTTGAGTTACAATCTGTGATGTAAAAAGTCATGATATACTATCAGAATTGAAGGAACACCCCTAAATGTTATATATGGCCAAAGCTGACTTCATAATGTATGATTTTGGTCAACTAGTTGTACTAAGTGCTGGGAAGTGAAACAACTTTCAATACATCAACATCTGTTAGCAAGCGAAAATATGTACATATAAATACGTCAGACAACTTTTTTAAGGAAATAAATAGAGCCTATTTACTTTATGAAATATGTTTCCCCCCATACATTGTTAATAACATCATAACAACTTAGCCACGGTGGAGTAGCCGAGCAATCTAAGGCGCCTCGCTGCAGAGTGCGCAATTGCTCGCTGTTAGAGGTTCGAGTCCTCCCTTGAGCACGGGTGTGCGTGTTGTCCTAAGGTCAGTTTACTTTAGTTTAAGAAGTTTATAATCTACCGACTGATGACCACACAGTTTGGTCCGACAGATTTACAAACATTTGAACATAAACAACTTAGATTTCCATCTTTGTCAGTGCTGGCATTTTCCATTTAAAACGTTATTTAATGAAACTACCTCTATCAATATGTGATCTTATTCGTTCACATCAAGCTTTTCTGTTACTCTATTGCAAATTGGGAAAAATAGGGAGCTACAAAATAGGCTAATTAGCAATGAATTATGGCCCGACTGTACTGCCGACGACAAAAAAGAAAATCCGCCCGTTTCCTAAATAAATTCTATTTATCTCACCTGACTCCGACGGTTTCATCCAAGTGCCCTTTCTTTTCTTTTTTCCCTCCTCCTGTTCTAAATGGAGACACAATGCAACTGTAGTATAAACAACAGCTGAGCATAACATTGACATTTTGAAGCAAATTTGACACAATATTGGATGATAGTGTAATACCCTTTTTAGCTTTTCATCCAATATCTTTGTCAAAAAATATGACCAATATTTCATCCAATTTTTTGGTCCAATAATTTGATAGTGTAATACTGGCCTAATGGTCGCTGTTGTGTGACAGTACTGGCGAAAGTACACAGCACAGGCGGACGCACGCATGCGCAAAGCAAAATTGGCGTTTGACTTACACCAATGGTCTACTACCGCAGCCGGCGCTCAAAGCCGATTGACGCAAGCGCCAGGGTTCATCGTGTTTCAGCAAGACTATAAATACCTTGGTCGCGCCATAACTTGAGAATGGCTCGACCGATTTCACATATCCTTTTTTGTTGTTGTTTTCGTTATTATCAGAACAAGGAATATTTGAGAACAACAAAGTGCGTTTTTCAATGTGATCTTGATTTTGAAGCAAATTTGACACAATATTGGATGATAGTGTAATACCCTTTTTAGCTTTTCATCCAATATCTTTGTCAAAAAATATGACCAATATTTCATCCAATTTTTTGGTCCAATAATTTGATAGTGTAATACTGGCCTAATGGTCGCTGTTGTGTGACAGTACTGGCGAAAGTACACAGCACAGGCGGACGCACGCATGCGCAAAGCAAAATTGGCGTTTGACTTACACCAATGGTCTACTACCGCAGCCGGCGCTCAAAGCCGATTGACGCAAGCGCCAGGGTTCATCGTGTTTCAGCAAGACTATAAATACCTTGGTCGTGCCATAACTTGAGAATGGCTCGACCGATTTCACATATCCTTTTTTGTTGTTGTTTTCGTTATTATCAGAACAAGGAATATTTGAGAACAACAAAGTGCGTTTTTCAATGTGATCTTGCGTTTCTGTTGTACAGAAATCTATAGTTTTGTTCCAGTATAGATGAAATTTTGCACACTCTACCTTAACTCCGTGTTTACAGCTAGTCTGATATAAGGAAAAATGTTTTGGTTTTGCAACTTTAAGTAGGACTTGTAGTATAAATAAAAACTAGTGTTACTAGAACACTCTATTCTGACACTCGGCTAAGTGCGTAAATAAAAGAAAAAACAATAGGACTAATCGCATACCTTGTTGTAAAGTTGGCAAAACCGCCTTCTCTAGAGTCGTTCGCTTTGGTGGAAAAGTGTTATGTCCTATCAGATGATTAGTCGTCTTGCTCATAATGAAGATTTTGTGATTTGTTTATGCTTGCGGCTGGCCACCAGGACAAAGTGTCCGAGTAATACATAGTTCTGTTTGTAATAATAATAATAATAATAGCGCAATATAATAAAATTTATGGGAGACTCAAAATATGTAACTTCACTGAACAGTGGCATAACTATGGGTGGCTGAGGGGGATAGAACACCCCCCCCCCAGAACCCGAAGAAAAAGAAAGAAAAAAAAAAGAGAGAGAGAGAAAAAAAAAGCAATTTGGTAAAGGTAAAGATTGAAAACTTTGGGTGTTTTACTATAATGTTTCATTGGTTGGGAGTGAATTAGTTTCTTCAGCGGGAGTGGTAGATGGTAGTCTGTCTGGAAACTGACTAAAATTTTGCTCGTCAAGCAGATTTATTCCCCCCCCCCCCCCCACCTCAAAGCCCAAAGTCAAGTCCTAGTAATGCCACTGTCACTGAATATCATTTGACATAAGGTACATATTGCCTTTAAGAAATATTAACATATTAAAATTCTCGTCTGACTGTTAGGTATGTTTGGGAGTCAAAATATCTTTTCCCAATAGGAGAAAAGACGTTCCACTGCAGCACTTGAAGGTGTAGAGGTAATATATTTTATAGAAATATCTATTAAAATATTTCCCCAAGAAATACCATATCGTTAAATGAATATTTTGATTTCATGTCCAGCCACATTTTCGTTAGACTCTGTGCTTTACTTGTTAAACATATTTGGCCTGTGTTCTTCTTAGATTGAATGACAAAATAATAAAAAAAAAATCTTGCACAGTAGGTACATTACAAATAAAAAACGAAACACATCTGGTGTAAAATATTTATTTCACACATTCAGTGGACATGTTTCATCTTGATTTATTCGTTAACCTAACGTGTTTCTGCACCATTAATGCTATCTATTTGTGTGTTAATTATTTTATTGTTTTTATTAATGATCAATGCCCTATGTTTATATATGTTTGCCCCACATTTATATATGTTTCCACCCGTGTGATTGAACTTGTGTGTTCATGTGAAAGTGAATGTGTACTCTTAATATTGACCGACTGCCGAGCAATGCCTTTCAGTCGCCTCCTCCCGATTTAGGCCTCGTTTTACTGTAGTAAAGAACGCATGGCTTCGTTTGTCGTCTGTGCTAGTGTCTGATGGGTGGCCAGAGACAAGCTTACTTAGCAAGGTGGCGAGATGGCCGTGTTCTTAGTGTCCTACCAACCTAATCTTGGACAAAAGAGGTGACAGGACACCTCTCTGTGAGCGTATGTAGAGGGAATTGTCTTCTCCAGGTAGTAAGGGTTGGTAGACAGGAGGCTCTGAACGCACTCTGCACGGCTCTCAGCGCGCTCTGTATCCGGTGTATGGCGGGTGGAAGTTTTTCTGTGGCCTTAGAGTTACACACTTCATTCTGGTTCCGACGACTGTGGAAGTAATTACTCCGCCAAATCATGCTGAGGGGAAGGCATGCTGTTAGGATTTTGCTTTCTTTGCGATAAGGAAGTCTTGGTTTTCAGTGATAGTTTTCTTGTGTAATTCTTTCGCTATGCCAGGCGAAGTGTTTCGTAATTTACAGAACTTGTGTAATTCAGTGAAAATTTATTATCTGCATTTTCATTCCAGTGATGATTTTGTGTCCGGTTTTGCTCATGTTAGAATACACATGTGTGGCCCTCAGCCTTTGCTAATAATAATAATAATAATAATAATAATTTATTTGTCTGTAGATCATATTTACAATGATATTAGACAAGTAATGTTGTTAATTTTATATAACATAAGAAAGAAAGAAAATTTTACAAATTTATCATTTATAAATATTACATGTGGTATTTAAGTATTAGAAATTTAGTGAAAAGACACAGTCCACTTCTCTGTTTCCAGCACTACATCAGTTCACCTTTAAATTACAAATTTTCTATTAAATACTCCTTCACCTTATACCAGCATCCAGAGATGAGATGTTCCTTTAATTTTCTTTTGAAGGCACTACGTTCCTTTATGCATCTGATGCTAAGAGGCAGTTTGTTGAAGAATCTGCATCCTGCGTTTATAGGATCCCTATCTGTCATGTTTAGCATTTGCTGAAAAAATGGTATTGTTCTTTAGTTCTTGTATTGTGGTTATGAATATCACTGTTTAGTGGAGCTGTAAAGTTTACTGTAAGGAAAACTATTGTCTCATATATATACAGACTTGGTACAGTTAGTATCTTAAATTCTTTAAATTTGTTTTTGCATGATTCCCTTGGTGATAGTTTGGCTAGGCATCTGATGGCTTTCTTTTGAAGTTTTAAAAGTCTCTGTATGTGTACATCAGCTGCTCCTCCCCATAGTGGTATACCATATGATAAGTGTGGGAAGATAAGTCCATAATACATTTTTAACAGGGTTTCTGTGTCCACTGTATAGCACATTTTTCTCATTAAGAATATATTTGTGCTTATTTTCGAACAAACCTTATCAATGTGATTTTCCCATGACAGATGCTTGTCCACCTCTATTCCCAGAAATCTATTACAGTCCACTTCTGCTATGTCTGCACTGCCAATCTTCAGTGTAAATACCTCTGAGCTTTTTGTTATCTTTGTTTCAATTTTAGTACATTTTGTTTTCTTTCTGTTGATCAGTAGATTATTTTCTGTAAAATACCTTTCTGCCATTTGAAAGTTTTCAGTGGCTCTCTCATCCAAATCTTTCACTGTGTCACCACATACTAACAAAGTTGTGCCGTCAGCATACATTATTACTTTTTCATTTATTTCAGTGGGCATATCATTTATGTACAGTATGAAGAGCAGAGGTCCCAATATCGAACCCTGAGCTACCCCATACTTTACCTGCTGGAATTCAGAATAGACTTTTTCTTCTTTGTTCCTACATTTATGTTTTAATTCCACACACTGTTGTCTGTTTTCAGCAAATGTTTTTATAATGTCTGCAGCATTTCCTCTTATGCCATAACAGTTTAGTTTTTTTAGAAGAGTTTTGTGGCAGACACAATCAAAGGCTTTGGAAAGGTCTAAGTATATACCCGACACTTTCCTTCGTTGTTCCAGGGCCTCTGTTATGTATGTTATGAAATTTGCCACTGCTGTCTTAGTTGATCTCCCCTTTCTGAACCCATGTTGAGCTTCATTTAAGATGTTATGTTTGTCTATGAAATTTACAATTCTATCATTAATCACTCTTTCTACTATTTTAGACAGAACAGTTGTGATCGTGATTGGTCTATAGTTTCCAGGATCTTCTTTATCACCTCCTTTAAAAACTGGCACTACCTTGCTCCTTTTTAAACAGTTCGGAAAAACTCCTTCCTTCATTGTTAGATTTATAAGGAATGTCAAAGGTGTTGCAAGATATTTAGCACAATGTTTTACTATTTTTGCTGATATGCCATCTAGACCCTCTGTATTTTTATTTTTTAGTGCACCAATTATTTTTGAAACCTCCAATTCATTTGTAGGGAGTAGGTATAGACTCTCAGCCACCCATTTAGGACTTCTGATGCTCTTTGTTACTGGGGTTTTCTGATTTAGTAGTTTCTCCACTATAGCTACATAGTGCTGATTTAAGCTATTTGCCACTTGTAGTGGGTCTGTCACTTTAACCCCCTCCATTTCCAGTATTATATTTGTATCCTTTGAGGTCTGTGACTCTTTTCTATTATCATTAATTAAGTTCCAGACGGTTTTAGAAATATTTGTAGAAGTTTTTATTTCATGTTTATATTGGCTAGCCTTTGCTTCTCTTATCATCCTTGTGTACAGTTTCTTCTTGCTCCTGTAAGCCTCTTGACTGGCCTGTTCTTTATCTTTCAGGTAATCTTCATAGAATTTAATCAATTCCTCTCTTGCTTTTTTAATTTCCTTGGTGATCCATTTTTTGTTTTGCTTGGCACTTACAGTTTTACATATTACAGGACAAGCCACATTTATGTGGTGTCTTAGTATATCACAGAAAGATTCCCAGCTCTTTTCTACACAGTGCTCGTTATACACATCATCCCATTTTTCTGCTTTTACTAAAATTTCTAGGCTATTTAAATTTGCAATATCTGTTTGTCTATATTTTATCATTTTCTTGTCTTCAGCTTTTGCATAATCTTTCAGTTCAATTGTTTGTCCGGAATGGTCTGCAATAACAGTATTTATAACCTGAACTTTTTGTCTTTCAGTAGGTATATTTGTAAGGATATGATCTATTAATGTGCTTGATGTTTCTGTACATCTTGTTGGGCTTTTTACATGCAACTGGAGATTGTATGACCCCAGTATGTCTTGAAAACGTCTTGTGCAGTCATTGTCTCTTAGCATATCTATATTTAAGTCACCTGCTAATATTACAAAACTATATTTCTTCATGACTTTCTGAAGTAGTACCTCTAATTCCAGTAAAAAGTTTTCAATGCTAGAGCTAGGTGATCGGTATATTCCTATTATAAGGCATTTTTTCCCCATGAATTTTATTTGTACTGCTGCTGCTTCGAAGTAGAAATCTGTGCAATTTGGGATATGTCGAGGGGTGTAGTCCCCAACTTTGCTGTCAACAAAAATTGCTACTCCCCCACTTTTATGTTCATTTCTGCAATAGTATGCTACATTTTTGTGTCCCTCTAGATTGAAAACCTTTAATTCACTATCTTTTAAACCATGTTCTGTCATTATGAAAATATTAGGTACTTCAACAGCTAGTAAAACTTCTAACTCTTCTGATTTTTTAGATGCATATTGAATGTTTTGATGCATTATTTTTAAATTGGAGTTTTTTGAAACTGCTGTACTATTTATGTTGCCACTTTCCCTACCTTGATTGGAATCAGCCTCTTGTACTAGTTGACCTTGTTGTAGATTCTTCTGATTGCAGTCATTTAGATGTTTCCCTATTATCTGTTGCTGTTCACTGCTTGGCCCCAGCAAAAATCCTGGCTTCTCAAAGGTGGCTGCCTTCTTCTAGTGTGACGACTGCTGCTACTGCTATGTGCTGTTGCTGTGTATGCCAGTAATTCAGGTTGGCTTGTTATTTGTTTTGGAGCTACTGCTACTGATGTTTGTTCTGCTACTGTTGTTGTTGTGAATGCTGATGATTCTGGTTGGTTGAACTTGGATGTTTTAACTGTCACTTCTGATGTTGCTATTAATTTTGGTTCAGTAGTAGGTTGCTCTGTTGGTGTTGCTAGTGTTTCTTGGATGGTAGATTGGGGGGCTGTTGTCATTTGTGCTGGTGTTTCTGCTGTTGGGCATTTATACCATCCCAGTTCAGTGACTGTCAATTTGGAATTGCATTTAATTGCATCCCTTATTAAGTTTCCTAGCTTGGCTTTGCCATTGTAGTTTAGGTGAAGCCCATGTTTAGTAAAACATTCCCTATGAAGTGTGCTTGAGTCGATTAATTTCACATTACTGAATAGCCTGCAACAGCTTTTTAGTTTCTCATTAATTCTGTGAATTTCCTTATTCACACATGACCATTCAGGTAAATCATGCCTGAGAGGAAAGTTCACAAGTATAATGTTTGTGTTTGATAGTACTAGAATAAGACTCAAGAGCTGTTTATACATTTTCATGGCATTATTTTCGTAAATGTCTTTTGCTCCTGCACAAATTACAACAGTGTCCTGCTTGCCATACTTATATTTTACGATGTTTTTCGTCACTTCTTTGAAACTAGCACCTGGTTTCACCATACCGGTAACTGTTGATGATTTACTGATCACTTGCAGTTCTTGAGAAATTCCTTTGGCGTGACTGTCTCCAAAAACGTCGACTTTTGATTCCATCTTTTCTGTCACTTGCATTACATTTTGTTTATTTGCACTTTGATTGTTTTTTACGGATTCGTTTTGTTTTTTATGTTGTTTTGGCCTATTTGCATTTGTCACAGCGGATTCGTTTTGTTTTTTTATGTTGTTTTGGCCTATTTGCATTTGTCACAGCGATATCACAAACCATATCTGTAAGAACCTGGAAGTAATTTTCGTGCACTACACTTTTCTTTGTTTCACTGTTTTCTTGCTTTTTCACTTTTTGTTTGCATCCATTTAACTTTACTTCCGCCAACTTTTCCGACAGAGTCGAAATATCATGGCGCGATCTTGATGGGTTTAGTTCACTGATTTCATCTTTAAGTTTCGTTATATCCATCTTCAGTGCACTGATAATAAGCTGTAAACTGGACACACGTTCGTTTAGCTTCGAAATTTCGGCTTTACAATTTACACACCGATTATTTTTAACACTAAAATTCACGTTTTTTCGCGGAGTAACATTCCGTATTTTCACGCTAGCCGCCATTTTTTTTCTTGCTTTCGTCAATACTAGTTTTCTTTTATATGAATTCTCGCATGTGCTTTACTCACTTATTCTAAATTTTGTTTGTTTGTAAATCTATCAGACCAAACTGCGTGGTCATGAGTCTGTAGCTTACAAACTACTTAAACTAAGGTAAACTAACCTAAGGAACACACACACCCCCATGCCCCAGGGAAGACTCGAACCTCCGACGGCGAGCAATCGCGCGCTCCGCAGTGAGGCACCTTAGACCGCTTGGATACTCCACTGCGGCTATTCTAAATTAATTTCTGTTTGTAAATGCTATGAATTTCAGCCTGGTCACACACCACATGGTGCTTAAGAATAGTTAGCCGCTGCCTCCCCACACATGAATTCGTTTAGTGGCAGTATACTAAAAATTTGTGATCAAGACACCTGCCATCTCGTCAAGACGCTGCCGACGCTTTGTATTGCCGCTGTTATCGAGTGTCCCCGCAGAGTAATGTACTGCCAAGCATTAAGTGCGTGTCTGTGAATGAATGAATGAATATTCTTTCAGCTACCCGTTGTGTGTTTGAAAATTTCCTCCCACGTTACCTCCATGTTCATAAAGGGCAGAAACAATTTTATTATGGGCACTAATTATACGATTTAATTCACTTTCGTACAAGGTGTGTGCTTAATTTGGTCTCCAAAATTTAGTTGCTTGCTCATTTGTCTGAATAGATTATGATTTTAATGTATCAAACATCTGCTTTATGATTTCATGCTCCCCATCCCATGTTTAATTATCTATTCATTTATTTTTTAACATTGAGTTTGTGTTTGTTAAAAGTTGACTGCTCCCTTAAGGAGTGAGCAGTTTGATAAATTTCTGTTGCTCATGTACTGTGGCCACTCATAAAGTAATTTACAGCAGCAGTGAGCGTTTTAACTGACATTTGCAGTACTCACTGCCCGAGATCTTGCTAATTTTAATAACGGGGCTACTTTCACTTGGCTTACCACTGCCAGGATTCATCCTTCTGGTGTCTCCTGATTTTATTTTTAAATTTTGTTTCTTTCTCTAGATGCCGTCCTGTCCTTTGAATGTGTGTGTGTGTATGAATGAGTAGACATCTCAAGGGCTAGTGTACTTTCATTGTGTTTTCTGCTGCGCATTGCCAATGCATTTGTTTCCTCTTTCAGTAGTGATCATTTTATATGTGCATTTTTGGGGGAAATGATTATCCAGTTTACGCAGTGTGAAACACTGGAGCAATTACGACTGCATACCATGTGTAAACAGTTTTGCGTGCAAAACTCTTACAGAGGCACCACATGTTCAGACCACGTGGGTTGCTAGGAACTTGCTGTTTTGGAATTTCATTGTGGGTATTTTAACGTGTGTGTGTGAATATTTATCGTGATTTCAAAAATGGATAGCGTTTCAGTTTCGGCAATTGAAATACGTAGGTGAACCGCTCTTAAGGAGCAAGGAAAGGAATAGTGTGATAGGTCCCAGGAATTAGATTAGGTTAGACTTGCCAACGTATAGCGCTTAGCCAATACATTTCTAAAACTTTACTTAAAATCAAAATAATTACACTACACATGAAACAAATGTCTTCTTAGGTTTTTATGTTGGTATAAACATCCTTTGCACTATTTATTATAATTGTGCAATTTCTTATATCACAGATAAGTGATTTAACTGAATATTTCTTTTTACAAGAAAATTCAAATGACCCGTCACTCATCTCTGTATTACGCTTAGTTTAAACGTAACCATATACATTTGTTTAAGATTTGTTGTATGTGTAAGTTTTAGCTTGTAACACAGACATATTGGGTATGAAATTGTTCATAGGTCAACAGGATATTTTGTATTGAGGGCCTTAAAGGTTCCTAACTGCATCGCATTACTTCAAATGCAAGTAGTATTAGAATATTATATTTCGCGCTGTGCACTGCACTGCGCATGGAACTCGCCATTGTCCCTCTCTCCCCTCACCGGAAACGAGCCTGGAAAATCCTAAGCTGGAACAAGCCACCAACGTCAGCCTGCTCACCGACCTGCCCTCAGCTACAAGCACACATCTAATCTCAATGTGGAGAATTTCTACCTATGGCCTAACAATAAATGTTGTCACCCAACTGCGTACATACATTGCTACCATAATTAATAAGATTAAAATTGTGTAACATTTAGTGCATTGGCATGGTCAATGTTTGCAGTGAACTTCATACTGTTTAATTATCAAATGCTATTAATTATCAATATTTGTAATGGGCAGTAATCTCACAATACCTTCACTTGTGGCATCAAACCCATGTGCAGGACGGCGCAAGTAGCACCAAAAATTAATACTTTCAAATGAGCAAAATTTAAAATTATAAAATTATTGAATTGGATTGACTCAAACACTATACCAATTATGACCTCAACTAATGAAAAAACAAGGCAGTGAGAAAATTTCTCAATATTTGCATCATTAAGATCACTTATAAATTAATACAATAACTCTTAAAGTCTGTGCATATTTTTAAGAAAAGAATTCCTTATAACTAATTACATCCACGAAATTTAAGTGTGCCTGTTGTTTATATACAGAATTGGCACCAAATTTATAATAGTATTAACCTTTAGTCTTTAGAGGACCTTGTCCTACATGGAAAAAACTAAAATTATCACTATAAAAACTTTTGACGGTGTACACTGCACTTGTTTAAAGGAAATCTCTCACCACTTTGACACTGAGAACCCCAGAGTCATATTTGCAGCAACTCTGGCCCATGGTGTATGGACCTATGTCTCCATCATTTCAACCAACATGCTGTTGCAGCTTAGATTCATGGCACTGGATCAAGCGTTCTTGTTCACACGCGTCATATGCACCTTACATGGAACAGGAAGAGCAGAAGGCACCAATGAGTCAACATAGACAAAAGTTTGTCTGGCCACCAGGATTCGGTTCGATTTGTATCCCACCCCTCTGCCATCCAGACTTGGTGCAATTGAAACTAAGCATTGAGACATGTACAGTAACATGCAAATCAACAGAATTAAGAACTCATAGTGGCTTGTGTTAGTCATTATCAGATTAACGCAAACCAACAAGCCTGCACTCTCATCAGCCATAGCTTCAGATGAAACAGACAAGAGAATATGTGGCCTGCTTGGAGTATTACTCCATCAAATAAAATACCAACAACCTGCCCGTGTCAAAAATATATCTTAAAGCTCATATAATACTAGCAAAAGAATGTTATCATAGAGAATTTTCTCTTCTATCAAAATGACACTTTATAAATATAAATCCTACCCCTCGCACAAAAAAAAAAAAAAAAAAAAAAAAAGAAAAAAAGATTTCTACTGGTGTGGGGTTAAACTGTCCTACATCATCCAGTGTTACACCTATCATGCCTATGCATGACAGTAACTACAACTACTGCAGCCTGTGAACACCAGTTTAAACAAAAATATATTATAGTTCTAATTTCAAAGTTTAACTAGCACCTAGCAATCAATAGAAGAAGCTTTGGTTTAGTTCCAAAATGACAATTAATATTAATTAAACACAATAAACAATTATCTTCAGCTGCTGTTTCAGAAAATCTGTTCTGATAACAGCTGGGCATACTTCATTAATAATTTTACAAATATATCTGCACACACTATCAAAAATGGAAATTCAATGAAGTTCAGTAAAATTCAGAAAGAGATTCATGTAGCCTACATCTGAAATTTCATAATTTATCTAAGCCCCCACTGCCTGCATCAGTGAACACCACTTTCTCATTCTGCAAGTCACCCCACAACTTACACCACATAAACCAGTCCTTCTCTCTCTCTCTCTCACACACACACACACAAAAGTACACTCCCACTTCCTCTATCTTTTAGTGTTGGCATACACACACATATATATTTACTTGAGGTACCACTGTTGAACTGCAAATCTCATACAAGCACATGTTTTAACACAAGAAACAAAAAGAAAAACATTTACAAAGAACACTTGCAAACTTGGCCCCAATGCTTAAATCTAAACACCCAAGTAGATGCTAACACAGACACAAAAAAAAAAAAAAAAAAAAAAAAAAAAAAAAAAAAAAAAAAAGAAGAAAACACCAATTCTTAACCTACTATATACAATGCTTTGGATCTCATATTTCATGATTGATATTGGTTTATGGCAGTTGCTTGTGTGAACATGCCATTAAATCTTTATCATTTACAAAATTGATGAATTTCACCCTCTTCATGCATCCCTCCAGACTTAATTCTAGCACTTTATCCTTATACTCCAACTGAGCTTCATATTTGCACAGAAAATCACTTCCTAACACTAGATTTAAACATAGACCTTTCATCACCAATAAGTCTTGAATAAACAGCTCCTCCTCAATGATTACTTCAAATTCTGGGTTCCATGCATTTAACACTCCTATTTTTCTTGCAAATGCATACTTTTCTTTTCCCCATGCCCCTGGTTCTACAATCTTTAAATATTTTAAAAACCTGATCCAATCATCAGTCCCATAGTCATGCACTTCTTTGTTAATCCAACCTACCTTCAACCCATCTTCATCCATGCCTGTATATTGCTCATTATTATAAATGACAGAGGATTGTATCTTATTATCCTTATCACCTGACCCCTCCTGTATAAGTTCATGTACCTCACTTATCTCATCATGTTCTAAGGTACACAAGCCTAATCCCCTTAATTGATCATACTCATTGTCCCCATTCACAAACTCTTTCAACACATTGTAATAAGTCTGGTCCCTATTATATTGTTTGCCTAGACTGTCCAAGTAATCATATTTGTGCAATAGCCAATCATCTGGTGCCCACTTCCTAATCCAGTTGAGTTACCCAATTAAATTTCTGTTTTTTGAATCCACACTGTCAACATGGCCTTCCTCAGAGATCTTCACATTTATCTTAACATCTCCACTAGTTACAGTGCCATTTATTGTCTCTACTGGACCAAATTTATCTACATTTAATTTATAAAAACATTCACTATCATTCATACATTCCACAACATCTATGCTGGCTCCAGTACCATCAATATTTACATTCATACTCTCACATTCAGGCAGCACTTGTACCTCTGACCTATCCAAAACTAAGGCTAACCCAACACTGTTTTTATCCTCTTTAATGTTATTATCAAATAAAATTCCCACATCATACTCTCCTTTATTGTTCTTGTTTCTAGCATTTCTCTTCCTGTTTGCATTTCTCTTGTCATGTTGCAAAAACCACCCCTCAAAAATTTCCTCATTACCTATGACTGCATCCGCCTGACACATACTTTCCTGTCTTTTCTCTTTTCCCTGTTCACTTCATTTATGATTTCTTCCCTTTTCTCCTTATCTTTATCCTTGAAACATGATCCTTCCTCATTTCTATCTTCATCCCTGTCCATGTAATATAATTGTTCTTCCTTTTTTTTTTAAATCTCTGTCCCTTCAGTAATCCCTCCTGTAATCATAGTTATTTGATCCCCTGTCATCCCATCTCTTAGTCCTGTTGTTTCAATAGTTCCTTGTCCCAAACTGGACCTCATTTGGAACAAACCTTAGTTTCCCTGGTTCTGTCCCTGATTTTCTCTCCTACTGTTTTCCCCTGTTCTACTCCCACCCTTCGGTCCTGATCCATCTCTCCTATCATTTTCCCATTGTGAGATTACCGCCCAATAGAAATACTGGTAATTAATAGCATTTGATAATTAAAGAGTATGAAGTTCACTGCAAACATTGACCATGCCAATGCACTAAATGTTAAACAATTTTAATCTTATTAAGGTAGCAATGTATGTACACAGTTGGGTGACAACATTTATAGTTAGGCCATAGGTAGAAATTCTCCACGTTGAGATTTGCTGTGTGCTTGTAGCTGACGGGAGGCCAGCGAGCAGGCCGATGTTGGTGGCTTGTTCCAACTTAGGATTTTACAGTTCGTTTCCAGTGAGGGGAGAGAGGGACAATGGCGAGTGCCAGGCACAGTGCACTGCACAAATATTGTAATACTACTGGCATTTGAAGTAATACGATGCAGTTAGGAACCTTTAAGGCCCTCATTACAAAATAGCCTGTTGATAAATAAACAATACATTAGCTGATATAGTCACATCTAACGTAATATGTTTAATTGACAATGAAAAGTAATAAATTACCAACGAAGACAAGACAGTTACACAACTAGCATGACAATGTTTGTTTATAAAAATAATATATTAACTATTTCTCATTTTTATTTTCAATTAATCTTTTGTATTTTATCTTGAAGTATTCAGTTAAATCACTTATCTGTGGTATAAGAAATTGCACAATTATGATAAACAGTACAAAGGATGTTTATATTAATATAAAAACGTAAGAAAATATTTGTTTAATGTGTAGTGTAATTATTTTGATTTTAAGTAAAGTTTTAGAAATGTATTGGCTGAGTGCTGTACGCTGGCAAATCGGTTAGAACAGTTCACATGGGGAAGTTGATGACGTAGGGGAAAAAACCCCGGCAGTTGAGCTTTAGGCGCGCGCGTGCGCCTGGGCAGGAAGTAAGGACTCGAGACCACGTGGTGTGGCTGGCCTGGCGGCGTCGCTCTGCCTCAGTCGGCCTGTGGATCTCGAGGTGGTGACTTGAGTTTTGTGTGTGGCAATCGCCACGTGTGGTTGCTCGTCGTAGATTGCACCAAGTTAAATCGAGTGCTACTGTGTGTTTGTGAATATTTAGCCGGTGCAACAAGATGTGCATCGTATTGAATTAAAGTGACTGTGATTTGTTAATGTAACACGTGTCGTCACATAGGCAGGAACATGAACGGTGTTTGAGACAGCCACGTGGTGTGAAATCAATTCGCGACAAATATTCATTTTGTCTGGGGGCTCACGAGCTATAACTTTATTTGGTACATTTACCGACGTACAGACGCGACAGCCACAGGGTACAAGTATTGTGAAATAAACAACATAAAGTGAACTTTCACGTGTTTTCAAAAATAGTAGTTAGTACACCCTTTTCTCTCATGAACTTGAATTTATTATGAATTTGTTTTGTTAATCATATGCAGGGAAGGAAAGCTGCGAACGTGTGATATCATCCCCTAGAAAACGAGTCACAGTCGCAATCACAGTTCCAGTGTTTTTGCAGGTTTGGGAATTTGGTTCGCAGCTGGTGGTTGTGAGTTTGAAAAATTAAACTTTCACTATTTTAAACTCTCACCCCGACCTTCACGCCTTGCATTTGGGGGCTCGTCCGGGATAAGTTCATGTTGGACTTGCTCAGACGGAGAGATTAAGGTGTGTATAGGACAGTGAACAGTTACGAACGGTCGCAAGCAGATACGCAATCGCGTCGCGCGTTTAACGACGGTTAGTGACGCAGAGTTCGGGTGCGGGCATCCGTAACCGGCGATCGACGGCGCATCGGACCGGAAGCAGTGAGCGGTGGTGGGTGGGTTCAACGCACTCAAATTTCATCTTCTGCAACGGACGGCAGTGATCGTGGGGACTTCGCAAGTCGCCAACGGAGTGTCGGGGGCCAGCAGCTTCGATTCTACAAAGGATAAGGAATGCAGTGAGGACATATTCCAGCCACAGCTTCTACAACAGACGGCAGCGAGCGTTGGGGACGTCGCAGCTCGTTGCAGCAACTTCTGGATTAAAAGATAAGTAAAGCAGCTGGCGCTATAAATTCTTGTGTGTTAATCAAGCTTTCTTGTGGTACTAAATCATGGAGCAGGTGTTCAAAAAGTCGCCAAGCGACGTAGATTCAGAAAGTAGCATACCAGAAAGTCCAGAGAGGGTAAATACTGGGGGAATGTTGTTGACACCGGAGATGTTAGCAGCAATGTTAGCGAGTTTTAGCTCAAATTTAGAATCAAAAATAGAAAATTCAAACTCAAATTTAAAATCAGAAATAGAAAATTCAAACTCAAATTTAAAATCAGAAATAGAAAATTCAAACTCAAATTTAAAATCAGAAATACAAAATTCAAACTCAAATTTAAAATCAGAAATAGGAACTGTAAAATCAGAAATAGAAACTGTAAAATCAGAATTGAAAGCAGACTTTAAGGCAGACATTGGGGCACTACAAAATTCAATGCTTGGATTAAAGACAGAAATAATCACAGACATTGACAAAAAGATAGGAAGTCTAACAGAACGGTTTGAAAATAGGGAAAAGGAGATACATGCCAGAATTGGTGCTATTGAGACTGAGGTAGGAGGCAAGTTAGATGCTGTGAAACAAATATGTGATCACAGGAATGAGGGCACTATGCAAGCGTTGGCTGAGGTTGACAAGAGGATGGTGACAGGTATTGAGGAAACAAAAACTTTGTTGTCAGGAAAATTAGAGAATACAGAATGTAACTTTAGGAAAAAGATAGAACAAGTAGTGACAGTAAACAATACTGAGATTGAGAAGGTGAACACTAGAATAAATAATCTAGAATTGGGTACTGCATCAGGAAACACTAATTGGTCCATGGTGCAGACACCTAATGGCAAAAAGTTTTCAGGAGTGGGTAATTATCATCTAGTAGATTTTTTGGCTGCATGCAAGGACCAATTTGTGCCTGGTATGTCAGACCAGTGTAAAGTGAAGTTAGCAAAGAGAATGCTTGACTGTTCTGCTCAATCTTGGGCAAATCAGTGTGCTGATAAATTTGTTAGTTTTGAGGCGTTTGAAAAATTGTTTTTAAATAAGTATTGGGGGGAGGCCAAGCAAGCTAAGATACAAAATGAATTCTTGAATGGGCCAAACTATGTGAAAGGGAAACAGAGCATGAAGGAATTTTGTCAGGAGGAACTTGAGAAACTAGTGCATTTAGATACACCTTTGAGTCTTTTAGCAGTAATTTCCACTTTGTGTAGGAGGTTACCTGCAGATTTGCATTGGCAGCTAATTCATCATCCCACAGATTCAGCTGAGAATTTCATTGAATTTGTAGGAAAGATAGACCAGGGTTTAGTTATGGAACAACAGCTCAGGGGGACACAGCATGTGAACCACAATGAAAACAGAGGCAATAGAAATGGGGGTCACAATCAGGGAAACCACAATAGGGAGAGGAATTTAAATGAAAATTGGAGAGGTAACAATAACAGAGGAGATAACTGGGAGAATAGAAGCCAGAGGGAAACATGGGAAAATGATAGGAGAAATCAAAGGCAGGAAGATGGAAATAGGAATTGGGATAACAGGGGATCTAATGACCATAATTACAGTAGGAATAGAGATGGGGAGAGAAGAGAGGAAAAACTATATCACATGGACAGAGATGATGACAGGAAAGAGGAAGTAGGAGTTCACAAGGGCAAGGATAAAGAAAAGAGGGAAGAAAACATAAATAGAGTAAACAAGGAAAGGGAGAAAAGAGAGGAAAGTATGTGTCAGATGGATGCTGTTATAGGTAGTGAGGAAATTTTTGGGGATTGGTTTATGCAACATGACAAAAGAGAGGCAAACAGGAGGAGAATGGATAGGAATGAGGACAGTAAAGGGGAATATGATGTACAAAATTTATTTGATAATAACATTAAAGAAGATAAAAACAGTGTTGGGTTAGCCTTAGTTTTGGATAGGTCAGAGGCACAAGTGTTGACTGAATGTGAAAGTATGAATGTAAATATTGATGGTACTGGAGCCAGCATAGATGGTGTTGAGTGTGTGAATGAGAATGAATGGAGTTCTGAATTTCAAAAAATTAAATGTGATCCAGTAAAAACATTAAATGGCACTGGGTCTAGTATGAATAGTGAGAGAAATGTGAATGTTTCTGAAGTAGGTGAAATTGTCAATACTGATGTACACCCACCTGTAACTGATGATGTGTTGGGACACGACAGAGGTATTATTGAGAAGTTAAAGTTAATTAGGAAGTGAGCACCAGATGATTGGATATTACACAAATATGAGTATTTGGACCAACTTGGGAAGCAATGTAATAGGGATCAAACTTACTATAGCCTGGTAAAAGACTTAGTGAGTGGGGACAATGAATACAATGAAGGGGATTAGGCATGTGTGCTGTAGACCAAAATGAAGTAGATGAGGGATTTTGTGTATTACAGGAGGGAATAGATAATGATAAGGAGAGTGTACAAACTTTTGTAGTATACAACAATGAAAATTGTAAGGAAATTGATTGTGATGGGGTAGGAGCAGGGTGGATTGATAAAGAAGTAAGTGAATATGGTCCAGATGATTGGGTCCAACTCCTTAGACATTTAAAATCAGTGGAGCCAGTATCATGGGTAGAAGAGAAATATGGGTATGCAAGGAAACTTGGGGAGTTGAGTGCAATAAACTCAGAATTTGGGAAAGCATTCAGTGAAATATTTGGAAATGATGAGGACATACAACCATATTGTTATGTAGGGGAAGTAAATACTATGGTTAGGAACTGTATGCAAGAAATTGAGGAGGATTTGTTGGCAGAAAATGAACTTAAGGAAGATGTCATCGAAAATGTTCAGCCCGTTATAAATGTTAAGGTAGAAGGGGTCTGTGAAACTGCATTGATTGATACTGGAAGTACAATTAGTAGTATCTCAGAGGATTTCTACAATCAAATCAAGAGTACAGGGACAGTAGAGTTTCCAGTCACTGGGGTACGGATAAAGAATGCTACTGGCAGTTATAGCAAACCAGTGAATAAGGAAGTAGTGTTAGACTTGATGATTGAGGATGAATTGTTTAGTCAAGGTTTACTTGTCATAAAGGGACTTTGCATAAATTTAGTGTTGGGAAATGATTTTTTGTGCAAGTATGGGTCACAACTAGACTATAAGGATAAAGTGCTAGAATTAAGTCTGGAGGGATGCATGAAGAGAGTGAAATTCAAAAATTTTATAAGTGATAAAGATTTAATGGCATGTTTACACAAGTAACTGTCATGAAGTATAGATTCAATGCATTGTAGATAGTAGGTTAATAAATTGTGTATATTTATTCTGTGGTCTGTGTTAGTATCTACTTGTGTGTTTAGATTTAAGCATTGGGGTCAAGTTTACAAGTAATCTTTGTAAATGTTTTTCTTTTGTTGTTTGTGTTAAAACACGTGCTTGTATCAGATTTGCAGTTCAACAGTGGTACATGAGGTAAATAAGTATGTATGTATGCCAACACCAAAGGATAGAGGAAGTGGGAGTGTACTGTTTATGTGTGTGTATATGTGAGCAGGGCTGGATATGTGATGTGAGTTGTGGGGTGACTCGGAGAATGAGAAAGTGGTGGACATTGATGCAGGCAGTGGGGTCTGTGGCTTAGATAAATTGTGATGAAAATGTCAGCTGACAGTGTTGCATACGTGGGTGTGACTGACCATATGGGTCAGAAGTGAGGAATGTATGTTTGTTGTGGCTGTTTTGGCTAAAGGTGGGTTGGATTGAGAAATGTTTCAATGAAAGAAAGTGTTTGCTCTTTAATGTCTGTCTCTTTGAGTGTTTGGTAGGTAATGTGTCTAATAGGGAATGCTCTCTGTATTGTTATATTAAACTGATTCTGATAACACATTTTGGTTTCTTTAATGGTGCTCAACTGTTGACTGAACAATTTCTGCAACAACAGTTGACGAGAACTATTTTTCTGTCTAGCCTGAGTATCAATAGGGTTTGGTGATACTTTATTTAAAAAATGTAGATGTTTTGTGAGAAACTAATTTTGAAATTAGACTTTAAACTTAGATATTTTATTGTGGGGAGTACTTGTGGAAAGCACATGAAGCTGATGACAGGGCTCCAAATTTAAATCTCACACCAGCAAAAAATCAATTTTTTTGGTGCGAGGGGGTAGGATTTGTATTTATGCTTGTTGGTCTCATTTTGATAGAAGAGAAAATTCTCTATGATAACATCCTTTTGGTAGCATTATTTGAACTTTAAGATATATTTTTGACATAGGCAGGTTATGTTTTTTTTTTTTTTTTTTTTCTTTGATGGAGTAACACTCCAAGTAGGGCAAATATTCTCTTGTCTGTTTCATCTGAAGCTATGGCTGATGAGAGTGCAGGCATGGTGGTTTGGGTTAATCTGATAATGACTAACAACAGCCACTTTCAGTTCTTATTTCTGTTGATTTACATGTTACTGTACATGTCTCAATGCTTAGTTTCAATTGCACCAAGTCTGGATGGCAGAGGGGTGGGATACAAATCCAACCGAATCCTGGTGGCCAGACAAACTTTTGTCTATGTTGACTCATTGGTGCCTTCTGCTCTTCCTGTTCCATGTAAGGTGCATATGACGTGTGTGAACAAGAACGCTTGATCCAGTGCCATGAATCTAAGCTGCAACAGCATGTTGGTTGAAATGACGGAGACATAGGACCATACACCATGGACCAGAGATGCTGCAACGATGACTCTTCCTGTTCCATGTAAGGTGCATATGACGTGTGTGAACAAGAACGCTTGATCCAGTGCCATGAATCTAAGCTGCAACAGCATGTTGGTTGAAATGACGGAGACATAGGACCGTACACCATGGACCAGAGATGCTGCAACGATGACTCTAGTGTTCTCAGTGTCAAAATGGTGAGATTTTCTTCAAACAAGTGGACTGTACATCGTCAAAAGTTTTTTATAGTGATGATTCTAGACAACGTCCTCTAAAGACTAAAGGTTAATACTATTATAAATTTGGTGCCAATACTGTATATAAACAACAGGCACACTTAAAATTCATAGATGTAATTTTCTTAAAAATATGCACACACTATAAGTGGTCTTAATGGTACAAATATTGGGAAATTATCTCACTGCCCTGTTTATTTTTTTATTTATCTATTTATTTATTTTTTGCATTAGTTGAGGTCATGATTGGCATAGTGTTTGAGCCAATCCGATTCAATAATTTTATAATTTAAAAATTTTGTTAATTTGAATGTATTAATTTTGGTGCTACTTGCGCCATCCTGCACATGGTTTGGATGCCGCAAGTGGGGGTATTGTGAGATTACCGCCCAATAGAAATACTGGTAATTAATAGCATTTGATAATTAAACGGTATGAAGTTCACTGCAAACATTGACCATGCCAATGCACTAAATGTTACACAATTTTAATCTTATTAAGGTAGCAATGTATGTACACAGTTGGGTGACAACATTTTTAGTTAGGCCATAGGTAGAAATTCTCCACGTTGAGATTTGCTGTGTGCTTGTAGCTGACGGGAGGCCAGCGATCAGGCCGATGTTGGTGGCTTGTTCCAACTTAGGATTTTACAGTTCGTTTCCAGTGAGGGGAGAGAGGGACAATGGCGAGTTCCAGGCACAGTGCACTGCACAAATATTGTAATACTACTGGCATTTGAAGTAATACGATGCAGTTAGGAACCTTTAAGGCCCTCATTACAAAATAGCCTGTTGATAAATAAACAATACATTAGCTGATATAGTCACATCTAACGTAATATGTTTAATTGACAATGAAAAGTAATAAATTACCAACGAAGACAAGACAGTTACACAACTAGCATGACAATGTTTGTTTATAAAAATAATATATTAACTATTTCTCATTTTTATTTTCAATTAATCTTTTGTATTTTATCTTGAAGTATTCAGTTAAATCACTTATCTGTGGTATAAGAAATTGCACAATTATGATAAACAGTACAAAGGATGTTTATATTAATATAAAAACGTAAGAAAATATTTGTTTAATGTGTAGTGTAATTATTTTGATTTTAAGTAAAGTTTTAGAAATGTATTGGCTGAGTGCTGTACGCTGGCAAATCGGTTAGAACAGTTCACATGGGGAAGTTGATGACGTAGGGGAAAAAACCCCGGCAGTTGAGCTTTAGGCGCGCGCGTGCGCCTGGGCAGGAAGTAAGGACTCGAGACCACGTGGTGTGGCTGGCCTGGCGGCGTCGCTCTGCCTCAGTTGGCCTGTGGATCTCGAGGTGGTGACTTGAGTTTTGTGTGTGGCAATCGCCACGTGTGGTTGCTCGTCGTAGATTGCACCAAGTTAAATCGAGTGCTACTGTGTGTTTGTGAATATTTAGCCGGTGCAACAAGGTGTGCATCGTATTGAATTAAAGTGACTGTGATTTGTTAATGTAACACGTGTCGTCGCATAGGCAGGAACATGAACGGTGTTTGAGACAGCCACGTGGTGTGAAATCAATTCGCGACAAATATTCATTTTGTCTGGGGGCTCACGAGCTATAACTTTATTTGGTACATTTACCGACGTACAGACGTGACAGCCACAGGGTACAAGTATTGTGAAATAAACAACATAAAGTGAACTTTCACGTGTTTTCAAAAATAGTAGTTAGTACACCCTTTTCTCTCATGAACTTGAATTTATTATGAATTTGTTTTGTTAATCATATGCAGGGAAGGAAAGCTGCGAACGTGTGATATCATCCCCTAGAAAACGAGTCACAGTCGCAATCACGGTTCCAGTGTTTTTGCATGTTTGGGAATTTGGTTCGCAGCTGGTGGTTGTGAGTTTGAAAAATTAAACTTTCACTATTTTAAACTCTCACCCCGACCTTCACGCCTCACACCATGTACCCCTCAGGTATCTGTTATCCCAATTATTTGTCCTATTATTATTACTCCTCCAATTCTCATTCACATTCCTTTCTCTATTGTGGTCCCCCTGATGGTAACCCCTATTTATATTGCTTCTATTATCATTCCATATGCTGTGTCCCCCTGAGTTGTTGCTCCATAATTAAACCTTGATCTACCTCCTCTATAAACTCAATGAAATTCTCAATTGAATCTCTAGGTCGGTGCAGCAACTCCAATGCAAATCAGCAGGCAACCTCCTACACAAAGTGGCAATCACAGCTAAAGGACGCAGTAGCTTATCTAAGTGAACTAGCTTCTTTAATTCCTCCTGACAAAATTCTTTAATTGTCTGCTTACCTCTCACATAATTATGCCCATTCAAAAATTCATTCTGCAACCTTATCTGCTTGGCTCCCCCCCAATATTTATTAAGAAATAACCTTTCAAATACCTCAAAGGTAACAAACTGCTCAGGACAGTGGTTTACCCAAGTTTTTGCAGAACATTCAAGCATTCTCTTTACTAATTTTACCTTACACTGATCTGAAATGCCTGCTATAAATTGGTCTTTGCATGCTGCCAAAAATCCACAGGATGATATTTGTCTTCCTCTGTAAACTTTTTACCACTTTGAATTGCATCATGAACCAATTAGTGTTTTCAGATGCAGTATACAACTCTAAATTATTAATTCTAGTATTTACTAATTCTAATTCAGTGTTGTTTACTGTCACCACTTGTTCTATCTTTTTCTTTAGTCTACTTTCTGTATGTTCTAGTTTACCTGCCATCAAAGTTTTTGTTTCCTCAGCACCTGCCACAATTTTCCTTTCACCTCAACCAATAGCTGCTTATTGATCTCATTTCTGTGATCACATATTTGTTTCACAGTATCCACACTGCCACCCATTTCAATCTCAACAGCACCAATTTTGGAATCTAGCTTCTTTTCCCTATTTTCATAACATGTAGTTACGTTTTCTATCTTATAGTTAATATAAGTAAGTATCTCTGACCATAACTTGTTAGTCATGAACTGTAGGTTGAAACTGAAAAAGCTGCAGAAAGGTAGGAAAATAAGGAGATGGAACCTGGATAAATTGAAGGGACGTGAAGTTCTGCAGAATTTCAGAGGGAAATTTAGGCAACAATTGACAGAAACAGGGGGAAATAAAACAGTAGAAGACGAATGATTAGCATTAAGAGATGAAATTGTGAAGGCAGCAGAGGATAAAATAGGTAGAAAGGCAAGACCTACAAAAAATCCTTGGATATCACAGGAGATACTAAATTTAATTGATGAAAGGAGAAACCAGTTCTCAGCAAAGAAGGGAAAGCTGAAAGGTGGAAAGAGTACATAGAGCAGCCCTACAAAGGAAATGAACTTAGAGGCGATGTTGTAGGAAGGGAAGAGGAAGTAGATCAAGATGAAATAGGAGATACTATACTGAGAGATGAATTTGACAGAGCCCTGAAACACCTAGGTCAGAACAAGGCCCCAGGAGTAGATGACATACCCTCAGAGCTACTAAAGTCTCTGGGAGAGCCAGCCGTGACAAAACTATTTGAACTGGTGTGTAGGATGTATAAGACAAGCGAAATACCCTCAGACTTTAAGAAAAATGTAATAATCCCCACTCCAAAGAAATCAGGCGCAGACAGGTGTGAAAATTACAGAACTATCAGTTTGATAAGTCATGGTTACAAAATTTTAACACGAATTATCTACAGGAGAATAGAAAAGATGGTAGAAGCTGACCTCGGGGAAGATCAGTTTGGATTCAGGAGGAACGTAGGAACCCAGGAGGCAATACTTACCTTACGTCTTATCTTAGAAGGTAGATTAAGAAAAGGCAAACCTACATTTTTAGCTTTTGTAGATTTGGAGAAAGCATTTGACAATGTTAACTGGAATACACTCTTTCAAATTCTGAAGTCAGCAGTGGTAAATACAGGGAAAGGAGAATTATTTACAACTTATACAAAAACCAGACCACAGTTATTGGACTCGAAGGGCATGAAAGGGAAGCATCAGTTGGGAAGGGAGTATGACAGGGTTGTAGCCTTTCTCCGATGTTATTCAGTTTGTACATTGAGCAGGCGGTAAAGGAAAGCAAGGAAAAATTTGCAATAGGGATTAAAGTTCAGGGGGAAGAAATAAAAACATTCCGTTTTGCTGATGACACTGTAATTCTGTCAGAGACAGCAAAGGACCTGGAAGAGCAGTTGAATGGAATGGACAGTGTGTTGAAGAGAGCGTATAAAATGAACATTAAGTAGAGCAAAACAAAAATAATGGAATGCAGTCTTAGAAAATCAGGTGATGCTGAAGGAAATAGATTGGGTAACAGGACAGTGAAGGTGGTAGATGAGTTTTGCTACTTGGGTAGTAAAAAACATGCAATGGTCGCAGTACAGAGGATATAAAATGCAGAATGGTAATGGGAAGAAAAGCATTTTTGAAAAAGAGAAATTTGCTAACATTGAATATTAATTTAAGGGTAAGGAAGTCTTTTCTGAAGGCATTTGTGTGGAGTGTTGCCTTGTACGGGAGTGAAACATGGAAGATAAGCAGTGCGGACAGGAAGAGAATAGAGGCTTTTGAAATGTGGTGCTACAGAAGAATGTTAGGTGGGTAGATCGCATAACTAATGGAGAGGTACTGAACAGGATTGGTGAGAAAAGGAAATTTTGGCATACCCTGACTAAAAGAAGGGATCGCTTGGTAGGAAACATTCTTAGACATCGAAGAATTGTAAATTTAGCATTGGAGGGAAGTGTGTGGGGTAAAAATCGCAGAGGGAGGCCAAGAGACGCGTATAGTAAGCAGATTCAAGTGGATGTGGGTTGCCGTTCTTATGAGGAGATGAAAAGGCTTGCTCAGGATAGAGTAGGGTGGAGAGTTGCATCAAACCAGTCTCCAGACTGAAGACCATAACAACAACAACAACAACAACATCTCTTGTTTTAACGCAACCATAGAATTTTGAAGTACCCAAATGTCTGATTTTAACTCTGAATTTGAATGTTCTATTTTTGTATTCAAAACATAGGCGTCACCAGCACTAAATTATTGGGGGTGGTGGGGAAACTCAACTGGGACATTTTCGAACATTCTGATGCCTCAGACACCGATTTGTTTCGCGCGGAAGGGGCGGGGGTGGGGGGAAAGAGGGGTCATTGGTAATATCAAGTACCTGCCCCGGTACTGTTTCAGTTAAAGTTCCTAAAGCGTCCCAATTTAATCCTGGATTTGAACGAATTCTGCAGATACCTGTTACAAAAAAATTTACATAACGCTTACATTTACATTTTTTGATTGTATGATTATTAAGTACTGTTTAAAACAACTGTGAAGTATTGAAAACTGAACAGGTTTTGTAACGATATTGTGCTTGATTCTGATTGGAAATTTAACTAAAAACCAATTACCAAACATTTTATTTTTCATTCATTAAAATACATTTTAAATGTTGTGACCCGTCGCCTTTTGTTGTTTCCTACTCGTCCCGGTCTAGCTGTCAGGAAAGGTACTGGTGCAGAAATCGATGTCAACTGTAACAACTATTCAGATTAATAATACAAGTTTTATTGACTGAAAATTATATTACTCAAATTTAGAACATATTTCTGTTTCTTCTCTCTTCTTGTTTCTCGCGGCATCGTCTGTATGACGCTAACTGCTTACTGCTACTTTCGTAGCCGCTTTCTGACTTAGTACTGTCCTATTTCTGACTTCGTAGCTGACTGAGTTCTGACTAGTAACTATCGGGGCGTCCAGATGTATGTCGGCCTAGACATAGCCGCTTGTAGAGGGCGCGCATCTCCGGTTACTCCCTCCAGGATGCGCGGCGCCTACTTGCGATTGGCTTGCGATCGATCGCTGCCTTGTCCGCAATCGTGCTCTTATGTCTGGCGTGTGGCGCTGACTTTACGCCACAACATAAAATGCACAAATATATACACATGAATAAATAAGTAAGTATCAAAACAGTCATAAACGATAATTAACTGCAGTGTCAGAAGCATTAGGTGAAATAATTATTCAAAGTTCCTCCTACACTTATGCAAACACAATTTTTCTGTTGTCACAATATTCTTGTAACATTTCTGAAGTCTATTTCATCAAGCAGCAAGTTGTGCACATTGCAGACTGCTACGTGATTGAGCCTCTGCTGTGTCACTGTCGAGCACAGATAGTTCTTCAGTCGTCGTAGTGCTGAAAAACTGTGCCCTGATTCACAAGTTGATACTGGACACACAAGCAAAGTCTGAGCAACACTTCAACATTAGAAAATAATTCAACGACTTCTTTTTTCATAGAAACAAAAACAACTTTTGCCTCTTTCATACGTTTTACGTTGTATTGTAGATGAAAGAGTTCATGTTCTATTTTCAGAGACTGATCATGTATTTCTGGGTTTGGAACTACCACACCGTATCGTTTTTTCTCCAACACTTTCTCCGAAAAAACCTGTTTATTTGTACCAGGTTGGTCATGTATCCTATGTCTATGCACTTGGACAGCTCAACGATTTAAAAATATTCCTGCCTGTAAAGTTCTTCAAGCGATAGAAATTGATGTGGATCTATGACATCAGACAATCACTTGGGAATTACTTTTGGCCTTGGAAGTTACAGCTGTTCTAAGCCGAGCTCGGATATCTTAATATTACATTATTTGTACATAGAAGAAAACTTTTCATTTGTCCTGAGATTTTTAAGGCCCTCAGTTATAATTTCAACTGCAGAATAAAGTCCCGAGATCATTCTTTTTTCTCCTTCGAAACTCCTCTTCAAGATTTCTAAAAGCTCAAATACGTCTTTCACCATAGGAAACCAAAGTACGTTTTGCTAGACTCAGAAACATTAAGTAGGCCAATGTCTCATTGGTATACCTTTTCTGTTAGTTCATTCAATGTCTTGATAACCAAAGCATATTTTGTTTTTTCAAAATTTCATTGATTTGTCGGTACAGCCATCTAGTAGGACATAAATGTCTGATATTTGCAACGTTACTGACACGTTCTTCAGCCGCATCTTCAATAGTATCTATAAAGGGTTCTTTTATTTTTGTTTTTGAAAACAGTTTTCTTAATGGATAAGTGATTCCATGGAGTTTTTAACAGTTGTTGAAATTTCTCAGCTTGCTTTCATAATTACATTACAGCAGTAAGCACCACAGTGAATGAAATGGATCAAAGGCCGTTTGTCAATTACAATTGATTGAGTCCCTTTATGCATTCCACTTATGTTTCCTGCTCCATCATATGTCTGCCCACGAAGGTTACTTAAAGGTAGTTGCAATCTGAGCAGAACATCACAAATGAGTGCAGCTATATGCTCCACATACGTAACTAGTTTTATAGAACCCCAAAAAGCTTTCATGAGGATTTATATGGTCATCACACTAACTTACACAGAAACTAATTTGTTCATCGCCGGAAATGTCCCTTGTGCCATCACAGATCGCTGAATAACTGAAAGGATTCACTGACCTAATTTTTGAACTATGCTATTAACAATTTCTTTACCAAGGATTTCAGTTAATTCATTTTGTATCACTGGATCGATGTAACTTTGTTCTCTTTGGAGGCACAATTTCAGAGTTGGTTTGTCTTCACTACGGAATTTCAACAGTTCCATTAAATTTCCGTAATTGTGTGTTCTCTAATAACCAATCCTTGTCTGATAAGATATTTAACACTGCTAATAATGATTGTAAATGCTTCCAAAGTCATTTTCGGTTGCTCATATATACACAGACGTACTCTATTTGCGGACTGCGTACATACATTTCGTCGTTTCAAATAATAGAATCTGTGAGGGTAAGAACTGCAGTCCAAAGGGTGGGTGACACAAAAGGAGAGCAGCCCGCGATGTGTGAGTAACCGTATTCTGTTTATCCACTTTGAGACGAATGATAAACGTTTAAGAAACCTGCGTTCACAACGCCTGCAAAGTAATGAAAGGAAAAGCTTATTGCATAGTATCTTTCCACTGTTTTTGAAGTAAAATTATGGCATCGGCACGACGTTAAAGTTTATTGTTTGGATACTACGAACTGTATTGTCGACATTTTTGACGTACAGTAAGCAAATATAGGCCTATCACTAAATTTATCTTCTAAATTATTCCATGTTAGGACGCATAGTTCATGAGATATGAACCAACAATAAGATGCATTAAATAACGGTCCATCAAGCTCAAGGATTTTAATTCGTTACCTACATCTTTACTACTAAGTATATACGCAATACGTTTGGGGGACACTTTCATAATATTCTAATGAGGCACCTAGAAAATCTTATTATTGCAGAGGACTTTGTTCTGGGGATCACGTTGTAAGGATTGAGATTTGGAAAAGGAAACTAGAGACCAATATCCACTACAGATACACGTGAAATAGAACGGAACAGAAGGCGACGGACAGAATGGGAAGAAGGAGATGTATACCAAAACAATGGGAAATATACAGGGACCGGTTGCTGGACCTAGATTTGTAATAAATATTTGCTTACCATAATTTCTTTTCTTTTTAAAGAAAGTCAATATTGATGAACTGCCTTTACTCTCTTCATAGCTATTCCTGACTGTAACTTTGCACCTACACGTGGCGAATGAACTGACTACAGCACCGCTACCAAGCAGCGTGCACGCGGTGTGTTTCAGTGGAACGCTCTGCTGGATGTGGTGAAGCGTGCGTCATTCCTAGGCAGACAGGGGGCTGCGCTTGACCCACCAGACAGTCCGTAGCGCTGTCTTGTGTCAATGCTCGTATTTGTACCTCATAATGTTCACTGTTGCTTTACTAGCATTTAGTAAATCATGTAAATAATTAACTAATAGTGCATAAGAACTTTCAGCGCGAATTATTAGTTAAGCTTGAAGATATTCCTTTAACAATGCCATTATTTATCAACTAAGACGAAAGATTTAAAACTGTTTTTCGAAACATTTTGGGGGGGGGGGACACGTCCCCCCTGTCCCCCGCCAGTGACGCCCATGATTCAAAATACCTATTTCTGATTTTAAATCTGAATGTGAGTTTTCTATTTTTGATTCTAGATTCTCAATATAACTTGCGAACATGTTAGTTAATATATACTGCGATACCATCATCACCCCCCCTCCCAGTATTTAATTTTTCAGGACTGTCTGGTATGCTACCCTCGAAATCTACGTCACTGGATGACCTCTTCACTATCCGGTCCATGTTTAGCACCAACAAGAAAACGTGATTAACAAAAACATTACGCTAGCTGCGTTACTTATCTTTTGAACCAAGAGTTGTTGCACCCCGACGTCTCGAAGATGTGCCGCAAAGTCCCCAACTCTCGCTGCCGTCTGTTGTGGAAGCAGTGACTGAAGTACTTGGTCACTGCGTCCCTTATCCTTTTGCATAGAAGGTGCTGGGTCCCGCTGTTTCGTTGCCGAAATGCGATGTTCCAACGCTCCTTGCCGTCCGTTACAGAAGATGAATTTTGTGTGCGTGATTTCCGCGCGCCGCCGCACATCGCTGCCCGGCCGATGCGCAGTCACCCGCCGGTTAGGAATTCCCCCGCGCCCGGACTCTACCGGCCACCACCTGCCGTTAACCGTTCGCCTCGCACGCACGCCGTTCACTGTCCACTTTTATCATCTTAAGCACACCCTTTCTCCATCCGAGCCAGCTCAGCGTGAACTGCTCCACCGACGAGCTCCCAAATGCGAGGTGAAAGATCGGGGTGAGAGTTTAAATAGGAAAAGATTAATTTTTTTAAAACTCACAACCACCAACTGCGAACCAAATTCCTAAACATGCAAAAACACTAGAACTGTGATTGCTACTGTTTGACTCGTTTTCTAGGGGATGATATCACACATTCGCAGCTTTTCTTCCCTGCATATGATTAAAAAAAAAAAAAAAAAAAAAAAAAAAAAAACATGTGAAAGTTCACTTTATGTTGTTTATTACACGATATTAAAACCCTGTGGCTGATACGTCTGTACGTCGACACATTCACTTGATAAAGTTATAGCTCGTGAGCCCCCAGACAAAATGAATATTTGTCGCAAATTGTTTTTACGCCAGGTGCCTGTCTCAAACACCGTTTATTTTCATGCCTATGTGACGACACGTGTTACATTAACAAAACACAGTCACTTTAATTCAATGCGATGCATACCTTGTTCCACCGGCTCAATATTCACGACACACAGTAGCACTCGATTCAACTTGGTGCTGATTAAAACTGTTACTAGCGAACAAGCTTAAACTTTCTGTACCACAAAGTCCTTCTGTCAGGTATCACACTTCTTCCAACGGGAGAAACAGAATGTAGGCACTCCGATATATTTGGTGTAGTCTACGACGAGCAACTACACCTGGCGATTGCCACACAAAATGCTATCATCTCCACCTGGAGATCCACACGCCGACCTGCAGAGCGACGCCGCGTCCGGCCAGCTACACCACTCGCTGCCGACTCCTACCTGGACCGCTCGATCGCCCCAAAAGCCACCACTGCCGGGGTTTTTCCCTACGTCATCAACTTCCCCAAGTGAGCTGTTCTGACCGACTTGCCAAGTACAGCGCTCAGCCAATACATTTCTAAAACTTTACTTAAAAACAAAATAATTACACTACACATGAAACAAATGTCTTCTTAGGTTTTTATATTGGTATCAAGTTCCTTTGCACTATTTATTATAATCGTGAAATTTCTTATATCACAGATAAGTGTTTTAACTGAATATTTCAAGATAAAATACACAAGATTAATTGAAAATAAAATGAGAAATAGTTAATATATTATTTTTTTAAACAAACAGTGCCATGCTAGTTGTGTAACTGTCTTGTATTTATTGGTAATTTATTACTTTTCATTGCCAATTAAAACATATTACGGCAGATGTGACTATATCAGTTAATGTATTGTTTATTTATCAACAGGCTATTTTGTAATGAGGGCCTTAAAGGTTCCTAACTGCATCACATTACTTCAAATGCAAGTAGTATTAGAATATTTTATTTCGCGCTGTGCACTGCACTGTGCCTGGCACTCGTCATTGTCCCTCTCTCCCCTCACCGGAAACGAGCCTGGAAAATCCTAAGCTGGAATAAGCCACCAAGGTCGGCCTGCTCACCGAACTCCCTTCAGCTACAAGCACACAGCAAATCGCAACGTGGAGAATTTCTACCTATGGCCTAACTATAAATGTTGTCACCCACCTGGGTACATATAATGCTACCATAATTAATAAGATTAAAATTGTGTAACATTTGGTGCATTGGCATGGTTAATGTTTGCAGTGAACTTCATACTGTTTAATTAACAAATGCTATTAATTACCAATATTTGTAATGGGCGGTAATCTCACAGGGTGCCCTCAGTCAGATCACTGAATCTGCTTAGTATCAATCTTTCAAACAGCTTATAGGTTGAACACAACAGAGAGATCGGCCGATAGCTCTTAGGATGTTCTGGATCCTTACCAGGCTCAAGAATTGCAATTACTTTGGCCTGCCTCCAGATCTTAGGGATTTGACCAGTTGTCTAAAAGCTTTTCATAAACTCCAGCAACCATAGTTAGTGCGAACACCAAGATGTATGAGCTGTTCATTTTTAATATCGTCTATACCTGCAGCCTTCCCGATCTTCAGACTTTTCATTGCTTCCTCCAGTTCTGATAATGTAAATGAGTCATGTTGTAAATTATTATTTTCTTCTTGGGAATCATTTAGTTTATTTGAATGCCCCATATTTAATCTGTGTTCTGTTTTACCATTTTTCAGCAACTGCGAGGCTATTTGGTTTGCAGCAACGGCTACAAAGTCTGGTGTACGTGTAGATGCACCATCTAGCTTTTTGAGTAGTCTCCATGCTCCCCTGCTACTGTGGGTCCTGTTAATGTTTTCTACAGTGTGTTGCCACTTCTGGTTTCTATTTTCAACCATTGTCGTTATGAATTATCACCGGCCTCAATTATTTTTGGGGCGAATGGGTTGGCATCATAGAGATGACAATACATTTCGTACTTCTCTTTTGTATCTTTGTTGTAGCCTGGGATGTATGATTTTCTGCATTGTCTCGGTATACTCTGCCGTTCACAGTATTTTAAAGCATTCACAAAAACACTGTAGGTTCCTGAAAGAGGTTGCAGTGATGAAAGTTTGTTGTCAATTCATTTCGAGAACGCTTCCCAGTTAGCTTTTTGGAAATAAAATTTGTTTTGGAGAGGAAATGCTGTTGGTTGAATCACGGGGTTCATTTTGCAGAGTATTGGTCGGTGCTGGGACTTTGGGATAGGATTCAAGACGAGCTTCTGGCTCATGTTTGCAAGGCTGTTGCTAGTGAAACATAGATCTGGATTATAGCCTCTTAAACGATGGAGGCGGTTTTGGATCGAGTATCAGATGAAGCTTGTTGTTTTCAGCCCACTGTTCCACAAGTTCTCCATCTCTGTTAGTTTGCGTATATCCCCAGGCTACATTGTTGAAGTCTCCCATTATTATGTCTGGTACCTCCTTGCTCTTCCCCAGGGGTGCACTGAACTGATATGGTATGCTTGGGGGCTTATAAACCGAGTGGATGTTTATGTTACCCAGACTTACGGAAACAATTTCCACACCATTCTGATTAATAGTTCTACCTTCTGTTCCTTTGATGTCATTCTTCACGAAAATTGCACTTGGTTATGAGGAATCTCTTTAAGTAGCTGAATACCATGTATTCTTGGCCTTACGGAATCCGAGCCTCTGTGCGTTGCCTGAAGGCACAGAACATCACACCTATAATACTTGCACATATTTGAAAGGAGCTCTAGGTTTGCATTGGACAAACCTTCTGTATTGAATGAGATAATTGTCAGTGTTGGTTCTGAAAAGAGCCTTTTGTGATCTCTCATTTTCCGCACACTCATAAGGTTTATAGTCGCTGAGTAGAAAGATTAGCGGCAGGCTGCCGTTCCGCAGGGGACGCCCGAGTGGAAATTTCTCTCTTCGTAGAGGTTCTTTCTGTGTCTCCCTGGATTGTAGTGACTGTCATTAATGACACTTGTACGGTGGCCACAAATAGCAACATCTGGGCACTAAAGATTCATTAAAGTGTCAATGAACTGCAATTCTATGTGTCGCCTACATCATTTGTAGCAGATTAGTTTTGCCCCATGATATTTCAGTCAGCCGTAACCGAGTGTGCCGATCAACAAGAACTTCAAGAGGCACCAAACTATGACCCGACTTCGATATAACTATTCGTTTGCGATTTGTAGTTTTATCTGCATAGTGAAATATAGGCACAATCATTTGAAAAAATTCTGATGCTTCTGCCAATATTTCATTTTGCAACCAGAACTAAACATCAAACGTTCTTGATCGATTGAAGTTTTGACACAGTGTTTCACTGGAATACGACAGTGGTTGTGTATCCTCTTTTTAATATGTATGCGAAACGTGTAGCGAATAGCTATAACTCGAAGAATGTGTTGTAGCTTACGTCATAGAATCAGTGATATTTGCCACTTGTTACATATTTCATAATCATTCAGCATTCACATCTCTTGACAATTTACTGTAGCTTCAGACGGAAAAACTCCGCTACGGTCGCTCCAAATGTCCAACGTAAACTTTTCTAACACTGGCTGTCGTGGCTACATGTACATGTTATACTGTGATATCAGTACAGAAACACGAATTAAACACACTGAGGATTGTATAAATATTGTACCCGTTGCGCTGCATCATACTTTGTAGAACAAAGCATCCACTAAAACCGTCTATGCTTAAACCAGTTTCAAAAATATGGTAGAGTTGGAAAGTCAAAGAGAAAATATAATTTGCAAAGAGTAATCATTGATCCGTATTTCGCCTTATATTCTTCAAACCACTAGATACCTATCTGATCAGTATAAAACCGCGCTTAAAACCATCATCGGGTATAAATTAGTAACTCTACAAAGTTAGAAACCTTTCCGTCCTGCGGTTCAGATGTGATAAGCGTACACCGAACAGACATTCACATTTATATATAACTAGCTGAAAACCCGGCGTTGCCCGGGTATTTATTTATTCCTGCCCTGAGTTAGTACTTTTCCTATCCCTTCTCTCTCTGTCCATCTCCCTTTTTTTAATATCATTACCGGAGAATATATAAGAAATATGATGTGTTCCTTTTCCGAGGCAAGTTGTCTGAATGTGATCTATTACAAATAGATGTACTGCTGTAATATGTGTAAAGTAACGCAATGCACATTTATCTACGAAGTTTAAATAAGAATTAATGTAATTCATTTCACTTATTTTATTAGGAAATGTCGCTGATAAGGCGGAACTGAAAAATATTGCTATCAGATTGCAGAAGTCTATGCACTTGCCGTTTATCAGGAAAGTAAGTAGTGTAGATCAGATCACAAGTAAATATGCACTTGTTTCGAAGACTCCAATTCAACAATAATGATTGTAATAATATCACAGATCGATCACTTGATGTAATGCTCGAAACGTAAAATCGATTTTTTTAAAGAGATGTATCAAAAGGAATTTCTTTTTTACTGCTTTATTTATTTATTCTTATATTTCCTTATTCGTATGCTTATCCTTACAAAGAGCTGAAGACATTGTAGCACGCATAGACCAAAGATATGGTCTGTGGCATCACGTTTCGCTTTATGTAACCTTCTTGCTATAGAGTCACAAACGTCATCGCTAGCCTTCAGTCCGAATTTTTTTATAATTTGACCTCTTTCAACCACCATATCTTCCACCTCTTATAGCTATCGGCATGGAAATGCTATGGTGTACAACGGGAGATTTCGGACAACAATTACACACAGACCATTCGTTTGAGTTTTGTAGTATTCACTGCAGAGCGAAATATTAACACACACACACACACGTAGAATTTTATATACACCGATAGCTTTCCATCTCAATATACTTCACCCTTTTATCATTATTAACAGTCAAGCAACGATGCAACCAATAAAACCGTTTTCAAAGAGTAAATATAATTTTCAAAGAGTAATTATTGTTCCACATTTCGTGTTATATTCTTCAAATTACTAAATATCTATCAGATCGCTATAAAACCATGCCTAAAACGTTCCTCAGTTATAAATTAATAACTGTACAAAAATTTAAGTCTCTGCGTCTTGTCATTCGGACGTGATAAGCGTACACCGAACAAACATTCACATTAATATACATAGATAAATAGCTATCCGATCGCCATAAAACCGTGCCTAAAGCCTTCCCTGGGTAGACATTAGTAATTGTACAAATTTTTAGCTCTTTATGAGAAGATTTTAAAATAGGAGGCGAGTTACTGGCAGAAGTAAAGTTGTGAGGACAGCCCGTGAGTCTTCTCGGGATAGCTCAGTGGTAGAGTGCTTGCCCGCGAAAGACAAAGGTCACAGGTTCTAGTCCCAGTTCTAGCACACAATTTTAATCTGCCAGGAAGTTTCATATTAGAGTACACTCCACTGCAGAGTGGAAGTTTCAGTCTGGAACTTACATCAGTTTATATCTGTTTTATCCGTGCACAAATAATTGGTTACACGTCCTGTAAAATAACAGTGACACCAATGGTACTGTTCGTGGTATTTCCAGTCTAGTGATCAGCGCCGCATTTAGGGCATGCGGCGCCCCTATGCAGTCATTTATTCCCCCCCCCCCCCCCCCCGACAGTATATGGAATTCAAACTGATTTCTAAAAAATGACCTCTCTGAATGCGCCACTGCTATCAACATAAAAACTGGGGTTTTAAAATTTATTGCTGTAATCGAAACTCTGAATAATGATGATTCAATTAACATAAAACTAATATTTTAAAAAATTCGGTGGCAAAATTTTGACACCCCCCCCCCCCCCAAATTTTCCGCCCTGTGCAGCTGCACTTGCCTAAATACGGCCCTGTTAGTAATGATGTTAAATTTTACGTCTCGTCTCGGCGATTTAGCGTGATAATGCTGAATGCCGGCAATCATGTTACGTTGGCATTAACCAATCGTGTGACACCGCAAATCTTTTGTCATGGTATCTTCGATTTATGAGGGCTGAGCTGACACGGCTACAAACAAGAACATGTCATCCAAAGAGCAGGAACTGCATTATTGATTTACTTCAGGGTATGTGCGAAATACTAATCAAGTCATTCTATGTGCTTCGAATTTCTAACATTAACATCTTGGCAAAGATTTCCTACTGTGTTGTTGATGTTGCCAACATCAGGGTAACTTTGTACCATTCAGGGTATCTTTGTACCACTTAATATTTGGGTTTAAAATGGCTCATGTTCCATCTGTTGGCAATATTTTTTTCTAAAGGTAATTTTAATACCTCTGTTATAAATAATTCCCCAGTAGGTGGAACATCAGCCACATGAGAGCCAAATAATAAGTGCTACAAAGATACCCCGGCTGGTAAAAAACTACCCTGATTGTACATCTTATTTTTTTTTTTTTTTTTTTTTTTTTTTTTTTTTTTTTTTTTTGTTGGAACGCTGATGTCTTACGTGACATACATAAACAAACGGACACGCGCCTCTGTTCTGGCATTCAAAACATCGATTTTTTCTGTACTGCGGTTCTTGAAACCAAATGATGTTTTTCCAATATAAACGTACACCACATCAGATGATTGATACCATACACAAACACATTGTGCTTCATGTAAATATACGGGAAGAGTAAAACAATCCCTACCATCAAAACATTCAATTTCAAATCTACCTCCACATCACATGACTTACCACCAGCCAGTATTTAATATTACTTGCGGTTGGGGCAATTGTGCCCCCACCTTCCAAAAATAACTAATACATATATTGACAAGTAGTCAGAACAAAATTGAACTTTCCTATTGTTATGGACAACTTCACCACAAATTCTGAAAGGTACGAAGTATTCTTTTTTCAATTGATTAACGGACAAAGCCAGTTGTAGCAAAACTGGTAACTACCTAGATATAAGCAATTCCTATGCTTCTGAATCAGTTAATCCATTATATCGTATTCTTGCATAGCTTATAATTGTGAAACGTACCAGGAAAGTCATCCGTGCGTCACACTGCTACATGTTACCGAGAGATGGCAGCACGGCGGGCTGTTTCGTATTAAGGCGACATATCGCGCTGCTATCTGCCGGCGACGCCCTGAACTGCGTTCACAGTCGCGCCAAAAACGGTCGCCAGATGCCGTCTCCGTCACAGCGCGGCCGACCTTCTTCCTCGTTATTTGGCGCGCTGGTTAAGTGGACGCTTGTGTGCTTAGAAACGAGTGCTGTATTGCTTTTTCTGCTACTAAAGCGACTCAGAATGAATGTTAATGAACTGAATTTGTTTCTGGAGGAGCTTGGCGAGTACCATAGGCGGTTTCTTCATTTTCGACAACAACCAGACAATTAGTACGAGTAAATGAGGATGAGAAACATTGTATTACGTACTAGAGAAAATTTGTGTGGACATTGAAAGATATTGTCACGTTGCAAACTGCAGTTGGTCCGGAATTCGGAGGCTGGTCGTTAATAGAGCACAACACTTTATAATTTATTCGATAAAAATAAATAAATAAATAAATAAATAATTAAAAAAAAGTAAATTAAAGAATCCTTCAAATACTGTCATGTATAGACTCCATTACTAAACTGATATGTTCCATATAATTACGAAATATTGTATATATGATCTATGGAATAAGTATAAAAAAAATAATAAAAAAACTTATAACATGTTTATTGCTTACTCATGTGTACATTCAGTACAAACTGCTTTCTGCTTCGAGTGTTCCACTATTTATACATAAAAAGAATTTTCTGGTCCTTACTAGTACGGTATATCAAACATTAGAAATATGTATAATTATGTAGAATATTCTCGGAATAGTAAATACAAACAATCAAATATGTTTCTGCCCATGGTGGGATTTGAGGTGGAGAGCGCAAGCACATTGATCTGCGTGCTAACCACTGCACCACAAGTTCCGTCTGAAGACTCGAGGCATTGCTCCACTTCCTGAAAGAACAGTGACCTGCCGTTAGGTTCCCTTTGGAGCCAGCTGCAGTGTCCTGGATCTTGTCATGGGTCCTCTGGCAGTTCCGGAGAATCCTTCCATTCTGTCTACACGACTTCTTTGTAGTGACGATGACCGGCGACAGGCCCTTCTTTGGTGGCTTCATCATTATCACAACGGTCTTCAGAGTCCTTGAACAAGAGGCTGTATCAGTCTATCTGTTCTTTGGGATCATGGTAAGGCTTTATACGAAGGATGTGCACAATGTCTCTTCGATTTTGTCGTTTTGAGGACTGCTAATAATCCTCGACTTCGTATGTGACGTCTGACGGGCGGCATATGACACGATACGGACCTTAGGCCAATCCCTACCTGATATCATGGGCTGCACACAACAGGTCGGTGATTGTAATTATACTGTTGGCGGTCCTCCTCCTGGGTGTCCAGCCAGCTGTCTTGCTTTTTCAACCCTGGTGATGAGCTGTTTCACATAGTCATTCTGAGTGTCGTCGAGTTGTAACAGGAAGAAAATATCAATTGTCGTCTCAGGTTTACAAACATGGATCAGGAGAAACGGCGTGAACCTTGTGGTGTCTTGCCTTAATGTATTATAAGCAAATGTCACAACTGGCAGTATCTTATCATCTGATAACGTCTTGTTAAAACGTTCTGTAGGACCATTTGTCTGAGGATTATAGGCAGTTGTTATTCTGTCAACAATGTTGCAACGTTAGGTACGTCACCTCTGATACTAGTTTTGACATGAATACTTTTCTTCATCAGATATCATCACACGGGGTCTTCTACTAGGAGTTTTGCTGTTTCCAAATGCATGGCATGGTCAGTTTAGGAATTACGAGGTATGCATCATTAAGTGCATCTTCCTCTACATTTACTGCCACCCAGCATTGAGTCTTTACGCTTTGAAAACATAAACCTAATGCTCCAGTCAGCATACAAGATTGTACAGGAAGTGTGGGAACAGATAAATTCTCTGAAATTAATTTATAGAAATTTTCACTTATTGCAGAGATTGCAGATCCTGTGTCAATCACTATATACACAGGTATATCATAAATCTTAGCGTTAATTACAACTTGAACAAAAGGTTCCTTTTTCTTACATATGTTTGATGGTTCCTCATTTAAACCATTAAGTATATTCTGGCCATCATTGTATCTAAGTACGTTTATTTGAATGCTATCAGGTCCCGTATTCGTACTGACAGATCCAGGAAGGACGGATTAGTTATAATCGGATTGGATTCATCTTCTAAAGCTTCTATTAATCTTACATGCTGATTAGAGTTTTGGTTCTGTCTTATAGTGTGTTGAGAAGACATCGTCGGTTGATTTCTCGGTTGTGAAGTGTGCTGTTGTTCATGTCCACTAGAAGGTACATTTATTGGCGGCCCTGTAAGTAAATTGCTTGTCTGTGGTATCCAGTTTGGTGGAGGATTATTATACCATTGCCAGTTTGCCCAATTATACTGATTCAGTGCATTTATATCTCGAAAACTTCCATCATATGTTCGCTGTGCAGGAATACATTTCGTATTGTCTTTAAAGTGCTGTCCATTATTTTGGGTTTGAAAGTTTTGATTTCACAGGTTCTGAAAGTTGTTCAAATTACTGTTGTGGTTATTATTATTCGAGTTTGGAGAATTATGGTTTCCGTTATTATTGTGACTTTAATTTTCCCATTTGGTTGGCCATTCTGGCCCCAATTACAGTTATTAAAATTTTGACCACTATTTCCATTTCTATTTCCATTGTGGAAATTTGTACTCTTTTCATTCCCATTGCTGTTGTTGATACTGTTATTATTATTATTTTCCTTAATGTAGACATTGAATCCTAAATTTCGACGCATATTATTTTTGTCGTCTTCAGTTTATCTACATGTGCTAGAAAGGTTTCTAAATCATGGTCGGGAACATACATCAGCCTTTCTCGAAGTTCAATCGAAAGTCTTCCTTTTAAAATATTTAAGACTTCACATGTGGGTATTGGGTTATCCCAATAGCGGGTTTTATTAATGTAGTTTTAAAATATTTCCGAAGTGTTAATTTCTTTGGGTTATAAAATTCAGGATAGTAAATTTCGTTTCGTGAACTTTCTTGTTTGCTTCTTGAAAAATATCTTTTGGTGAATACTTATTCAAATTCTTTAGTAGACTCACAAGTTTCTATGATTTTGTTGGCCCATAAAGCGGCCTCACCTACAATGTGTGACATAATAAATTGAAGTTTACTGTATTCATTCCAGATGTGCAGGAATACATTTTGGAAACTTCATATAAAAAATCGTACTGACGTGTTTTACGGCCACTTCAGATTTGTAGTTTTATAAGTTTTTGCAAATAGTTTGCACGAAAATAATAAACTAAATAATAAAAAAATTATTAATAAGATTGTCTGAAAACCTTTTAGAAAAAAAAAATGTTAGGTAGTGGTAGGTTCCAAACCAGTGACCTTCAGTGTCAGAGTCTATCGCATTGCCCATTACGCTATGGCTAACAATTATAAGTTATTCTTTAATCTCATACTATTCAGGGCCATTGTTAACTGATGCTAATATCGCATTTGTAGACACTAGATTATTATTTCTCGTATGAAGAAAGACGTGTTTTTGTTAATTCTTGAGTGTGTCATTGCTTTGAAATGACAACGTGTAAGTTACAATAAGAAAATCATCAAATACACAACGCAAGATGGCGTATGCCAGAGTTCTGAGCGAGTAATGTCACGTGACATCTGCAAATGGCTGGTCTTCGTTAATTCAATGGAGGGTGTCAAAACTCCGTTATTTTTGCAAATATCTCTCAAACGATACGAGATATGAAAACAACATAAGGGAACAAAGTTGTAGAGAATTTTCTTCTCTACTAATTCTGTTATTCTATTTTCGCGTCAGATGAACGGTTTATTTGTAATTAAAATTACATTACAAACGCTTTTCTTGGTATTACTAACGTATTTCTTGTCAGAAATATTTGAAAAAGCGAGGTTCTGGTCTCTGGTAGCCAACAATTATGTCCGTAAAATTTGAATTCGGTTGAACGGTTCGGCCTAAAAAGTGGAAACACGCTACAGACAGACAGACATCGTCAAATCGCCGTTATTTTTGCAAATATCTCTGCAACGATGCAAGATATGAAAAAAAACCATAATAGAGCGAAGTTGTAGAGAATTTTCCCCTCTACCAATTAGGTTATTCAATTTATGTGTCAGTTTGTTATTGTGTCAGTTAGTTTGTAATTACAATTATGTTACAAACAGCTTTTTTTGGTATTACTACCGTAGTTTTGGTCAGAAAAATTTGAATAAGGGAGGTTCCGGCTCTGGCGGCCTACAATTACGTCTGTGTAATTTGGTGCTGATCGGTTGAACGGTTTGTCTTAAAAAGAGGTAACACTTTATGGACAGACAGACAGACAGATGTAGCCGCTTCTTAGCATCATATTAAAATAAAATTAAAAATAACTGCTTGCACTTAATACACTTTAATCACGTCAAATACTAGAACAAAGAATAGAATGCAATAAACAACAGTAATTATATCATCATCAAAGAGAAATTAAAGTTCAGCATTAATGAAAATCTTTGCCGTCGTCCGTCTGCACTGTATGTCATTCAGCTTCATATTAATCTTGTTGTTCCCACACAGCCCCCTTCCGGTAGAGCGGAGCTCCAGGTATTCGTGGAAACTTGTAATGAATTTGCCGTCCTGTTCTTGTATACCGCACTGTTTGATTTCTTTCACTATGCATGTCATGTTCTGATTGTTGTTTTCTATTTGTTGCTTTGGGCATCTTCTGGCTATGTTGTCCAACTAAAGGTTTTTGATTGCCTTCTGTCTCTTCTCTTGACATTTCTTCCTTTAAAAGGTGCGCAGGTTTCACCCTGTCAATGGACACCATAACTTGTTTATTTTCTACTAGCTTATATGCCCGTGCTTCGCAACGGTTGTTAAAGAAGGTCCTGTGTATATCATGGTTCTTTGGGTTCCAGACGTAGGTCAGCAAAAAAACAATCCATGTTGGATCTCTCTGTCAATAAACTCAGTTCTCCTAGCCAAGATGTCAAATTTAAGTAGAAGTTTTTGTCGAAAACGATGAATGTTCATAAAGTTTTTCATACTAAGAATGAAATTAATTTACGTCCGTGCTTCGGAACAATGTAAATTCAATGTTAGGTTGTGTTCGTAAAGTACACATTGCAACAGCAGCGCCGAAAGCGGCTGGCATATTACATTTCTGAAAACGATATTGGATAAGTGCGAATATTGATTTGTAACAGTTTTCACAAATATCTTCTTGAATAGGAATTTGGAATGAATTGTAAGACTGTGTGAATCATGAGGCTCTATACAAAAGAGTTTCGCGTGAAAGAGCTGGTCATAATGAGATGTAACAACAACGGATGTATCTGATTCGGTAAAATTTTACTTTCTATCCTGGCGGCCTCGTGTTTTTATGTTGGCAACATCAATAACACGATATAAAATCGTTGCAAAGATGACCGAACCACATAGAGTGTAGATAAATACTGCTGTTCCTGCTGTATGCTTGATTTCACGACAAAATATTTGCGTGTCGCGCTATTGGCTATGACGATGTCACATGATTCTCGTTATTCGACATCTGTTGCCAACATTATCGCCGGCCGCGGTGGCCGAGGGCACTGAGGCGCTTCAGTCACGGTCTGCACGACCACTACGGTCGGGGGTTCGAATCCCCCCTCGGGCATGGATATTTGTGCCGTCCTAGTTCGTAAGTAGTTCATAAGTAGTTTGTAAGTTTAGGGACTGATGACCCCGTAGTTAAGTCCATAAGTTTTACAAACATTACGCCAACATTATCACAGGAGGCCGCCGGGATATGAGTAGGACTACGTCGCATAGTTTCACAGCAGAGGGTGTCGCGCCTATATCATTAATGTATGTCTGTGTTTCCACCAAGCTTCCACGACAGTGATCAATGTTCCGCGAGTATTTTTTATCTTTGAGTCTATCTGGATTTTTATCTTTGTTTTGTGTGTCTGTTCATAGTCGGTAATGTGTGGTTGACGGAAACATGTGATCTATTAAAAAAATGCGTATTTTATATTCCTCGTCGTTATTAAAGTCTGAAAGGACCGCATTGTCTGACGATTGAAAGAATAAACAGTAAGTTCGTAAGTCACAGAGTATATAGCTTTTCCTAAGAGTATTTATTGCATATTTTGCGAATTTTTGCTCGTCACACTCACCCATTGCCAAGCACCGCGACAAAACTCCCTTACTAACATCATTAGACCAAGGGCTATCTACCACCACAACCACGAGTGAGTGGCAATATGTGATCATGGAGAAAAGTCTGTCAGCACGTACACACACAAGCCTTTTATATATAGATATAGATTTGCAGTTTTATTGTACCGGTATGCTGATTGTGCTGTAGTACCTTGTATGGTCATGTATATGGTGGCTGTAATGGTGCTCTCACTGCATCAGTTCTTAACATTACATGTGAACATTCGTTCAAATCACGGTGTATAGATGTATTGCCATTTCTATGTTTAATCGGTGACTGCGGCCTTAGTTCTGCTAATTTAGCTCTTAGTCTTTTTAAGAAGTAGGGTAGGTCAGTCCTCTCTTTTCGTTCTTCAAAAAATTCACTAGGGAGTCGCAAGGTTTCCCCGTATACCAGTTCAGCAGTAGACGCCCCTAAGTCTGGCTTAAAAGCTGTGCGAAGGCCCAATAATACTAGCGGCAAGGCTGTTGACCAACTTTCTTTGTGGCACATCAATGCACTTTTCAAAGTCCGGTGCCATCGTTCCACCATTCCACTACTTTCCGGGTGATAGCTAGTTGTACGATGACGCCGGAACCCACAAATGTTTGCCAATTCAAGGAACAATTCTGATTCAAATAGTCTGCCTTGGTCAGTGGTGACACGTACCGGGCACCCGAATCGTGCTATCCATGATGACAAAAAATTTCGACTAATTGTTTCTGCTGAAATATCTTGCAGCGGAATTGCCTCTTCCCACCTTGTAAATCGATCAATTACTGTAAGGAGATAACGATACCCTTCAGACATGGGTAGTGGACCAACTAAATCGATGTGCACATGTTCAAAACGACCAGATGGTTCTTCAAAATGTCCCAAGGGTTTCTTTGTATGACGTCCAACCTTACAACGCTGACAAGCAAGGCAAGTCTGTGTCCACTTTCTACAATCTCTTTTGATTTGTGGCCAAACGAAACGATCAGTCAGCAATTTGATACCTGCCTTTTGTCCTGGATGAGCCAGGTTATGTATACTGTTAAAAACTTCTCTCCTTAAACTCTCGGGTGTAAAAGGCCGAGGTTTACCTTGAGAAACGTCACACCAAATGGTAATTTGTTCACCTTCAGGTCGTACTTCTTCCAGTTTCAAGCCTGTGGAGGGGTTTTGCCGAAAAGTATGAAGTTGTGCATCTTGCATTTGTTCTCTTGCTAATCTGTGATAATCTACCGTAGTTGTTATCATGGTGATTCGTGAAAATAGTCAGCGACAACATTTGCTGCTCCTTTAATATGACATATGTTGGTCGTGAACTGACTTATGTACTCCAACTGACGAAATTGTCTAGGTGACAAAGCATCTGTATGTTTAGAAAAAGCAAACGTGAGTGGTTTATGATCTGTGAACACAGTAAACGGTCTGGCTTCTATGTACGATCGGAAATGTTTTATTGATTCGTATAGTGCCAACAATTCACGATCGTATGCGCTCCAGTTTCTTTGAGCCTTTGTAAGTTTCTTTGAAAAAAAACCTAATGGTTGTAAATTTCCGTTTACTTGCTGATGCAGTGCCCCTCCGATCGCTTCTTGACTCGCGTCTACTACTAGAGATAGTTTTGCATTTCACACAGGGTGGGCCAACAGTATAGCTTGCTTGAGATTTGCTTTAATTTGTTCGAACGCTCGTTGCATTTCCGTCGTCCACTGTAGTTTTCTGTTGTTGTTACTATTTGGACCTGCTAATAATTCAGTGAGCGGTGCTTGTAACGCGGCCATCCCTGGTAAATGACGACGGTAAAAATTTATTACGCCAAGGAACTTTCGTAAATGCCGCAAATCTTTTGGTGGGGGCATCTTTTGTATTTGGTCAACTTTCTCGTCCAACGGACGTATGCCAGCAGCCGAGAGAATATGACCTAAATAGGTGACATTATCTCTTCGTAATGTGCACTTATCTTCATTCACAATGATCGAGTATAAATTAAGTCTATCAAAGACAGCTTTAAGATGCTTTTCGTAAAGTTCTGACGTCGCCGAAAACACCAAAATGTCATCTAGATATGCAAAAGTGAAGTTTAACCCTCTTAACACCTCGTCGATAAATCTTTGCCATGTTTGGGCTGCATTTTTTAGTCCGAATGCCATGCGTAAAAATTCAAAAAGGCCCAAAAGGTGTTGTAACTGCAGTCTTAGGTATGTCCACTTTAGCTACCGGTATCTGATGATACGCTTTTTGACAGTCAATAACACTGAAGAAATTCATGCCTGCTAGTACGTTCGTAAAATCACGAATATTTGGTATCGGGTATCGATCGGGAATTGATCGTGCGTTTAATTCTCTATAATCTCCACACGGCCTCCAACTACCATCTTTCTTTTTAACCATGTGTAAAGGTGAAGCCCAAGGGCTGTCTGATCTCCTTATCACTCCTGTGTCTAACATACGATTGAACTCAGCTTTTGCATCCATGAACTTATCTGGTGCTAATCTTCTCGGCCTGCAAGAAATTGGGGGGCCTGGTATTGTGTTTATACGATGCACTGTTTTGTATGGTACTAAATTTTGTACTGAAGCAGGTAGATATTTATTTTGATCTGCGCTAATCATTTGAATAGGTTTATATCCTTCAGTGCCGATATTTTTTAGATAACCAGATACAATTTTTTCTCCTTTCCTAAGCTGAGCCGTCCGAATATCTACACTGATGCTATTTGCATAAAGAAAATCTGCTCCTAAAATATGCTCTGACACTTCAGCTATAACAAATGTCCATTTACAAACTGCATTAAATCCTAGGTCTAATTCTCTGACACAACTGCCATACGTTTGTATCGGCTGTTTGTTTGCTGCTGTGAGACTAATCAACGAATGTTCCCTACTTGTTCTACTCGACTGCACAGGTATGGTACTTACATCAGATCCAGTATCTACAAGATAATAACATGAAGTATTTACATCCTGAACGTAGAGCCGTCTGGACAAAGGTAAAAAAGAAATGTCTGTACTTACAATTATTTCCATGGTACGCACGGAAAATACGTAATTGCAAGGAGGTCTACATTTAGCTGCTCGCTCACCAAATCTCCGGTGGTACCAACATAATTGGTCGATCTTCTCTTCTCCCCCATCTCGTACGCGTGTGTCCTTCCCCGACATCTTCCAGTTTTCAAACTGTTTTTGTAGTCCATCTAATTGTTCCTTTAACTGTAGGAAATGAGATTTTGTCTCCGGTTTACGTTCTTTGCTGATTGCTGCTGCTTCAAAGTGATCCGTCATTGATATTGCTTCCATCGACGCAAATGTGTCCGTTGTCTCGATCGTTGAGAAAACTCTGTCAGCTAATCGAAGAATATGGCTCATATCTTGACCGCCGTCTGCCGCTACAGCTGCTCTGACTGCCGAGGGAAGCTGTGACGCCCAAATGTAACGAAGCGTAACATTTGATAGGTCTTCCTCTGTTACTATACTTCTTAACTGTCGCCAGAATTCTGACGGAGATCTGTCGCCTCGACGTTCGTTTCTCAGTACCTGATGTATCCGTTGATCTAGAGGTTTGCTGAGTCTGTCTACTAACAACTGTTTAAGGTGAGTATATTGTTGCGTCGACGGAGGGATTTTAATTACGTCTTCAACTATTGACGCAGCTCTGTAGTCCAAACCATTAACTGCTATCGCAAACTTCTCGTTATCGTCCGCAATTCCATTATGAACAAACGCTAGCTCTAACATGGAAAACCATAACTCCGGTTTGTCTGCAAGGAATTGCGGAGTGCGTACTTTCATGTGTGTTCTGGACCAATTCTTTTTATCTTCTGCGCACTCTGCCGCGCGTCTCTCGGAAATTCGTTGGGGCGAATTACTCTGTTGTCGTCTCATCTCGTTACGTAAATCTTACATTTGATTCCTTAACGTGTCTTGTAGCTGTGTTAAATCCAACACCTGGTTGCTACGTTCCACTCTACGTTGCGGCGAATTTACATCCTCCCGCATATTTTCTTCTTCTTGTGCGTGTTCGTCAGTCTCTGGGGTCACCACATTGTAGCCGCTTCTTAGCATCATATTAAAATAAAATTAAAAATAACTGCTTGCACTTAATACACTTTAATCACGTCAAATACTAGAACAATGAATAGAATGCAAAAAACAACAGAAATTATATCATCATCAAAGAGAAATTAAAGTTCAGCATTAATGATAATCTTTGCCGTCGTCCGTCTGTACTGTACATCATTCAGCTTCATATTAATCTTGTTGTTCCCACACAGATATCCCAAAATCGCCATTATTTTTGCAAATATCTCTGAAACGATTTGAGATATGAAAAAAACATAAGAGAGCAAAGTTGTGGAGAATTTTGTCCTCTACAAATTCAGTTATTCAATTTGCGTGTGAGATGAATGGTTAAGCCGTTATTTTCATTTAAATTTCGAGCTGTCAAAAGACGATCCCAAAGGCCTACATTTAGTGTTACTATCGTAACCTAAAGAGGGCCAATAATGGAATATGTATCGTTGTAGAGAATTTTCTTCTCTACTAATTCTGTTATTCTATTTTCGCGTCAGATGAACGGTTAGTTTGTAATTACAATTATATTACAAACGGCTTTTTTTGGTAATACTACCGTAGTTTTTGTCAGAAAAATTTGAATAAGGGAGGTTCCGGTCTCTGGCGTCCTACAATTACGTCTGTATAATTTGGTGCTGATCGGTTAAACGGTGTGTCTTAAAAACAGGGAACACTTTATGTGCAGACAGACAGACAGATATCCCAAAATCGCCGTTATTTTTGCAAATATCTCTGAAACGATATAAGATATGAAAAAAACATAAGAGAGCAAAGTTGTGGAGAATTTTGTCCTCTACAAATTCAGTTATTCAATTTGCGTGTCAGATGAATCGTTAAGCCGTTATTTTCATTTAAATTTCGAGCTGGCAAAAGACGATCGCAAAGGCCCAATTTTATTGTTACTATAGTAACCTAAAGAGGGCCAATAATGGAATATGTGTCATCCTTTTCTGACATAAATGTCTGAAAATGTCGATTTTTTAAATAGTTTTGGATCTCTTCCGGAACATGTAACATTTGTGAATCCATGGTTACACGGCTCTCTATTGTTACATGCAACCAGATATCGCGGCATATTACATGTTAGAATCTCCACAATGAAATTTCGTAGTTCTGGATCCTCTAGGCGGTTGCGATATATTAATTTCTGCTTCAGACTCCGGAATATCATAAACATTAGAATCCAGTTCCGTGCGTATGTTAGGTTGGCACTGTTGTGTTTTCCGTGTCCAGACGGGTATACTTCTACTAAAATTTTGCCCGTTGTTGGAATGTTCTGGACGAACATGCTCCGAAATGTTTGCTTCATTTGGAGGGCTTACTTGATTATAATTACTGTTATTGCTATTAATATAATAATTATTTATTATGCACATTTATGAGCAGTTTGATAAATTTCTGTTCCTCATGTACTGTGGCCACTCATAAAGTAATTTACAGCAGCAGTCAGCGTTTTAACTTACATTTGCAGATCTCAACTGCCCGAGATCTTACTAATTTTAAATAAAGGGGCTACTTTCACTTGGCTTACCACTGCCAGGATTCATCCTTCTGGTGTCTCCTGATTTTATTTTTAAATTTTGTTTCTTTCTCTAGATGCCGATCTGTCCTTTGAATGTGTGTGTGTGTATGAATTAGTAGACATCTCAAGCACTAGTGTACTTCCATTGTGTCTTCTGCTGCGCATTGCCAATGCCAGTTTACGCAGTGTGAAACACTGGTGCAATTACGACTGCATACTATGTGAAAACAATTTTGCGTGTGAAACTCTTACAGAGGCACCACATGTTCTGACCACGTGGGTTGCTAGGAACTTGTTATTTTGGAATTTCATTGTGGATATTTTAATGTGTGTGTGTGAATATTTATCGTGATTTCAAAAATGGATAGCGTTTCAGTATCGACAATTGAAGTACATAGGTGAACCGCTCTTAAGGAGCAAGGAAAGGAAAAGTGTGATAGGTCCCAGGAATTAGATTAGATGGCGAATGAATATAAGCACGTTGTGTGAGGTGAAAGATCAGGGTCAGAGTTTAAATAGGGAAAGATTAATTTTTCAAACTCACAACCACCAACTGCGAACCAAATTCCTAAACATGCAAAAACACTGGAACTATGATTGCTACTGTTTGACTCGTTTTCTAGGGGATGATATCACATGTTCGCATCTTTTCTTCCCTGCATATGATTAACAGAAAAAATTCATAATAAAGTCTAGTTCATTTGAGAAAAGGCTGTACTAACTACTATTTTTGAAAACACATGAAAGTTCGCTTTATGTTGTTTATTACACCATATTAAAACCCTGTGGCTGATACGTCTGTACATCGACATGGATAAAGTTATAGCTCGTGAGACTGAGACAAAATGAATGTTTGTTGCAAATTGTTTTCACACCATGTGCCTGTCTCAAACACCGTTTATGTTCATGCCTATGCAGTGACACGTGTTACATTAACAAAACACAGTCACTTTAATTCAATGTGATGCACACCTTGTTCCACCAGCTAAATATTCACAACACACAGTAGCACTCATTCAACTTGGTTCTGATTAAAACTGTTACAAGCGAACAAGCTTAAACTCTCTGTACTCCAAAGTACTTCTGTCAGGTATCACACTTCTTCCAAGAAGAGAAACAGAATGTAGGCACTCCGATATACTTGGTGCAGTCTACGACGAGCAACCGCACCTGGCGATTGCCACACAAAATGCTATAGTCTCCACCTGGAGATCCACACGCCGACCGTGCGGAGCGCCGGTGCGCCCAGCCAGCTACACCACTCGTTCCCAACTCTCCACCTGGGTTGCGTGCGCGCGCCAAAAGCCCCCACTGCCGGGTTTTTCCCTACGTCATCAACTTCCCCAAGTGAGCTGTTCTGACCGACTTGCCAACGTACAGCGCTCAGCCAATACATTTCTAAAACTCTACTTAAAATCAAAATAATTACACTACACATGAAACAAATGTCTTCTTAGGTTTTTATATTGGTATAAACATCCTGTGCACTATTTATTATAATCGTGCAATTTCTTATATCACAGACAAGTGATTTAACTGAATATTTCTTTTTACAAGAAAATTCAAATGACCCCTCACTCATCTCTGTATTACGCTTAGTTTAAATTTAACCATATACATTTGTTTAAGATTTGTTGTATGTGTAAGTTTTAGGTTGTACCACAGACATATTGGGTATGAAATTGTTTATTGGTCAACAGGCTATTTTGTAGTGAGTGCCTTAAAGGTTCCTAACTGCATCGCATTACTTCAAATGCAAGTAGTATTAGAATATTATATTTCGCGCTGTGCACTGCACTGCGCCTGGAAATTGTCATTGTCCCGCTCTCCCCTCACCGGAAACGAGCCTGGAAAATCCTAAGCTGGAACAAGCCACCAACGTCAGCCTGCTCGCCGACCTGCCCTCAGCTACAAGCACACAGCAAAATGTGTACATACATTGCTACCATAATTAATAAGATTTAAATGGTGTAACATTTGGTGCATTGGCATGGTCAATGTTTGCAGTGAACTTCATACTGTTTAATTATCAAATGCTATTAATTATCAATATTTGTAATGGGCAGTAATCTCACAATACCGTCACTTGCGGCATGAAAACCATGTGCAGGACGGCGCAAGTAGCACCAAAAATTAATACTTTCAAATGAGCAAAATTTAAAATTACAAAATTATTGAATTGGATTGACTCAAACACTATACCAATTATGACCTCAACTAATGCAAAACAACAAGGCAGTGAGAACGTTTCTCAATATTTGCATCATTAAGATCACTTATAAATTAATACAATAACTCTTAAAGTCTGTGCATATTTTTAAGAAAAGAATTCCTTATAACTAATTACATCCATGAAATTTAAGTGTGCCTGTTGTTTATATTCAGAATTGGCACCAAATTTATTATGGTATTAACCTTTAGTCTTTAGAGGACGTTGTCCTACATGGAAAAACTAAAATTATCACTATAAAAACTTTTCATGGTGTACACTGCACTTGGTTAAAGGAAATCTCTCACCACTTTGACATTGAGAACCCCAGAGTCATATTTGCAGCAACTCTGGCCCATGGTGTATGGACCTCTGTCTCCATCATTTCAACCAACATGCTGTTGCAGCTTAGATTCATGGCACTGGATCAAGTGTTCTTGTTAACACACGTCATATGCACCTTACATGGAACAGGAAGAGCAGAATGCACCAATGAGTCAACATGGACAAAACTTTGTCTGGCCACCAGGATTCGGTTGGATTTGTATCCCACCCCTTTGCCATCCAGACTTGGTGCAATTGAAACTAAGCATTGAGACATGTACAGTAACATGCAAATCAACAGAATTACGAAGTCATAGTGGCTTGTGTTAGTCATGATCAGATTAACCCAAACCACCATGCCTGCACTCTCATCAGCCATAACTTCAGATGAAACAGACAAGAGAATATGTGGCCTGCTTGGAGTATTACTCCATCAAATAAAATACCAACAACCTGCCCGTGTCAAAAATATATCTTAAAGCTCAAATAATACTAGCAAAAGAATGTTATCATACAGAATTTTCTCTTCTATCAAAATGACACGTTTATAAATATAAATCCTCCCCCCTTGTACCAAAAAAAAAAAAAAATGATTTCTACTGGTGTGGGGTTAAACTGTCCTACATCATCCAGCTGCTGTTTCAGAAAATGTGTTCTGATAACAGCTGGGCATACTTCATTAATAATTATACAAATATATCTGCACACACTATCAAAAATGGAAAATCAATGAAGTTCAGTAAAATTCAGAAAGAGATTAATGTAGCCTACATATGAAATTTCATAATTTATCTAAGCCCGCACTGCCTGCATCAGTGAACACCACTTTCTCATTCTGCAAGTCACCCCACAACTCACACCACATTAACCAGTCCTGCTCTCTCTCTCTCTCTCTCTCTCTCTCTCTCACACACACACACACACACACACACACAAGTACACTCCCACTTCCTCCATCTTTTAGTGTTGGCATACACACACATATATATTTACTTCAGGTACCACTGTTGAACTGCAAATCTCATACAAGCACATGTTTCAACACAAGAAACAAAAAGAAAAACATTTACAAAGAACACTTGCAAACTTGGCCCCAATGCTTAAATCTAAACACACAATTAGATGGTAACACAGACAAAAAAAAAAAAATACACCAATTCTTAACCTACTATATACAATGCTTTGGATCTCATATTTCATGATTGATACTGGTTTATAGCAGTTGCTTGTGTAAACATGCCATTAAATCTTTATCATTTACGAAATTTTTGAATTTCACCCTATTCATGCATCCCTCCAGACTTAATTCTAGCACTTTATCCTTATACTCCAACTGAGCTTCATATTTGCACAGAAAATCACTTCCTAACACTAGATTTAAACATAGACCTTTCATCACCAATAAATCTTGAATAAACAGCTCCTCCTCAATGATTACTTCAAATTCTGGGTTCCCTGCATTTAACACTCCTATTTTTCTTGCAAATGCATACTTTTCTTTTCCCCATGCCCCTGGTTCTACAATCTTTAAATATTTTAAAAACCTGATCCAATCATCAGTCCCATAGTCATGCACTTCTTTGTTAATCCAACCTACATTCAACCCATCTTCATCCATGCCTGTATATTGCTCATTGTTATAAATGACAGAGGATTGTATCTTATTATCCTTATCACCTGACCCCTCCTGTATAAGTTCATGTACCTCACTTATCTCATCATGTTCTAAGGTACACAAGCCTAATCCCCTTAATTGATCATACTCATTGTCCCCATTCACAAACTCTTTCAACACATTGTAATAAGTCTGGTCCCTATTATATTGTTTGCCTAGACTGTCCAAGTAATCATATTTGTGCAATAGCCAATCATCTGGTGCCCACTTCCTAATCCAGTTGAGTTACCCAATTAAATTTCTGTTTTTTGAATCCACACTGTCAACATGGCCTTCCTCAGAGATCTTCACATTTATATTAACATCTCCACTAGTTACAGTGCCATTTATATCTTTACTGGACCAAATTTATCTACATTTAATTTATAAAAACATTCACTCTCATTCATACATTCCACAACATCTATGCTGGCTCCAGTACCATCAATATTTACATTCATACTTTCACATTCAGTCAGCAATTGTACCTCTGACCTATCCAAAACTAAGGATAACCCAACACTGTTTTTATCCTCTTTAATGTTATTATCAAATAAACTTCCCACACATACTCTCCTTTATTGTTCTTGTTTCTAGCATTTCTCCTCCTGTTTGCATTTATCTTGTCATGTTGCAAAAACCACCCCTCAAAAATTTCCTCATTACCTATGACTGCATCCACCTGACACATACTTTCCTCTCTTTCCCTGTTCACTTCATTTATGATTTCTTCCCTTTTCTCCCTATCTTTATCCTTGAAACACGATCCTTCCTCTTTTCTATCTTCATTGCTGTCCATGTGATACAATTATTCTTCCTTTAAAAAATAAATAAATAAATAAATAAATAAATAAATAAATTCTCTGTCCCTTCTGTAATCCCTCCTGTAATCATAGTTATTTGATCCCCTGTCATCCCATCTCTTAGTCCTGTTGTTTCAATAGTTCCTTGTCCCAAACTGGACCTCATTTGGAACAAACCTTAGTTTCCCTGGTTCTGTCCCTGATTTTCTCTCCTACTGTTTTCCCTGTTCTACTCCCACCCTTCTGTCCTGATCCATCTCTCCTATCATTTTCCTATGTACCCCTCTGGTATCTGTTATCCCAATTATTTGTCCTATTATTATTATTATTATTATTATTACTCCTCCAATTCTCATTCACATTCCTTTCTCTATTGTGGTCCCCTTGATGGTAGCCCCCATTTCTATTGCTTCTATTATCATGGTGTTCCATATGCTGTGTCCCCCTGAGTTGTTGCTCCATAATTAAACCTTGATCTACCTCCTCTATAAACTCAATGAAATTCTCAATTGAATCTGTAGGACGGTGCAGCAACTGCCAATGCAAATCTGCAGGCAACCTCCTACACAAAGTGGCAATCACAGCTAAAGGACTCAGTAGCTTATCTAAGTGCACTAGCTTCTTTAATTCCTCCTTAAAAAATTCTTTCATTGTCTGCTTACCCCTCACATAATTAGTCCCATTCAAAAATTCATTCTGCAACTTTATCTGCTTGGCCTCCCCCCCAATATTTATTAAGAAATAACCTTTCATATACCTCAAAGGTAACAAACTGCCCAGGACAGTGGTTTGCCCAAGATTGTGCAGAACATTCAAACATTCTCTTTACTATATTTTACCTTACACTGATCTGACATGCCTGCTATAAATTGGTCTTTGCATGCTGCCAAAAAATCCACAGGATGATATTTGTCTTCCTCTGTAAGCTTTTTAGGTAAAAAAGGTAGGTAAAGCAGTCAACAGTCTGAAGATTGGTTTGAACACCACAGTGCTTTACTAGGCATGGTCCTGTTTGGGGTGGTATGCCGTTGCCTTCCTCCGACCTTGGAACTGACTTACCCAGCCAGTTATAGGGGGACCTACAGTTTAACGTGGGTTCCGAACCACGGTGCTACTCGGTATTTTTCACATGAGCAATACTGCCAGAGGTGAAAGAAGTGGGAAGTGACAGATAAAAATCCTAGTACCTGTCAGGGATTGAACCCACGAACTTTGGATTTGTAGTCTGGCACTCTACCACTGTGCAACTGAGGGGCACTTTGAATTGCATCAACCAATTAGTGTTTCCAGATGCAGTACACAACTCTAAATTATTAATTCTAATATTTACTTATTCTAATTCAGTGTTGTTTACTGTCACCAATTGTTCTATCTTTTTCTTTAATCTACTTTCTCTATGTTCTAGTTTACCTGCCAACAAAGTTTTTGTTTCCTCATCACCTGCTACAATTTTCCTTTCACCTCAACCAATGTCTGCTTATTGATCTCATTTCTGTGATCACATATTTGTTTCACAGTATCCACCCTGCCCCCCATTTCAGTCTCAACAGCGCCAATTCTGGAATCTGGGTTCTTTTCCCTATTTTCATAACGTGTAATTAAGTTTTCTATCTTATTGTCAATATAAGTAAGTATCTCTGACCATAACTTGTTAGTCATGAACTGTAGGCTGAAACTGAAAAAAACTGCAGAAAGGTAGGAAGATGATAAGATGGGACCTAGATAAATTGAAGGAACGTGAAGTTCTGGAGAATTTCAGAGGAAGATTTAGGTAACAATTGACAGAAACAGGGGGAAATAAAACAGTAGAAGACGAATGGGTAGCATTGAGAGATGCAATTGTGAAGGCAGCAGAGGATAAAATAGGTAGAAAGGCAAGACCTACAAAAAATCCTTGGATATCACAGGAGATACTAAATTTAATTGATGAAAGGAGAAACCAGTTCTCAGCAAAGAAGGGAAAGCTGAAAGGTGGAAAGAGTACATAGAGCAGCCCTACAAAGGAAATGAACTTAGAGGCGATGTTGTAGGAAGGGAAGAGGAAGTAGATCAAGATGAAATAGGAGATACTATACTGAGAGATGAATTTGACAGAGCCCTGAAACACCTAGGTCAGAACAAGGCCCCAGGAGTAGATGACATACCCTCAGAGCTACTAAAGTCTCTGGGAGAGCCAGCCGTGACAAAACTATTTGAACTGGTGTGTAGGATGTATGAGACAAGCGAAATACCCTCAGACTTTAAGAAAAATGTAATAATTCCCATTCCAAAGAAATCAGGCGCATACAGGTGTGAAAATTACAGAACTATCAGTTTGATAAGTCATCGTTGCAAAATTTTAACACGAATTACCTACAGGAGAATAGAAAAGCTGGTAGAAGCTGACCTCGGGGAAGATCAGTTTGGATTCAGGAATCCTAAGCTGGAACAAGCCACCAACGTCGGCCTGCTCGCTGAACTCCCCTCAGCTACAAGCACACAGCAAATCTCAACGTGGAGAATTTCTACCTATGGCCTAACTTCGTCTCGCGAAGAATGTTTTGACAGAACGGTCGTCTGCTAACAAGGAAGTTAACCCATTTTCGTCACTCGAATTAAACGTTGCAGTTGACGATTGCACTGTTTATATGCAAATAAGTCTTATTCGCCTTTATTTTGTTGTTATACTTCGTTTTAGGGGTAAATCTCAAATGTTTCTTGACGACTTAAATGTTTTTGTCAATTGAGTGTCCCCCTAAAATCGAGGCAGGATATCTGAAACCAAAAAATGGTTAATGTTACTTAACATTGTAACAGAAAAGACTGAAGCAAACTGTTTATTAGAATAAGATTGTAATTTGATTACGCATTTCTCATAAAATAACATTTTAAATGAAAAAGTCAGTTCTAACGAAAGACAAAAATTCAGTTGTTTACGACGGTATTAACAATGTCAACAGGCAAATTGTAATGGATAAAGTAAACAGGCGCTATTTATGCTCTTATAAGTGTTGTTTGATGTATTCATATGTTTATTTTTTCGCTTGAAAATAGATGTTGATGTTTTGAAATGTTGTTTCAGTTCCCAGTATGTTGGCCAAAAACATACACTGTAAAGTTTTATTTGGCTGTCAATAACGTTTAGCGTTGTTGTTCCTTCAATTCTAGTATTAAACTATGAGATATATATATAATATATATAATAGATCGCCACTCATAACCTCACTTTCAACATCGCGTATTGAGATGGGTGAATTGACGCGACGTACCCTGACGGTCAGTGTGAATACAACTTGACGTGACGGTGCCGTGACGTGACGTTGACATGACGTTGACGTGACGGACAGTGTGAATTGGACTTCAATGTTTGCAGTGAACTTCATACTGTTTAATTAACAAATGCTATTAATTACCAATATTTGTAATGGGCGGTAATCTCACAGGGTGCCCTCAATCAGATCACTGAATCTGCTTAGTATCAATCTTTCAAACAGCTTATAGGTTGAACACAACAGAGAGATCGGCCGATAGCTCTTAGGATGTTCTGGGTCCTTACCAGGCTCAAGAATTGCAATTACTTTGGCCTGCCTCCAGATCTTAGGGATTTGACCAGTTGTCTAAAAGCTTTTCATAACTCCAGCAACCATAATTTAGCACGAACACCAAGATGTATGAGCTGTTCATTTTTAATATCGTCTATACCTGCAGCCTTCCCGATCTTCAGACTTTTCATTGCTTCCTCCAGTTCTGATAATGCAAATGAGTCATGTTGTGAATTATTATTTTCTTCTTGGGAATCATTTAGTTTATTTGAATGCCCCATATTTAATCTGTGTTCTATTTTACCATTTTTCAGCAACTGCAAGGCTACTAGGTTTGCAGTAACGGCTACAAAGTCTGGTGTACGTGTAGATGCACCATTTAGCTTTTTGAGTAGTCTCCATGCTTTCCTGCTACTGTGGGTCATGTTAATGTTTTCTACAGTGTGTTGCCACTTCTGGTTTCTATTTGCAACCATTGTTGTTATGAATTCTTCACCGGCCTCAATTGTTTCTGGGGCAAATGGGTTGGCATCATAGAGATGACAATACATTTCGTACTTCTCTTTTGTATCTTTGTTGTAGCCTGGGACGTATGATTTTCTGCATTCTCTCGGTATACTCTGCCGTTCACAGTATTTTAAAGCATTCACAAAAACATTGTAGGTTCCTGAAAGAGGTTGCAGTGATGAAAGTTTGTTGTCAATTCCTTTCGAGAACGCTTCCCAGTTAGCTTTTTGGAAATGAAATCTGTTTCGGAGAGGAAATTCTGTTGGTTGAATCACGGGGTTCATTTTGCAGAGTATTGGTCGGTGCTGGGACTTTGGGATAGGATTCAAGACGAGCTTCTGGCTCATGTTTGCAAGGCTGTTGCTAGTGAAACATAGATCTGGATTATAGCCTCTTAAACGATGGATGCTGTTTTGGATCGTGTATCAGATGAAGCTTGTTGTTTTCAGCCCACTTCTCCATCTCTGTTAGTTTGCGTATATCCCCAGGTCACATTGTTGAAGTCTCCCATTATTATGTCTGGTACCTCCTTGCTCTTCCCCAGGCGTGCACTGAACTGATGTGGTATGCTTGGGAGCTTATATACAGAGTGGATGTTTATGTTACCCAGACTTACAGAAACAATTTCCACACCATTCTGATTAATAGTTCTACCTTCTGTTCCTTTGATGTCATTCTTCACGAAAATTGCACTTGGTTATGAGGAATCTCTTTAAGTAGCTGAATACCATGTATTCTTGGCCTTACGGAATCCGGGCCTCTGTGCGTTTCCTGAAGGCACAGAACATCACACCTATAATACTTGCACATATTTGAAATGAGCTCTAGTTTTGCATTGGACAAACCTTCTGTATTGAATGAGATAATTGTCAGTGTTGGTTCTGAAAAGAGCCTTTTGTGATCTCTCATTTTCCGCACACTCATAAGGTTTATAGTCGCTGGGTAGAAAGATTAGCGGCAGGCAGCCGTTCCGCAGGGGACGCCCGAGTGGTAATTTCTCTCTTCGTAGAAGCTCTTTCATAGGCGCAACTAGCTATGGGCTCACCGGGGCCTGACCCCTCCTGAAATGTCATAGGTTTTTTTGTTACAGTAAAAGTCCGATAGTTCGGCACGTTCGGGACCGAACCGGTGCCGAATTATCGAAAATGCCGGTCGTCGGACTCTCGGACGATACCTTTTAGTATGCTTTAAGCTAACGTATACAGTGAAAACGGTTATAACATGATGTTTTGTACTTAACTATTGATTGGTAGAATCATTCGATTAATAAAATCAGCTCCAAATTACGACAGCAGGTACCAATTTTTTATTCAATTCATTTACTTTGGGTAGGCTATGTGTATTGTACAATATTTTAAATAACTAAAAAAAACTCGAGTTTGTTTTTATTTCCGAAATTGTTGTCATTTGTAATAAAAGATTTTTCTAATCAGGAAGTCCTGTCCTGGCTTACAGCTTGAGGAATATTTAGGTTTCGAGATCATGATCGCTGCTTAAATTTAAATGAAGCTTCCACAGGTCACTACGATATTAAGTTCACTACTCTAACGATTGCTAAGAATGCTGGCAATCAAAGCAATGTGAAATCTGTGCGTAATGACAGCCGAGATCTGCCGAATAATAGGCCTATACGAACGCTTCCTGTCCCAACAATGCTGTCTACGTCTTTGACAATCACAATCTGTCTGGCAGCATATGAACTGACTATTGGACGCCGTTCTAAAGGAAGTCTAACACACATTCATTGAAACCACATTCATTGCATTATGTTGGCTGCATGCCTGCATCTACATTGTATTTAACTACGGAACTAAAAGTTTCGGTGTTGGTAAACTGATTGTTTATATTCATTTTCTTCTTTTCTTTTGTTGATAGTTCAGATGGGATTGTTGTTTGTTTCAATGTTTGCGTAATACGCTGCGGCAGGCGATATGAAATGATTCCTTCTAAAAAGAGGAAACAATCATCTATTTCGGATTTTTTAATTATAAAGCGTGTGGTTTCGGAAGATGACAATGACAGTGGTAAAAGCAATGTAGTTAGGCCTAATATTAAACAGGAGAGAGCTGGCACTGATGTGCCTTCAACACATTCAAGTTTGAGTGAACGAATAAAATGGCATTGGTAATAAAGTGTGCTCACCGTTTATTTCAGATGAAGAGAGATACGAATATTTAACAAACTGCTGGGTACCGGATCAGCGTTACACGTTTCCAGAAGATAATGAGTCCAAAAAGAAACGTACTTTCCAGCCTCATTGATTATCCCAGTATAAATGGCTAGCTTATAGCGAAAAACTTAAAGGGGCGGTGTGTAAATTGTGCGTTGTTTTTCCTCCAGTTACAGTCGGGAAAGGCAGTCATCAGAAACCTATGAAACTTGTCACAGAACCACTGCAGAAATGGAAACATGTTCTAGAATATTTTAGCAAACACAGTTGCAATGAATACCACAAAACTGCTGTAAAAAAATCATCTCTTTTCATCCAGTATTATATCAAGAAGGTGAATATTCGTGATAAACTGGACTCTGTGAGATTGCAGGAAAAACGTCAAAATAGAGACAGGTAGGTAACTATTACTTAGCTCAATTATAAGCAGTGGTTTGCTTTTATTGTAGTTTCATAGAGACTATGGGCTGTGGCATTTGTTTCAGGCTAGTTCCTATCATTAAAACTATTGAGTTTTGTGGACGTAATGAATTACCTCTTCGTGGACACTATGATAGTGGGCCATTAACTGCTGCAAAACCTGCTCTTAAAGATGGAAAATTTCGTGCATTACTACGCTTCAGGATGGATGCAGGTGATGATGTTCTCACAAATCATTTACAAACACCTGCACTAAATACCACATATGTGAGTTGGAAGATCCAAAATGAAAATATTGAAGAATTGGGAAATTTCGTGAGAAAATGTATCATAGAAGAAATTCGGTAAGCTAAGTATTTCAGTGTTTTAGCTGATGAAACTTCTGATATATCGAAGACAGACCAGTTTGCTATTATTCTCAGGTACGTACATGATGAAAATATCAATGAAACATTTTTAACATTCCTTGATGTGACTGACCGTACAGGAAAAGGTGTAGCCAATGTGATTTTAACTACTCTTAGAAATTTCGGGGGCAGGGATATGATGGTTGTAATACTATGAGTGGATCGTTCAAGAGCGTTCAAGCTGTGATAAAGGAGAGTTGCCCCACAGCGGTTTACTCGCTGTGCTCGAGTCATATTTTGAATTTAGCTGTTAACCATGCATCAAGTGTGCCTAACATCAGGAATACTATCGGTGTCATCACCGATATTTGTGATTTCATGACCTCCTCTTCAGCCAGAGTACGTTTATTATCCGATTCTGTTGAATCAGAATGTCCTGAAAAAGCACATAGATTGAAACCACACTGTGCAACTAGATTCGTTGAGAATCATGAAGGTATATGTATTTTTCTACAACTAAATCTGCCAATTAGCAAGACCTTGGAATATCTTTCAGAAAATTCCAATGACTCTTCAGCCGCTACAGCTACATCATATTTAAGAGCCATATTGAATTGCCAATTCTTAACGACCCTTTCTATTATGACGAATTTGCTTCATTATTTTTACCTCTTTCTAGGCAGCTGCAGTCTCCAAAACTTGATTTGGGACAGCAGCTGAATTTGTGGACAATATCAAATCTATTTTAAGAAAAAAAGCGTTTAGAAGCGAATAAAAGTTTTGAATCTATCTTTCAGCAGCTTTCTAGGCAGCTGCAGTCTCCAAAACTTGATTTGGGACAGCAGCTGAATTTGTGGACAATATCAAATCTATTTTAAGAAAAAAAGCGTTTAGAAGCGAATAAAAGTTTTGAATCTATCTTTCAGCAAGCTACCACAGTTTGTGAAAACTTAGGTGTGTCTGTTGACATTCAACGAAAGTATGGGAAACAAACTATGAAAAATAATGTTGCATCAAACAGTCCTGAAGAATATTATTTACGATCTGTGTATATTCCATATTTAGACCAACTTAATATGTAATTCACTTCTCTTTTTGAAACTCCGAATCGAGATTTTTTACTTCTTCAAAAGTTATTTCCTTCATTCATTACAGATGTTGAATTTAACGATCTGGGCTCTGTTCTGAAGATCTACGGAGAAGATTTATACGCAGAAGACATACCGTCGATAAAAAATGAATTTGAAATGTGGAAAAATTTGTGGTTGAACAGGAAGTCAAGGAGTGATGTTCCATCTGACTTAACACAAGCTCTTGCAGTGTGATCTAATGATTTCTACCCAAACATTTACACACTGTTACAAATATTTGCTACTATTCCCGTTACAACGTGTTCGGCTGAACGAGCATTCAGCTGCTTAAAACGTCTTAAAACTTACCTGCGTTCAACTATGGGACAGGACCGTTTAAATGGTATTGCTCATTTGTCAATTAATAGGGAGTATGACATTGATGATGACAAGATAAGTGATGGGCTTGCAGAAAAACCTCGCAGACTGGATTTTGTTCTGTAATAAATTTTGTTTTATAATTATCGTTGACATTTTCTGTATTTAGTGCAATCGATTTGTGTAATAAGGAGAACTTTGCAAAACAAAAAAAACACTTTTTGTTTCACATTTTAAAAAACTGCCATGTAGTTTTTACAATTTTTCATGTAAACTTTCATAAAAAAAATTAATGATGGGTAAAACTGTTTTCTGTAGGAAATTGTGAAAATATTACTTGTTTAGATAGATTTATTTTGCTATATTGTTTAAATGTATGTGCTATATATTCTGCATATATTCGCTTCAAAAGTTTTAATCGAATTGCTGCCAAATAATATATTACCAAAACACATAAGGCAAATAGCCTTGGTTCAGTTTGAAATATAGCCTAAAATTCTGGCGACAATATATATAAAGAAGAGAATAACTAAATAACAGGAATGTATAATCTTATACTAATCTAAGGAATATGATACATCATTTTACATTTTTTCTCTATATTAAATAGTATTTTTTCTGTCCAGTAGTTTATATTAATTTTTGTCATCTAATATGTATTATTTTGTTTGAACTTTGTGAATTATTACACTGTTTGTTTACCTAAGTTAACTTTGTATTTATTGTTCCTATGTTGAACCAATGGCTGGAACATTTCTTCAATAAATAAATGAAAATTAATAAAATACAAAGGTTAAACATTTAAAATTGCACATTTCTACTTCTGAAACATATAGCATTTATATTCCATAGACGAATTTCGCGTTAGTTAATATAACAGGCTACACAGTTAATTGTATGTGTATTTATATGTAAGTATGCACGCATGTATGTATGTATGTAATATGTGTGTGCCACAGCACTCAATGTCAAAACATTCACATTTATATATATCTAGCTGAAAACTCGGCCTTGCCCGGGTATTTATTTATTCCTGCCTTTAGTTAGTACTTCTCCTATCCCTTCTCTCTCTGTCCATCTCCCTTTTTTTAATATCATTACCGGAGAATATATAAGAAATATGATGTTTTCCTTTTCCGAAGCAAGTTGTCGGAATGTGATCTATTAAAAATAGATGTACTGTTGTAATATGTGTAAAGTAACGCAATGCACATTTATCTACGAAGTTTAAATAACAATTAATGTAAATCATTTCACATATTTTTGAAGAAATGTCGCTGATAAGGCGGAACTGAAAAATATTGCTATCAGATTGCAGATGCAGTCGTTTCGAAGACTCCAATTCAACAATAATGATTGTAATAATATCACAGATTGATCACTTGATGTAATGCTCGAAACGTAAAATCGATTTTTTTAAAGAGATGTATTAAAAGGAATTTCTTTTTTACTGCCTTATTTACTTATTCTTATATTTCCTTATTCGTATGCTTATCCTTACAAAGAGCTGAAGACATTGTAGCATGCATAGACCAAACATATGGTTTGTGGCATCACGTTTTGCTTTATGTAACCTTCTTGCTATAGAGTGGCAAACGTCATCGCTAGCCTTCAGTCCGAATTTTTTTATAATTCGATGTCTTTCAACCACCATATCTTTCACCCCTTATAGCTATCGGCATGGAACTGCTATGGTGTACAACGGGAGATTTCGGACAACAATTACACACAGACCATTCGTTTGAGTTTTGTAATATTCACTGCAGAGCGAAATATTAACACACACACACGTAGAATTTTATATACACCGATAACTTTCCATCTCAATATACTCCACCCTTTTATCATTATCAACAGTCAAGCAACAATGCAACCAACAAAACCGTTTTCAAAGAGTAAATATAATTTTCAAAGAGTAATTACTGTTCCGCATTTTGCGTTATATTCTTCAAATTACTAAATATCTATCAGATCGCTATAAAACCATTCCTAAAACGTTCCTCAGGTATAAATTAATAACTGTACAAAAATTTAGGTCTCTGCGTCTTGTCGTTCGGACGTGATAAGCGTACACCGAACAGACATTCACATTAATATATATAAATAAATATCTATCCGATCGCCATAAAACCGTCCCTAAAGCCTTCCCCGGGTAGACTGTACAAATTTTTAGCTCCTTATGAGAAGATTGTAAAATAGGATGCGAGGTACTGCCAGAAGTAAAGTTGTGAAGACACGCTGTGAGTCTTCTAGTAATAGCTCAGTGGTACAGCGCTTGCCCGCGAAAGACAAAGGTCACAGGTTCGAGTCCCAATTCTAGCATACAATTTTAATCTGCCAGGAAGTTTCATATTAGAGTACACTCCACTGCAGAGTTAAAGTTTTCAGTTGGAACTTACATCAGTTTATATCTATTTCTTATGACTGTTTTATCCGTTCACAAATAATTGGTTACACGTCCTGTAAAATAACAGTGACACCAATGGTACTGTTCGCGGTATTTCCATAGTCTAGTGATCAGCGCCGCATTCAGGGCATGCGGCGCCCCTATGCAGTCATTTATCCCCCCCCCCCCGACGGTATATGGAATTCAAACTGATTTCTAAAAAATGACCTCTCTGAATGCGCCACTGCTATCAACATAAAAACTGGGGTTTTAAAATTTATTGCTGTAATCGAAACTCTGAATAATGATGATTCAATTAACAATTAACAATATTTTAAAACATTCGGTGGCAAAATTTTGACACCCTCCCCCAAATTTTCCGCCCTGTGCAGCTGCACCTGCCTAAATACGGCCCTGCTAGTAATGATGTTAAATTTTACGTCTCGTCTCGGCGATTTAGCGTGATAATGCTGAATGCCAGCAACCATGTTACGATGGCACTAGCCAATCGTGTGACACCGCAAATCTTTTTGTCATGGTATCTTCGATTTACGAGGGCAGTTACTTCAGCCGAGCTGACACGGCTACAAACAAGAACATGTCCAAAGAGCAGGAACTGCATTATTGATGTACTTCAGGGTATGTGCGAAATACTAATTAAGTCATTCTATGTGCTTCGAATTTCTAACATTAACATCTTGGCAAAGATTTCCTACTGTGTTGTTGACGTTGCCAACATCAGGGTAACTTTGTACCATTCAGGGTATCTTTGTACCACTTAATATTTGAGTTTAAAATGGCTCATGTTCCATCTGTTGGCAATATTTTTTTTTCTATAGGTAATTTTAATACGTCTGTTATAAATAATTCCCCAGTAGGTGGAACATCAGCACATGAGAGCCAAATAATAAGTGCTACAAAGATACCCTGGAACCAATTGATGTTTTTTCAGTATAGACGTACATCACATCAGATGATTGTTACCATACAAAAACACATTGTGCTTCACGTAATTATACGGGGAAGAGCAAAACAATCCCTACCATCCAAAGATTCAAAGCAACCTCCACCAGATCATTGACTTACCACAATACTGATCCACATAGTGCTTAGTAATATTTGCGGTAGGGGCAAAGGTGCCCCCACCTTCCAAAAATTACAAGGAGATTCACGCCAAATTGCCGAAACGATGCTTTTTTTTTTTTTTTTTTTTTTTTCTTTATTGTCGTTTCAATTCCCCGAAAAAAGGGGCGGGCCGGCAGCGCTCACTTGCGCTCTTCGGCCTACAGAAATAAAATTTGTGAGCGGAGAACATAAAAACACAAAGGAGATAAAATTTTGGAGGTAATACAGACATAAAATGGAGATTTAAAATGGAGATAAAACAAAGTACATAAAATGGAGGAAACAGTGGTGACATAAAACATTTGAAATGGCGAAAGTGGTGAATAAAAACAGTTACTCGAATGTCAGTGGCGCACACACACAATTAAAATGAGCATAGGGCGGCGGCCATGGTGAGACCGTCCGCTATTTGGAGTTAAAACAAAAAACACAACACACACTTCCAGAGATACACAAGTTAAAACTGACGGTGTCGGCTGCGGGTTGGCCGTCCACTGTTGTAAGATAAAACAATTTAAACTAAAACACACCACACTTGTCGGAGCACAAAAGAGGTTCCATAGATGGTGGGGCACTGACAGCATTGAAGATGTGGTGTGGGGGGAAAAGAGATGAAGGAGATGGAGAGGGTGGGGAGGAGCCACAGAGCCGGTAGGGAAGGGACGGGGGGGGGGCTGACGTCCCAGGAAGCCACGGGGAAGAATGATAGGGGGGCGGTAAGAGGAGGATCCGGAGGGACGGAGGAGGGGAGAAGGGACAGGAAGGGAGGGATAGTCGGGGCCCTCAGGGAGAGAAGGGGGAGAAGGAGCAAGGAGAAGGATCAAAGCTGGTATGAAGGGTAGATGTCAGGTCGGAGGGCATCATCCGGGAGGGGGAGGGTACGGAAGTTGCCACGGGAGAGGATCCGGAGGGTGGACAAGTGGAGAGCAGGGGGAATACAGTGGTGGAGGCGCGGCAATGTACCTGGTGCAGAGAGGAGGGGATGGACTAGAGGATTAGGCGGATCTGATTTGCGGGATATGTAACGGAGGCGGAGATTTTCAATAAACAGAACGAGTCTGGGGAAGGTAATGAGATCATAGAGGATCCGCGTGGGGGAAGGGGGATAACGTGGGATACGGAAGGCGAGGCGGAGGGCATGGCGTTCCAGTATCTCCAGAGATTTGTAGAAGGATGGGGGAGCGGAGATCCAGGCGGGATGGGCGACACAGAGGACTGGGCGGATGAGGGATTTGTAGGTATAGAGGATGGTAGAAGGGTTGAGGCCCCATGTTCGGCCAACAAGGAGTTTGAGGAGGCGGAGGCGGGAGCGGGCTTTTTCTTGGATAGTGCGTAGATGGGGAGTCCAGGAGAGGGTGCGATCAATAGTGAGGCCCAGATACTTTAGGGTAGGGGTGAGACGAATGGGACGGTTATGGAGGGTCAGATAAAAATCTCGGGGACGGAAGGAACGGGTTGTACGACCTACGATGATCGCCTGGGTTTTGGTAGGATTTATAGACAGGAGCCACTGGTTGCACCAAGCGGCAAAGAGGTCAAGGTGTTCTTGGAGCAGGCGGTTGGAACGGGCAAGGGTGGGAGCTAAGGCAAGGAAAGCGGTGTCATCAGCATATTGGAAAAGGTGTACGGGAGGGGCAGGCTTAGGCATATCCGAGGTATACAGGAGGTACAGGAGGGGAGAAAGGACAGAGCCTTGGGGCACACCAGCAGAGGGATAAAAAAGACGGGAGTCGGTGTTGTGGACGGTAACATAGGTGGGGCGGTCGGAGAGGAAGGAGGCAATGACCCGGACGAGGTTGATGGGAAGAGCATAGGTTTGGAGTTTGAAGAGCAGGCCAGAGTGCCAGACCCGATCGTAGGCCCGTTCGAGGTCTAAGGACACAAAGATGGCGGCACGACGGGAATTTAGCTGGAGGGAAAGGAGTTGCGTAAGTCGAAGGAGTTGGTCATCAGTGGAGAAGGAAGGACGAAAGCCACATTGGGTGTCTGGGAGAAGGCGGTGGAGGTGGAGGTGGTGATGGATGCGACGGGATAGAATGGATTCGAAGACCTTGCTGAATACTGGGGTGAGGCAAATCGGGCGGTAGGAGGAGGCATCAGAGGGGGGTTTGTTGGGTTTTAGGAACATGAGGACTCGGGAGATTTTCCACAGGCGGGGGTAGCAGCCAGTGTAGAGGATGGTGGTATAGAGGGAAGCAAGAGTGGTGAGGAAAGGGAGGGGACATTCTTTGAGGTGGCGGTATGTGATGCGATCGTGGCCGGGAGCTGTGTTTCGTTTGGTGCGCAGTATCAATTGTATGTCGTGTGCAGTAATGGGGGTGTTAATGTCCGACGGGGGGATGTGGTCCAGGTAATGGAAGCCAGGAGCCAGGGGTGGGATGGAGACATCGGTTTTTTCATGGACATCTGGGAACAAGGAATAATCAAAGTTAGGATTGTCAGGGATGGAGAATACATCAGAGAGGAAAGAGGCAAAATGGTTAGCCTTACTGGCATTATCAGGAAGGGGCTGGTCAAGGTGGAGGAGAGGGTATGTGGGCATAGGTTTCGATCCAGTGAGGCGGTGGAAGGCGTTCCAATACCGAGACGAGTTGATTGGGAGGTGGGCATTAAGCCGTGTCACTGTCTGATGCCAGTCCCGGCGTTTTTTGGCAGTCAGGAGGCTGCGCACATGTCGCTGGAGTTGCCGATGGCGGAGGAGTGTATCCCGGTCACGGGTTCGCAGGAAGGAGCGGTACAGGCGGCGGGATTCCCGCAGAAGAAGGACAGCCTGTGGAGGGAGTGTGGGACGGTGCGGCTGGACAGCTTTGGTAGGGATGTGCGAATGGATAGCATCAGACAAGGTCTGCTGAAGGAAGGAGGCAGCTTCGTCGATATCATCGGGAGAGTGTAGGGGGAAATGGTGGCTTTCGACCTGATGGGTGATGGAGAGGCGAAAGGCATCCCAGTCTGCTCGGGAGTAGTCATGGACGAGTTTAGGAGGTGGAGGTGGGCGAGGATTCTGTGGGCGATGGACATTGTGTGTGAGGGTAAGGAGAACAGGGTCGTGATCACTGCCTATGGGGTCAAGAACGTCGGCGGTGATGCGCCCAAGGAGATTGGGAGAGACAATGACGACATCAGGGGTGGTGTTGCTACAGGGTCGGGTGTGGCGTGGGAGTGGGACAATGTCGCCATTGATGGTAGGAATGAACTGATGCCACCGACGGAGTTCGGCAGGAGTGCGGGAGTGGATATTGAGGTCAGCGGCGACCACGTAGGTTGTGAAGGTGCTATCGATGTGAGCAAGGAAGTCATAAGGGATGGGAACATGGGAGCGGATATAAATAGTAGCACAGGTGACAGTGAGGGAAGGGAGGAAGAGGGTGTGGATGAGATGTTCATAAGGGATGTTGAGGAGGGGATGTGGCCGAACTGGGTGGTGTCGGAGATGGCCGAAAGCCACTCCACCTCGTGCAGGGGGATGGGGAGAGTCGTGACGGTGTAGGATATAGGGTGTGGTACTGACATGTATGTGAGGGAGGAGGAAGGTTTCGTTGAGGAGAAAGGCATCCACGCGGTGTTGGTTTAAGGTGTTCATCAGGAGGAGCTTATTGGTGGGAAGGGAGCGAATATTGGAGTACAGGATGTTAAATCGTTGCTGCGCCATAATGAGGTTGAAAGGTGGGGAGAGGGAGAGGAAAAGGGAGCGGGTGTGGGGACTAAACTAGGGTGTGAGGACGGTCGGTTCGGGAGAAGGTGAAGTGGATGTGGTTTTGGGAGGTTGTAGCCTTAAAATCAAGGTTGAAGAGGGAGCGAGCGGCCAGGGAGACTTGGTGGAGGGTGTGAGGGCGCTGGAAAGGGTGGATATTTTGGAGGACAATAGTCAGGAACCGGATGATGTCCTCTGCTGTGGGGGGAGGGCATAAGGAGTTGTTAGCGGGGATTGGGGGATCAGTGGGACGGACAGGGACGGTGAGTTCTTCTTTGGTGGGAGGGGGGCCCGAAACGATGCTGTACTTTCCTATTGTTATGAACAACTTCACCACAAATTCTGAAAGGTACGAAGCATTCTTTTCTCAAATGATTAACGGACAAAGCCAGTTATAGAAAAACTGGTAACTAACTAAATATAAGCAATTCCTATACTTCAGAATCTGTTAATCCATTATATCGTATTCGTGCATAGCTTATAATTGTGAAACGTAGCAGAAAAGTCTTCCGTGCGTCACACTGCTGTATGTTACCGAGAGATGGCAGCATGGGGGGCTGGTTCGTAATAAGGCGACATATCGCGCTGCTATCTGCCGTCGACGCCCTGAACTGCGTTCACAGTCGCGCCAAAAACGGTCGCCAGATGCCGTCTCCGTCACAGCGTGGCCGACATTCTATCTCGTTATTTGGCGGGCTGGGTAAGTCGAAGCTTCTGTGCTTAGAAACGAGTGCTGCAGTGTGTCTTCTGCCACTAAACCGACTCGGATTGCATGTTAATGAACTGAATCTGTCTCTGGAAGACCTGTTTTTTTTTTTCAGTTTCAACAACAATCTGAGAATTTCTACTAATAAATGAGAATGAGAAACATTTTATTACCTCCTAGAGAAAATTTGTGTGGACGTTGAAAGATATTGTGACGTTGCAAACTGCGCATCATCCTTTTCGCCTGGTAGCAGGCATCGCCGTTACGATTGTCTCCGTAACTCTGCTGTGCTTCCAGGTCTGCCGCCGTCCCTGCTGCCCGTCGCCGTCGCCGTTCCAGTGCAAGGAGGACCTGCTGCTCGGCGCTGCCGCTGTCGCCGTTGCCGCTGTCGCCGCCCAGCCCTACCTGGAGGCGCCACCGCCAGGAGGCCCTGCCGGACCTGCTCGCCGCCCCGCTGCTCCAGTCCAGCCCAGGGATCGCCTCGCCGCCGCCGCTGCCACCTCCCGGAGGTTCTGCCCCGGGGGTTCCGCTGATCGCCGGACCGGTTCGCCGCCCCGTCGCCGCCGCTACGGAGCCGCCCCGATCCCCTCGGGTCGGTCCTCGCCGCCTGCTCGCCGCCGCCGCCGCCGCCGCCGCCGCCGGCGTCGTCTCCGCCGCCGCCCTCCAGCCAGCTGCCGGTGGTCTCCCGACGCTCCACCGCTGCCCGAGGCTTCCGCCAGTTCCAGCCGGCCACCTGTAGTGGCCGCCACCTTTACCTTGAACTGTCCACCTTTTCTTTCTCTTCGACTTCTTTCCCTCTTTGTCCTTAGCAATGTCCAACACCCCAGTCACCGTCACCACCGCCATTTTATATACCACCCCCATCACCGCCCCCACCGTCATGACTTGGTGCTCCACGCACGCCATCCCTTCCCACGACATCCCCCTCTCCGTGCTCCTCTCCACCACAGCCGCCTCCCACGTCTCTGCTCCACCCCCAGCCACCGTGTATCTCCCCCTCACCTCCCCTGCAGACTTCCCCCCCATCTCACTGGCACGGATCACCCATCAGCCGGCAACCCGCAGTCGCCGCACCGCAACAGGGCCCCGCCCCCTGCCACATTCCCATCGACCCCGTTCCGTCTTTCTCCTCCTCCACTGGCGCCCATAAAAAGACCACCAAACGTGGAAGCGCGGATCCCGTCCCTTCCGCCTCCAAGAAGGCTCCTCCTCCCCCTCCTCCTCCACCTCCACAGCCTGCCGACATCATGGACACTGCACCCATCCCCCCTCAACCGGATCTGTACACCTACCTCCTCTCCCGTCCCGATCCCCGCTTCCTCGACAATCGTACCCTCTCTCTAGAACTCCGAAAGTACTTCCCTGCCGCCCCTATCGCCCAACTCATCCCCCTTAGGGACTCTGTCCTTATCAACTCTCCCAGCCCTACTTTCCATACCGACATGCTTCAGCGCCTCCCTGCCATCCACCTCGGCCCCCACGCGACCCTCACCCCGTACTATACCTCCTCCTCCCCCCGTCAACCTCTCCCTCCCCGCCGTCTGCCCACCCTCACCGCAGTGATAACCAAACTAAGTCCGGTTATCATGGAGGAGGAGGTGTTAGGCCAACTCAACGCCCACCCAGACATCTCCGTTCGCTCTGCCAAGCGAATCCATAACGCCACCGGACCCACCTACCTGATGCGGATTTTCACTGAATCCGCATCCTCCATCGATCGCCTCCTCCTCGAGGGGGCCCTTATCTATGACCGCCGCCACAAGGTAGAACCCTCCCGCTCCCCACCCCAATCCTACCATTGTGCCAGGTGTCTCGTTTATAACGACCACCTGACACAGGACTGCCGCAACCCACCCACCTGTCCCCACTGCAAGTCCAATCACCTCCACAAACACTGTCCCAACCTCGCCTCCCCTCCCGTCTGCAACACCTGTGGTGGCCCCCATCCCACCTACTCCTATAAATGCAAATCCGTCCCCGCCCCCACCACTCCCGAACTTACCGTCCCTGTTCGTCCTGTTGATCCCCCTCTCCATCCCAACAACTCCCTCTGCCCCCCTCCAACCGTAGAGGACGTCATCCGATTTGTCACGACCGTCCTCCAGAACATCCATCCCTTCCAGCGTCCCCATACCCTCCAGCAGATCGCCCTTGCTGCCCATTCCGTTTTTCACCTCGAAACCTTCGCCACCCTCTCCCGTGCACATTCCCACTTCACCTTCTCCCGGCAAGTTACCCTAGTCTAGACAAACCGTACCCTCTTTTCCCGTCACCCCCCTCTCCCTCCTCTCGCCCTTCCCTTTCGGCTCCTATGCCAAGCCCTTTCTATACCTTCCTCTATCATAATGTCCGCTCTCTTCCTGCCAATAAACACCTTCTTATGCACACCCTTTCCCACCACCGTGTGGATGCCTTCCTCCTGAACGAGACCTTCCTCCAACCCCGCCGTCCCATCAGCACCGCTCCCTACGTCCTCCACCGTACCGATGGCCCCCCACCCCTCGCCCGAGGCGGAGTGGCGATCGGCCACCTCCGCCACCACCCCTATGCCTTCCTCTCCCACATAGACCGCTCCTTCACGACCTATGTGATTGCTGCCGACCTTAACCTTTCTTCCCGTTCGCCCGCTGAACTCCGGCGGTGGCGTCAGCTCGTCACCACCTTGCTCCGGGGCGACGTCCTTCCTCTTCCCCGCCCAACCCGCCCCAAAAGCAACACCACTCCCGACGTCGTCCTGGCGTCTCCCAACCTCCTAGGGCGCATCACGGTGGATGTCCTCGACCTTATAGGCAGTGACCACGCCCCTGTCCTACTTACCTTTGACCACCGCCCCCGCCCTGCCCGTGCTCCCCGTCCTATGCCCCCTCCCAAACTCGTTCATGATTATTCCCGTGCCGACTGGGATGCCTAACGTCGCTCCATTGACACCTCGGTCGCAAGCCACCCACTTCCCCTCCGCACTCCCGACGATATCAATCATGCCTCCTCCTTTCTCCGGCAGACCGTTGCTGACGCGGTCCATGCCCACATCCCCACCCGGGCGATTTATCCTCACCGTCCTACCCTTCCTCCACAGGCCGTCTTTCTCCTTCACGAATCCCGTCGTCGGTACCGCTCCTTCCTCCGGACCCGTGACCGGGACACACTCCAACGCCACCGGCAAATCCAACGCCACATCCAAAACCTCTTGTCCGCAAAAAAACGCCGGGACTGGCGCCAGACATGCACCCGCCTCAATTCCGCGCTCCCTGTCAACTCCTCCAAGTACTGGCATGCCTTCCACCGCCTTATTGGCGGTCACTCCTCCCCCCACTACCCGCTTCTCCATGATGACCGTCCTTTTCCTGACAACACCAGTAAGGCAGAACACTTTGCCTCCTACCTCTCCGAAGTCTTCTCCATTCCTGATGATCCTCTCTTTGACTATTCTCTCTTCCCGGACGTCCATGAGCGAACCGATACCTCCACTCCTCCGCTCGCCCCCGGCTTCCAGTACTTGGACCACATTCCCCCCTCAGAACTGAACACACCCATTACCACCCGGACATCATTGACACTCTTCGGACTAAACGCAACACCGCCCCTGGTCACGACCAGCTGACCTACCGTCACCTCCGAGCCTGCTCCCCCCTCCTTCCACGAAGCTCTTGCTACCTTATATAATATCATCCTTTTCACCGGCTTTTACCCCGACCTGTGGAACACCTCCCGTATTCTCATGTTCCTAAAACCTGACAAGCCCCCATCCCAGACCTCATCCTACCGTCCCATCAGTCTTACCTCCGTGTTCAGCAAGGTCCTGGAAACCATCCTCTCCCGTCGTATCCATCAGCACCTCCATCGGCACCAGTTCCTCCCCCTTTCCCAATGTGGCTTCCGACCCTCCTTCTCTGCCAATGACCAGCTCCTTCGCCTTACTCATCTCCTTTCTGTCCAACTCAACTCCCGTCGCTCCGCAATTTTTGTCTCCCTTGATATCCAAAAAGCCTACGACCGTGTGTGGCATTCCGGTCTCCTCTCCAAGCTCCAGTTCTACGCCCTTCCTATTAATTACGTCCGCCTCATTGCTTCCTTTCTCACCCGCCGCCCCTCCTATGTCACTGTCTGCAACTCCGACTCCCGTTTGTTCTACCCCTCTGCCGGGGTGCCCCAAGGCTCCGTCCTCTCTCCTCTCCTTTATCTCATCTACTCCGCCGACATGCCCCAACCTGAGCCTCCCGTTTACCTTCTACAATATGCTGATGACACCACCTTCCTAGCCCTCGCCCCCTCCGTTGCCCGCTCCCAGTTTTTGCTCCAGTCCCACCTCACCGAGTTCGCCTCATGGTGCAACCGGCTCCCGTCCCCCCACGCGGATCCTGTATGACCTGATCCCGTTTCCCCACCTCCTTGAATATCTCCATTGTATCCGTATTCTCTATACCACCCGTAAAATTGACTCCCGCAACCCCCTGGTCCACCCCATACTTACCAACCCTGGGCGTCTGCCACGCCTCTACCGCGTTATACCCCCTTCCCTTCATCTCCACATCCTCCATGTCCTCTCCCAGGGTAATTTCCGCCGCCTCCCCCTTCCTGATGACGTCCTCCGCTCCGACATATACCCGTCCTACCAGCTCTGATCCCCCACCCATAGATAAAGTGCCCCCTCTCCTCCCTCCCCTTCCGCTACCCCGCTTGGCTACCCCCCTCCCTGCCCTGGAGTCCCTACGGCTCTTCCCTGCCGCCCCCCTTTTCTTCCCCGCCATTTTTTCCCCTCTCCCCCACGCTTTGCACCGCTTGTCCTGGACCGACAGTTTTACAAGTGCTACGTCAAGTATTGTGTGTTGTGCTACAGTGAAGTGTGTGTTTTTTAACTGCGTCCACCGCAACCAGACAAGTGTCGCACCGTGTATTTTAATTAGTGTCTCCGTGTACTCGCCGTCCTGTGTTCTTGTCGTCCAACATGTGCTTTTTAGGTCACCATGGCTCCTCGTTTTTAACTGACTACATCCGGTTTTTGTTCACCTGTCAACTGTATTGTACCTCCAATTGTCGCCATGTATGTGTCATTGTTCCTCCATTGTTTTTCGCCTGTCATGTATTTTAATTTTTCATCTCATCAATGTATTTTATTCTCTCGGCTGAAGAGCAGCCTCTGGAGCTGCTGCCAGCCTACTGGTGAAATCGCTGGTGTGGAAATACAATAAAGAAAAAAGAAAAAAAGCAAACTGCGCCTCTGGGACCCGTGATCGGGATACTCTCCAACGCCACCGGCAACTCCAAAGACACATCAGAAACCTTTTGTCCGCGAAGAAACGCCGGGACTGGCGTCAGACATGCACCCACCTTAACTCGCTCCTCCCGGTCTACTCCGCCAAATACTGGCGTGCCTTCCGCCGCCTTACTGGCAGTCACTCCTCCCCCCACTACCAATTCTCCATGCTGACCGTCCTTTCCCTGACAACGCCAGTAAGGCAGAACATTTTGCCTCCTACCTTTCCGATGTCTTTTCCATTCCTGATGATCCCCTTTTTGACTACTCTCTCTTCCCGGACGTCCATGAGCGCACCGACACCTCCTCTCCTCCGCTCGCCCCTGGCCTCCAGTACTTGGACTACATTCCTCCCTCAGAATTGAACACTCCCATTACTGCCCGTGACATAATAGACACTCTTCGCACAAAACGAAACACCGCCCCCGGTCACGACCGGCTGACCTACCGCCACCTTCGCGCATGCCCCCTCTCATTTCATGAAGTCCTTGCCAAACTCTACAACGTCATCTTTTATACTGGCTTCTACCCCGACCTGTGGAAACCTCCCGTATTCTCATGTTCCTCAAACCCGACAAACCCCCATCCCAGACATCGTCCTACCGTCCCATCAGTCTTACCTCCGTGTTCAGCAAGGTCCTGCAAACCATTCTTTCCCGTCGAATCCACCAGCACCTCCACCGCCACCAGTTTCTCCCCCCCTCCCAATGTGGCTTCCGACCCTCCTTCTCTGCCGACGACCAGCTCCTTTGCCTGACTCATCTCCTCTCCGTCCAACTCAACTCCCGTCGCTCCGCAATTTTTTTATCCCTCGACATCCAAAAAGCCTACGACCGAGTATGGCATTCCAGTCTCCTCTTCAAGATCCAGCTCTACGCCCTTCCCATTAATTACGTCCACCTCATCGCTTCCTTCCTTACCCGCCGCCCCTCCTACGTCACTGTCTGCAACTCCGACTCTCGTATTTTCTACCTCTCCGCCGGGGTGCCCCAAGGCTCAGTCCTCTCTCCCCTCCTCTATCTCCTCTACTCTGCCGACATGCCTCAACCCAAACCTCCCGTCTATCTCCTCCAATATGCTGACGACACCACCTTCCTGGCCCTCACCCCCTCCCTTGCCGGTTCCCAGGTTTTGCTCCAGTCCCACCTCACCGAGTTCGCCTCCTGGTGTAACCGGTGGCTCCTCTCCGTCAATCCCAACAAATCCCAAGCAATAGTCATAGGTCGTACTACCCGCTCCTTCCGCCTCCACGATTTCTATCTTACCCTTCACAACCTACCCATCCGTCACACCCCCACCCTCAAGTACCTTGGCCTTACCCTTGACCGCCAACTGTCCTGGACTCCATACCTCAAATCCCTCCGTGAGAAAGCTCTGTCCCACCTAAACCTCCTAAAACTCCTTACTGGCCGGACTTGGGGCCTCCACCCTTCCACTGTCCTTCACACCTACAAATCAATCATGCACCCCGTTCTTTGTTCCTTCCACCCCGCCTGGATATCAGCCCCTCCTACTTTCTGCAAATCCCTCCAGATCCTAGAACGCCACGCCCTCCGCCTCGCATACCGTATCAGACTCCCTTCCCCCACGCGGATCCTCTATGACCTCATCCCCTTCCCTCCTCTCCTACAACACCTTGAACATCTCCGGCTCCTTTACACATCCCGCAAAATAGAGTCCCAAAACCCTCTGGTCTACCCTATTCTTACAAATCCCGGGCCTCTGCCACGCCTCCGCCAAACCGTTCCTCCCGGCCTTCACCTCCATATGCTCCGTATCCTCTCCCAGGGCAACTTCCGCACCCTTCCTCTACCGGATACCGAACTTCGTCCCGATATCTACCCCTCCTACCAACTCTGATCCCTTCCCCATAGCATCAGCGCCCCTCCCCTCTCTCCCGTCCCTTTTCCTTCCCGCCCGCTTGGATACCCCTCTCCCATGCCCGGAGTCTCGTCAATCCTTCCCTCCTTACGCTCTCTCCCCTCCCCTTCTCCCCCTCCCCCGCACTTCCCCCGTCCCTGTCCCACCTCCCCCCTCCATCCCCCTCCCCACCCACGGCGGGGGCGTCTCGACTTTTTATCTATGTGTTCAGTGCAAGTGCCTCCAGTGTCGTGTGTTTTACTCAGTGCCTCCATAATCGCCGTCCCCATGTTTTATTCTGTTCGCCGTCCACTGTCTTCAGGTGTGAACTTAGTGTCTCTGCAATGTACTTTTAAACTTGTCACCGTGGCCGATTGTTTTTACTGACTGTGTGTGTGTTTTATTACTACTCGTCTGTTTTTTGTTCTCTGCCATATGTTTGTCCCGTTTGTACATGTCCGTTTTAGTCTCTCGAAAACTCTGTATGTCAATGTTTTTAATTTCCGCAATTTTAATCCTCTGTTTTTATATATTGTTTTACTCTCGGACTTAGCCTGTATATCACATGGCTGAAGAGCAGCCACCGCAGCTGCTGCCAGCCTGCCAGCTGTTTCTACAGCTGCCTTAAAAAAACAATAAAGGAAAAAAAAAGCAAACTGCGCCTCCCCTCCCTTACCGTCACCCTCGCCACCATCTACATCCGCAGCACCTCTCCTCTCCCGTATGACTTCCTCTCTCACGTCGACCGAACCTACAAGACCTATGTGGTCGCCGCTGACCTAAACCTCTCTTCCCGTCCGCCTGCTGAACTCCGGCGGTGGCATCAGTTTGTCACCACCTCGCTCCGGGGCGGAATCCTACCCGTCCCTTGCCCGACTCGCCCCGAAAGCAATACCACCCCCGCCGTCGTCTTGGCGTCTCCTAACCTCCTTGGGCGCATCACGGCAGACGTCCTTGACCTTATAGGCAGTGACCACGCCCCTGTCCTGCTCACCCTTGACCACCGCCCCCGCTCTGCCCGAGCTCCCCGTCCTAGACCTCCTCCCAAACTCGTTCATGACTACTCCCATGCCGACTGGAAAGCCTACAGTCGCTCCATAGCTACCTCGGTCGAAAGCCACCCCCTTCCCCTCCGCATGCCCGACGATATCGAACACGCCTTCACCTTTCTCCAGCAAACCCTTGCTGACGCGGTTGAAGCCCACATCACTACCAAAGCAATATACCCACACAGTCCTACCCTGCCTCCATAGGCCGTCCTCCTCCTCAGAGAATCCCGACGCCTCTACCGCTCGTACCTCCGGATCCGGGACTGGGACACACTCATACGCCACCGGCAAATCCAACGTCACATTAGAAACCTTTTGTCCGCGAAAAAACGCCGGGACTGGCGACAGACATGCACCCGCCTTAACTCCACTCTCCCCATCAACTCCTCAAAGTACTGGAAGGCCTTCAATCGCCTTACTGGCCGTCACTCCTCCCCCTACTACCCGCTCATCCATGACAACCATCCCTTTCCCGACAATGCCAGTAAGGCCGAATACTTTGCCACCTACCTTTCCGACGTTTTCTCCCTTCCTGATAATCCTCATTTTGATTACTCCCTCTTTCCCGACGTCCATGAGCGTACCGACACCTCCTCTCCCCCGCTCGCCCCCGGCTTCCAGTACTTTGGGGCACATTCCTCCCTCCGACTTAAACACACCTATCACAGCACACGACATCATAGCTACACTTCGCACTAAACGCAACACCGCTCCCGGTCACGACCGGCTCACCTACAGGCACCTCCGTGCCTGTCCCCTCTCCTTTCACACTGTCCTTGCGGCCCTCTACAATACTATCCTATATACCAGTTTCTGTCCTCGCCTGTGGAAAATCTCCCGCATCCTCACGTTCCCCAAACCCAACAAACCCCAATCCCAAGCCTCTTCCTACCGTCCCATCAGTCTCACCTCCGTGTTTAGCAAGGTCCTAGAATCCATCATCTCCCGTCGTATCCATCAACACCTCCAACAGCATCAGCTCCTTCCTTCTTCCCAATGTGGCTTCCGACCATCCTTCTCTGGTCACGACCAGCTCGTTCGCCTCGTGCACCTCCTATCCGTCCAGCTCAATTCCTGTCGCTCCACCATATTTGTGTCCCTTGATATTGAAAAAGCCTACGACCGTGTCTGGCATTCCAGCCTCCTTTTCAAACTCCAACTCTATGTCCTTCCTATTAACTATGTCCGCCTCATCGCATCCTTTCTCACCAATCGCCCGTCCTATGTCACTGTCTGCAATTCCAACTCCCGTTTGTTTTACCCCTCTGCCGGGGTGCCCCAAGGATCTGTCCTCTCCCCTCTCCTGTACCTTATATACTCCGCCGACATGCCCCAACCTCAGCCTCCCGTCCATCTCCTCCAGTATGCTGATGACACTGCCTTCCTAGCCCTTGCCCCCTCCCTTGCCCGATCCCAAGTTTTGCTCCAATCTCACCTCACCGCGTTCGCTGCATGGTGCAACCGGTGGCTCCTCTCTGTCAAGCCCGACAAATCCCAGGCGATCATTATAGGTCGTACCACCCGCTCCTTCCGCATTCCCGATCTCTACATCACCCTCCACGGCCGTCCCATTCGCCACACTCCCACCATTAAGTATCTGGGCCTCACCCTCGACCGACACCTTTCCTGGACCCCCCATCTGAAATCCATTCGCGAAAAAGCCATGTCCCGCCTCAACCTCCTCAAACTGCTCACTGGCCGGACGTGGGGATTGCGCCCTTCCACCGTCCTTCACACATATAAATCCATCATGCGCCCCATCCTCTGTTCCTTCCACCCCGCCTGGGTCTCCGCTCCTTCCACCTTTTATCACACCCTCCAAGTCCTTGAACGCCATGCCCTCCGCCTCGCCTACTGTATCCGCCTTTCTACCCCTACGCGGATCCTCTATGACCTCATCCCCTTCCCTCACCACCTTCAACAGCTTGAACACCTCCGGCTCCTGTATGTCACCCGAAAACTCAATTCCCGCAACCCGCTAGTTTACCCCATCCTCACCGCCCCTGGGCTTCTGCTACGCCTCCACCACTGCATTCCTCCCTCTCTCCACCTGCACACTTTACATATCCTCTCCCGAGGCAACTTACCCTACCGGATGATGCCTTTCGTCCCGAAATATACCCCTCCTATCAGCTCTGACCCCTTCCCCGTAGACTTAGCGGCCCCCTCTCCTCGTCCCCTCCTTTTCCCCCTCCCCGCTTGGCTTTCCCTCCCCTCCCCTCCCCACCTGGAGTCTCAGTCGCACATCCCTCCCTCCTCCCTACCTTCTCTCCCCCTCTCTCTCTCCTTTTCACCTTCCCCCGTGCTTCCTCGCCTCCCCCTCTCCTTGCCCTGCGGGGGCTGCTGTCACACATTTTAACACCTGGTGTCTTCTAGTGTCCAGTGCATCGTCATCTCAGTGTGTATATATCCAGTGCGTCGCAACACGTGTATCGTCGTGTAAATTCTTCGTGTGTCCAGTGTTGTTCCTCAATGTGATTTTATCGCCACCGTGGCACAGACTGTTTTTAAACTGTTTATGTGTCAGTCTCTCATGTTCATGTGTTTTAAGTCTGCATTATTGTCTCCGATGTCCAGTTTGTAAGTCTTCCATGTTTTTCTTCATACCATGTTTTGATGCTCATTGTTTTTCACTTCATGACGTTGTTCATTTTGTCTCATTGCCATATGTATGTATGGCTGAAGAGCAGCGCCTGATGCTGCTGCCAGCCCGCCGACGAAAGTCGGAATGAAAATAACAATAAAGGGAAAAAAAGCAAACTGCGCGGCCATTAGTTCTTACTACCTTGCTTGTGCGGTATTTGTTTTGTGCTTAGCAGTTATTTCTTACGTTTGTGTGCTATCGTCTTCGGCTGCTGTCTGCCGCCGCGACTTGCCGCTGTCGCCGTTAAGTGCCGCTGTCGCCGACTGCCGATCAGGGCCCCACTGCCCGGCCGATCCGGACTGCAGTATTCGTCGTGTCGCCGCCCCGTCGACGTCCGATGCCTCCGGTGTTTTCGCCGCCGCAGAAGGAGCTTCTCCGGCCCACCGCCGCCCAGCGCGCTCTGCCCGGCCGCCAGCCCGTCGGAGCGCGTCCCACCGCCGCCGTCTCGTCGCGCCGCGCCGCTCCCGCCCCTACCTGGGCCGCCGGGAGGCACGTCCGCCGCTGCCACTGATCCTGGAGCAGTGTACTACAGTGAAGGTGACTGTTCGACTCTGCCATGTCGACCCTCCCCCCTACTACTGTGCCCTCCACCATCATTTTTACCTCGCCCTCCCATGCCCCCACCACCATCTCCTGCAGCTCATCCTCCCCTCTTCTTCCTGCTACAATTCCCTCCTTCCTCACCCTCACCACTCCCTTAGCTGTCGCCCTCTCCTCTGGCCCCACAAAAGCTGCTGCCCTCGTGTCAAACTCTCCTGCCTCTTCCTCCATTCCCCCACTCGACTCCTTCCCTCCCTCCCCGACTCCCATGGTGACCATGCTGCGGTTCACACCCGGCAGACCGCAGTTGACTCCTGTTCTCTCCCACCTGACGATGCCATCGCAGCAGCAGGGCCGGCTCCGCGCCATCTTCCGGTCTCCCCTGTCCCCACTCCTGCCTCCCAGACACTCCTAAAACCAAAGAAGACAAAACGAGCATCCACAGACCCCACCTCCTCGGTGACGAAAAAGCCCACCGACCCTCTCGCCACTGGCCTACGGTCCCGATGGAAGCTGCCCCTCTCCCCCCTACCCAGCCTGCACCACCTCCTCTACCACCCCTCCTCCCCTCCCAACCCCTCCACACTTTCGTCCTCAATAACCCTGACCCTCAACTCCTAGACTGCCGTGCCCTCACTCTCCTCTTTCGGCAGTATGCCCCTTCTGCCCCCATCTCCCAAATCATCCCACGGAGGGACTCTGTTCTCCTCAAATCACCTGACTCCGACCTCCACACACAGCTCCTCCACAAGATCCCCCGCGTCCACTTTGGACCCCATGCCACCCTTGTCCCCCTGCCCCCTCCAGCCTCCAATCGCCAATCCCCTCCTCCCCGTCGTCCTCCCATGCTCACTGCTGTGATCACCAAATTGAACCCGGAGATCACAGAGGAAGAGGTGCTGGAGGAACTCCGGCGGGATCCCCGCCCATCCGTCCGTTCAGTTCGTCGCATTAACAATGCGACGGGCCCCACCTACCTCATGCGCATCTTCACTGAAGACGCGCCATCCATCAACCACCTCCTCCGCAATGGGGCCCTCATTTACAACTGCCTGCACCAGGTGGAACCTTCCCGAGCACCTCCCCAGTCATACCACTGCTCCCGATGCCTCACCTATAATGACCACCTTGCCGAAAAATGCCGTCTCCCCCCTGTATGCCCCCACTGCAATCGCCAACACTTCCAAACCTTCTGCCCTAACCTCGCCGCCACCCCCTCATGCAACACCTGTGGTGGGGCACACCCCACATACTCTTACAAATGTAAGTCCCGCCCCCCTCCCACCAAAGAAGAATTCACCGTCCCTGTCCATCCCACTGATCCCCCAATTCCTGCCAATAACTCCTTATGCCCTCCCCCCACAGCAGAGGACATCATCCGGTTCCTGACTATTGTCCTCCAAAATATCCACCCTTTCCAGCGCCCTCACACCCTCAACCAAGTCTCCCTGGCCGCTCGCTCCCTCTTCAACTTTGATTTTAAGGCTACAACCTCCCAAAATCACATCCACTTCACCTTCTCCCGAACCGACCGCCCTCACACCCTAGTTTAGTCCCCACACCCGCTCCCTTTTCCTTTACCTCTCCCCAACTTTCAACATCATTATGACACAGCAACGATTTAACATCCTGTACTCCAATATTCGCTCCCTTCCCACCAATAAGCTCCTACTGATGAACACCTTAAACCAACACTGCGTGGATGCCTTTCTCCTCAACGAAACCTTCCTCCTCCCTCACATACATGTCAGTACCACACCCTATATCCTACACCGTCACGACTCTCCCCATCCACCTGCATGAGGTGGAGTAGCTTTCGGCCATCTCCGACAACACCCGGTTCGGCCACATCCCCTCCTCAACATCCCATATGAACATCTCAACCACATCCTCTTCCTCCCTTCCCTCACTGTCACCTGCGCTACTATATATGTCCGCTCCCATGTTCCCATCCCTTATGACTTCCTTGATCACATAGATAGCACCTTCATGACCTACGTGGTCGCCGCTGACCTCAATATCCACTCCCGCACTCCTGCCGAACTCCGTCGATGGCATCAGTTCATTCCTACCATCAATGGCAACATTGTCTCGCTCTCACGCCACACCCGACCCTGTAGCAACAGCACCGCTGATGTCGTCATTGTCTCTCCCAATCTCCTTGGGACGTTCTTGACCCCATAGGCAGTGATCACGACCCTGTTCTCCTTACCCTCACACACAATGTCCATCGCCCACAGAATCCTCGCCCGCCTCCACCTCCTAAACTCGTCCATGACTACTCCTGAGCAGACTGTGATGCCTTTCGACTCTCCATCACCCATCAGGTCGAAAGCCACCCTCTCCCCCTCCACTCTCCCGATGATATCGACCAAGCTGCCTCCTTCCTCCAGCAGACCTTGTCTGATGCTCTCCATTCCCACATCCCTACCAAAGCTGTCCAGCCGCACCGTCCCACACTCCCTCCACAGGCTGTCCTTCTTTTGCGGGAATCCCGCCGCCTGTACCTCTCCTTCCTGCGAACCCGTGACTGGGATTCACTCCTCCGCCACCGGCAACTCCAGCGACACGTGTGCAGCCTCCTGACTGCCAAAAAACGCCGGGTCTGGCATCAGACACTGACACAGCATAATGCCCACCTCCCAATCAACTCGTCCCGGTATTGGAACGCCTTCCACCGCCTCAATGGATCGAATCCTATGCCCACGTAAACTCTCCTCCACCTTGACCAGCCCCTTCCTGATAATGCCAGTAAGGCTAACCATTTTGCCTCTTTCCTCTCTGATGTCTTCTCCATCCCCGACAATCCTAACTTTGATTATTCCTTGTTCCCAGATGTCCATGGAAAAACCGATGTCTCCATCCCACCCCTGGCTCCCGGCTTCCATTACCTGGAGCACATCCCCCCATCAGATATTAACACCCCCATCACTGCACACGACATACAATTGATACTGCGCACCAAACGCAATAGGGCTCCCGGCCACGATCGCATCACATACAGCCACCTCAAAGAATGTCCTCTCCCTTTCCTCACCACTCTTGCTTCCCTCTATACCACCATCCTCTACACTGGCTGCTACCCCCGCCTGTGGAAAATCTCCTGAGTCCTCATGTTCCTAAAACCCAACAAACCCCCCTCTGATGCCTCCTCCTACCGCCCGATTTGCCTCACCCCAGTGTTCAGCAAGGTCTTCGAATCCATTTTGTCCCGTCGCATCCATCACCACCTCCACCTCCACCACCTTCTCCCAGACACCCAATGTGGCTTTCGTCCTTCCTTCTCCACTGACGACCAACTCCTTCGACTTATGCAACTCCTTTCCCTCCAGCTAAATTCCCGTCGTGCCGCCATCTTTGTGTCCTTAGACCTCGAACGTGCCTACGATCGGGTCTGGCACTCTGGCCTGCTCTTCAAACTCCAAACCTATGCTCTTCCCATCAACCTCGACCGGGTCATTGCCTCCTCCCTATCCAACCGCCCCACCTATGTTACCATCCACAACACCAACTCCTGTCTTTTTTATCCCTCTGCTGGTGTGCCCCAAGGCTCTGTCCTTTCTCCCCCCCTGTACCTCCTGTATACCTCGGATATGCCTAAGCCTGCCCCTCCCATACACCTTTTCCAATATGCTTACGACACCGCTTTCCTTGCCTTAGCTCCCACCCTTGCCTGTTCCAACCGCCTGCTCCAAGAACACCTTGACCTCTTTGCCGCTTGGTGCAACCAGTGGCTCCTGTCTATAAATCCTACCAAAACCCAGGCGATCATCGTAGGTCCTACAACCCGTTCCTTCCATCCCTGAGATTTTTATCTGACGCTCCATAACCGTCCCATTCGTCTCACCCCTACCCTAAAGTACCTGGGCCTCACTATTGATCGCACCCTCTCCTGGACTCCCCATCTACGCGCTATCCAAGAAAAAGCCCGCCCCCGCCTCCTCAAACTCCTTCTTGGCCGAACATGGGGCCTCAACCCTTCTACCATCCTCTATACCTACAAATCCCTCATCCGCCCTGTCCTCTGTGTCGCCCATCCCGCCTGGATCTCCACTCCCCCATCCTTCTACAAATCTCTGGAGATACTGGAACGCCATGCCCTCCGCCTCGCCTTCCATATCCCCCTTTATCTCCCCTCCGCCATGCGGATCCTCTATGATCTCATTCCTTTCCCCAGATTTGTTCTCTTTATTGAAAATCTCCGACTCCGTTACATATCCTGCAAATCAGATCCGCCTAATCCTCTAGTCCATCCCCTCTTCTCTGCACCTGGTACATTGCCACGCCTCCACCACTGTATTCCCCCTGCTCTCCACTTGTCCACCCTCCGGATCCTTTCCCGTGGCAACTTCCGTACCTTCCCCCTCCCGGATGATGCCCTCCGACCTGACATCTACCCTTCATACCAGCTGCGATCCTTCTCCTTGCTCCCTCTCCCCCTTCTCTCCCTGAGGGCCCTGACTATCCCTCCCTTCCTGTCCCTTCTCCCCTCCTCCATCCCCGGATCCTCCTCTTACCGCCCTCCCCTATCCTTCTTCCCCGTGGCTTCCTGGGACATCATCCCCCCGTCCCTTCCCTACCAGCTCTGTGGTTCCTCCCCACCCTCTCCCTATCCTTTCATCCCTTTTCCCCCACACCACATCTTAAACGCTCTCAGTGCCCCACCTCCTTTGTGCTTCGACAAGTGTGGTGTGTTTTAGTTACATTGTTTTATTATACAACAGTGGACGGCCAACCCGCAGCCGACACCGTCAGTTTTAACTTGTGTATCTCTCCGAGCGTGTGTTGTGTTTTTTGTTTTAACTCCAAATAGCGGACGGTCTCACCATGGCCGCCACCCTATGCTCATTTTAATTGCGTGTGTGTGCCACTGACATTCGAGCAACTGCTTTTATTCACCACTTTCGTCGTTCCAAGTGTTTTATGTCACCACTGTTTTCCTCCATTTTATGTACTTTGTTTAACTCCATTTTAAATCTCCGTTTTATGTTGTATTATCTCCAAAATTTTATCTCCTTTGTGTTTTTATGTTCTCCGCTGTCATTTTTTATTTCTGTAGGCCGAAGAGCGCCAGTGAGCGCTGCCGGCCCGCCCCTTTTTTAGGGGAATTGAAATCACAATAAAGAAAAAAAAAGCAAACTGCGCGGGCCGACAGTTTTAGCAGTGCTACGTCAAGTGTTGTGTGCTGTGCTCCAGTGAAGTGTATGTTTTTTATCTGCGTCCACCGCAACCAGACAAGTGTCCCACCGTGTATTTTAATTAGTCTCCGTGTACTCGCCGTCCTGTGTTCTTGTCGTCCTACATTGTTTTTTAGGTCACCGTGGCTCATTATTTTTAACTAACTAAATGTGGTTTTAATCATCTGTCTATTGTAACGTACTCCAAACTGTCGCCTTGTCTATGTCACTTTATCTCTGTTGTTTTATCTCCTGTTATTTATTTTAATTCTCCACTCATATATGTATTTTTTTCTCGGATGAAGACTAGCCCATAGTGCTGCTGCCAGCCTACCAGTGTACTGCTGGTATAAAACACAATAAAGGAAAAAAAAAGAAAAAAGCAAACTGCGCATCATCGGCCTAGGATCGAAAGATCGCTAGGCGATCGACAAAAGGCGATCTCTATATCGTACTTTTCTCGATTATAGGGCGAATCATCGAGACGCAGCAGTTGCCGCAGCCATCGCCAGCCAGCACCCGCCAGCAGTCGCTGCCAGGCGTCTGCAGAGCCGCCGCCTCGAGCCTGCCGCCGCCGCCACCACCTCGGCCTGCCGCCGGCACTGCTCTGTACCCGGCACCGCCGCCGCCGCCGCATCATCATCATCATTATTGCCATCATCATCATCCTCGACGCCGCGCATTCTTCAGTCTGGTAATATGCCCCACCCACCATCCACAACCACATCCATCCATTATACCTCCTCATCTCAGGCCTCCACCACCACTACTTGGAGTGTCGCTTCCCTCCCCCAACCGACAGTTCCTTTGTCCGTCCTCTAGTCCTTCACCTCCGCATCCCAAGTCCCTCCTCCACCAGTCTACACACCACAGACATCGCCCCATGAATTCCCCGCTCTCACTCCCGCTCGCATTGAACATCGCTGAGCCACGGTGGCTGACGAGCCACAATCGCCCCCGCCGTCCCTTCTGCCCCCACACCAACCTACTGTCATCCCCCTAGACCCTGTCTCCATTTCTCCTGCCCCTTCCTCTGCCGCCTCTGCCTCCTCCTCCACGGGCGCCAAGCCAAAGAATCCTTCGAAACGTGGAAGTGCGGACCCTACTCCAACATTACCCAAGAAGGCTCCTCCCCCTCCTCCCCCTCCTCTCCCTCCCCCTTCACTACCTTCCGACCACAGGGACACTGCCCCCATACCCGCCAACACGCAACCCGACCTCTACTCCTACGTCCTCTCCCGTCCTGACGCACGTTTCCTGGATAACAAAATCCTCTCCCTTGAGATCCAGAAATACTACCCCAACATCCCTCTTGAACAAATCATCCCCCGCCGAGACTTCATCCTTCTAAAGTCCCACAGCCCCACCCTCCACACTGACATCCTACAATGCCTTCCCAGAATCCACTTTGGTCCTAATGCCACCCTCACGCCCTATTATACCGCATCTACAGCTCGTCAACCGCCTCCTTCCCGTCGACCACCCACCCTCACCGCTGTGATCACGAAGCTGAGTCCTCTGATCACGGAGGAAGAGGTGTTGGGACAGCTCAACAACCCGATATCACCATCCGCTCCGCCAAGCAGATCTTCAATGCCACCGACCCAACCTACCTGATGCGGATCTTCACGGAGTCCGCATCATCCCTCGACCACCTTTTCCTTCAGGGGACCCTAATCTACGACCGCTGCCACAAGGTGGAACCCTCCCGTTCCCCACCTCAATCATACTGCTGTGACAGGTGTCTCGTATACAACGACCTCCTGACGCAGTACTGCCGCAACCCCTCCACATGTCCTCACTGCAAGTCTCCTCACCTCCACAAACATTGTCCCAATCTTGCCTCCCCTCCCTCCTGCAACACCTGTGGCGGACCCCATCCCACATATTCCTACAAGTGTAAATCCGTCCCGGCCCCCACCATCCCCGTTCGCCATTCTCCCTGTCCCCATTCGCCCTGTCGACCCACCCATGCACCCGAACAACTCCTTGCCCCCTCCCCCCACTGCTGAAGACGTCATTCGGTTTGTAACCATGGTCCTTGCAAACATCCATCCTTTCCAACGCCCTCACATCCTTCAACAGATTGCGCAGGCCGCACGGTCAGTGTTCCACCTTGAAACCTTTGCCACCTTCTCCCATGCCCACTCCCACTTCGCTTTTTCCCGCCTAGAAACCCAAGTCTAAGCACACCCACTTCCCCTCTTCCCGTCACACCTCCCGTACTCCCCTCCACCACTATGGCAGGCTCATCGTACATCTTGCTCTACCATAATGTCCAGTCTCTCTCAGCCAACATACCCTTTTCCAACACCGTGTGGACGCCTTCCTCTTAAATGAAACCTTCCTCCAACCCCGCCGTCCCATCAGCACCAATCCTTACCTTCTTCATCGCACTGATGGCCCCCCTCCCTTGGCCAGAGGCGGAGTGGCGATCGGCCATCTCCGTCACCACCCCGTCCGGCTCCAACCCCCTCAATGACCCAACTGAACATGTGATCCTTAGACTCTTCCTCCCTTCCCTCACCATCACCCTCACCACCATCTACATCCGCAGCAACTCTCCTCTCCCATATGACTTCCTATCCCACATCGACTGTAACTACACGACCTATGTGATTGCCACTGACCTATACCTCTCTTCCCGTCCACCTGCTGAACTCTGGCGGTGGCATCAGTTTGTCCAGGGCGATATCCTACCCCTCCTTCGCCCAACCCGCCCCAAAAGCAATACCACCCCCGACGTCATCTTGGCGTCTCCTAACCTCCTTGGGCGCATCACAGCAGACGTCCTCGACCTTATAGGCAGTGACCATGCCCCTGTCCTGCTCACCCTTGACCACCGCCCCTCCCTGCCCGAGCTCCCCATCCTAGACCTCCTCCCAAACTCACTCACGACTACTCCCGTGCTGACTGGAATGCCTATGATCGATCCATAGATACCTCGGTCGAAAGCCAACCCCTTTCCCTCCGCACACCCTAAGACATCGACCACGCCTTTCTCCACCAAACCGTTGCTGACGCGGTTGAAGCCCACATCCCTACCAAAACAATATACCCACACAGTCCTACCCTGCCTCCACAGACCGTCCTCCTCCTCAGAGAATCCCGACGCCTCTACTGATCATACCTCCGGACCCGGGACCAGGACACACTCACACACCACTAGCAAATCCAACGTCACATTAGAAACCTTGTGTCCGCGAAAAAACGCCAGGACTGGCGGCAGACATGCACCCGCCTTAACTCCACTCTCCCCATTAACTCCTCAAAGTACTGGAACAGCCTTCAATCGCCTTACTGCCCGCTGGCCGTCACTCCTCCCCCTACTACCCGCTCATCCATGATGACCATCTCTTTCCCGACAACGCCAGTAAGGCTGAACACTTTGCCACTTACCTATTCGAAGTATTCTCCCTTCCTGATAATCCTCATTTTGATTACTCCCTCTTTCCTGACGTCCATAAGCGTACTGACACCTCCTCTCCCCCGCTCGCCCCCGGCTTCCAGTACTTGGAGCACATTCCTCCCTCAGATTTAAACACACCTATTACAGCACAAGACATCATAGCTACACTTCGCACGAAACACAACACAGCTCCCAGTCACGACCGGCTCACCTACAGGCACCTCCATGCTTGTCCCCTCTCCTTCCACACCGTCCTTGCCACCCTCTACAATACTATCCTATATACCGGTTTCTATCCTCGCCTGTGGAAAATCTCCCGCATCCTCTTGTTCCCTAAACCCAACAAACCCCCGTCCAAAACCTCTTCCTACCATCCCATCAGCCTTACCTCCATGCTTAGCAAGGTCCTGGAATCCATCCTCTCCCATTGTATCAACACCTCCGACAGCATCAGCTCCTTCCTTCTTCCCAATGTGGCTTCTGACCGTCCTTCTCGCCTCATCCACCTCCTATCCGTCCAGCTAAATTCCTGTCGCTCTGCCATCTTTGTATCCCTCGATATTGAAAAAGCCTATGACCGAGTCTGACATTCCGGCCTCCTTTTCAAACTCCAACTCTATGCCCTTCCTATTAACTATGTCCGCCTCATTGCATCCTTTCTTACCAACCGCTCATCCTATGTCACTGTCTGCAATTGCAACTCCCGCTTGTTTTACTCCTCTGCCGGGGTGCCCTAAGGATCTGTCCTCTCCCCTCTCCTATACCTTATATACTCTGCCAACATGCCCCAACCTCAGCCTCCAGTCCATCTCCTCCAATACGCTGATGACACCGCCTTCCTAGCCCTCGCCCCCTCCCTTGCCCGATCCCAAGTTTTGCTCCAATCTCACCTCACCGAGTTCGCTGCATGGTGCAACCGGTGGCTCCTCTCCATCTACCCTGAGAAATCCAGGCGATCATTATAGGTCATACCACCCGTTCCTTCCACCTCCCTGACCCCTACCTAACCCTCAAAGGCCATCCCATCCACCACACCTCCACCCTAAAGTACCTTGGTGTCACCCTTGACCGACACCTTTTCTGGACCCCCCACCTAAAAACCATACGTGAAAAAGCCATGTTCCGTCTCAACCTCCTCAAACTCCTCACTGGCCGGACGTGGGGATTAAGCCATTCCACCATCCTCCACACCTATAAATCCATCATGCGCCCCATCCTCTGCTCCTTCCACCCCGCCTGGGTATCCGCTCCTCCCACCTTTTATCAGACCCTTCAAATCCTTGAACGCCATGCCCTCCGCCTCGCTTACTATATCCGACTTCCCTCCCCTACGCGGATACTATATGAACTCATCCCCTTTCCTCACCTCCTTCAACACCTTGAACACCTGCGAATCCTGTATGTCACCCGCAAAATAGATTCCCACAACCCACTCGTTTACCCCATCCTAACCAACCCTGGGCCTCTGCCACGCCTACACCACTGCATTCCTCCCTCTCTCCACCTGCACACGCTACATGTCCTCTCCGAAGGCAACTTCTGCACCCTTCCCCTACCGGATGATGCCCTTTGTCCCGAAATATACCCCTCCTATCAACTGTGATCCCTTCCCCATAGCATCAGCGCCCCTTTTTCCTGTCCCCTCCTCCTCCCTCTCCCCACTTGGTCTTCCCCCCCTTCCCCACCTGGAGTCTCTATCCCACCCGTCTTTCCCCCCCCCCTCTCTCTCTTCAACCTTCTACCGCACTTCCTAACCTTCCCCTCCCTTTGCCCTGCGGGGGCCGCAGTAACGCATTTTAGAACCAGTGTCGTCTAGTGTCTAGTGTCCAGTGCATCCATGACTCAGTGTGGATTTACAGTGCGTTCTCTTCACCTGTGTCGTCGTGTTACTTCTTCGTGTGTCCAGTGATGTTACTCAATGTGATTTTCTCGCCACCGTGGCACAGACTGTTTTTAACTATTTACGTGTCTGTCTCTCTCGCCTGTTCATGTGTTTTAAGCCTGCACTATTGTCTCCAGTGTCCAGCTTTTAAGCTTCATGTTTTTTCTTCGTGCCATGTTTTTTCGTCGAGATTCAAATACTGTCATGTATAGACACCATTACTAAACTGATATGTTCCATATAATTACGAAATATTGTATATATGATCTATGGAATAAGTATAAAAAAATAATAAAAAAACTTATAACATGTTTATTGCTTACTCATGTGTACATTCAGTACAAACTGCTTTCTGCTTCGAGTGTTCCACTATTTATACATAAAAAGAATTTTCTGGTCCTTACTAGTACGGTATATCAAACATTAGAAATATGTATAATTATGTAGAATATTCTCGGAATAGTAAATACAAACAATCAAATATGTTTCTGCCCATGGTGGGATTTGAGGTGGAGAGCGCAAGCACATTGATCTGCGTGCTAACCACTGCACCACAAGTTCCGTCTGAAGACTCGAGGCATTGCTCCACTTCCTGAAAGAACAGTGACCTGCCGTTAGGTTCCCTTTGGAGCCAGCTGCAGTGTCCTGGATCTTGTCATGGGTCCTCTGGCAGTTCCGGAGAATCCTTCCATTCTGTCTACACGACTTCTTTGTAGTGACGATGACCGGCGACAGGCCCTTCTTTGGTGGCTTCATCATTATCACAACGGTCTTCAGAGTCCTTGAACAAGAGGCTGTATCAGTCTATCTGTTCTTTGGGATCATGGTAAGGCTTTATACGAAGGATGTGCACAATGTCTCTTCGATTTTGTCGTTTTGAGGACTGCTAATAATCCTCGACTTCGTATGTGACGTCTGACGGGCGGCATATGACACGATACGGACCTTAGGCCAATCCCTACCTGATATCATGGGCTGCACACAACAGGTCGGTGATTGTAATTATACTGTTGGCGGTCCTCCTCCTGGGTGTCCAGCCAGCTGTCTTGCTTTTTCAACCCTGGTGATGAGCTGTTTCACATAGTCATTCTGAGTGTCGTCGAGTTGTAACAGGAAGAAAATATCAATTGTCGTCTCAGGTTTACAAACATGGATCAGGAGAAACGGCGTGAACCTTGTGGTGTCTTGCCTTAATGTATTATAAGCAAATGTCACAACTGGCAGTATCTTATCATCTGATAACGTCTTGTTAAAACGTTCTGTAGGACCATTTGTCTGAGGATTATAGGCAGTTGTTATTCTGTCAACAATGTTGCAACGTTAGGTACGTCACCTCTGATACTAGTTTTGACATGAATACTTTTCTTCATCAGATATCACACGGGGTCTTCTACTAGGAGTTTTGCTGTTTCCAAATGCATGGCATGGTCAGTTTAGGAATTACGAGGTATGCATCATTAAGTGCATCTTCCTCTACATTTACTGCCACCCAGCATTGAGTCTTTACGCTTTGAAAACATAAACCTAATGCTCCAGTCAGCATACAAGATTGTACAGGAAGTGTGGGAACAGATAAATTCTCTGAAATTAATTTATAGAAATTTTCACTTATTGCAGAGATTGCAGATCCTGTGTCAATCACTATATACACAGGTATATCATAAATCTTAGCGTTAATTACAACTTGAACAAAAGGTTCCTTTTTCTTACATATGTTTGATGGTTCCTCATTTAAACCATTAAGTATATTCTGGCCATCATTGTATCTAAGTACGTTTATTTGAATGCTATCAGGTCCCGTATTCGTACTGACAGATCCAGGAAGGACGGATTAGTTATAATCGGATTGGATTCATCTTCTAAAGCTTCTATTAATCTTACATGCTGATTAGAGTTTTGGTTCTGTCTTATAGTGTGTTGAGAAGACATCGTCGGTTGATTTCTCGGTTGTGAAGTGTGCTGTTGTTCATGTCCACTAGAAGGTACATTTATTGGCGGCCCTGTAAGTAAATTGCTTGTCTGTGGTATCCAGTTTGGTGGAGGATTATTATACCATTGCCAGTTTGCCCAATTATACTGATTCAGTGCATTTATATCTCGAAAACTTCCATCATATGTTCGCTGTGCAGGAATACATTTCGTATTGTCTTTAAAGTGCTGTCCATTATTTTGGGTTTGAAAGTTTTGATTTCACAGGTTCTGAAAGTTGTTCAAATTACTGTTGTGGTTATTATTATTCGAGTTTGGAGAATTATGGTTTCCGTTATTATTGTGACTTTAATTTTCCCATTTGGTTGGCCATTCTGGCCCCAATTACAGTTATTAAAATTTTGACCACTATTTCCATTTCTATTTCCATTGTGGAAATTTGTACTCTTTTCATTCCCATTGCTGTTGTTGATACTGTTATTATTATTATTTTCCTTAATGTAGACATTGAATCCTAAATTTCGACGCATATTATTTTTGTCGTCTTCAGTTTATCTACATGTGCTAGAAAGGTTTCTAAATCATGGTCGGGAACATACATCAGCCTTTCTCGAAGTTCAATCGAAAGTCTTCCTTTTAAAATATTTAAGACTTCACATGTGGGTATTGGGTTATCCCAATAGCGGGTTTTATTAATGTAGTTTTAAAATATTTCCGAAGTGTTAATTTCTTTGGGTTATAAAATTCAGGATAGTAAATTTCGTTTCGTGAACTTTCTTGTTTGCTTCTTGAAAAATATCTTTTGGTGAATACTTATTCAAATTCTTTAGTAGACTCACAAGTTTCTATGATTTTGTTGGCCCATAAAGCGGCCTCACCTACAATGTGTGACATAATAAATTGAAGTTTACTGTATTCATTCCAGATGTGCAGGAATACATTTTGGAAACTTCATATAAAAAATCGTACTGACGTGTTTTACGGCCACTTCAGATTTGTAGTTTTATAAGTTTTTGCAAATAGTTTGCACGAAAATAATAAACTAAATAATAAAAAAATTATTAATAAGATTGTCTGAAAACCTTTTAGAAAAAAAAAAATGTTAGGTAGTGGTAGGTTCCAAACCAGTGACCTTCAGTGTCAGAGTCTATCGCATTGCCCATTACGCTATGGCTAACAATTATAAGTTATTCTTTAATCTCATACTATTCAGGGCCATTGTTAACTGATGCTAATATCGCATTTGTAGACACTAGATTATTATTTCTCGTATGAAGAAAGACGTGTTTTTGTTAATTCTTGAGTGTGTCATTGCTTTGAAATGACAACGTGTAAGTTACAATAAGAAAATCATCAAATACACAACGCAAGATGGCGTATGCCAGAGTTCTGAGCGAGTAATGTCACGTGACATCTGCAAATGGCTGGTCTTCGTTAATTCAATGGAGGGTGTCAAAACTCCGTTATTTTTGCAAATATCTCTCAAACGATACGAGATATGAAAACAACATAAGGGAACAAAGTTGTAGAGAATTTTCTTCTCTACTAATTCTGTTATTCTATTTTCGCGTCAGATGAACGGTTTATTTGTAATTAAAATTACATTACAAACGCTTTTCTTGGTATTACTAACGTATTTCTTGTCAGAAATATTTGAAAAAGCGAGGTTCTGGTCTCTGGTAGCCAACAATTATGTCCGTAAAATTTGAATTCGGTTGAACGGTTCGGCCTAAAAAGTGGAAACACGCTACAGACAGACAGACATCGTCAAATCGCCGTTATTTTTGCAAATATCTCTGCAACGATGCAAGATATGAAAAAAAACCATAATAGAGCGAAGTTGTAGAGAATTTTCCCCTCTACCAATTAGGTTATTCAATTTATGTGTCAGTTTGTTATTGTGTCAGTTAGTTTGTAATTACAATTATGTTACAAACAGCTTTTTTTGGTATTACTACCGTAGTTTTGGTCAGAAAAATTTGAATAAGGGAGGTTCCGGCTCTGGCGGCCTACAATTACGTCTGTGTAATTTGGTGCTGATCGGTTGAACGGTTTGTCTTAAAAAGAGGTAACACTTTATGGACAGACAGACAGACAGATGTAGCCGCTTCTTAGCATCATATTAAAATAAAATTAAAAATAACTGCTTGCACTTAATACACTTTAATCACGTCAAATACTAGAACAAAGAATAGAATGCAATAAACAACAGTAATTATATCATCATCAAAGAGAAATTAAAGTTCAGCATTAATGAAAATCTTTGCCGTCGTCCGTCTGCACTGTATGTCATTCAGCTTCATATTAATCTTGTTGTTCCCACACAGCCCCCTTCCGGTAGAGCGGAGCTCCAGGTATTCGTGGAAACTTGTAATGAATTTGCCGTCCTGTTCTTGTATACCGCACTGTTTGATTTCTTTCACTATGCATGTCATGTTCTGATTGTTGTTTTCTATTTGTTGCTTTGGGCATCTTCTGGCTATGTTGTCCAACTAAAGGTTTTTGATTGCCTTCTGTCTCTTCTCTTGACATTTCTTCCTTTAAAAGGTGCGCAGGTTTCACCCTGTCAATGGACACCATAACTTGTTTATTTTCTACTAGCTTATATGCCCGTGCTTCGCAACGGTTGTTAAAGAAGGTCCTGTGTATATCATGGTTCTTTGGGTTCCAGACGTAGGTCAGCAAAAAAACAATCCATGTTGGATCTCTCTGTCAATAAACTCAGTTCTCCTAGCCAAGATGTCAAATTTAAGTAGAAGTTTTTGTCGAAAACGATGAATGTTCATAAAGTTTTTCATACTAAGAATGAAATTAATTTACGTCCGTGCTTCGGAACAATGTAAATTCAATGTTAGGTTGTGTTCGTAAAGTACACATTGCAACAGCAGCGCCGAAAGCGGCTGGCATATTACATTTCTGAAAACGATATTGGATAAGTGCGAATATTGATTTGTAACAGTTTTCACAAATATCTTCTTGAATAGGAATTTGGAATGAATTGTAAGACTGTGTGAATCATGAGGCTCTATACAAAAGAGTTTCGCGTGAAAGAGCTGGTCATAATGAGATGTAACAACAACGGATGTATCTGATTCGGTAAAATTTTACTTTCTATCCTGGCGGCCTCGTGTTTTTATGTTGGCAACATCAATAACACGATATAAAATCGTTGCAAAGATGACCGAACCACATAGAGTGTAGATAAATACTGCTGTTCCTGCTGTATGCTTGATTTCACGACAAAATATTTGCGTGTCGCGCTATTGGCTATGACGATGTCACATGATTCTCGTTATTCGACATCTGTTGCCAACATTATCGCCGGCCGCGGTGGCCGAGGGCACTGAGGCGCTTCAGTCACGGTCTGCACGACCACTACGGTCGGGGGTTCGAATCCCCCCTCGGGCATGGATATTTGTGCCGTCCTAGTTCGTAAGTAGTTCATAAGTAGTTTGTAAGTTTAGGGACTGATGACCCCGTAGTTAAGTCCATAAGTTTTACAAACATTACGCCAACATTATCACAGGAGGCCGCCGGGATATGAGTAGGACTACGTCGCATAGTTTCACAGCAGAGGGTGTCGCGGCTATATCATTAATGTATGTCTGTGTTTCCACCAAGCTTCCACGACAGTGATCAATGTTCCGCGAGTATTTTTTATCTTTGAGTCTATCTGGATTTTTATCTTTGTTTTGTGTGTCTGTTCATAGTCGGTAATGTGTGGTTGACGGAAACATGTGATCTATTAAAAAAATGCGTATTTTATATTCCTCGTCGTTATTAAAGTCTGAAAGGACCGCATTGTCTGACGATTGAAAGAATAAACAGATTTTGACTCGTACCGTAAAGTTCGTAAGTCACAGAGTATATAGCTTTTCCTAAGAGTATTTATTGCATATTTTGCGAATTTTTGCTCGTCACACTCACCCATTGCTGCGCACCGCGACAAAACTCCCTTACTAACATCATTAGACCAAGGGCTATCTACCACCACAACCACGAGTGAGTGGCAATATGTGATCATGGAGAAAAGTCTGTCAGCACGTACACACACAAGCCTTTTATATATAGATATAGATTTGCAGTTTTATTGTACCGGTATGCTGATTGTGCTGTAGTACCTTGTATGGTCATGTATATGGTGGCTGTAATGGTGCTCTCACTGCATCAGTTCTTAACATTACATGTGAACATTCGTTCAAATCACGGTGTATAGATGTATTGCCATTTCTATGTTTAATCGGTGACTGCGGCCTTAGTTCTGCTAATTTAGCTCTTAGTCTTTTTAAGAAGTAGGGTAGGTCAGTCCTCTCTTTTCGTTCTTCAAAAAATTCACTAGGGAGTCGCAAGGTTTCCCCGTATACCAGTTCAGCAGTAGACGCCCCTAAGTCTGGCTTAAAAGCTGTGCGAAGGCCCAATAATACTAGCGGCAAGGCTGTTGACCAACTTTCTTTGTGGCACATCAATGCACTTTTCAAAGTCCGGTGCCATCGTTCCACCATTCCACTACTTTCCGGGTGATAGCTAGTTGTACGATGACGCCGGAACCCACAAATGTTTGCCAATTCAAGGAACAATTCTGATTCAAATAGTCTGCCTTGGTCAGTGGTGACACGTACCGGGCACCCGAATCGTGCTATCCATGATGACAAAAAATTTCGACTAATTGTTTCTGCTGAAATATCTTGCAGCGGAATTGCCTCTTCCCACCTTGTAAATCGATCAATTACTGTAAGGAGATAACGATACCCTTCAGACATGGGTAGTGGACCAACTAAATCGATGTGCACATGTTCAAAACGACCAGATGGTTCTTCAAAATGTCCCAAGGGTTTCTTTGTATGACGTCCAACCTTACAACGCTGACAAGCAAGGCAAGTCTGTGTCCACTTTCTACAATCTCTTTTGATTTGTGGCCAAACGAAACGATCAGTCAGCAATTTGATACCTGCCTTTTGTCCTGGATGAGCCAGGTTATGTATACTGTTAAAAACTTCTCTCCTTAAACTCTCGGGTGTAAAAGGCCGAGGTTTACCTTGAGAAACGTCACACCAAATTGTAATTTGTTCACCTTCAGGTCGTACTTCTTCCAGTTTCAAGCCTGTGGAGGGGTTTTGCCGAAAAGTATGAAGTTGTGCATCTTGCATTTGTTCTCTTGCTAATCTGTGATAATCTACCGTAGTTGTTATCATGGTGATTCGTGAAAATAGTCAGCGACAACATTTGCTGCTCCTTTAATATGACATATGTTGGTCGTGAACTGACTTATGTACTCCAACTGACGAAATTGTCTAGGTGACAAAGCATCTGTATGTTTAGAAAAAGCAAACGTGAGTGGTTTATGATCTGTGAACACAGTAAACGGTCTGGCTTCTATGTACGATCGGAAATGTTTTATTGATTCGTATAGTGCCAACAATTCACGATCGTATGCGTTCCAGTTTCTTTGAGCCTTTGTAAGTTTCTTTGAAAAAAAAAACCTAATGGTTGTAAATTTCCGTTTACTTGCTGATGCAGTGCCCCTCCGATCGCTTCTTGACTCGCGTCTACTACTAGAGATAGTTTTGCATTTCACACAGGGTGGGCCAACAGTATAGCTTGCTTGAGATTTGCTTTAATTTGTTCGAACGCTCGTTGCATTTCCGTCGTCCACTGTAGTTTTCTGTTGTTGTTACTATTTGGACCTGCTAATAATTCAGTGAGCGGTGCTTGTAACGCGGCCATCCCTGGTAAATGACGACGGTAAAAATTTATTACGCCAAGGAACTTTCGTAAATGCCGCAAATCTTTTGGTGGGGGCATCTTTTGTATTTGGTCAACTTTCTCGTCCAACGGACGTATGCCAGCAGCCGAGAGAATATGACCTAAATAGGTGACATTATCTCTTCGTAATGTGCACTTATCTTCATTCACAATGATCGAGTATAAATTAAGTCTATCAAAGACAGCTTTAAGATGCTTTTCGTAAAGTTCTGACGTCGCCGAAAACACCAAAATGTCATCTAGATATGCAAAAGTGAAGTTTAACCCTCTTAACACCTCGTCGATAAATCTTTGCCATGTTTGGGCTGCATTTTTTAGTCCGAATGCCATGCGTAAAAATTCAAAAAGGCCCAAAAGGTGTTGTAACTGCAGTCTTAGGTATGTCCACTTTAGCTACCGGTATCTGATGATACGCTTTTTGACAGTCAATAACACTGAAGAAATTCATGCCTGCTAGGACGTTCGTAAAATCACGAATATTTGGTATCGGGTATCGATCGGGAATTGATCGTGCGTTTAATTCTCTATAATCTCCACACGGCCTCCAACTACCATCTTTCTTTTTAACCATGTGTAAAGGTGAAGCCCAAGGGCTGTCTGATCTCCTTATCACTCCTGTGTCTAACATACGATTGAACTCAGCTTTTGCATCCATGAACTTATCTGGTGCTAATCTTCTCGGCCTGCAAGAAATTGGGGGGCCTGGTATTGTGTTTATACGATGCACTGTTTTGTATGGTACTAAATTTTGTACTGAAGCAGGTAGATATTTATTTTGATCTGCGCTAATCATTTGAATAGGTTTATATCCTTCAGTGCCGATATTTTTTAGATAACCAGATACAATTTTTTCTCCTTTCCTAAGCTGAGCCGTCCGAATATCTACACTGATGCTATTTGCATAAAGAAAATCTGCTCCTAAAATATGCTCTGACACTTCAGCTATAATAATGTCCATTTACAAACTGCATTAAATCCTAGGTCTAATTCTCTGACACAACTGCCATACGTTTGTATCGGCTGTTTGTTTGCTGCTGTGAGACTAATCAACGAATGTTCCCTACTTGTTCTACTCGACTGCACAGGTATGGTACTTACATCAGATCCAGTATCTACAAGATAATAACATGAAGTATTTACATCCTGAACGTAGAGCCGTCTGGACAAAGGTAAAAAAGAAATGTCTGTACTTACAATTATTTCCATGGTACGCACGGAAAATACATAATTGCAAGGAGGTCTACATTTAGCTGCTCGCTCACCAAATCTCCGGTGGTACCAACATAATTGGTCGATCTTCTCTTCTCCCCCATCTCGTACGCGTGTGTCCTTCCCCGACATCTTCCAGTTTTCAAACTGTTTTTGTAGTCCATCTAATTGTTCCTTTAACTGTAGGAAATGAGATTTTGTCTCCGGTTTACGTTCTTTGCTGATTGCTGCTGCTTCAAAGTGATCCGTCATTGATATTGCTTCCATCGACGCAAATGTGTCCGTTGTCTCGATCGTTGAGAAAACTCTGTCAGCTAATCGAAGAATATGGCTCATATCTTGACCGCCGTCTGCCGCTACAGCTGCTCTGACTGCCGAGGGAAGCTGTGACGCCCAAATGTAACGAAGCGTAACATTTGATAGGTCTTCCTCTGTTACTATACTTCTTAACTGTCGCCAGAATTCTGGCGGAGATCTGTCGCCTCGACGTTCGTTTCTCAGTACCTGATGTATCCGTTGATCTAGAGGTTTGCTGAGTCTGTCTACTAACAACTGTTTAAGGTGAGTATATTGTTGCGTCGACGGAGGGATTTTAATTACGTCTTCAACTATTGACGCAGCTCTGTAGTCCAAACCATTAACTGCTATCGCAAACTTCTCGTTATCGTCCGCAATTCCATTATGAACAAACGCTAGCTCTAACATGGAAAACCATAACTCCGGTTTGTCTGCAAGGAATTGCGGAGTGCGTACTTTCATGTGTGTTCTGGACCAATTCTTTTTATCTTCTCCACTGTCTGCGCACTCTGCCGCGCGTCTCTCGGAAATTCGTTGGGGCGAATTACTCTGTTGTCGTCTCATCTCGTTACGTAAATCTTACATTTGATTCCTTAACGTGTCTTGTAGCTGTGTTAAATCCAACACCTGGTTGCTACGTTCCACTCTACGTTGCGGCGAATTTACATCCTCCCGCGTATTTTCTTCTTCTTGTGCGTGTTCGTCAGTCTCTGGGGTCACCACATTGTAGCCGCTTCTTAGCATCATATTAAAATAAAATTAAAAATAACTGCTTGCACTTAATACACTTTAATCACGTCAAATACTAGAACAATGAATAGAATGCAAAAAACAACAGAAATTATATCATCATCAAAGAGAAATTAAAGTTCAGCATTAATGATAATCTTTGCCGTCGTCCGTCTGCACTGTACATCATTCAGCTTCATATTAATCTTGTTGTTCCCACACAGATATCCCAAAATCGCCATTATTTTTGCAAATATCTCTGAAACGATTTGAGATATGAAAAAAACATAAGAGAGCAAAGTTGTGGAGAATTTTGTCCTCTACAAATTCAGTTATTCAATTTGCGTGTGAGATGAATGGTTAAGCCGTTATTTTCATTTAAATTTCGAGCTGTCAAAAGACGATCCCAAAGGCCTACATTTAGTGTTACTATCGTAACCTAAAGAGGGCCAATAATGGAATATGTATCGTCCTTTTCTGACAAAAATGTCTGAAAATGTCGATTTTTTAAATAGTTCTGGATCTCTTCCGGAACATGTAAAATTTGTGAATCATGGTTACACGGCTCTCTATTGTTACATGCAACCAGACATCACGGCATATTACATCTGTTAGAATCTGCGCAATGAAATTTCGTAGTTCTGGATCCAGTAGGCGGTTGAGATATATTAATTTCTGCTTCAGACTCCGGAATATCATAAACATTAGAATCCAGTTCCGTGCGTATGTTAGGTTGGCACTGTTGTGTTTTCCGTGTCCAGACGGGTATACTTCTACTAAAATTTTGCCCGTTGTTGGAATGTTCTGGACGAACATGCTCCGAAATGTTTGCTTCATTTGGAGGGCTTACTTGATTATAATTACTGTTATTGCTATTAATATAATAATTATTAGACATATTGTTTAAATTTGATCTAAGTTCAGTTTCAGTCTTTTGTTTTATGACAGTAGCTTGATTATCGAGCCAATCCTGTACATTACAGTTGATTCCTTTGTCAAGATTCATGTAAGAAATTTTTTATTGTCTCATAAGCATTTGTCTGGAGGTTTTGGATTTTACTATTTGGTTCCTCGATTGTAGGTTGAGCTGTATTGTGGAAATCTTTAATTTTATTCACATCTGTTTGTAGTTCTTTCACCTTCAGGGGAACTTATTCTAATGATGTTTTAAAGTTTTCTACGTCTGTTCGTAGGTTTTTAAATTCTGCAATTAAGTGATTAGTTATCCTGTCCTGATGAGTATCTCACGCTTCAGTTTCGGCCTTTATGTGAGTGATGGTATTGTGGAGTTCTTGTTTTAAATGTTCTTTCTGTTTGCACTGTCCATCCAATCGATATTTTAAGAATTCGTAATTTTTACGAGTTTCTGCCCAGAGTTCGTTAATCGTTTCTTCCTGGCATTTGAATTGTTCATTTATTTGCCTGTAGTGTTTGTCTAGCTTTTTTGTCTATTCTTCCTGAACAAGTTGTAACTGTTTAGTCTGTTTATCGAATTTTTTAGTTAATTCTTGTGTTTGTTTAGCCTGTTCATCGAACTTTTTAGTTAATTCTTTTGTTTGTCTAGCCTGTTTTTCTAATTTTTGCAAAATCAATGCAAATGGATCTGCCATGGTGGCGGTATGGTTATTTGGATTCAAATTTTGCACTCGCGGATTTTCTGTTGTGAGCTCGTGACTTCACGATGTGCCTAGTTGTGGATTGAAATTTCCAATGAATGGACATAACAGCCTATCCTCCACATATTCTGGTTCAGAATAGTATTCCCGGTCTATTTCATTCCTCACATTCAAATTTTCTTGGGAACAAATCATAATTCGGTTTGTGGGTCCCATTTCTGATCTATGGGTGCGCCTAACCATACTATCATGGTTAAATTCTGTTAAGGACTGCACACTATCGCTATCACACAATTTAGAAAATGCAGGGAAAATTCTGTTAGACACAATCGTAATCTAAACACTTCAAAAAAAAAAAGTAAAAAATAAAAGAGTAAATATAACTACCTATTACCATACACTATTACAAACTATAAAACGAATATATTTTGCCTTGTGGAGTTCTGTACTAGTTTTCAATTAGTCTTTATTCTTCACATCACACGTATTTCTGCCTGACAATAAATCTATTGTCACAACACAGATGTAATTAAAAGTACTTCGTTCCACAAGGCAAAATATGGAGTAAACATGATGTCCTTACATTACACTTCCATAGTCAGTAGAACATAAATACCCCTTTTTTGCTCACAATCTCTTATTTTGTACTGAATTGTTCTATGTAATGCTCAGAACCATAAATATTATTAGGGGAAAGGGTTGTCGTTGGGACATTTTTTACATTTTAATTTTTTTATACTATGTTCTTTTTACAAGAAATTAGAAAATTTACCCCATCACAGGCATCAAATTTAGGTAATGTTGAACGAACAGCAGTTCATGCTAGCTCCAATATTTACACAATTACTCACCAATAAAGACTTTTGTCACACTTATCCCAAGGTATAACCTATGGTTTCACCTTCGGACAGTGGTGGTTTTACCTTGGGACACGGTGATGTATTTCAATTTCTTAGTTTTATGAATAAAAATCGTATTGGAATTTGGTAGTACATGTTTGTTAGTCCAAACACAAAAGTTATTTTCCCTTAAAAAAAGAGATGGTGGGAATAAAATATTAAATGAATGAAACCCATGACACATAACTGGAGCTGATAGTTCTTTCACTGTATTACAGTGAATAACAGTGCTGATTATCTCAACATTAGGGGATACAAAATGGGTCCTTTGCTTTCTTAAGAATTTCACAGTTACATTTTGTTCTTGGCTTCCTAAAACTTCTCCTGCATAGTAAACATGAGATCTGCCACTGATGTGAAATTTTACCAAGATGCAATTACCTTGAGAACAAGAAAGAGTTACTTTTCTAGATGGAAAGAAGGATGAGAAATCCTCTTCTTCAGTTGACAAATCAAATATGCTACCTCCAGAGCTACTACCAAGCTCGGGAATTTCTTCATCAAAATAAGTGGAAGATGAAAACTCCTTTGTCCGTTTAGTGGCTTCTTTCTTTGGGAAAGATTTCTTTTTCTTGTTTTCTTTTTTTTCCTGTCTTCAATTCCTTGTTTTTCTGGTGTTTCAGTGACAATCATACACAGAAGTGTCCCAAGGTAAAACCAAATATACAATAACAGAAAACAGAAACCTCACCTATGTACACATTTATATCTTTATAACATATGGTACCGATAGCTTACTCAAACAGTGCCCTACAACACTGTATTTAAGAAACATCAATAATGATGCTTAGCTTTAATTTATATCTTCTAAAGATAGTGGCTAAATATTACTTTCAAACACGAAAACTTGTAAAACTCCTCCTGAGATCTCAAACATCATCCAAATACAACATGGTCTCCTACTCCCTCTGAACATAGGCATGACAATTTTACTTCATAGTTCTTAAAGTTTCCACTAGAGTGCACTGCCTTTATTAAAAAGTGTCCCAAGGTAAAACCGTCCCAAGGCACAACCCTTTCCCCTATAACGAATCGGTCATGAAACAGAAAAATTATCAGGTTCGTACATATACATAATATCACATAAAATACACTGATAATTAATTATATCACAATATCTCACAGTAATTAAAAGTTTATTACAGATAATGACCTTTCTATTCAGTTCTGCAATGAGTCCACACGTCAGAGCAACAATTGTTCAGATTGTCCAAAATTTGTACTGTTTCATCCAGTTTTTCCTTTCAACAATCTTGATTGTGTTTTACATCTCTTTCTTGATCTCAGAGTGTTAGTCGTATTCTATGGTAGATTCTTCGTTGATCTTCCGGTATGAACTCTTGATGTCCGTTTCCTCAGTCTTCTGATTTTTTTCTTCTTCTTTAGTTGAGCCCCACATTCTAGGGCGCCAGTTTGTGACTTGGCTTGTGTTGATGTTGCATTTGGCTTCAGTATGTGACGACTTGTTTCCACGTTCTAGGGCAGTTTGTGACTTGTAAAGTTTGCTTGTAGCTTATGTTTTCTAAGGGGACTTTCACAGTTGGTAGAGAATGAATGGGTTCTAAATTTTATTTGTCATCCCAGTATTAAATTTAGGTTGGTAGGCCTGGTACTTCTTTCATAATGAATAAGATTTCTTGAATTTTTACACCGTAATATTGGTTCTTTGCATCTGTTGAAACTTAAAGCCTTTCAGCAATGCTTGAACATAAAATTCTGTCACTCAGGGGCTGATATTTAATAAACTGATATTTTGAATAATTAAGTCCTGGTAGTTCAGACAGTTTGAAGCCAGTCACAAAATATATTATTTATGCCTGATCTTTTCCTATCAAATTGTTCCTTGAATTATTCCTTAGTAAGATTTTATTCAAAAGCTCTCATAACCAAAACTGTTTTTCCACACACATATTAAATGATTTCTTACGAAAGTGAAAGATATTATCACAGGTTCATGTTTATATTAATCATGGACAATATCAGGGATCTAGATACTTGAATAACTGTTCGAGACACTTTTTAAAGTTTCACTGATTCTATATTCTGAAATTAACAGAGTTACAATCAAATCACTTTTCCAAAAAGCACTTCGAACGTTCACAATACGTGACTATATTTCATAAAAAGTCTCTTTACATGAAAGTCTCTGGATCGTATTACATTGTCCACTAACTACTTCTTCAAGATAAGGTTTTTAATGTCAATCCTTTAAATCCCCACAAAATACGTTAATTTTCACTAATATGAATTAGTCTATTAAAGGGAGGCAGAAATTTGTAATTCTTTCTTCCTAGCTTCTTCTGATCGAACGTCCAAAGATCTTGCAACACAATAGCGTATGATCTTGATACTAAAATTTATTGTAAGAAAAAAGTAATTTATTGGATCCCTTTCTAACTTGAAAAGATCCCCTTCTAATACTTTGAAAATAATTACTGAAACATAGCTAGCTACAGACAGATCTGAACTCGGAGGGAACTAAGCACAGAGAGAGCGAGTAACCCAACTGTGGGTACTATTTATAATAGCAAACTAACAAATGATCTCTGAAATATGAGGTGTTTTGCTACTCTTATTCCCTGGACATCACTATTCCGAACTACACTGATATAGTTTGAATTTACTAAAAATGGGAAAAATGCGAAATCTCTGACTCTTATAGAATAATAATGAAAATTAAAAAATGGTGATTCTAATGCTATATTCGTGATGCAGTGCTACAACACATGAATTAAATATAATAAAACAAGTAGCAATTGAAAATGGCTATGACACACATATGATACAGAAACTAAACAAGAAAATATGCAAACAGAAAAGGAAAGAGAAGACCACACATACAAGAAACCCTGAACAGCACAGAATTCAAAACAGGAATGAGGACCACTCACAGGACACAACTGAAAATAAAAAACCACCCACACACAAAGCAAACTGACACATACTCGCCTACAACAACAAACTAACTCACAGAATAGGCAACATATTTAGAAAACAGGGACTCCAAATAGGATACAGAACAGATAACACAACACAGAAAAAACTCCAAACACATGTCAGACCCACAGATAAATACAATGGTTCTGGCATATATGAACTCCCATGCAACTCCTGTCAGGCGGTGTACATAGGACAAACATGCAGAAATTTCAGAATCAGATACTCAGAACACCTCAGAGCTCTAAAAAGTACCAGCTCCCATAGGACTTTTACAGCTTTTACAGAACACTGAAACCTAGCCACAGCAAATACTATAAAATGACAACAGAAGAAAATTCCCACGTACAAAAGGCATTAACATAAGGTAAAAATATCATTACTGAATACTCTACACTATGCAATGGCACAATATTCAACACAATAAAGGAACTGTACAAAGAAACAACTCAAACAGATATTCGTTTCTGCGACACAAGAAGGCGAGAACAACTGAACATCATCTGGAGCAACTCCAAACACAACAAACCAACGTAACAGTGAAAGTGTAACATCTGTTAGCGACTTCACACACAACAACTCGTCGAAACAGTGGTAAGTGTTGTAAAAAGTGCACTAAAGTGTCGAAAATATGTTGTGATAAGTGTGGACGCATTTACCACAGAAGAGGTCAACAGTCCCCAATCACAACTGTATCAACATGAAATTTTCGAAATATTTGCGCGATTCCTATACACGTCTTCCTTAGTTAGAGAATACATTTCACTGTTTTCAAAAGCCTACATCCCTCAAAAACGTAATTTGTTTGCAGATAGCAGGCCATAAAGTACTGGAATGTTTCACACGGAAACGTAAAATGTATAAACGCCAGGTAAACCACATTTCTTACATTTTTCAACAATTTTTGCGTATCGTAAACTACAGTGTACATTGTGAATATTTTATACTTACAGATTTAATAAACATCCCACTGATAATGGAACAAAGATTCCGAAACATGTATGGGAATAAGTAAAAAAACATAATCGTTTGCGAAAAAAAAAAGTGGGGGGCAGACTCTTCCCCGTTTATTTAACTGCAAACAAGGAAAAACGAGTACTGCAAAACCAACATGATGATCTTTTCGTCGCCCAGCCAGGCATTTCCCGACAAGCTGTACAACAATACATGAACAACCTACTGAAACTACAAAAGACTAACGTTAACATACAGTTCAACAAAAATTTTCAATCTCGTATTGTAATACCTAATTATATAAAAATCTCTGTGAATGGCATGTCATCTGCAGCAAGAAGAGCAAAATGTAAAGCAGAGCTACTGTGGCTCAAACAGGAAAAGCTGACCCTTTCCCATTTATTGTATTGCACTAATAAACATGGGCACTAATGAGTAGCAACGGAGTGACATTGTTGCATATATGATCACAGATACACATTTCCAGCCATGCTTTTACATATAATAATAATTTCTGCAAATACCTACATCTTCATTAATCTTGTGATGATACATGGGGTAGCAATGAGGAATGTGAGGGGAGTGGGATAATTAATTTTCTTTTAATCTATAAGTCGTAACATTTTTCATTTTTGTAAATTTAATACGTTCCATATCCATGATTATTCTCCGGCTCTTGATAAAAAGATAACTGTATCAAATATTTCTCTGATTATTAAGAAGGTCTTTTGTTCAGAACATAGTGAAATAGCCTAGTTTTTCCTGTCTTCAGTCAATTGCAGATGTGTCGTACTGATGATGTACATAAAATACATTACTGCCAACTATGTTACTAAAATTTACAGAATGTGTTCGAAAGTTTATATCAATAGTGCTACATATGTGTGTACCTTCACATCATGTCATAAATGGAACTGCACAGGCCATTACAATAGAAGTTAAATATTGCTTCATGTTATGCTAGCAGGGAAGTGCTACAAGAGATAATACTTTCTTACAAAAAATAAAAGTGCTTCTCATAATATACCTGCCTTTTACCATACCATTTAACAAATCGAGTTTTACAGGCTCACCATTAACTAAGACTAGACCCATATTTTACCTTCATCGATGTTCAAAACTTAAAGCTAACAAGCTAACTTTCTTACACCTTAACAATGGGTTTATAGGCATAATCCACCTTAAGACAAATGGCTCAGTCGCTCTCAGAACAGCTTATGGTACAGGCCTGCACATATATGACTTGAGCCAACAGGGTCTTTCCTTACCATATATCTAGCATCCACAAAAACATTTTGGTGTGGCGCACATTTTACATTGGCTAAAGATCCGCAATGGAGCAAGTCAAACCACTAGCATATCTCGTTTCGCTACAAGCTCCAATCCACTCACAATAGCAAAAAAATACTGGACCACAGTAGACAATATGATGATAAAACTGGACCATATGGCAATAGCAGAATGAGAACTGGTTTAGTGACTGACGCCAAACAGCAGAGACACACAATTGATTCAGGAAATATGATATATCTAATGCTTACTTAATTCAACTATTCTCTGTGTGCTAAAGATTGCTTAGTTTGTGGCACACATTATGAATGTGCAAATCCCAGTCACATCATTGATATATCAATAAATCTGAGACACAAAAGCTAATAAATTATGTAAGAATATTCTTATAAGAGCTCAATATATGCCATTCAGGTCTAAATAAGAATGAAATGCCAAATTTACCAATATGATCACATACCCATCCCCATGAACCACAGACATTGTGGAGGTGGGGTGGCTTGCGTGCCTTAACGATGCAGATAGCCGAACCATAGGTGCAACTGCAGTGGAGGGGTATCTGTGGAGAGGCCAGACAAACGTGTGGTTCCTGAAGAGGGGCAGCAGTCTTTTCAGTAGTTACAAGAGCAACAGTCTGGATGACTGACTAAGCTGGCCTTGTAACATCAGCTAACATGGCTTTGCCATTCAGTTACTGCAAACGGCTGAAAGCAAGGGAAAACTACAGTCGTTACTTCTCCCGAGGACATGCAGCTCTACGGTATGACTACAAGATGATGGTGTCTTCTTGGGTGAAATATTCCGGAGGTAAAATAGTCCCCCATTCGGATCTCTGGGCAGGGACTACTCAGGAGGATGTAGTCACCAAGGGAAACAAAACAGGCATTCTATGGGTAGGAGCATGGAATGTTATAACCCTTAATCGCGTAGGTAAACTAGAAAATTTCAAAAGAGAAATGGATAGGTGAAAGTTAGATATGGTAGGGATTAGTGAAGTTCGGTGGCAGGATAAACAGGATATCTGGCCAGGTGAGTACAGGGTTATCAATACAAAATCAGTTGTTGGTAACACATGAGTACGTCTGATAATAATAAGAAAATAGGGCCATGGTGGAGTAGCCGAGCGGTCTAAAGCATCTCGCTGCGGAGCGCACGGTTGCTCGACGTGGAGGTTCGAGTCCTCCCTGGAGCATGGGTGTGTGTTGTGACGAGACTGCTCACCCCCTCATCTCACTGTTATCGTGTGATACCGTCTGCCTGGTCCTCCCATCTCAATGTTACCGTTCGATACCGTCTGCATTGGATCCGAAATAGTGTGGTTCAATAGTGATACATTTTGCGTGTGAAGTTAAAAACGATATAGCCAGCCTAGGAATCAGTGTAGGACAGTGTCTCGATGATGCTGTGATTAAAACAAGTGATAGATCTCATTAATTAAGAGATTTGTATAAGACGTTTCCAGACAGTTCTATAAACAATACTTTTGTCATTGAATGTTATTTCAATAAATAGACAGACGAATGGTAAAAACTTTTGTATCTACATAAAGACATTAAAATAAATAGCACTATATATATTAGGCTCATAAACAAGTTGTGTTGACCAGCTAATTGTGTTATTTCGATTATTACATTAATTATGAATATTGAATTCTTTGTATATATTGACTGATGCGAGATTTGGAGTATATTTTGTAAATGGCCATGAGATTTGATAGTTCAATATATGTTAGGAACATCTGTGATGTACTTGTTAACAAATTAATTGACATTTAAGATCGCACTTTGTTGTCAACAGAAAGATCGGAGATTTCGTCTTAAAAATATATATCAAGAACTCATGCGGAAAACCAGTACTAAGCAAAGAGGGGAAAGCTAAACTGTGGAAGGATTATATAGAGGGCCTATACATAGGAAAGGAACTTGAAGGCAGTATTCTAGAAATGGAAGACGAAGTGGAGGAAGATGACATAGGAGATATGATACTGCGAGAAGAATTTGACAGAGCGCTGAAGGACTTGAGTCGAAACAAGGCCCCTGGAGTAGATGATATTCCTCCTGAACTGCTGATATTGTTAGGAGAGCCAGTCATGAAAAAATTGTATCACCAGGTATCCAAGATGTATGAGACAGGGGCAATACATTCCGACTTCAAGAAGAATATTGTAACTCCTATTCCAAAGAAAGCAAGTGCAGACAAGTGTGAAAATTACAGAACTATCAGTTTAATAAGTCATGGGTGCAAAATACTAACACGAATTATTTACAGACGAATGGAAAAACTTGTGGAATCCGGCCTCGGGGAAGATTAGTTTGGATTTAGGAGAAATGTAGGAACACGGGAGGCAATACTCACATTACGACTTATCTTAGAAGGTAGGCTAAGGAAGGGCAAAGCTACGTTTTTGGCACTGGAATACACTCTTCCAAATTTTGAAGGTATCAGGGGTAAAATATAGGGAGTGAAGAGTTATAGTCATCCTATACAAAAACCAGACACCGGTTATTAGAGTCGAAGGGAAAGAATGGGATGCAGAGGTTGGGAAGGGAGTAAGACAGGGTTGTAGCCTTTCCCCAATGTTGTTCAATCTGTACATTGAGCAAGCAGTGAAGGGATGGAAGGATATATTTGGAGAGGGAATTAAAGTTCAGGGAGAAGAAATACAAAGTTTGCGGTTTGCCGATGACATACTAATTTTGTCAGAGACGCCAAAGGACCTGGAAGTGCAATTGAATGGAATGGACAGTATCTTGAAAGGAAGATGGACATTATAACATTACAGGATCGATGGTCGAGCGCAGTGTTGCGGGATCGATATTCAACTATTTGAATATTGATGACCATATAATCGATAGGCAAAAGGAAACAGCTCGGTTGTATTAATGCGCCACATCCTATGATAAAAAAAAAAGGTGTATGTAGCGCGGGACTCGAAAACGGGTGCTCGCGGTCTTTTCCGTTGGGGCTGTTGTGTTGGTGTGTGAACACGAATTAAAAAGAATGTCTTAAAATTGGTGATTTTCTTTTCTTTTGGCCACACCACCTGCATATAACTGAATATTTATATCAACGCTAACGCTGACCTGATGTTGCATTTCCCCTAGCGAGTGGAAAGCAATACAGGTTTTGCTGATTTTGTAAATCGCGACGGTTAGTGTTAGAAAATGGGGGCTCGTGTCCGGGATTTCTGAATCATAGCACAAGGCCCGAAGGCAGTGTTGGTTGTGGCCAGAAACAGTGAAAAGAATAGTTTCGGCGTTTCGAAAAATCAACGTTTCGGCGTTTCATCGGAAGACGGCGGGAGGACCAAGCAGTGGACGACCACGGGTGCAGCGGCCCGTTTGAATACAGCATCCGTGCGGCCTACGCGTCTACGGCAGTTTCCGACGCGGCAGCAGTTTCCTGGTGCTACACATCGCGCAGCGGAGAAAGAAGACATTATGAGTTAAGTAAATCTACAGTTACGTGTGGCGTAAAGAATTTTTTTTAGTGTTATAAATTTCGGGTTTTCGATCTCTTTGTTACAATGGGGGAACCAACGAATGAGATTCAAAGTGATGCGGAGTCAAATGAAGAAAATGTCATTCTTCCAATTGACATTATTGATGTAGATGCACTAAAAGTAATTTTAAATTCTCTCAATCAACTGTAGAAAAGCGTAAATGACGTTCAAAGCAGAGTGCAAGCGCAGGATGCACAATTAAAAGCTCAAGGGAACCTAATGAATGACAAGTTAGAAGTAGTTAAAAGTAGCATGGAAGAAATGAAAGCCAGTATTCAGTCTGTGGAGGAGAAATTAAATAAAGGGCTATCAGAAATGGAAGACAAGCTAAGATCGGAAATAGATCAGAATAAACAAGAATGCGGTATATTAAATGCCGAGGTAAGGGATGAAATTGTTAAGCTGGAAGAAAAATGCACAACCGAAAGATTCAAATTGGCACAAAGGTTGAAAGAGGAACTGTAAAAGGGTCATTTAGGGATACTGAAGAATGTTAGTGAAGTAGATAACAAAGTGACTAAATTAACTGTTAATGTCGATACCTTGATTTCAAAGAAAATTGAAATTATAGAGTCAAAGGTTGCTATTATGGAACAAGGACAGGTAGGCAATATCAAAAACATGCTGCCCATAAATTTAAACAATTTAAAATGTTTTTGTAATGACGGAAAATACCACCCAGCTGACTTTGTTGCTTGTTGCAGAGATCGTTTTGTAGATGGAATGAGTGATTTGCAAAAGATTAAAATAATGAAGGGGGCATTGGAAGGAGAAGCTTTGTTGTGGGCAAACCAAAATCAAAATAGTTTTGTCACCTATAAAGCGTTTGAGAAAGGTTTTTAAACCAAATACTGGGGAGAGGTAAAACAGTCACGAATACAAAATGATTTTTTAATTGGGTATATGTATAAACCAGGAAGGGAAAATATGAGAGATTTTTGTGTAAGGGAGGTAGAAAAGTTGGCATCCTTAAGACAAGCCATTGGGGCCATTAGTTATCATTTCCACCTTAAAGAGAAGATTGCCAGAAAATATTCAATGGGATCTGATAAATGCTCCAGGAGATAATGTAGATTCATTTATTGATTATGTAGGTACTATGGATAATGCTTTGTCATATAGAAACAGAAAAAATTTCCAAAATGACAGGAATAATGATTGGGTGGATAGGAGAAATGGTAGAGAAGACAACATAAATTTTGACAGAGATGCCAGACATGATGGTATGAGAAATTGGGAATCGCATGGTAGACGGAATTACAATAGGACACAGCATGATCATGTTGAAGGCCCAGCTGGGGGGTCAGACCGACCTCACAATCGGGGAAACTAAAAAGTATCCCATCTGAGATCCGAGGTGGGATAAACACGGACAATGCTTGGAAAAGAACCAAGAGAGGGAGGCTGACTAGGGAACAAAGGAGTGGGCAGTTTAATTCATTCCATATGGAGAGAAAGTGAATTTTGGGGAGAGGTGTTTGAATGTGCTGGAAAGAAAAGAAAAAAGGGAAATAAATTCCAAGACAGGGTTATAAATGAGAATATCAGTGACTTGTTTCTGTGGTCTGAATCAAGTGTTGGAATGAATGATTCAGATGTGCTGGATAACAAAGATGCTAGTTTAAAATTTGAGTATGATAATGTTTTTTCTTCTAACAGTGTTACTGCTAATGCAAATATTGAATGTGTGTGTGTTGATACAGATGTGCAATCATGGTGCTAATTTTTCTTCTGGTGATGTTGCAAGTGATGTTTCTAATGTTGTTAATGCTAATGTGCAGTGTGAAAAGCACCAACTACATGAATTTGTTGATGTTGATAATACAGAGGTTGGAATAGACAGGGTAGCAGAAGATCTGCTTGATAATATTGAAGGTGAGAGTGGTGTTACAAAAGGCTTTTCCGAACTCAATATTGGGTACAGTGTTCCAGATGTTGTGGTAGCAAGTGATAGTTCAGAAGTGGGTATTGTGTATAATAAAAGTGCTGTTGATTAACTTTTTGTTCAAATATTGATGATAGGAGCTATAGTGAAAGGGAGGTATTAACAGGCTTATCTTATGCAAATAGCAAGGCAGAGCTAGCAAATGGTAATGATGTGAGTAGAAACTGTAAACATAGTGGAATTTCATGTTTCTGGGTACCAAAGAGGGGGATGGATGAAGTCGGTGAGGAATTTGTAAATTTAGTCAACAGCTTGGAGCAGCAGGAACAGAATTGCCACCCACAGATATTGAGGCACAGTGGAGAAGAAATTTATTGTGTAGGAAATGTAATAGGTACAAAATTATTTGATACTACTGAGAAACCTGTTGAGGAGCCCAAAAGGATTGAGAGCAATAATTTGCAGAGTGTTGTAACTACAGCAGGGGCAATAAGCAATAGAGATGAAAATGACAGAGCAGAATGTGTTAACATGTTGTGCTGACCCTAACATTAGCAATGAAGCAATGAATGATAGGAGTGGGGAGTTTAGTTTATCGACTATACAAGGTATGGATGATTTTGAGAGCATAGAGAAGGATTTGCTTGAAGAAGAACATTTGAAAAGTAACAGTGTAGTAAAATTGCAACCAAAAATTAAAGTAATTATTGAGGGGTTTGAAATTGAAGCACTGTTGGATTCTGGCAGTGAGATTAGTGGATGTTTTATGAGCATCTGAAGACTATTACACAAGTAATGGAATTGCCAGTTGTCGGACTGCGGATTAAAGGCGCAACAAATAGGTTAAGCAAGCCTATTAGGACACAGGTAATGCTGTGTTTTAAGTTAGGTGATACACAGTTTTGTCACAACTGTATTGTTGTACCGGACTTAGGCATGAATCTGATAATCGGCATGGATTGGCTAAATGGTGTAGGAGCTGTGCTAGATTGTAAAAGAAAACAATTAAGGATAGAAGACAGTGGTGCTACAGTAGTTGTTTTTCCTTTATTGTGATTTCAATCCCCCTAAAAAAAAGGGGCGGGCCGGCAGCGCTCACTGGCGCTCTTCAGCCTACAGAAATAAAAAATTACAGCGGAGAACATAAAAACACAAAGGAGATAAAATTTTGGAGATAATACAGACATAAAACGGAGATTTAAAATGGAGATAAAACAAAGTACATAAAATGGAGGAACACAGTGGTGACATAAAACACTTGGAACGACGAAAGTGGTGAATAAAAACAGTTGCTCGAATGTCAGTGGCACACACACAGTTAAAAATGAGCATAGGGCGGCGGCCATATTGAGACCGTCCGATATTTGGAGTTAAAACAAAAAACACAACACACACTCAGAGAGATACACAAGTGAAAACTGACGGTGTCGGCTGCGGGTTGGCCGTCCACTGTTGTAAAATAAAACAATGTAACTAAAACACACCACACTTGTCGAAGCACAAGGGAGGTGGGGCACTGAGAGCATTTAAGATGTGGTGTGGGGGGGAAGAGGGATAAAAGGATAGGGAGAGGGTGGGGAGGGGCCACAGAGCCGGTAGGGAAGGGACGGGGGGGATGGTGTCCCAGGAAGCCACGGGGAAGAAGGATAGGGGAGGGCAGTAAGAGGAGAATCCGGAGGGACGGGGGACGGAGGAGGGGAGAAGGGAAAGGAAGGGAGGGATAGTCGGGGCCCTCAGGGAGAGAAGGGGGAGAGGGAGCAAGGAGAAGGATCACAGCTGGTATGAAGGGTAGATGTCAGGTCGGAGGGCATCATCCGGGAGGGGGAGGGTACGGAAATTGCCACGAGAAAGGATCTGGAGGGTGGACAAGTGGAGAGCAGGGGGAATACAGTGGTGGAGGCGCGGCAATGTACCAGGTGCAGTGAGGAGGGGATGGACTAGAGGATTAGGCGGATCTGATTTGCGGGATATGTAACGGAGTCGGAGATTTTCAATGAAGAGGACGAGTCTGGGGAAAGGAATGAGATCATAGAGGATCCGTGTGGCGGAGGGGGGATAAAGGGGGATATGGAAGGCTAGGCGGAGGGCATGGCGTTCCAGTATCTCCAGAGATTTGTAGAAGGATGGGGGAGTGGAGATCCAGGCGGGATGGGCGACACAGAGGACAGGGCGGATGAGGGATTTGTAGGTATAGAGGATGGTAGAAGGGTTGAGGCCCCATGTTCGGCCAAGAAGGAGTTTGAGGAGGCGGGGGCGGGCTTTTTCTTGGATAGCGCGTAGATGGGGAGTCCAGGAGAGGGTGCGATCAATAGTGAGGCCCAGGTACTTTAGGGTAGGGGTGAGACGAATGGGACGGTTATGGGGCGTCAGATAAAAATCTCAGGGACGGAAGGAACGGGTTGTAGGACCTACGATGATTGCCTGGGTTTTGGTAGGATTTATAGACAGGAGCCACTGGTTGCACCAAGCGGCAAAGAGGTCAAGGTGTTCTTGGAGCAGGCGGTTGGAATGGGCAAGGGTGGGAGCTAAGGCAAGGAAAGCGGTGTCGTCAGCATATTGGAAAAGGTGTACAGGAGGGGCAGGCTTAGGCATATCCGAGGTATACAGGAGGTACAGGAGGGGAGAAAGGACAGAGCCTTGGGGCACACCAGCAGAGGGATAAAAAAGACGGGAGTCGGTGTTGTGTATGGTAACATAGGTGGGGCGGTTGGAGAGGAAGGAGGCAATGACCCGGTCGAGGTTGATGGGTAGAGCATAGGTTTGGAGTTTGAAGAGCAGGCCAGAGTGCCAGACCTGATCGTAGGCCCGTTCGAGGTCTAAGGACACAAATATGGCGGCACGACGGGAATTTAGCTGGAGGGAAAGGAGTTGCGTAAGTCGAAGGAGTTGGTCGTCAGTAGAGAAGGAAGGACGAAAGCCACATTGGGTGTCTGGGAGAAAGTGGTGGAGGTGGAGGTGGTGATGGATGCGACAGGACAGAATGGATTCGAAGACCTTGCTGAACACAGGGGTGAGGCAAATCGGGCGGTAGGAGGAGGCATCAGAAGGGGGTTTGTTGGGTTTGAGGAACATGAGGACTCGGGAGATTTTCCACAGGCGGGGGAAGCAGCCAGTATAGAGGACGGTGGTATAGAGGGAAGCAGGAGTGGTGAGGAAAGGGAGGGGACATTCTTTAAGGTGGCGGTATGTGATGTGATCGTGTGCCGGGAGCCGTGTTGCGTTTGGGGCGCAGTATCAATTGTATGTCGTGTGCAGTTATAGGGGTGTTAATGTCTGATGGGGTGATGTGGTCCAGGTAATGGAAGCCGGGAGCCAGGGGTGGGAAGGAGACATCGGTTTTTTCATGGACATCTGGGAACAAGGAATAATCAAAGTTAGGATTGTCAGGGATGGAGAAGACATCAGAGAGGAAAGAGGCAAAATGGTTAGCTTTACTGGCATTATCAGGAAGGGGCTGGTCAAGGTGGAGGAGAGGGTACGTGGGCATAGGTTTCGATCCAGTGAGGCAGTGGATGGCGTTCCAATACCGGGACGAGTTGATTGGGAGGTGGGCATTAAGCCGTGTCACTGTCTGATGCCAGTCCCGGCGTTTTTTGGCAGACAGGAAGCTGCGCACATGTCGCTGGAGTTGCCGGTGGCGGAGGAGTGTATCCCGGTCACGGGTTCACAGGAAGGAGCGGTACAGGCGGCGGGATTCCCGCAGAAGAAGGACTGCCCGTGGAGGGAGTGTGGGTTGGTGTGGCTGGACAGCTTTGGTAGGGATGTGGGAATGGATAGCATCAGACAAGGTCTGCTGAAGGAAGGAGGCAGCTTGGTCGATATCATCGGGAGAGTGGAGGGGGAGAGGGTGGCTTTCGACCTGATGGGTGATGGAGAGGCGAAAGGCATCCCAGTCTGCTCTGGAGTAGTCATGGACGAGTTTAGGAGGTGGAGGCGGGCGAGGATTCTGTGGGCGATGGACATTGTGTGTGAGGGTGAGGAGAACAGGGTCGTGATCACTGCCTATGGGGTCAAGAACGTCGGCGGTGATGCTCCCAAGGAGATTGGGAGAGACCATGACGACATCATGGGTGGTGTTTCTACAGGGTCGGGTGTGGCGTGGGAGCGGGACAATGTCACCATTGATGGTAGGAATGAACTGATGCCATCGACGGAGTTCGGCAGGAGTGCGGGAGTGGATATTGAGGTCAGCTGCGACCATGTAGGTAGTGAAGGTGCTATCGATGTGAGCAAGGAAGTCATAAGGGATGGGAACATGGGAGCGGACATAAATAGTAGCACAGGTGACAGTGAGGGAAGGGAGGAAGAGGGTGTGGATGAGATGTTCATATGGGATGTTGAGGAGGGGATGTGGCCAAACCGGGTGGTGTCGGAGATGGCCGAAAGCTACTCCACCTCATGCAGGTGGATGGGGAGAGTCGTGACGGTGTAGGATATAGGGTGTGGTACTGACATGTATGTGAGGAAGGAGGAAGGTTTCGTTGAGGAGAAAGGCATCAACGCGGTGTTGGTTTAAGGTGTTCATCAGGAGGAGCTTATTGGTGGGAAGGGAGCTTTTGGTGTACAGGATGTTAAATCGTTGCTGCGTTATAATGAGGTTGAAAGGTGGGTAGAAGGAGAGGAAAAGGGAGCGGGTGTTGGGACTAAACTAGGGTGTGAGGGCGGTCGGTTCGGGAGAAGGTGAAGTGGATGTGATTTTGGGAGGTCGTAGCCTTAAAATCAAGGTTGAAGAGGGAGCGAGCGGACAGGGAGACTTGGTGGAGGGTGTGAGGGCGCTGTAAAGGGTGGATATTTTGGAGGACAATAGTGAGGAACCGGATGATGTCCTCTGCTGTGGGGGGAGGGCATAAGGAGTTATTGGCAGGGATTGGGGGATCAGTGGGACGGACAGGGACGGTGAATTCTTCTTTGGTGGGAGGGGGGCGGGACTTACATTTGTAAGAGTATGTGGGGTGTGCCCCACCGCAGGTGTTACAGGTGATGTGAAATAATGTGGAGAAGCACCTTGGTTCGGAACCCACGTTGAACTGTAGGTCCCCCTATAACTGGCTGGGTAAGTCAGTTCGAAGGTCGGAGGAAGGCAACGGCATACCACCTCCAAACACGACCATGCCTAGTAAAGCACTGTGGTGTTCAAACCAATCTTCGGATTGTTGACTGCTTTACCTTTACCTTTATAAATATGAAACCACATGAACCATTTATGCGGAAATCATACCATATAGCTATTGCTCTAAGGAAAGCAGTTGAAACTGAACTTGAGAGAATGCTGCAACTAGGGATAATAGAAAGAAGCAATAGCCAATATAATAATCCTCTAGTTATTGTTAGAAAGAAAGATAAATCAGTGAGGTTAGTGTTAGATGCTAGATAGCTGAACACCATAATCTGTAGGGAAACTGATCATCCATAAAATGTGGATGATCTTCTTTATAGATTCCACCATGCCGAAATAATGTCGAGTGTTGACCTCACTGCTGGATTCTGGCAAATTCCACTAGCAAAGAAGAGTAGGCAATATACTGCTTTCTTGTATGGAGGTAGATGCTACCAATTTAAAGTAGTTCCATTTGGCCTGAATATATCTGTGGCAATTTTTATAAGGGCATTAGATCATGTTTTAGGTAGGGAACTAATGAGCAGATTGACAATATATGTTGATGCTATCTTGTTGGCATCTGTTGACTGGGAAAGTCACTACCATTTACTAACGGAAGTTTTAAGTGCTCTTAGAGAGGGTGGCATGAAGCTTAAACTAAGCAAGTGTGAGTTCGCAAGAAAAGAAATAGAATTCTTGGGACACATTATCACACCTAGTGGAAAGAGACCAAAGAGTGACAGGTTAGAGGCTATATCTAAGTGCCCAATCCCAAATAACAGGAAGCAGTTAAAATCATTTCTCGGAATGTGTAACTTTTATCGGAAGTTTATCAGCAATCAAAGCTTGAATTCGCCCAACCTAACAAAGTTATTGAAGAAACATGCTACTTGGATGTGGACAGATGACTGTACAAAGGATTTTCAGGAAATAAAGGACAGTTTGAGGACAGTGGGTTGCTGTAGCATCCAGATCCAACATTGCCTTACTGTTTGTACACTGACAGCAGTGGCTAAGGTCTGGGAGTTGCACTATTGCAGAAGAAGATGGTAAATGGACATGAGGAACTGAGGATCATAGCCTTTGCATCAAGAATACTTTCCAAACATGAGCGGAGCTATGGGGTCACCCAAAAGGAATTGTTAGCAATTGTGTGGGCATTCACAAAGTTTAGGAATTACTTAATGGGTCATGAAGTGGTAGTTTACACTGACCATAAAGCACTGAGCTATTTGCAGGAATGTAGATTGTTGAATGACAGACTAATGAGGTGGGCCATGTTGTTGCAGCAGTTTAATTATAGCACTGAGTATATAAAGGGAACTGACAATGTTGTGGCTGACTCTTTGTCGAGACTACCGGTGGAGAATGGGGATATTTTAGAAGAGGAGGAGGGTAATAAAGAATTTAAAATGTTATACATTGAGGGTTTACCGAGTGAAAAAAAAATCAGGGGTATATGTAGGGATATCAGAAAATCACAAGATCAGGATCCCAAACTACAACAAATAAAGAGACGGCTGAGAAACACAGCGGAGGAAATTTTGGATAAATACAACAAAATACAAAAGGGAATTTTGTTCAGAAGGGGAAACGATTAAAGCAATGAATGGAAATTATGTTTTCCAGACGAGTATGTCACTGATTTAATTGAGCATGCGCACTTAAGTTATGGACACTCTGGACCCCAAAAGTGTATTGAGATAATAAGGGAAAAGGCAGTGTTCAATAATATGGTCAGACGAGTACGGAAACAACTTGAAAGCTGTGATGTCTGTCAGAGGGTTAAGGTTAGCCAATCACATAGCCAGGGATACATGCAATGTATAATACCAGAGTCTGTCAGAGAGTTGGTAGCGATTGATCTTTTTGGACCGTTACCAACTGGAAGAGGTGGATGCAAATATATTTTTGTAATTGTTGATTTATTTAGTAATTTCATTAAACTGTATCCAATCAAGCGAGCAACTAGTAAGAGTTTGATTTCCAAGTTCATGCATGATTATTTCCCTTCAATTGGGGTACCAAAGGCAATTCTAAATGGCTCCCAATTCACAAGCAATGATTGGAAAAGGTTTATAGAGACTGCTGGGATAAAGCATATTAGAATATCAGTGTATCATCCATCAAGCAATCCTGCCAAGCGATACATGAGAGAACTCGGAAGGCTCTGCAGGACAAATTATAGCAATAAACATAGCTCTTGGGTGCAATATCTAAAAGATTTTGAAAAGGTAATGAACATTGTTAGGCTTAGCTCAACAGGGCTTTCACCGTGGGAGGTGGAATTCAACACTAAGCCATCAAATATCAAAACATGTTGATTTTCCCCCACAGAAAGAGATGACGAGGGATGAGTTGGAAACATTTATAAGAGACAACATGGAAAGAAAAGCAATGCAAAGAAAGCAAAGACATGACAAAAAAGTGGAGGTGACAGAAATAAAGGTGCGGGACCTGGTATTAGTATGAACAAAGGAGAAGTCGAGTGAGCTCAGCAAGGAGACAAAGAAATTTTTTGAATTGTATTATGGATCGTTTGAGGTAATGTCAATCCCACATCCAAATGCATACCTTTTAGTTCGCCCACAGACAAACAAAATACTTGGACTGCGAAATATAAATGAAATAAAGTTGTACAAAGGGGTGAAAAAAAAACAATGGACAAGGTTGAACTGTGTATGTGTATTCTAAATGATATTTGGGGTATTTTGCGAAGGGAACTGATATTGTAATTGTAGTGATATAAATATTGAACATTTTACGTGAAATTTATGCGTGTATGTTAGAATAGTCCTACTCTTGAGTGAATTTGTTTGTATTCGTGTAAAAATAATTTCATTTGTGTAAGGATATTTATATTTTATTTATTTAGGGATTATGATTATTTGTTTGAGGTTTGGGGGTAGAGTTTTCCTTTTTTTGTTGTTGAAAATATCACATTGGGAAATTTTAGGCATTTTTCATGTTGGCTTAATAATAGAATCCCAACCCAAATCTCAAATTAGTGATTTGGCATTTAATCTGCTTGACTGTGTAGCTAACATAAAATTCTTCATATGAAGCTTATTCATGTATCTTAGCTTGTTTCACATTATGGGTATAAGTGTCTCTCTCTCTCTCTCTCTCTCTCTCTCTCTCTCTCTCTCTCTCTCTGTGTGTGTGTGTGTGTGTGTGTGTGTGTGTGTGTGTGTGTGAATGGAGAATGGGCCACAAACTGAAACTGATGCTGAACTCATTTCTTCTAGGCAGTCAATCTTGCTAATTGAGGCAGAAGGAGTGCTTCGAGTGTCAGTGAAGTGGACACCCATCTGAACATGTCGCTTGGCTTGTTGGACGAGAGGGAACTGGAGTAACCCCATGTATCAGTGAGTGTTCAGAGTGATGTGAAAAGTGGAAAAGTGAAAGCAAAACCAGAGATTTTGCTTTGTCAGGAAACTGACAACAATGCTGTATTTTACTGTGTGCAAGGTTTCTTAGACAACACTCAAGTGAGCTATAACTGTAATTAATTGTGAAAATGTTGGACACTTATATATGTTTAGGGGGTCCATTTGTCACATGGAAGTGATGACCAAGTATGATCTATCTGCTTAGTAATTATTAGCTATTTGTTTGCAAAGTATGCACTTATTATTCTTCAATTTTTGTATTGCAATATTGATTATAACATGCTTTCATCTTGAGGTTATTTTAATTGAGTTTAACTATAAATATTATTAAATACTTTCATGATTTGATTAATTTGTTTCATACTTCATTATTGCGAGATTCTGATATAGTTGTAAATAATGTTCCATTTGCCTATTTCCTTGCTAAATGTGCTCTGATTATTTTTCAAATTTTGTATTGGAATATTGACTATAATTTGTTTTCACTTTGAGGTTATTTTATTCAGTTTATTCATAAATATTGTCAAATATTGCCGTGGATTGATAAATTTGTTTCATTAATTCATTATCAAGAGATTTTGATCTTCATGACAATTTGACCAAAATATCTGGGGAATAATATAACGTTACAGGATCGATGGTCGAGCGTAGTGTTGCGGGATCGATATTCAACTATTTGAATATCGATGACCATATAATCGATAGGGAAAAGGAAACAGCTCGGTTGTATTAATGCGCCACATCATATGATAAAAATATTGTAAAATAATCAGAAAATAATTGGAGATTGTTAATCGCAAGCGGATTTGGCACATTTATATACATTTTAGACCTATGCAATACTTTTAAGAATGTTAAATTGTATTATTTAATGTGGGAACTATTTTATGTAAAAAAAAAAAAAAAAAAAAAAAAAAAAAAAAAAAAAAAAGGTGTATGTAGCGCGGGACTCGAAAACGGATGCTCGTGGTCTTTTCTGTTGTGGCTGTTGGTGTGTGAACACGAATTAAAAAGTATGTCTTAAAATTGGTGATTTTCTTTTCTTTTGGCCACACCACGTGCATATAACTGAATATTTATATCAACACTAACGCTGACCTGATGTTGCATTTCCCCTAGCGAGTCGAAAGCAATACAAGTTTTGCTGATTTTGTAAATCGCAACGGTTAGTGTTAGAACATTAACAAGAGTAAAACGAATGTAATGTCAACAAAAATCAGGCGATGCTGAAGGCATTAGATTAGGTACTGAGACAATAAAAGTAGTTGTTATTTGGGTAGCATCTGATGGCCGAAGTAAAGAAGATATAAAATGCAGAATGGAGATGGGGAGAAAAGGGTTTCTAAAGAAGTGAAACTTGTTAACATCCAATATTAATTTAAATGTTATGAAGTCCTTTCTGAAAGCATTTGTCTGGAGTGTAGCATTATATGGGAGTGAAACGTGGACGATAAGGAGTTCAGACAAAAAGATTATAGAAGCTTTTGAAATGTGGTGCTACAGACGAACGATGAAGGGAGAAAACGACTAAGAGAAGAGATAGATTGGTTGGACACATTCTGAGACATCAAGGAATTGTCAACTTAGCATTAGAAGGAAGTGTATGGGGTAAAATCGTAGAGGAAGACCGAGGGACGAATACAGTAAGCAGATTCAAAAGGATGTAGGTTGCCGAATGTCATCTCAGATGAAGAGACTTGCAGAGGACAGGGTACTGTGGAGAGCTGCATCAAACGAGTCTGCGGACTGAAGACCACAGCAACAACGATTACATACGTCTTAAAATGATAGCTGAAGTAGCTATTCCCTACTTTAGAGCAAGCGACTTATGCTCTCTACCAACCTTACCTCGTAACAGCATTGTACACTGTAGACATCGTCAATGTTTTGTTGATTTGTGCTTGTTATTGATTATTGTCTTCCACTGTGTTATTTGCTAAAATAAGTGCACATACCCCGACGACTTCTTTTAGAAAAAGGAAGACTGTCGGAGAGTGCTATGAAGAATATTAATTCCGATTGTTATTCAGTTACGACAAAAAAAGGGGGGGCAGTAAGCGTTGCTACACCTACTTAATACGTCCCTTTAAAATATTAGTATTTTTTAGATATACGCTCCAGTTTGCTATTACTCAAACATTAAAGTGATAATTTCATGTTCCATCTGTGTTCCATTCCATGTTCCCTTACATGTTGTTTCTTTTAAAGCCATTAAGCTATAGACTGTAAGCTGGCAGTATTTGGAGAAAGAGGTGGGGCTTGTTCTAACAGCCAATGTGCTATGAGCTGAATGCAAGCTTCAGGTTCAGCTCCCAACATTCTCCGTTCAGGGGCCCCATTTAATTGCGTGATCTGTACCATTTCCGCAACCTAGGTAGAACACGTGCTCTTCGATGACGTAGATATGATCTGTAGTACCTTACGGGCTGTCACACTGGCCTTTATAACTTCACCACAAAAGTGTACAAAGAATAAAAACCAAGTGAAGACAAGGAAACCACCCACCCTTCACCCTGAAGTCTGGATCGTCACTGACGATTGTACTTCACTCAACCATGAGAAAAAGAAAGTTAATTTAACAGAAAAATTTATAGTGTTTATGATATCCGGTATAAAACTTCAAAAAATAAATTTTCTTTTGCAAAATTTTAAATCACAATGTAGCTGACGACATTACAATATTATTGAAATGTGGACATAAAGTTTTATTTTCACTTCTTGATCCAGTGAAGATTAGATACTACGAATTAAAAAGTAAAATAAGTTACCCTATTGTTACTGCTAGTTGCTTTTCTGCCGAAATGCTTTTTCTGAAATTTGATTGTTTTTCAGTGTCCCCACAAATCATCTCCAGTACGTAAGAGTACATGAACAGAGAGACATTCAGTACCACTTTTCTGGTTGTTTATTTATTTTAGCCATCCACAGACGTTTCAAAATTTATGGATGTTGTCAGTTCATTTACATATTTATACAGTTTTTGTTACCTCTATTTCATTTACATTCACAACAAGTTTTTTTGTTACATCTAGTTTAACATTGTGAGACATATGTTGTTTACAATCATTTGTAATCCTTATAAAATATTACATATGCCCAACATTGTAAGACAAACTGTTTACAAACTTTTATTACTAAGGTATTCACTTACAGTGTAAAAACAGTGTTCCTGCAACTGAGGACAGAGCATATGGTTGCCCAACTCGCCAAGTACTTCCCGAGACTGATTTGCTTCACTAACGTGCATTCTGCGTTTTTTTTAGCAGTGAATGTCCCAGTGCAGCACTCGTTTCTAAGAACACCAGCATGAAGTGTCTGGATCCATACTACAAGGACTTTGATCCAGTCATACAAGTGACAGAGAAGGTCAGGCGCAGACAGCACCGTCTTCTAGGCGTGTTGGCGCTGAGCGACCGAGGTGGCATCTGGCAGCCACTGTCGGTGCCATTGTGAACGTAGGCGATGTCGCCAGATGGCAAAGTGCTACACTGCCCTGGCCTACTACAAAACAGCCTGCTTTGCTGCCATCGTCGGCAATGTTAGGCAGCCTGAAACACAAACGTTTTCTGTTACATTGCTAAATTGAAAGCATAACATAAAACGATAGGCCGGAATAACATCTCCTGAATGGTATTAGTTACTTATTTTTAGTTTGTTTACTGCTTTTCTACAACTGGCCTCGCAAGTCTATAGTTTGTGAAGACAATACATTGTATCTTGGAGTGTTTGTGGTAATGTCGCCTACATAAAATAAAATGACGAGTTGTATAAAAACTCCCTCCACGGGCTGTCCTCCTACGGGAATCCTGCCGCCTGTACCGCTCCTTCCTCCTAACCCGTGACTGGGATACACTCCTCCGCCACCGGCAACTGCAGCGACATGTGAGCAGCCTCCTGACTGCCAAAAACGCCGGGACTGGCATCAGACAGTGACACGGCTTAATTCCCACCTCCCCGTCAACTCGTCCTGGTATTGGAACGCCTTCCACCGGCTCACTAGATCGAAACCTATGCCTACGTACCGTCTCCTCCAACTTGACCAGCCTCTTTCCTCTCTGATGTCTTCTCCATCCTTGACAATCCCAACTTTGATTATTCCTGGTTCCATTATCTGAACCATATCCACCCATCTGACATTAGCACCCCCATCACTGCACACGACATACAATTGATACTCCACACCAAACACAACATGACTCCCGCCACCTCAAGGAATGTCCCTTTCCTCACCACTCTTGCTTCCCTGTATACCACCATCCTCTACACTGGCTGCTAACCCCGCCTGTGGAAAATCTCCAGAGTCTTCATGTTCCTCAAACCCAACAAACCCCCCTCTGATGCCTCCTCCTACCGCCCCATTTGCCTCACCCCAGTGTTCAGCAAGGTCTTCGAATCCATCCTGTCCCGTCACATCCATCACCACCTCCAACTCCATCACCTTCTCTCAGACACCCAATGTGGCTTTCGTCCTTCCTTCTCCACTGATGACCAACTCCTTTGACCTATGCAACTCCTTTCCCTCCAGCTAAATTCCCGTCATGCTGCCATCTTTGTGTCCTTAGACCTCAAACGGGCCTACGATCGGGTCTGACACTCTGGCCTGCTCTTCAAACTCCAAACCTATGCTCTTCCCGTCAATCTCGTCTGGGTCATTGCCTCCTTTCTCTCCAACTGCCCCACCTATGTTACCGTCCACAATACTGAATCCCGTCTTTTCTGTCCCTCTACTGGTTGTCCCAAGGCTCTGTCCTTTCTCCCCTCCTGTATCTCCTGTATAACTCTGATATGCCTAAACCTGCCCCTCCGGTACACCTCTTCCAATATGCTGATGACACCGCTTACCTTGCCTTAGCTCCCACCCTCGCCTGTTCCAACCGCTTGCTCCAAAAACACCTTGACCTCTTTGCTGCTTGGTGCAACCAATGGCTCCTGTCTATAAATCATACCAAAACCCAGGCGATCATCATAGGTCATACTACCCCTTTCTTTCGTCCCCGAGATTTTTATCTGACCCTCCATATCGCCCCATCCGCCTCACCCCTACCCTAACGTACCTGGGCATCACTATTGATTGCACCCTCTCCTGGACTCCCTATCTGCGCACTATCCAAGAAAAAGCCCACTCCCGCCTCCACCTCCTCAAAATCCTTGTTGCCAAACGTGGGGCCTCAACCCTTCTACCATCCTCTATACCTACAAATCTCTCATCCGTCCTATCCTCTGTATCGCCCATCCAGCCTGGATCTCCGCTCCCCCATCCTTTTACAAATCTCTGGAGATACTAGAGCGCCATGCCCTCCGCCTCGCCTTCCGAATCCCCCTTTATCTCCCCTCCCCCACATGGATCCTCTATGATCTAAATCCTTTCCCCCGACTCGTTCTCTTTATTGAACATCTCCGCCTCCGTTACATATCCCGCAAATCAGATCCATCTAATCCTCAGTCCATCCCCTCCTCTCTGCACCTGGTCCATTGCTGCGCCTCCACCACTGTACTCCCCCTTCTCTCCACTTGTCCACCCTCCAGATCCTTTCCTATGGTAACTTCCATACCCTCCCCCTCCTGGATGATGCTCTCTGACCTGACATCTACCCTTCATACCAGCTGTGATCCTTCCCCTTGCTCCCTCACCACCTTCTCTCCCTAAGGCCCCGACTATCCCTCCCTTCCCGTCCCTTCTTCCCTCCTCATTCCCCCAACTGTCCATCCGGATCCTCCTCTTAGCACCCTCCTTCTTCCCGGTGGCTTCCTGGGACATCATCCCCCCTGTCCCTTCCCCACCAGCCCTGTGGCTCCTCCTGTCCATCTCCTCTCATCCCCTTTCCCCCCACACCACATCTTCAATGCTGTCAGTGCTCCACCATCTATGGAACCTTCTCTGTGCTTCCATGTGAGTGCTTCAACAAGTGTGGTGCGTTTTAGCTACATTGTTTTATTTTACAACAGTGGACAGCCAACACGCAGCCGACACCGTCAGTTTATCTTGTGTATTTCTCCGAGTCTGTGTTTTGTTTTATGTTTTAACTCCACAATAGTGGATGGTCTCACCATAGCCGTCACCCTATGCTCATTTTAATTGTGTGTGTGCCACTGACCTCCAAGCAGCTGTTTTTATTCACCATTTTCGCCATTCCAAATCTTTTATGTCACCTCCATTTTTCTCCATTTTATGTACGTTGTTTTATCTCCATTTTACATCTCCGTTTTATATATGTGTTATCTCCAAATTTTATCTCCTTTGTGTTTTTATGTTTCTCCTCTGTCAAATTTTATTTCTGTAGGCTGATGAGCGCCAGTGAGCGCTGCCGGCCCACCCCTTTTTAGGGAAATTGAAATCACAGTAAAGTAAAATATATATATAAAAGCCACGCCGTCCGTATCCCCCTTTATCCCCCCTCTCCCATGCAAATCCTCTATGATCTCATTTCTTTCCCCCGAGTCATTCTCTTTATGAACATCTCCGCCTCCATTACATATCCCGCAAATGAGATCTGCCTAATCCTCTAGTCCATCCCCTCTTCTCTGCACCTGGTACATTGCCACGCCTCCACCACTGTATTCCCCCTGCTCTCCACTTGTCCACCCTCCGGATCCTTTTCCCGTGGCAATTTCTGTATCCTCCCCCTCCCGAATGATGCCCTCTGACCTGACTTCTACCCTTCATACCAGCTGTGATCCTTCTCCTTGCTCCCTCTCCCCCTTCTCTCCCTGAGGGCCCCATCTATCCCTCCCTTCCCAGCCCCTCTACCCTCCTCATTCCACCCAGCTGTTCCTCTGGATCCTCCTCTTACCGCCTCCCCTTTCCTTCTTTCCCGTGGCTTCCTGGGACATCATCCTCCCCGTCCCTTCCCCACCGGCCCCTTGGCTCCTCCCCACTCTCTCCCTCTCCTCTCATCCCCTTTCCCCCCACACCATAGTCTGATTTCTTGTCCTATTTCTCACCCCATCCTGACAGGCTTCCATAGGGGCGACACTTAGTTTTCCTGCCCATTGCCATTAGATTTGTAGTAACCTTGGTTCCTATCATTTCTTCCTTGTCTGTTCTTATAATCCGTACTTCCACCTTGCTGTCTACTTCGGTTCTCATGACTATCTTCTTGGTGATTATCTCTTCTGTCTCTTCCATGATGGTCTTCTTGGTACCGGTTTCTCTCTCTTTCTCTCTCATAACTTCTGTCTAATCTTCCAACAAATCTTAAGAAGTCCTCAACTGAATCGTCAGGTCCACAATCTAATGCTTGCTGTATTCTACCTGGTAATCTTCTACGTGGGGTGTCCACCAATGTTATTTCATCTAAAGGTGAGTCAAGATGCACTAATTTTCTGATTTCAGCCTCACAAAAGTCCCTCATACTGCCATAACTTTCCCTGTACTTTCCCCATGCAAGAAATCACTCCTTACTCCTTACTCTAGCCTGCTTGCTTTTGGACCAGAATTTATTCAAAAAACACCTCTCAAACTCACTATAATACATATCCTCTGTATCTAACTGATTGACCCATGTATAAGCATCATTGTCCAAAAATCTCATTACAAATTTAATTTTTATTGCATCGGTCATTTCTACAGTGAAGTTGCCAGAGCAATGATGTAAAATGTCGTTAGGATGGATTTCCCTTCCCCAGGATACGTCTTAATTACTACATTTGCCCAATTAAAACCACCACGGATCGACATTTTGCTATTTACTACACTTTCTTGCAATAAACTGACCCTTTGACTGAGGTTATACACATCCTTCTTAATAACACCTTCAGCATTTGACACACTTTCACTAATTTTATTTTCTAATGACACTTTAACTTCCTGAATTTCAGTTTTTCTAATTTTATTTTCCTGTTCAAAATAGTTTTCTACAGTACTAATTTTGTTTTCAAGTTCAGACTCAACAATACTGATTTTACTTTCTACTACAGTCACAGGAGTGTCCAGCTGTTAATGTCCTAACTTAATTGCCCTTCCAAGATCATATCTTTGTTTCCTGATTTCGTCAACTGCCCTGTTTGTTTCGTTCAACTGAGACTTTAAATCTGCTAAACTGCCATCTATCTTCCTCTCAGATCGTCCTTAACTGCCATCAATTCCTTTTTAATTTCATGATTTCCCTTGTCAATACGTTCAGTTAATTGTTCTGTTAATCGATTTAACAACTCTATAAAACCTGGTGACGCAAGAATTATTTCTTCACTATTTGATACATCGCTACGAGGTGTACTGTACATCACATTCTGATCTGACATGCCTACACTAGATTTCCTATTCTCAGTTGACATCGTCTTTTACAGTGCCAAACAACCCAGACTACAAATACAAATTAATAAGCGCTGCTGTACTTATTGTTATTCAGTGTCCAGCGATGTGACGATCCGGACCCAAGCATCCAATTTCCAGGTTAAGTGCTCCGTTTTTCTTTGCCGTATAATTCAAGATTCACATCCTCCTTGGTTTTTCCAACATCGATTACATATATCCAAACATACTTCTCCTGGAACACAAACACTCTGTAGACACTGTATATGACGCAATCCCAGCTATGCCCCACCATTTGAAACATTTACATGCTATTTAAGTAATTACAGTTTATTCTACCAATACTCAGTTTTTCAACATTTCGATGTATGGGGATTCTGCTCGCTGCAACATTATTCTCCTGGGGCGTCGTGGTAGAAATAAATGCTCGGTATGTACAATTTTTCACTTCTTCTTTAATTTGAAACCAAACTGCTTCTCCACCAAAACATTACAAATTTTAAAGTTGCGTACAACAACAACAACACAGACTGACATAGATTCCAAAGCACTTTGCGAAAGCCAGAACTTGAACTCCCCCACACAAGGCGGTGAGGCAAATATATAACATCGGCAATAATGACGTTACATTATGCATTGTTCATAACAATTGAATATACTAATTTACATTTAACAAACACACACAAAGAAAACATTTCATGTACACAAAAATAATCGCAATATAAGATGAAAACTATACAACAATAATTTTACATGGCGCACGTATTTTTAAGACGAAATTTCCGATCTTTCTGTTGACAACAAAGTGCGATGTTAAATGTCAATTAATTTGTTAATGAGTACATCATACATGTTCCTAACATATATTGAACTATGAAATATCTTGTCCATTCCCAAAATATACTCCAAATCTTACGTCAATCAATATATACAAAGAATAACTATATTCAAATCTCGACTATTCCTTAATTAACACAATTAGCTGGTCAACACAACTTGTTTATGAGCCTAACATATATACAATGCTATTTATTTTAATGACTTTATGTAGATACAACAGTTTTTACCATTTGTCTGTCTATTTATTGAAATAACATACAATGACAAAACTATTGTTTATAGAACTGTCTGGAAATGTCTTATACAAATCTCTTAATTAATGAAATCTATCACTTGTTTTAATCACAGTATCACCGAGACACTGTGCTACACTGATTCCTAGGCTGGCTATTTCTTTTTTACCTTCACACACAACATGTATCACTAATGAACAACACGATTCCGGGTCCAACGCAGACGGTATTGTACGGTAACATTGAGATGAGAGGGCCAGTAGTATCATCACAATATGCTGCCATCAAATCTATAAACACAACCCCTGTTGCTAGTCGTTCCTGTAACCCACCTTCAATGAACTGAGTTAGGTTGAGAGCTTGGTACAAGATTTGCAGGTCGAAATCCTGCTTGCTCTTTTATTAGGGTTGTGAGGTGAAAGATCAGGGTGAGAGTTTAAATAGGGAAAAATTAATTTTTTTAAACTCACAACCACCTACTGCGCACCAAATTCCTAAACATGCAAAAACACTGGAACTGTGATCGCTACTGTTTGACTCGTTTTCTAGGGGATGATATCACACGTTTGCAGCTTTTCTTCCCTGCATATAACTAACAAAAAAATTAATTTTAAACTCAAGAAATGGGTGTACTCACTACTATTTTTGAAAACACGTGAAAGTTCACTTTATGTTGTTTATTACACCATATTAAAACCCTGTGGCTGATACGTCTGTACGTCGACTCATTTACTTGATAAAGTTATAGCTCGTGAGCCCCCAGACAAAATGAAGATTTGTCGCAAATTGTTTTTACACCAAGTGCCTGTCTCAAACACCGGTTATGTTCATGCCTATGTGGGGAAACGTGTTACATTAACAAAACACAGTCACTTTAATTCAATGCGATGCACACCTTGTTCCACCGGCTAAATATTTTCATCACACAGTAGCACTCTATTCAACTTGGTGCTGATTAAAACTGTTACTAGCCAACAAGCTTAAACTTTCTGTACCACAAAGTACTTCTGTCAGGTATCTTCCAAGATGAGAAACAGAATGTAGGCACTCCGATATACTTGGTGCAGTCTACGATGAGCAACTACACCTGGCGATTGCCGCACGAAATGCTATAGTCTCCACCTGGAGATCCACACGCCGACCGTGCGGAACGCCGCCGCGCCCGGCCAGCTACACACCACTCACTCACGATTCACTACCTGGGCCACGTGGCCACGTGTGCTCGCCAAAAGCCCACACTGCCGGGGTTTTTCCCTACGTCATCAACTTCCCCAAGTGAGCTGTTCTAACCGACTAGCCAACATACAGCGCTCAGCCAATACATTTCTAAAACCTTACTTACAATCAAAATAATTACACTACACATGAAACAAATGTCTTCTTAGGTTTTTATATTGGTATGAACATCCTTTGCACTATTTATTATAATTGTGCAATTTCTTATATCACAGATAAGTGTTTTAACTGAATATTTCAAGATAAAATACACAAGATTAATTGAAAATAAAATATATATTATTTTTATAAACAAACATTGCCATGCTAGTTATGTAACTGTCTTGTATTCATTGGTAATTTATTACTTTTCATATAATGAAATTATGTTTACAGTGTCAAACATATTACATATCAGCTAATATATTTTTACAAGAAAATTCAAATGACCCCTCAGTCATCTCTGTATTACACTTAGTTTAAATTTAACCATATACATTTGTTTAAGATTTGTTGTATGCGTAAGTTTTAGCTTGTACCACAGACATATTGGGTATGAAATTGTTTATTGGTCAACAGTCTGTTTTGTAGTGAGGGCCTTAAAGGTTCCTAACTGCATCACACTACTTTAAATGCAAGTAGTATTAGAATATTTTATTTCGTGCTGTGAACTGCACTGCGTCTGGCACTCGCCATTGACCCTCTCTTCCCTCACTGGAAACGAGCCTGGAAAATCCTAAGCTGGAACAAGCCACCAAAGTCGGCCTGCTCGCCGACCTCCCTTCAGCTACAAGCACACAGCAAATCTCAATGTGGAGAATTTCTACCTATGGCATAACTATAAATGTTGTCACCCAACTGTGTACATACATTGCTACCATAATTAATAAGATTAAAATTGTGTAACATTTGGTGCATTGGCATGGTCAAAGTTTTCAGTGAACTTCATACTGTTTAATTATCAAATGCTATTAATTACCAATATTTGTAATCGGATGTAATCTCACATTACCGTCACTTGCGCCATCAAAACCATGTGCAGGATGGAGCACGTATCACCAAAAATTAATAGTTTCAAATGAGCAAAATTTAAAATTACAAAATTATTGAATTGGATTGACTCAAACACTGTACCAATTATGACCTCAACTAATGCAAAAACAACAAGGCAGTGAGAAAATTTCTCAATATTTGCATCATTAAGAGCACTTATAAATTAATACAATAATTATTAAAGTCTGTCCATATTTTTAAGAAAAGAATTCCTTATAACTAATTACATCCATGAAATTTATGTGTGCCACACAGGGTGCCCTCAATCAGATCACTGAATCTGCTTAGTATCAATATTTCAAACAGCCTATAGGTTAAACACAACAGAGAGATTGGCCGATAGCTCTTAGGATGTTCCTGGTCCTTAACAGACTCAAGAATTGCAATTACTTTGGCCTGCCTCCAGAATTTAGGGATTTGACCAGTTGTCTAAAAGCTTTTCATAAACTCCAGCAACCATAATTTAGCGTGAACACCAAGATGTATTCGCTGTTCATTTTTAATATAGTATATACCTGCAGCCTTCCCGATCTTCAGACTTTTCATTGCTTCGTCCAGTTCTGATAATGTAAATGGGTCATATTGTGAATTATTATTTTCTTCTTGGGAAGTATTTAGTTTATTTGAATGCCCCAATTTTAATCTGTGTTGTATTTTACCATTTTTCAGCAACTGGGAGGCTATTTGGTTTTCAGTAACGGCTACAAAGTCTGGTGTACATGTAGATGCACCATCTAGCTTTTTGAGTAGTCTCCATGCTTTCCTGCTACTGTGGGTCATGTTAATGTTTTCTACTGTGTGTTGCTACTTCTGGTTTCTATTTTCAATCATTGTTGTTATGAATTCTTCACCGGCCTCAGTTGTTTCTGGGGCGAACGGGTTGGCATCATAGAGATGACAATACATTTCGTACTTCTCTTTTGTATCTTTGTTGCAGACTGGGACATATGAATTTCTGCATTCTCTCGGTATACTCTGCTGTGCACAGTATTTTAAAGCATTCACAAAACCACTGTAGTTTTCTGAAAGAGATTGCAGTGATGAAAGTTTGTTGTCAATTCCTTTTGAGAACGCTTTCCAGTTAGCGTTTTGGAAAAAAAAAAAAAAAAATGTTTCGGAGAGGAAATTCTGTTGGTTGAATCACGGGGTTCATTTTGCAGAGTATTGGTCGGTGCTGGGATTCAAGACGAGCTTTTGGCTTATGTTTGCAACGCTGTTGCTAGTGAAACATAGATCTGGACTACAGCCTCTTTTCCATCTGCCACTGTTAAACGATGGAGGCTGTTTTGGATCGTGTATCAGATAAAGCTTGTTCAAAAAATGTTCAAATGTTTGTTAAGCTTATGGGACTTAACTACGGGGTCATCAGTCCCTAAACTTACAAGCTACTTATGAACCACTTACGAACTAGGACGGCACAAATATCCATGCCCGAGGGGGGATTCGAACCCCCGACCATAAAGCTTGTTGTTTTCAACGCACTGTTACACTAGTTCTCCATCTCTGTTAGTTTGCGTATATCCCCAGGCCACATTGTGACTGTTGAAGTCTCCCATTATTATGTCTGGTACCTCCTTGCTCTTCCCCAGGTGTGCACTGAACTGGTATGGTATGCTGGTGGGCTTATATACGGAGTGTATGTTTATGTTACCCAGACTTACGGAAACAATTTCCACACCATTCTGTTGAAGTCTCCCATTATTATGTCTGGTACCTCCTTGCTCTTCCCCAGGTGTGCACTGAACTGGTATGGTATGCTGGTGGGCTTATATACGGAGTGTATGTTTATGTTACCCAGACTTACGGAAACAATTTCCACACCATTCTGATAACTAGTTCTACCTTCTGTTACTTTGGTGTCATTCTTCACGAAAATTGCACTTCCATATTGGTTATGAGGAATCTCTTTAATTAGCTGCATACCAGGTATTCTAATTAATAAAAGAAGGTGGTGATTCTCCTTGGTACACTAAACAGGAACAGCAACGGAAAAGGCATGCTAAATTTAAACGAACACAAAATCCCCAGGATTGGTGATCCTACACAGAAGCTCGAAATTTAGGGAGGACTTCAATGCGAGATGCCTACAATACTTATGACAACGAAACTCTTTCCCGAAATTTGACTGAAAACCCAAAGAGATTTTGGTCAGATGTTAAATATATTAGGGGCAAAACGCAAACAATACCCTCACTACGTGATAGTAATCGCGATCCTGCCGATGACAGCGCTACTAAAGCAGAGTTACTAAACATAGCTTTTAGAAACTCATTCAACAAAGAAGACGAAATCAATATCCCAGATTTCGAATTAAAGCCGTAATGAGTAACGTAGAAGTAGATATCATTGGAGTATTGAAGCAACTAAAATCACTTAACATGAACAAGTCTTCTGGTCCCATTAGATTTCTATCTAATTATGCTGAAGCGATAGCTCCTTACTTAACAGCTATATACAACCGCTCTCTCAAAGAAGGCTCTGTACCAAAATATTGGAACGTTGCACAGGTCATACCTATACTGGTATTCAAGAAAGGCAGTAGGAGTAACCCATTAAACTACACGCCTATTTCATTGACTTCAATTTGCAGCAGGGTTTTGGAACATATCCTGTATTCAAATATTATGAATTATCTCGAACAGAATGATCTATTGGCCCAAGGTCAACATGGATTTAGAAAATATCGTTCATGCGAAACACAACTAGCTCTTTACTCACACGAAGTGATGTGTGCTATCGACAAGGGTTCGCAAATTGATTCCGTATTCCTCGATTTCCAGAAGGCTTTTGACACCGTACGGCTTTTAATCAAAATGCGTGGTTACGGTATATCGCCCCAAATTTGCGACTGGATAGGGGATTTCCTCTCAGAGAGGACACAGTGCGCAGAAATCGATGGTAAGGCATCGACTAAAACAGAGGTGATATCGGGCGTTCCTCATGGTAGTGTTATTGGTCCTCGGCTGTTCCTTATTTACATAAACGATATAGGGGAAAGTCTAAGTAGCTCTCTCAGGTTGTTTGCAGATGACGCCGTCATTTACCGTCTTGTAGAATCATCTGAAGATCAAAACCAACTGCAGAACGATCTGAATAAGATATCAGTATGGTGCAGAAATTGGCAGTTGACTCTAGATAATGAGAACTGTGAAGTCGTCCACATGAGTACGAAAAGAAATCCGTTAAACTTTGCTTACAAGATAAATCGAGCAAAAGTGAAGGCCGAAAACTCCACAGAAAACCTAGGAATTACTGTTACTTCAGACTTAAACTGGAAACAACATGTAGATAATGTCGTGGGAAAGGCGAACCAAAGACTGCGTTTTATTGACAGAACCCTTAGAAGATGCAACAGAACTATTAAAGAGGCTGCATACACTACGCTTGTCCGTCCTTTTTTGGAGTATTGCTGTCCAGTGTGGGATCCTTATCAGGTGGGTTTGACGGAGGACATTGAAAGATTCCATAGAAGAACAGCTCGTTTCGTATTGTCACGATACAGGGAGGCAGCGTTACGGAAGTGATACAGGATCTGGGACGGGAATCATTACAACGGCGCTTATCGCTGCTGCGTGGGCTACTTACGGAACTACAATCGCCAACATTCTCCTCCGAATGCGAAAATATATTGTTGACTCCCACCTACATAGGTAGAAATGATCATCAGAAAAAAATACGAGAAATCAGAGCCCAAACAGAGAGATTCAGGTGTTCATTCTTCCCGCGCGCTCTTCGATAATGGAATGGGAGATAAAATAGTATAACGGTGGTTCGATGAACCCTCTGCCAGCTGCTTAAACATGATTTGCAGAGTATCCCACGTAGATGTAGATGTAGATTCTTGGCCTTACGGAGTCCGGCTCTCTGTGCGTTTTCTGAAGGCGCAGAACATCGCACCTATAATCCTTGCACATATTTCAAATAAGCTCTTCTTTTGCATTGGACAAACCTTCTGTATTGAATGAGATAATTGTCAGTGTTGGTTCTGAAAAGAGCCTTTTGTGATCTCTCATTTTCCGCACACTCATAAGGTTTATAGTCGCTGAGTAGAAAGATTAGCGGCAGGCTGCCGTTCCCCAGGGGACGCCCGAGTGGAAATTTCTCTCTTCGTAGAGGTTCTTTCTGTGTCTCCCTGGATTGTAGTGACTGTCATTAATGAGACGTGGCCACAAATAGCAACATCTGGGCACTAAAGATACATTAAAGTGTCAATGAACTGCAATTCTATGTGTCGCCTACATCATTTGTAGCAGATTAGTTTTGCCCCATGATATTTCAGCCAGCCGTAACCGAGTGTGCCGATCAACAAGAACTTCAAGAGGCACCGAACTACGACCCGGCTTCGATATAACTAATCGTTTGCGATTTGTAGTTTTATCTGCATTGTGAAATATAGGCACAATCATATAAAAAATTCTGATGCTTCTGCCAATATTTCATTTTGCAACCAGAACTAAACACCAAACGTTCTTGATCGATTGGAGTTTTGACACAGTGTTTCACTGGAATACATCCATGGTTGTGTATCCTCTTTTTAATATGTTTGCAAAACGTGTAGCGAATAGGTATAACTTGAAGAATATGTTGTAGCTTACGTAATAGAATCAGTGATATTTGCCTCTTTTTACATTTTTCATAATCATTCAGCATTCACATCTCTTGACAATTTACTGTAGCATGAGAAGGAAAAACTACGCTATGGTCGCTCCAAATGTCCAACGTAAACTTTTCTAACACTGGCTGCCGTGGCTACATGTACATGTTATACTGTGATATCAGTACAGAAACAGGGATTAAACACACTGAGGATTGTAAAATATTGTACCCATTGCGCTGCATCATACTCTGTAGAACAAAGCATCCACTAAAACCGTCTATGCTTAAACCAGTTTCAAAAATATGGTAGAGTTGGAAAGTCAAAGAGAAAATATAATTTGCTAAGAGTAATCATTGATCCGTATTTCGCCTTATATTCTTCAAACCAGTAGATACCTATCTGATCAGTATAAAACCGCGCTTAAAACCATCATCGGGTATAAATTAGTAACTCTACAAAGTTAGAAACCTTTCCGTCCTGCGGTTCAGATGTGATAAGCGTACACCGAACATTCACATTTATATATAACTAGCTGAAAACCCGGCGTTGCCCGGGTATTTATTTATTCCTGCCTTTAGTTAGTACTTCTCCTATCCCTTCTCTCTCTGTCCATCTCCCTTTTTTCAATATCATTATCGGAGAATATATAAGAAATATGACGTTTTCCTTTTTCGAGGCAAATTGTCTGAATGTGATCTATTAAAAATAGATGTACTGTTGCAATATGTGTGAAGTAACGCAATGCACATTTATCTACGAAGTTTAAATAACAATTAATGTAATTAATTTCACTCATTTTTGAGGAAACGTCGCTGATAAAGTGGAACTGAAAAATATTGTTATCAGATTGCAGAAGTCTATGCACTTGCCGTTTATCAGGAAAGTAAGTAGTGTAGATCAAATCACATGTAAAAATGCACTCGTTTCGAAGAATCCAATTACGAAATTCAACAATAATGATTGTAATAATATCACAGACCGATCACTTGATGTAATGCACGAAACGTAAAAGAGACGTATTAAAGAGACGTATTAAAAGAAATTTCTTTTTTACTGCTTTATTTATTTATTCTTATATTTCCTCATTCGAATGCTTATCCTTACAAAGAGCTAAAGACATTGTAGCACGCATAGACCAAAGATATGGTTTGTGGCATCACGTTTCGCTTTATGTAACCTTCTTGCTATAGAATCGCAAACGTCATCGATGGCCTTCAGTCCGAATTTTTTTTATTATTTGACGACTTTCAACCACCATATCTTCCACCCCTTATAGCTATCGGCAGGAACTGCTATGGTGTACAACGGGAGACTTCGGACAACAATTACACACAGACCATTCGTTTGTGTTCTGTAGTATTCACTGGTGAGCGAAATATTAACACACACATACGTAGAATTTTATATACACCGATAGCTTTCCATCTCAATATACTCCACCCTTTTATCATTATCAACAGTCAAGCAACAATGCAACCAATAAAACCATTTTCAAAGAGTAATATAATTTTCAAAGAGTAATTATTGTTCCGCATTTCGCGTTTTATTCTTCAAATTACTAAATATCTATCAGATCGCTATGAAACCGTGCCTAAAACCTTCCTCAGGTATAAATCAATAACTGTACAAAAATTTAAGTCTCTGCCTCTTGTCGTTCGGACGTGATAAGCGTATACCGAACAGACATTCACATTAATATATATAGATAAATATCTATCCGAGCGCCATAAAACCGTGCCTAAAGCCTTCCCCGGGTAGACATTAGTAATTGTACAAATTTTTAGCTCTTTATGTTTTGTGGTTCAGACGTGATAAACGTACACCGAACACACATTCACATTTATAGATATAGACTAGCAAACCCAGCAACGCTTCGCAGTAGCTAATGTGTATGGGATATATACCCTAATCTCTTCTTCTCCGTACGTCTATCCCTTCCTCTCCCCTTCCTTTGTCCATCCCCTCCTTCCTCTTTCTTTTTCCATCACCACTCCCTCTTATCCCACACCATATCCATCAGCTCCCCGTCCTCACTGCGTCTGTATCATACCCCTTTTTAAATCCACTTCACTCCCACATTCTCTATTTCCTCTTCCCCCTCTCTATGATCTTATTTATTGTTATTGCAATCGGACCCTGATTGGGAATAGAAGTCAAAACGAATGGAAAAATTAATTGGAAATGGGTTATTAGAGAAAAATTTCGAGCTTCTCTATTTGTGAGGTTAGCAGCTTCAATTGCCTTACTTTTAACGGTTTTATTGTATGAACTTCCTTGTTTTATGTTAAAATGACTGGGAAAAGGAAAACAAAACCGCATATATTTACAGCACAGCTTAGCATATTTTTCTTGCAGCGAAAAGAATGGAAATGGTTTTTTATATCTTCTTCGGAGTTTTTGAATTGAATACAAAGTAACTGTAACATCATCATACTTTAATGATAGAAATTCAATATTCAAACAATAATTAATTGAAATACAACATATCGAAAGTGTTAAGTGTTGCATTCATTGTAACGCGTCTTGATGAAAACGAACAGTGTAAAAACTGCCCATTGAAAAACACGACGATTCAAGATTTATTCCACAAACTTCCAACGACTGGCAGTGCGCTTTATTAATCGTCATTACGAATGCAAGGCAAACGGGAAACTGGACACGCTTATATTGAAACAGCAAGTCAGTTGTAATCAGTGGTATTCTTAGAATTTCAACATCCTCTCCTTTGAACTTTCCTGTGATTATCGTTGCTTCAATCACATTGTTCATCAACTTCTTCATTCTATTGCATACTTTCGGTTGGCTTAGATTGCGTAACATGATTATCACAGACCCAACATTGAGTTGCAAATCGTGCGGTGACATTCCTAGCAAATCCAATGAATTCAGGAATTTTGTTGGATAATTTACTCGTTCATCAGGATCGGTAATGGAATCAATCGAAATAAATGAATGCAATTGCTCAACAATTTGGCTCTTAATTTTCATGTTCAAATCGTCTACGCCCTTGTGTTTCACTGCCAAACAGCTCGTTCGTTGAACCATTTACGGATTTTGTAAAAAAAAAAAAAAAAAAAAAAAAAAAAAAAAAAAAAAAAAAAAAAAAAAAAAAAAAAGAGGAGGTAAGCTTGGAGTCTAACGTCCCGTCGACAGCGTGGTCGTTAGAGACGGAGCTTACGCTCGAAAGGTTTGGGTAGGATATGGAAGGAAATCGGCTTTCAAAGGAACCATCCCGGCATTTGCCTGGAGTGATTTAGGGAAATCACGGAAAACCTAAATCTGCATGGCCGGAGGTGGATTTGAACCACTATCCTTCCGAATGCGAGTCCAGTGTGTTACCAATGCGCCACCTCGCTCGGTTTACGGATTTTGTAATTGGCAGCAATATTCGTCTGTTTGTTTATTAACATGTAAGTGAATAATGAATGCTTATTAACAATCTAATTGAAACACGATTAACAACATTACTACATACCGGTAAAATTTTAGCTATGTTGGCAGCAGCCGACAAATCGTAGCACAGCTTGAGATAGACAATGAAATTTTAGATGTTGACACTTGTTTTCTCTTCATAGTAAACACTATTTAGATAATCCGAGGAAGATTATGCTTTTCATGTATTCTCAGCCCAGATAACGCCATCTCCTTTTATACTAACCTCCTTGGCGTATTTGTTTGCTCCGTTACTGCGTATTTGGTCACTAAGCGAGTAGCAAATGAATAAGCAGATTGCTGGAGAATCTAGAAAATGATCCTAGCTGGAAGCGTACTTTCAGTTTTTCTCAAATTATGAATTTTCCGGTAGATTTTCCAAAAATTTTCTTTCATACAAACCTTGCCCTGAGAATTACGAACAGAACAAAGAAATCGTTGAAGCCAGTCTCAAGTGATGTGCCTTCATACTTGTGGCAATTCATTTCTATTAATATAGATTTGTGTGTATGTAAAATATTTCATAGACAGGGGTAGAAAGCGACTGACTGAAGAGGCAAAGCGATGAGAGAGAGAGAGAGCGGTGTGGGGGGGGGGGGGGAGATTTCAAAATGGGTTTGTAACTTTGGCTATTTTCCCGTAATAGGTGTACTATTTCGTTCATTGTTGATCTCGTAAACTGTCTCAGATGGTTTGAACAATATCTGCAGGTAAGTTAAAATTGTATTTAACAAATGCGAAATTATATGACTGCATTAATTATCTCGTGAACTCTATCACACACCTCCGTCGTAAGTAAAATTAACAGACGAACTTACATCAAAGCCATGTCTCCACCATATCCTTTGTTCCAGGAGTGCTAGTTCTACAAGTTTCGCAGAACTTCTGAGAAGATTGTAGAATAAGAGGCGAGATACTGGCAGAAGTAAAGTTGGGAGGACACCCTGTAAGTCTTCTCGGGATAGCTCAGTGGTAGAGCGCTTGCCCACGAAAGACAAAGGTCACAGGTTCGAGTCCCAGTTCTAGCACACAATTTTAATCTGCCAAGAAGTTTCATATCAGCGTATACTCCGCTGCAGAGTGGAAGTTTCAGTCTGGAACTTTCATCAGTTTATATCTATTTCTTATGTCTGTTTTATCCGTTCACAAATAATTGGTTATACGTCCTGTAAAATAACAGTGACACCAATGATACTGTTCACGGTATTTCCAGTCTAGTAACCAGTGCTGCAATTAGGGCGTGCGACGCCCCTATGCAGTTATTTATTTTACCGCCCCCCCCCCCCCCGGCATATGGAATCCAAACTGATTTCTAAAAAAATGACCTCTCTGAATGCGCCACTGCTATCAACATAACAACTGGGATTTTAAAATTTAGTGCTGTAATCGAAACTCTGAATAATGATGATTCAATTAACATTAAAATCATATTTAAAAAAGTTCGATGCCAAAATTTTGATGCCCCCAAAATTATGCCGCCCTGCCTAAATATGGCCCTGCTAGTAATGATAAATTTTACGCCTCGTCTCGGCGATTTAGCGTGATAATGCTGAATGCCGGTAATCATGTTACGTTGACATTAGCCAATCGTGTGACGCCGCAAATCTTTTGTCATGGTATCTTCGATTTAGGAGGGCAGTTACTTCAGCCGAGCTGACACGGCTACAAACAAGAACATGTCATCCAAAGAGCAGGAACTGCATTATTGATTTACTCCAAGGTATGTTCGAATTCTAATCAAGTCATTCTATGTGCTTCGAATTTCTAATATTAACATCTTGGCAAAGATTTCCTACTGTGTTGTTGACGTTGCCAACATCAGGGTAACTTTGTACCATACAGGGTATCTTTGTACCACTTAATATTTGGGTTTAAAATGGCTCATCTTCCATCTGTTGGTAATATTTTTTTCTAAAGGTAATTTTAATACCTCTGTTATAAATAATTCCCCAGTAGGTGGAACATCAGCCATATGAGAGCCAAATAATGCTACAAAGATAATTTTTTTTTGAACGCTGATGTCTTACGTGACATACATAAACAAACGGACACGCGCCTCTATTCTGGCATCCAAAACATCGATATTTTCTGTACTTCGATTCTTGGATTGATGTTTTTCCAATATAAACGTACACCACCATACACAAACACATTGTGATTGTGCTTCATGTAACTATATGGGGAAGAGTAAAACAATCCCTACCATGATGAAACGATTCAAATCAACCTCCTCGTCAGACGACTTACCACCATAAAGTGCTTAATATTGTTTGCGGTTGGGACAATGATGCCCCCACTTTCCAAAAATTACAAGCGGAATCATGCCTAGTCTTCAGCAGAACGGTATTGAACTTTCCTATTGTTATGGACAACTTCACCACAAATTCTGAAAGGTACGAAGCATTCTTTTCTCAAATGATTAATGGACAAAGCCAGTAATAGCAAAACTGGTAACTACCTAGATATAAGCAATTCCTATGCTTCAGAATCTGTTAATCCATTATATCGTATTCGTGCATAGCTTATAATTGTGAAAAATAGCAGAAAAGTCTTCCGTGCCTGACACTGCTGTATGTTACCGAGAGATGGCAGCACGGCGGGCTGTTTCGTATTAAGGCGACGTATGGCGCTGCTATCTGCCGTCGACGCCCTGAACTGCGTTCACAGTCGCGCCAAAAACGGTCGCCAGATGCCGTCTCCGTCACAGCGCGGCCGACCTTCTTTATCGTTATTTGGTGGGCTGGGTAAGTGGACGCTTGTGTGCTTAGAAACGAGTGCTGTATTGCGTCTTCTGCTACTAAAGCGACTCAGAATGAATGTTAATGAACTGAATCTGTCTCGGGAAGAGCTTGGCGAGTACCATAGGCGGTTTCTTCATTTTCGACAACAACCAGACAATTACTACGAGTAAATGAGGATGAGAAACATTGTATTATGTACTAGAGAAAATTTGTGTAGACATTGAAAGATATTGTCACGTTGCAAACTGCAGTTGGTCCGGAATTCGAAGGCTGGTCGTTAATAGAGCACAACACTTTATGTTTTATTCGATAAAAATATATAAAAAATTAAAAAAAAGTAAATTAAAGAATCCTTCCAATACTGTCATGTATAGACACCATTACTAAACTGATATGTTCCATATAATTACGAAATGATGTATATATGATCTATGGAATAAGTATTAAAAAAAAAAAAAGAGAAAACTTATGACATGTTTATTGCTTAATCATGTGTACATTCAGTACAAACTGCTTTCTGCTTCGAGTGTTCCACTATTTATACATAAAAAGAATTTTCTGGTCCTTACAAGTACGGTATATCATATCAAACATAAGAAATATGTATAATTATGTAGAATATTCTCGGAATAGTAAATACAAACAATCAAATATGTTTCTGCCCACGGTGGGATTTGAGGTGGAGAGCGCAAGCACGTTGATGTGCGTGCTAACCACTGCACCATACGTTCCGTCTGGAGACTCAAGGCATTGCTCCACTTCCTGAAAGAACAGCGACCCGCTGTTAGGTTCCCTTTGGAGCCAGCTGCAGTCTCCTGAGAATCCTTCCATACTGCCTACACGACTTCTTTGTAGTGACGATGACCGGCGACAGACCCTTCTTTGGTGGCTTCAACATTATCACAACGGTCTTCAGAGACCTTGAACAAGAGGCCCTTTCTGTTTATCTGTCTGTTCTTTGGGATCATGGTAAGGCTTTATACAGAGGATGTGCACAATGTCTCTTCGTTTTAGTCGTTTCGAGGACTGCTCATTATCGACTTCGTATGTGACGCCTGACAGGCGGTATATGACACGATACGGACCTTAGCTCAATCCCTACCTGATATCCTGTGCTGTACACAACAGGTCGAAATGTTCAAATGTTTGTTAAGCTTATGGGACTTAACTACGGCCGCCCGCGGTGGCCGAGGGGACTAAGGCGCTCCAGTCACGGTCTGCACGGCCACTACGGTCGAGGGTTCGAATCCCCCCCTCGGACATGGATATTTGTGCCGTCCTAGTTCGTAAGTAGTTCATAAGTAGTTTGTAAGTTTAGGGACTGATGACCCCATAGTCAAGTCCCATAGACTATACAAACATTTGAAACTTAACTACGGGGTCATCAGTCGCTAAACTTACAAACTACTTATGAACTACTTACGAACTAGGACGGCACAAATATCCATGCCCGAGGGGGGATTCGAACCCCCGACCGTAGTGGCCGTGCTGACCGTGACTGGAGCGCCTCAGTCACCACGGCCACCGCGGCCGGCCATAACAGGTCGGTGATTGTCGTTATACTGTTGGCGGTCCTCCTCTTGGATATCCAGCCAGCTGTCGCTTTTTCGACCCTGATGATGAGCTATTTCACATAGTCATCCTGAGTGTCGTCCAGTTGGAACAGGAACAGCATATCAATTGTCGTCTCAGTTTTACAAACATGGAGCAGGAAAAACGGCGTGAACCTTGTGCTGTCTTGCCTTAATCTATATTAAGCTAATGCCGCAACTGGCAGTATCGTATCATCTGCTAATGTCTTGTTGAAACGTTCTGAAAGACCAGTTGTCTGAGGATTGTAGGCAGTTGTTATCCCGTGAACAATGTTGCAACGTTACATCACCTCTGATACTAGTTTTACATGAATACTTTTCCTTGTCAGATATCACCACACGGGGTTTTTTGCTAGGAATTTTGCTATCTCTGGAGCTTCTACAGTCGGCACAGGTTCGGTGACAGTGTAGCAGGTGAGGTAGTCAGTGCAGACTATTATTCATCGATTATGGTTTGTCGACTTTGGGATCCTACCTGAAAGGTCAATTCCAATCAGGTGGAATGGAGCTGCTGCACATGGAATTGGTACCAGATGACCTGGAGTCCTTACAATGATTCACATAGTGCTTGACAGATCGGTAGAGACTTACCCAGTAATACCTGGGTCTGATTCTGTCTAGTGTCTTCACGAATCCCAGATGGCCGGATATTGGAGAATACTGAAAATACTTTAGCTGGCTGGACATGAGCTGGAACAACCAGTAACCATTTGGGGCCCAGTGGATCGTCGTTGCTCTTATACAATGTCCCGTTTATAATTTGAAGCACTCCTTTGGTCCGTTCTCCTTTCTCAAAGGCCTCTCAGCTTTGTAATAATGCTGGATCTCTCCTCTGTTATGCTGTAATGTCACCTAACGTAGTGAGGGCTGAAAATTCATCCATGGTGTGTTCCACTAATGGATTCCTGGAAAGGCAGTCGGTGTCCTTGTGTTTGCGCCCGTTTTTGAATACCAATGTGACATCTTACTCATGGAGTCTTAGTGCCCATCTTGCTAGTCGACCTGATGGATCCTTCCAACTGGCCAGCCAACATAAAAAATGGTGGTCTGTCACGACGGTGAATGATTTACCGAATAAATAAGGCCGGTATTTGTTGATAGCCCAGATAACCGTGAGACATTTCTTCTCGGTTGTAGTTTATCTCGGACTTTGAGAGAACTCGTGATGCATAGGCTATCACCTTTTCTTCACCTTCCTGGATTTGTACAAGCACTGCACAAATCCCATAATCGCTAGCGTCTGTGTGAAGTTCAGTTTCCGCATTCTCATTGTACAAGGCTAGAACTGGTTCGGAAGTTACAGCCTCCTAAAATGCCTGGATAGCTCTTTCTTTCGTCTCATCCAGTAAAACACGGCTTCTCCCTGTAGAAGTTCTTTCAATGGACGTGCCTTGTTACAAAAACCTTCTATGAAACGACGATAGTATGAGCACAACCTGAGAGAACGTCTCACATCACGGATGTGCTGAGGAGTTGGACATTCTGTGACTGCCCTTACTTTATCTGGATTAAGACGGATACCTTCTCCATTCACTAGCGACCCAAGGATGTTTATTTCTTTGGAGACGAAGAGGCACTTCTTTGATTTGAAGCGGAGTCCTGTTATCTGAACATACTTCAACACAGTTGACAGGTGGCTTAGATATTCAGCAAATGTACTTGAGAAAACGACAGTGTCACCTAAATAACTAAGACATGTCCATTTAAGATGTCAAAGCAAGTTGTAAAACTTTCGTTCGAATGTGGCTGGGGAACTACATAGTCCAAATGGCAAGACTTTGAATTCGTAGAGGGCGTCAGGCGTCATAAAAGCAGTCTTCTCCCTGTCATCTTCATCAACCTCGATTTCTCAGTAACCAGTCTGCATGTCCACGCTTGAGAAGACCCTCTCAAGCAGTCTAAGGTGTCGTCAATGTGTGGCAATGGGTAGACATCTTTCTTTGTGATTTTGTTCAGTCGCTGATAATCGTGCCTTCCTTCTTCTTCACGAGGACCACCAGAGACACCAGGGACTCTCCGAAGGTTGAATAATGCCATCGTGCAACATCTCCTCCACTTATTCCCAAATTATCCTTCTTTCAGCTGGCGACAATCTTTACGAACACTGGCTAATTGGTGGATGATCCCCAGTATTGAAACGGTGTTTTATCATGGGCCTTTTCCTCTGGCTCTTCTACTGCCTGACCAGTAATACATCTGAAAATTGGTGTAGTATGGTTAACATTTGCTGACGTTGTTCCTGGGCCTTACCAGGCCGTATGTGTAATTCTATAGCAGTTTCCTCTAGTACATAGTCGGAGGTAACAGCAGAGCATCAGACTTCGTCGATGACATTGAGCTCACCGTCCTGGAGTGGTTCAGCTGTTCCAATACACATTCCTTCAGGAATGAGTTCAGATTGCTCATGAAAATTAGTGATCCAAAGTTTTCCTCAGCCACCTGTAATGCTTATGATAGCCGCTGGTGTGTAGATTTCCTTCGTTATACTGATTAGCTTAGCTTCAGCTGGTCATCTCGGCTGCTGACTGGAATTCTTCTTATTGTTAACGGTGGATCTCAACATTGTTGACAGCAAACCACCTCCCAAGGGAGTTCGTGTTATGTGTACTCGACGGAATGGCTTACTCAATTTGTAGCTCAGATCTTCCACAGTCAATGACAGCCTGGGATGCTCGAAGTAAGTCCCATCAGAGGATTGCGTTATGGCTACATTATGTTAAAATGACAAATTCAAATGGGTGCATCCTGTTGATAGTTATTCTTGTGACAAATGTTCCTGCGGACACGTATTTCCCATTTGCGACCTTTATCACAGTTCCTCTACTATCACAGAATATTATCGTCTTTGGTTTGTTGCGGTAGACATTCAACAATACAGAAAAGGAAGTCCTGAATCGACTAGTGTCCGGACAGGTTGACCAGCGATGATGACGTCAATGAGATTTCCCATCTTAGCGACTGTTGTCAATAGAGGATTTTCATCTGCGGCGGCCTCACCTCATGTAGATCGTCACCTCGCCTGGTTTTCCCGAACATAGTGACTAGGCGAGCGGCTGGTATCTGTATAATGCGACGGCGAACGGTGGCGGCGTGTTGTCCTGGATACGGCGACGGGCTTCACCCATAGGTCGACAGTAATCGTCTGCATTTGACTGCCGTTTAAAGGGCTACTACGATGGTTGGCTTCTTATGGCATACTAATTTCGAATCCTCGTCTTTACTCCCTACAGTACGACATGTGCAGGAAGCCCACCGTGAAAACACAGTGGTGTGTTGTCTTCTGTCCTGCAGATATCTGACCTCCTGCGAGGCGTCATAATTGCCGGAGGATTTGGTTGAGGCCGCGTCGGTCGGTTCCTAGGCTGCCGTTTGGTGGCTGCGATGTAAGTCATAGTAGGGCGAGGCCATTCTTCACGTCGGGTGCGACTGGCGGGGCTGCCAAGCGCTAATGTTTGAAATCAGGCATTCTATGAGTGACGGACGGGACATTCAGTCTCAGAGAAAACAAAATGTTTGTTTTCATTTTATCCTGTGGTTTCTGTCTGGAATCCAAAAATTCATTCTTTGGTACAGAAGATTAATGGGAAATTTTGCTAGTCCATCATTATTTTTGTCTGAAATATGGAAATATAATGGTGTGACGGACGGAACAAAAATTAGCCTCAAGTGTTGCAGCTTGAAAAACAATGCAATATTTCTGTGATTTATGTATACATATGAAACTTTAAGTAACATGCACAGAACTTCAAACTCCAAAATTTAATGTATGCTATATACAATATAGGACCATTAATAAATTTAAGTTTCTGAAACAATAAATGTTACATGACCGACGGTGCAGATAATGTGACGGACGGGACTCGTCCAATGAACTGACTTCCAAATTTATATTTTACACCTTTTAGAGAGATAACATTAAACAAAATGGTGGTAGTAACACAAATAATGCTTAATTGAATGAAAGGTGTCTTAAAAACTAGCAAAACAATCAACTATTAGTCAACTATATGGGGGGGGGGGAATCACTGCTAATTTGACAAGCTATTTTACTACTACCACCCATGACTGTAACATCCCTGAGATGATGGTGATTAATTAAAGGAGAAAAGAAAATTGCAAGATGTTTCTATCCTGTACAGGTAACTTCACTAGCTTAAGATTTTTGTGGAAGTACTCACAACCATGATTTAATTTTCACTCATAGGCTCGCTCACTCGTGGAATGCCTGAAATACCTCTTCCTCAGCAGCGTCAGCTCCCTCATGACGTACAGGACTGACATTCATGGCCATAATCTGGTGCTCGCTTGGTTCAAAAATCCCGGCTGCAATAAACTGTTGTAATTCTTCTCTCATAATTTGTTGTATGAGGGAAGCAAAGTCATGCTTGTCTTTCAAAACGGCCATAGGGACTACATTTGGGACTCTGTAGTACTTCTTTCGCCCAACTCTCCTCTGTTGCATCTCTTCAATTTTCTGACACTATTGGATAAACTCTCGTGTCGTTGAAACGTCTTTTAACAGAAGAGTTCGATGCATGTCTTCTGCAACGCCCCCCATCAGGTGTGAAATTTCACCGGCCTCAGTCATATCTGGGTTACCTACGTGACATAGGGCCAAAACACTCTGTATATACAAGTGCATTGACTCACCACGTCATTGGACCATGCTCTTCAATTACTCTTATGATAAACGGACTTGTTACTGGTGGTCTCCAAATGTCTTCTTCAGTTATGTCTGGAATTTTTCCCTGGTGTCGAGCTTGTCCTTCAAACCACTGTTCGGCCATTCTGTTGTTGTTATGGTCTACAGTCCGCAGACTGGTTTGATGCAGCTCTCCACGCTATCCTGTCCTGTCCAAGTCTCTTCATCTGAGAATATGTTCGGAAACCAACATCCTTTTGAATCTGCTTACTGTATTCGTTCCTCGGTCTCCCTCTACGATTTTTACCTCGCACGCTTCCTTCTAATGCCAAGTTAACAATTCCTTGAAGTTTCAGAATGTGTCAGGATATGCCAGAAACTCCTTTTCTCCCCGATTTGGTTAAGCACCTCCTCATTAGTTCCGTGATCTACCCATCTAATTTTCATCATTCGTCTGTAACACCACATTTCAAAAGCTTCTATCATCTTTTTATCTGAATTCCTAATCGTCCAAGTGTCACTTCCATACAGTGCTACAGTCCAGACAAATGCTTTTAGAAAGGACTTCCTAACATTTAAATTAATATTGGATGTTAACAAGTTTCGCTTCTTTAGTAACGATTTTCTTCCTATAGCCATTCTGCATTTTATATCTTCTTTACTTCGGCCATCAGAAGTTATCTTGCGAGTGGCTGTATGGTGTACTAATGCTGATAACGAAACGTTCCCTTCAAGAAAGATAATTAATTCACTGACTGTCAAGGATACATACAAGAACATGTGAGCCATAAAGCCGGAAGTTCATGGTCAACACAAAAGATTTTTCTGTATTTTCCAAAAACTCACGAGAACAGAAGCAGGAGCGATATATAGCATTAATTATTTATTTCATGATCAACGCAAAAGATTTTTCGGTAATTTCAAAAAATTATTGGGAATTGAATTGGTAGCGATTTACGTTGGTTTTAGGGCGAGCAATAATCCAGGTGTCCCATTTAACCTAGCAAATTGAAGTAACCCTGAAACTATGCATCATACACAAAAATGTCCCAGGAACAAAATCAACATCTCCAAGGGGGCCACCCTATCTGACCTAACATCAAACCCCCTGTCGCGGGCAAATTTGAAAACTTAAATAGTAACCCCCATTTTTACTGAAGATTCGAATTACTCAGCAAAAAATACCTACGATCAGTGCTATAGTTAGAAAAAAAATTAGGCAGTACTCTGTACGGCAGAAAAAATATTTGGCGGTACTGTGCTCATTCCACATGAAAGCCACCAGTAAATTTACAAGGTAAAATTGTCACAGTAATTTGCGAAAATAATTTTTGGGGCAAGATGGCTGCCAACAATTAACATAAAATGTTCATTAAAAATTGGTCATTCTAGGACAACAATGCGTCTAATGTTACATCAGATAACTATATATTGTACCAGAACATTTACTTTTATGCTGAAAGATCACGTTTTACTAAAATTTAACATTTACATTACGCACCATACACGTAATAACAGCCACAGGACAAGAGGAAAAATGCCATCTGTAAAACACATGCCGACAACCACAAACGACACTATCAGACAATAAAAAAGACAATCATAACGAGAGGCATGCTGTTTTATAATTGATCCGAGTATTTATTTATGAACAATATAGCCATTGATAATTATTAATTCACCAGAGTATATGTATACTTTGATAGTGGCTTAGACGTGAATACTTTTTATCTACGACAAATACATCGTTATATATTGAGTATTAAAGTTTTTCTTTTGGGCCACCCCAGGGGACGTCTCAGTGCCCCCTGGAATGGCCTACCGGTAACAAATCTAGCTGCTCGCCTCTGACCGCCTCTATGTCTTCCTTCAAACCGATCTGCTGCGGGTCCCAAATACTTGAGCAATACTCAAGACGTGGTCGTAAAAGCGTTTTATACGCGGTCTCCTTTACAGGTGAAGTACATCTTCCCAAAATTCTCCCAATAAACCGAAGTCGGCTGTCTGCCTTACTCACAACTGTCCTTACATGCTCGTTCCATTTCATATCGCTCTGCAATGTTACGCCTAGATATTTGAACGACGCGACCACATCAAGAAGCTCACTACTGATGCTGTATTCGAACATTATAGGATTGTTTTTTCTACTCATGCGCATCACCTTACATTTTTCTACATTGAGAGCTAGCTGCCATTCTTCGCACCAACTAGAAATTTTGTCTAAGTCAACCTGTATGCTATTACAGTCAGTTACAGACGACACCCTCCCATACACCACAGCATCATCAGCAAACAGCCGCAAATTACAACTTACTCTGTCCATCAGATCATTTATATAGATAGAAAATAATAGCGGTCCTATCACACTCCCCTGGGGCACGCCTGTCGATGCACTCGTCTATGATGAACACTCGCCGTCGAGAACAACGTACTGCGTTCTATTACTTAGGAAGTCTTCCAGCCAGTCACAAATCTGTGAACCTATTCCATAAGCTCGTATCTTCGTTAGCAGTCTGCAGTGTGGCACCGTGTCGAACGCCTTTTTGAAGTCGAGAAAAACACAATCCGCCTGTTGCCCTTCGTCCATGGCTCGCAACATGTCATGTGAGAAAAGGGCAAGCTGAGTTTCACATGAACGATGTTTCCTAAACCCGTGCTGATTCATGGAAAGAAGCTTTTCCGTTTCAAGGAAATTTACTATATTCGAACTGAGAATATGCTCCAAAATTCTACCTGAAACCGATGTCAACGATATTGGCCTGTAATTGTATGGGTCAGTTCTCTTTCCTTTCTTATACACGGGAGTCACCTGCGCTTTTTTCCAATCACTAGGAACTTTGCGCTGAATTAAAGATTCGCTATAAATGCAAGCTAAGTAGGGGGCCAATGCCGCAGAATAGTCTTTGTAAAACCGAACTGGTATTCCATCCGGACCAGCAGACTTTTTCGTATTTAGCTATCTCAGCTGCTTCTCTACACCGGAAATACCTATTGATATGTCCCCCATTTCGGAATTAGTACGTCGATCAAATGATGGTATATTTGTGCGGTCCTCCTGCGTGAAAGATTTCTTAAAGGTTAAATTTAGAACTTCAGCTTTCCGTTTGCTTTCTTCTATTACTGCCCCGGAATGATCAACTGGACAGTGGGCTTTGACCCGCTTATCGATTTTACATAGGACCCGAGAATTTTTTCGGGTTCTCGGAAAGATCTTTTGCTAAGGTATGGCTGTGATAATTATTGTATGCTTCACGCATCAATCTTTTTATAGACGCACGAATCTCTACTAACTTTTGCCTGTCATCATTTGCGTGTTCTTTTTTGAATCGAGAGTGCAACAGCCTTTGCTTTCTCAGCAGCTTTCGAACATTATTATTATACCACGGTGGATCTTTTCCATCCTTAATCGTCTTTACTGGCACATATTTCTCTAACCCTTCATTAACAATGCACTTAAATTTAGTCCACAATTCCTCTACATCCATAGTCCCAGAATTAAACGATGCCCATTCATTTTCTAAGTGCGATCGTAACATTTGCTTGTCGGCTTTTCCCAACAAAAACACGCTCCTAGCCTTCTTGACTGGTTTATGAACTTTGGTCACCATCGACGCTATGACGATATCATGATCACTAATTCCTGTCTCTACACAGACATCATTAATAAGGTCAGGCCTGTTTGTGGCTATAAGGTCTAGAATATTTCCATTGGGCGTGAGTTGCCGGTTTAACTGCTCAAGACAGTTTTCGGAGAATGTGTCCAAAAGTAGCTCGCAAGACTGCTTGTCTGTACCGCCTGAAATGTTACTAGCGAGGTCCCAATCTATACTCTTAAGGTTGAAGTCACCTCCGACTAATATTACATGGCCCGGATACCTATGCACTACCTGGTGTAGACTTTCCTTGAATGATTCTAAAACTGCTGCAGCAGCACTGGGGGGCCGGTAAAAACACCCAACTATTAACTTTACTTCTTTTAGACCTGTTATGCGTGCCCAGATAACTTCACAGTTACTTTCAACCTCGATCTCAGTAGAAACAATATCTTTGTCCACAGCGATGAACACTCCTCTTCCAGTTGTATCAGATCTATCTTTCCGATGTACATTCCACGCTTCGCTAAATATTTCTGAACTTGCCACATCATCATTTAGCCAACTTTCGGTGCCTAAAACTATCTGAGCGCAATAACTCCCATGCAGCGCTGCAAATTCGGGAACTTTGTTTCTAATACTCTGTAAGTTCGCGGCAAATATTTTTATGTTCGAATTTTTGTTCCGAACGTGGCCTGAATTCGCTGTTTGAATGCTGACAGGCGAGTGCTCATCAGAGTTAGCGCCTAGCCTAAAAACCCCCATGTGCACTCCACAAGTACTCTGCTACCCGAGTAGCCGTTTCCTTAGTGTAGTGCACCCCTGATCTATCTAGGGGCACCCTACAATTCCCCACCCGATAACGCAGATCCAGAAATCTGCAGCCATGACTGTCACAGAGTCGGCGAAGCCTCTGGTTCAGACCCTCCACTCGGCTCCAAACCAAAGGACCCCGATCAACCCTGGGAACAATGCTGCAAATCGACAGCTCTGCTTGCTGCCCGCGTGCGAAGGCAGCAGCCTTCACCAATTCCGCCAGCCGCTCGTAGGACCTGAGGATGTCCTCAGAACCCAAGCGACAAGCGTCATTGGTGCCGACGTGAGCCACGACTTGCAGTCGACTGCACCCCGCACCCTCGATAGCCGCCGGCAAGGCCGCCTCCACATCTCGGATGAGCCCCCCTGGCAAACACACCGAGTACACGTTGGAATTCCTTCCAGATCTGGACGCTATCTGCCTAAGGGGCTACATCACGCGCCTGACATTGGAGCTCCCAATAACTAATAATCCCCTCCCCCCGTGCACCTGCTCGGACCCTGCTGAAGGAGTGGCCACACTTTCACTCACAGGACGAACGGGCGCGGACGGACGTCCAGCCTCCGCATTGGCCTTCCGCCTCGAGCGACGCGAACGCCGTACAACCCGCCACTCCCCTTGCGGAGAAGGCGGCTCGACGACGTCCGGTATACCTGAAGGTGCCTCGGTAGCAGGGACAGAGAGCGTAGCGTGAGACACCTGAGGTGTCCCACTCGACGCACCAGACTCCCCACCATCGCTGCACCCCGAGACAGCAGCCTGAAGACGGCTGACCGTAGCCAACAGCACGCTCAGCTGTTCGCGAACCGCGGCCAACTCCTCCTGCGTCCGCACACAGCAGGCACACATCCTATCGATACAATTAACAGCAATTAACAACTTTAAAGAAGCCTAGTACTCTAATGAAGGCGGCTGGCTGCTGACTGAACTGTGGTCAGTGGTAACTACACTGTCAAATCAACACAACTGAGTCCGGCAGCTTAGCGCTGTTAACGCTGCGGCACTGGTGACAGCTGGCACTGGACTGACTGATAACGAGCTTAGTAACGGTCTCTGACTTGTTTTGAAATACACCGGTCAAAGACGAAGACTAAACACAACGGTATTTATCAAATACGATAGAATAAACTATCAAAACAGTAGTACAAACGAAATCTGCAAGTACGCGGGAATAAAGCTCTTAAAACAGTACTAACGAAAATGAACTAGACTGGCAAATGAAATTTGACACAAATTAAATTCAGATACTTGGCGCTGTTAACGCCGCGGCACTGGTGACAGCTGGCACTGGACTGACTGATAACGAGCTTAGTAACGGTCTCTGACTTGTTTTGAAATACACCGGTCAAAGACGAAGACTAAACACAACGGTATTTATCAAATACGATAGAATAAACTATCAAAACAGTAGTACAAACGAAATCTGCAAGTACGCGGGAATAAAGCTCTTAAAACAGTACTAACGAAAATGAACTAGACTGGCAAATGAAATTTGACACAAATTAAATTCAGATACTTAGCGCTGTTAACGCCGCGGCACTGGTGACAGCTGGCACTGGACTGACTGATAACGAGCTTAGTAACGGTCTCTGACTTGTTTTGAAATACACCGGTCAAAGACGAAGACTAAACACAACGGTATTTATCAAATACGATAGAATAAACTATCAAAACAGTAGTACAAACGAAATCTGCAAGTACGCGGGAATAAAGCTCTTAAAACAGTACTAACGAAAATGAACTAGACTGGCAAATGAAATTTGACACAAATTAAATTCAGATACTTAGCGCTGTTAACGCCGCGGCACTGGTGACAGCTGGCACTGGAATGACTGATAACGAGCTTAGTAACGGTCTCTGACTTGTTTTTAAATACTCCGGTCAAAGACGAAGACTAAACACAACGGTATTTATCAAATACGATAGAATAAACTATCAAAACAGTAGTACAAACGAAATCTGCAAGTACGCGGGAATAAAGCTCTTAAAACAGTACTAACGAAAATGAACTAGACTGGCAAATTAAATTTGACACAAATTAAATTCAGATACTTAGCGCTGTTAACGCCGCGGCACTGGTGACAGCTGGCACTGTATGTGTGTATTAACTAAGGTGACCAAAGTATTGTGCACCCTCTTTTATAGTATTCTACTTCAGATTCCTAAATATTAAGATTACTACCTAGAAGGACCGCAGGGGCAATTTGGCCCCTCATAGCGTTTCTCTGTAATTTTGGAATGTTTCCTTGTACTACTGTGTATGAAATAAAACCAACTGTTGTCTCCTTGTTATTTCAATATGCGACAACAATGCCATACATTCCTGTACTGATTACGGTAGGGCAGCTGGGGATGGCAGTCATATATGAATGATTTATGCCTGAGTGATTGATGTGTGAGTGAGTGTGATCTTTTCTGACGAAGGTCTTAGCCGAAAATTTACAAGTTGTATGAATGTGATTATGAGTTTGTTGGCAACTCAGAGATCATCTATATGATGAGTTGATAGCTATCCTCATATTATAAACATTTCAATCTAGACCTTCCATTAATAAAAATCAATAAAAGTACATATGATGGTTACACAGAATTATCTTTCGCAATCGGGCCGTATAAGCAATAAAACTGCATGGGGCCTATTTGGTCCCATAACTTCTCATACGTAGTAGCTTGCATGCCATCCTTCTAGTATTAAATGTCAAGTAGACTAGATAGAAGCTATAAAAACATGATATAATTAGTTCCTTTGGTCATTTTACTCTGGTTGTCATACCACTTAGGGATTTGTTCAGCCGGCCGAGGAGGCCGAGCGGTCTGCGGCGCGCCAGTCACAGTCTGCACGGCCGCTACGGTCTGGAGTTCGAAACCCCCCCTCGGGCATGGATGTTTGTGACGTCTTTAGTATAAGGTAGTTTGTAAGTTTAGGGACTGACGACCCTGCAGTTAAGTCCCTTAAGCTTAACAAACATTTGAACATTTGATTCGTTCAGCCGCGCGGGAGTAGCCGAGCGGTCTGGAGCGCCCCGTTACGGATCGCGCGGCCTTCCGTGTCGGAGGTTCAAATCCTCCCTCGGGCATGAATGTGTGTATTGCCCTTAGGTTAGTTTAAGTAGTGTGTAAGACTAGGGACTGATGACCAATGTAGTTTGGTCCCATAGAATTACAAACATTTCATTTGGATTCGTTCTCAAGTATGCCATCGGTGCAGCAATTTGACGTTACTGATGGATTACCATTGGGTTAAATGTAGTGATGATTTTTTTCTTTTCGCCACCTTCCTGCGAAAATAAGATTTTCATATGTGTACTGCAGTTCCGCCTTACCTGGCGCAGCGTCTGCCAGAAGTACGAACAAGTGTTCTATTAAGCTGAACTAGGGCTTACTGTGCCCAGGGCCTTGGCCAGGGGAGGGATGAAGGGGATCAATTGCCCCCTCCCCCCCCCCCCAAAAAATAGCCTCACTATTCACCTAATTCCTGACAAAGTAATTTAAAAGTATGCTGAAGTTGTTCTTTCGAGATTTGTAATGACTAAATTTAATATTGTCTCTATCGAAATACATCTGCGCCTTTAGTTCACTTATGTTGTAAAGCTTCACAAGTTATAATACAATAGGCTGATCCTCCCTCCCCCGAAACCAAATTATGTCCACGGGCCAGCTGTGGCCATTGTAAGTAAAGTCTCAATTCTAAGTAAAATAATTTTATAAATGAAGTGTACCTTATCAAATTTATACCTTGTTGTACCAAGTTAAAGTACATACTAAAAGAGCTTGATTAAGATATAAACTTGCAATAACGAACTACTGCACACAACAGTAAAAAAAGACAGGGGGGAAGGTCCGTCTCTGATTCTAGGACCAGGGCCCCACAGAATATATGTCTGTGCAGGGCCCGCAATCGAATGTGGGAGCCATGGTTACAGATATGGTAAACAATATACCATGGTCCGGTTTCATAGCAACCAGGATTAAAAGATTGACTGTCACCCAATACGGCATGAGGGATTCGGAAAACCCGGTAAAACCGTCCCTAGGTGCCTTCAGACTATAGTATATTATTTATTGGCTTTTCAATTGCTTGTAATTATGAGTTTGAAACAATGTTACAAATTATTTCCTGCCGGCCGCGGTGGCCGAGGAGACTGAGGCGCTCCAGTCACGGTCTGCTGGGCCACTACGGTCGGGGGTTCGAATCCCCCCTCGGGCATGGATATTTGTGCCGTCCTAGTTCGTAAGTAGTTCATAAGTAGTTTGTAAGTTTAGGGACTGATGACCCCGTAGTTAAGTCCCATAATAATCTAAAAAAAAAAAAAAAAAAAAAAAAAAAAAAAAAATAAAAAAAAAAATATTTCTTTTGCTATTTAAGCAGTATCATAAGCATTCTGATGTTGTTTGATTGCACCTGGATTACACATGAAATAATATGAATGTTTGTATTGCTGATTCACATTTCATTTGTGTCAGGTACTGGTTAGCAAAGAAGTTTTGTATATTTGTATCTCGTGTGCATGACGAGATTTCGCTGGCCGACCGGTTGCTGTTTTGACGAGTTGTCACTGCGTCTACCAGGTGGCAACAGCTCTGCAATGGCGTCACGAACAACTGCCGCAATGGGTGAAACAGTTTTCACACTACCTTTTGCAATCGTGACGTCACCCGTCAACTTTCGACTATCGAGTTGTGAACGAGCCAGTGTGAGATGTGTGCTTTTCGATTACTTCTTTACTTGAGATAAAGCTAAATAATTTTAAATAGGCCTATGCTGTGATCAGCCAGTTCGCTCAACTTGTTTACTGTTGAGAAAATACACCATGGGGCAATAGAAAAGTGTAAAAAGGAAGGTGAAGATTTTTTTTTACCTGGTACAGGCAATTGTAAATTATAGTAATTTAAGGGGATATTTCACTGGAATGTTATTTAAACGTGTTCCAGTAATGTCGTTCTCACTGTAAGTAGCATTTGTTCGTATTAGCACATTCATATCAGAGAAGCTCAATGCTATTCATAATTACTAGTAAATTGGTAATTTCTACAACGAAGTTTAAGCATATATGTTTCATAGATTGGTTACTACAGTGCTGTACGGGACATTTAAAAGCAGTAAGTAGGCTACCTACTACTTTTTTAAACACTAACTGATTATCGTTTACGGGCAAGCATTGTACACAACAAACAAAAATTTCTGATTAAAATGCAGGAAGTATTGCACGCGCTATACAATCACATTCTTATATATCGACATCAATTTTTAAGCGAAAAAATAAAAATATGAAAACATCATACAATACTTATAAGAGTATAAATAGCGCCTGTTTACTTTATTCGTTACGATGTGCCCGCTTACACTTTAATACCGTCGTAAACAACTGAACGTTTTGTCTTTCATTAGATCCTTCATTAGAACAGACTTTTTCATTTAAAATAGTATTTAATGAAAAATGCGTAATCCAATTACAATCTCATTCAAATAAACAGTTTGCTTCAGTCGTTTCTGTTACAATGTTACGTAACATAAACCATTTTTTGGTTTCAGATATCCAACCTCGAATTTAGGGGGACACTCAATTGACAAAAATATTTAAGTCGTCATGAAACATTTGAGATTTTCCATTAAAACGAAGTATAACAACAAAATAAAAATGACTGAGACACATTTTTCATATAAACAATGCAACATGTAATTCGCGTGACGAAAGTAGGTTAACTTCCGATGTTAGCAGACGGGCGTTCTGTTAAAACAATCTTCTCGAGAAAGGTGACGTGACGGACAGTGTGAATGTCGCCATTAGAAATACATTGCGGAATGTTCTGACGGACGGTAACGTGACGTGTGAATTGGCATTCGCAGTCCTAAACATTAACTCGCAACAGCGATCGACAAATCGATACTTTGGTTTCAGGTCGCCTTCACAGTGCCGCTACGTCACAATTACGTCACGATTGCAAAAGGTAGTGTGAAAACTGTTTCACCCCTGCCGCAATAGGTGCCGCAGTGGCGGAATCTGTCGGCCGCCGCATCAGGCTCGTGTACGATGTCAGCTCACAGTCACATCCATGCCGTAGCATGAAATATGAAATTAAACAAGTATCAGTTATTTTAAAAAATAATGGTGTTAAGCTACAAAGGAAAGACTGGTATTACATATTTAATAAATGTTTCTTGTCCATTCATTTCCATTTGCCAGCATATTTGTTCGTGTTGTGGTTGTGTTTATTGAGCTTTTGTTGAGTTCAATTGCAAGTATGAGTTACATCATTTATGAAGGTACGTAATTGACTCACACGACTTACAATTGTAACACAACTTTCTCCTAAGCAGAGTTCATGCTGCTACACCAGGTGTGCCCATGTTTTTCACGTACAAGTGTTGGTCCTGCGACTCACGTAATTTTCATTACTGATGTGGTACCGTTTGTTCATTTACCAAGGTCCTACAATTTTTACTAACAGCTGTGACCTCACGTATTTCTCGCTGTCTTTATGCCTTCATTAGGTCCGATTTTAGCGTATGCAGTTATCTGTCACATGCTGTCATCACATTTAAATATCGCACGTTATATGAACACTGACATAGGCACATAATACTCAGGTCGTTCTCATATTGTTTGTTTAAACTGCAGTTACCAAGCGCCTATGCCTATTTTCTGAAAATGTCAAATAGTTATTTTACGCTACAAACTGTAATCACTCACCAATGCAGTTTTATGTAATATATAGCACTGTGAGTGCAAACACTAAATACTTCATTTGCCGAAAATCAATATAAATATATACCTACATTTCTTTGCTGGATATAATTGAACTAGAAAATGTTTCTTATAACAGCAAAGCATTAAAGTCTCTCTACTTCCTTTGACGACAGCATTTCCTAGTTGCATTAGATCCACAGATCCCTGTGATTTGTGTAAGATTGACACTCCTAAACCAATCATTCACACAATGTATTGCTTAATGTTAAAGCTACATATGCACAAATACACCACAGTTTGTTACATAGAGTATTGAAAAGCTCCAAAAATAATCTTTCGTAGCTACACATTCCTAACTGAGAATACAGTGTCAAACCAAGATTACTACTTCAAAAAACTGCTTAATGTATTGTGATAACCATTGCATGCATTAGCTATTCAAACATATAGTGCACATAAAATGGGCAGTTTATAAGATGACATTCCATAGTCTTTTAGGAAAATGTTCTAAAATATTAAACCTTACTTTATACCAGAAAATATTTGATCATCTTTTTTTTAAATTTATTTATTAATTAAAAAAAGAACTAACTGTTGCTGTGAGCAAACAGTCCCTTTAGAAAAATGAGGTGTTCTTCCACGCCATTTTTTGTTTTGTTTAGTACACTTATTTGAAAATCCAACAAGAAATAAGTCTTACTACGACAAGGAAATGAAATCTGAACTACACTATGATACGTAAAAAAAATTTACTATATACACCACACAAAGTTTAAGAGCAGTTGAATTTAGTCCACACAGCCTTGAAGAGATGAGATTTGATAATATTACTACAATCTATATAACACATAATTACATGAAAATACAAGGTCCTTATTTCTATACAAAGGTTGAAGATAATGAAGCTTTTACTAATTGTATACTTTAAGCACTAATTGTATTTCTTATGAACTCTGTTCCATCATCTATTTTCATGTGAAGAATTTCCTCAAGTACAATTTCCTTGTACTTTGATTCTGGATGTACTAGAATGTAACAATTTGGGTTAGGAATACCAAGTATTTTATACGGTCATGTATCTAGCAGTTGCTATTTTTTTTTAATAATTGATAGCTTGGGTGAGACCTCAATAATACCAGGCCCTCAAGCAGATAGAGATTATTTTGGAAATACCATTGTCATGGTTTTTCTTCCTTAAACTAGCTTCATGACCTAAGGTTGACAAAGCTACCCCAATCTTCTCATTTCTTGTTAACTCTTGGCCAGCTAGCTTAGGTACAGGTTTTTGACCATTCGTCTTCTTCAACTTAATTTAACATGAGTTCAGCTGGAGTAAAACCAGTAGAATCATGTGGTAAGAAGTTATGAATATCCTGAAATACAGTGACGTACTCTACCCCATTGGGTTTGTCTGGCTGAAACATATGTTCTTATAAATCTATTAAAGCCATGGAAAATTCTTTCCACTGGGTTACAACTGGGTCTAAATTTGGAGATTAGTAGTTGTACAAAATTTTCCCATTTCACACTCAGAAAATAAGAGGTGTTATCTGACAATATTGCAACAGGTTTTCCCACTTTTAGAATGTAATTTGCTACAAGTTTCTTAATAATACTGGCTGAGGTGGAATATTTTGTTGGGTACAGTTTGAGGAATTTACTAAATACACCACACATTTCCAATAAATATTTCAGCCCACCCATAGCTGGTGGTAGTGTTCCCGCTATATCAATGATTAAGAGTTGCAATGGTTCTACGGGATAATAGGATGCAATTCACTTTTCCTAGAAATATTTAGAGGTTTGGCCTTTTGACATATTACACTATTCCTGGTCAAGTGTAATACATTTTTCTTAAATTGGGATAGAAAAAATATGATGAGATTTTTCTAACACACTTGGTGATGCCAAAGTGTCCCCATGCATGTTGGGTATACCATATCAAACCTTTTAGACACTCTGTAGAATACACCTGAGTTTTAAGAAATAATATTCATTTTTGAAGTCTGTACTGTTGGTTATATTGAGAAGATGGATCTGACATTAGTGAAACCTTTATTTGGTGCCACATAGGGTCTGTATCCTGTAAACTTACTAAATTTTTTACACAGGTTCAAGTATTGTTGCCTTCCGGTAGTGTCACACATGAGTGAAACTTTATATTCTGTGGATTGATTCACCAGGTTTGTAAATTCTGTTAACCCTTGTGGAATATGGGATAAAGAATCAGCTATAACATTGTTCTTACCTTTAATGTAACTGATTCCCAAGTCATATTCTTGTAGAGATAATGCCCATCTGGCTAACCTAGCATGCAAGAGTTTACATGTCATCAGAAAGCTTAAAGCTTGGTGGTCACACAATATTATGACATACAGAAGGAATGCTGAACTACTACACAGGGAGCCCAGGTTCGATTACCGGCAGGGGACTGGAAAAAGCCCGACTCGGTCAGTGAGCATAAGACTATTTATCTCAGGGCGTGGGTTTGAGCCCCACGCTGAGCGCCATTATGACGTTAAGAAAATATATAAAAAAAATCTTTTAACTACTTAATAATTAATATGAGTATTACTTTCATAAATATGACTTGGGGCTATATCTGAAATAGTGTTATGTAGCTTCATTGATTTTTTGTAAGTTATTTTAACATCACACGGACGAAATTTTAAAATGCTACAAAAGATTCTTTTTTATTGAGCATGGCAATCTCAGGCGGGTTCTTTATAGCTGTTAATACAGTAGGTAATCATTATTAATTTTGAGAGAAAAAAATACATCGTAGGTTTTGGCGTCATAGCCTACGCAAATTTTTTTTGTGCAAAAAGCTATTATTTCGGCTAAAAAATGCTGAAAATATTTCGTCCAACGGCACCGAAAGTTTTATGCATAATAAATGAAAGCCACCAGTATATTTACAAGGTAAAATTGTCACAGTAATTTACGAAAATAATTTTTGGGGCAAGATTGTCTCGGTCGTTCAGTGGTAGATCTCATAGATTTAATAGCTCGCCTGCAATTTTTATAATGAAAGCATCTGGAGGACGGGTTCTTCAACATCATATGGAATTAACTATAACACGTTTCATTATCTATATATATTTATTCACTTCTGTTTAAGACGCACATAAACAGATACTGACATTTTCAATAAAGCAATCAATGACTGTAGACTGTTTTTAGATGATGTATACAAAGAGTTGAGTGACTTAAGACTGCTTCATTACTACTTTAATACTGACTAATTGTTGACTGTCTAAAGTAATGCTGCCTACGTTCGCGCCAATTCACGTGTACATTCTAGAACACGGAAATACTTAAATATATTTTTAATAATTTGTTTGTGAAACATAAATGAACCTTGCCTCAAGTAAAGATACCCAAAATTATAACAAATGACATGGTATGATTTTTGTATCAAAACAAAACTAAACTTAAGATCGTAAGTAATTTACATTTAGAGCAGTAGACAAGTTTGTTGATATTATTTAAAATGGATAAATTAAGGTAATTACGCAGTTTCATGGTCAGCAAAGTCTTACATTTAAGGTCAATACATTACGGAAGACATCAGATAATGTTGTTGTTGTTATGGTCTTCAGTCCAGAGACTGCTTTGATGCAGCTCTCCACCCTACTCTATCCTGAGCAAGCCTTTTCATCTCCTGATAAGAACGGCAACCCACATCCATTTGAATCTGCTTACTATACGCGTCTCTTGGTCTCCCTCTGCGATTTTTACCCCACACGCTTCCCTCCAATGCTAAATTTACGATACCTCGATGTCTAAGAATGTGTCCTACCAAGCGATCCCTATTTTGGTCAGGGTATGCCAAAAATTCCTTTTCTCACCAATTCTGTTCAGTACCTCTTCATTAGTTATGCGATCTACCCACTTAATCTTCAGCATTCTTCTGTAGCACCACATTTCAAAGGCCTCTATTCTCTTCCTGTCCACACTGCTTATCGTCCATGTTTCACTCCCGTACAAGGCAACACTCCACACAAATGCCTTCAGAAAAGATTTCCTTACACTTAAATTAATATTCGATGTCAGCAAATTTCTCTTTTTCAAAAATGCTTTTCTTCCCATTGCCATTCTGCATTTTATATCCTCTGTACTGCGACCATCGCATGTTATTTTACTACCCAAGTAACAAAACTCATCTACCACCTTCATTGTTTCGTTACCTAATCTAATTCCTTCAGCATCGCCCGACTTTCTAAGACCGCATTCCATTATTTTTGTTTTGCTCTTGTTAATGTTCATTTTATACGCTCTTTTCAACACACTGTCCATTCCATTCAACTGCTCTTCCAGGTCCTTTGCTGTCTCTGACAGAATTACAATGTCATCAGCAAAACGCAATGTTTTTATTTCTTCCCCCTGAACTTTAATCCCTATTCCAAATTTTTCCTTGCTTTCCTTCACCGCCTGCTCGATGTACAAATTGAATAACATCGGAGAAAGGCTACAACCCTGTCTTACTCCCTTCCCAACTGATGCTTCCCTTTCATGCCCTTCGAGTCTAATAACTGCGGTCTGGCTTTTGTACAAGTTGTAAATAAGTCTCCTTTCCCTATATTTTACCCCTGCTGACTTCAGAATTTGAAAGAGTGTATTCCAGTCAACATTGTCAAATGCTTTCTCCAAATCTACAAAAGCTAGAAATGTAGGTTTGCCTTTCCTTAACCTATCTTCTAAGATAAGACGTAAAGTGAGTATTGCCTCCCGGGTTACTATGTTCCTCCTGAATCCAAACTGATCTTCCCCGAGGTCAGCTTCTACCAGCTTTTCCATTCTCCTGTAGATAATTCGTGTTAAAATTTTGCTACCATGACTTATTAAACTGAAGGTTCTGTAGTTTTCACACCTGTCTGCACCTGCTTTCTTTGGAATGGGGATTATAACATTTTTCTTAAAGTCTGAGGGCATTTCGCCTGTCTCATACATCCTACACACCAGTTCAAATAGTCTTGTCATGGCTGGCTCTCCCAGAGACTTTAGTAACTCTGAGGGTATGTCATCTACTCCTGGGGCCTTATTCCGATCTAGGTCTTTCAAGGCTCTGTCAAATTCATCTCTCAGTATGGTATCTCCTATTTCATCTTGATCCACTTCCTCTTCCCTTCCTACAACATTGTCCCTAAGTTCATTTCCTTTGTAGAGCTGCTCTATGTATTCTTTCCACATTTCAGCCTTCCCTTCTTTGCTGAGAACTGGCTTCCCATCTGAGTTCTTGATATTCGTAGAGTTGCTTTTCTTGTCCCCAAATGTCTCTTTTATTTTCCTGTAGGCGGAATCTACTTTTCCCATTCTTATACATTCTTCTACAGATTTGCATTTGGCTTCTAGCCACTCCTGCTTAGCCATTTTGCATTTCCTGTCAATCTCATTTTTAGTCGTCTGTACTCCATTTTGCCTGTTTCATTTACTGCATTTTTATATTTTCTCCTTTCATCAATTAAGTTTAGTATTTCCTGTGTTATCCAAGGATTTTTTGTAGGTCTTGCCTTTCTACCTATTTTGTCCTCTGCTGCCTTCACTATTTCATCTCACAATGCTACCCATTCCTCTTCTACTGTTTTATTTCTCCCTCTTTCTATCAATTGTTGCCTAAATCTCCCTCTGAAATTCTCCAGAAACTCACTTTCCTTCAATTTATCTAAGTCCCATCTCCTCATTTTCCTACCTTTCTGCAGTTTTTTCAGTTTCAGCAACAGTTCATGACTATCAAGTTATGGTCAGAGTCTATATCTGCCCCTGGGTATGTCTTGCAGTTTAGAACCTGGTTCCGGAATCTATGTTTTACCATTATAAAATCTATCTGATACCTTCCGGTGTCTCCTGGTCTCTTCCACGTATACAACCTTCTTTTGTGATTCTTAAACCACGTGTTTGTTACGATTAAATCATGTTCCGTGCAAAATTCTACCAGGCGACTTCCTCTTTCATTCCTCCTGCCCAGTCCATATTCACCTACTATTTTTCCTTCTCTTCCTTTTCCTACTACCGAATTCCAGTCTCCCATCACAATTAAGTTTTCCTCTCCCTTAACTGTCTGAATAATTTCCTTTAGCTCCTCATATATTTCTTCGATCTCCTCATCATCGGCAGAGCTAGTTGGCATATAAACCTGTACTACTGTTGTCGGTGTCGGCTTCATATCTATCTTGACAATGATAATGCGATCACTGTGCTGCTCATAGTAGTTTACCCGCATTCCTATTTTCTTATTCATTATTAGTCCTACTCCTGTGATACCCCCAACTGATTTTGTATTTATTATCCTGTACTCACCTGACCAGAAATCCTGTTCATCCTGCCACCGAACTTCACTAATCCCCACTATATCTAAGTTCAACCTATCCATTTCCCTTTTTAAATTTTCTAATTTTCGTACCCTATTAAGGGATCTAACATTCCACGCTCCGATCCGTAGAATGCCAGTATTGTCTTTCCTGATGACACCATCCTCCTGAGTAGTCCCCGCCCGGAGATCCGAATGGGGGACTTACCTCCGGAATATTTTACCCGAGAGGATGCCATCATCATATTTCCATACAGTAGAGCTGCATGTCCTCGGGAAAAGTAACGGCTGTAGTTTCCCCTTGCTTTCAGCCGTTCGCAGTAGCTGTGTGGAAAAGCCACATTAGCTGATGTTACAAGGCCAGCTCAGTCAATCATCCAGACTGTTGCCCCTGTAACTACTGAAAAGTCTGCTGCCCCTCTTCAGGAACCACACGTTTGTCTGGCCTCTCCACAGATACCCCTCCGCTGTGGTTGCACCTACGGTACAGCTATCTGCATCATTGAGACACGCAAGCCACCCCACCTCGGCAATGTCTGTGGTTCATGGGGGTGGCAGATAATGTTAGTGATGAAATTTGTGTTAAAATTACAATGTTGTGTAATGCCGCTATCGGGTTTTGAACATGAACAGTTTTAACAAAATAACTCAAAGAATATTGTCATTGTTGTAATAAAATAGTTTTACAACTTATTATTACAGTTCATAAACAATCACATCAATATATGTAGATAAAGATTTCGTTAAAGAAGGTATCGTACGATTCATTAATCCAAACAAACGATACACCCCTCACACAATGTCAGACATCACATATGTAAGACATTGTGTGATTACAAAATTGGGGAGTATTTACAATCGGAAATATTTTGATTTTAAACCACGCAAGTCAAAATAATGATCAGTTTTCAGAATGAAAAAGAACACAAAATTTTACGAAATCATGCAAGGTTTATATTGTATATGTAGTGAAAACAAATACTTCGATGGCAGAAAATTTAACAGATTTTACAAAATTACTATTCACAAAAATGTTTGGTTCAAATTTAAAGAAATGTAATTGCGTGATTGTGCCATGTGGCCAATAAAAGTTATTTCACATGACAGGAACCAAATTACAGTGGAATTTGTGGTGTCTTCTTCTTTGATGCCTTTCCGTCGGTAGTCGTCTTGTTATGTTTACAAACATTTCAAATGTGTATGTAAAATACACAGTTTTGTTAACAATATAAAGTTTATACTACATGTCTGTCAAATTCAGTTTTAAATCATATTACAGTAACTAATTTTAGTATTTCAAACATAAAATGACTGATTTTATGACTAACTGTTACCAAAAGAATATTTTACTACTGAAGTTTGAATTTTTGAAATGAACAACTATATAAATTAACTACCATGAAATTAGATACAAAAGGATCATAAATTATTTTACAGAACGAGTGTGGTTAAGCAGACAAAGTTTTGTTAAAACATCATTACATACCATAGATACAGTCTGAAGTCATAATGGATAAAAAGAATGATCTTACTTGTTAACAGTAATTGCACATAACATTTGTGTAAACAGTACATAAATTTCAAAACATGAGAAAACATCAAGTTTCAGAAACAGAGTATGACAATGATTACTGTAACAATCTTTTGGCTGCAAGTGTACATTAACTAAATTCTTAATCAGCTATTACAATTTTTAATACTGGAAATAATTTGGCAATACTAAATAATTACAAAGTTTCAAATTGCATACAGATACAGGAACTTTATCATGTCTTATTTAGCAGTCATAAAAACATTGATCATGATAATTATGTGAAGGTTACTGCTATGTGAATATTAAAACCAAACTAATTTGTTGATAATCAGTAATATGTCTTAATGGTAATATAAAAGTGTAAAGTTAAATTGTGATATACATTAGCAAATGTAACCAGAAGTTCTATAAACAGAAACCCTACCAGTTCGGGACTTGTTTGAACTGCACACAAGTACCTAGAAATTTGAACAAAATATGCTTTTAAATTTTACATCCACAGCCGGCGCAGCTACATGTCTGCAGATGAGTAAGTCTCATCTCAAAAGCCGTCATAAATGGCAACAAAAGACCTCAGCTGTAAAAGTCAAATAAAAATTAATCACATCAGAACTTTACATCATCAAAACACAAAGTGCATAGTCAGGTTTGCTACACAAAAGTCATAGTCAAAGTTAATATACAATGTATCATTTCAGTTAAATAATCATAATCAAATTTTAAATGACAGGTAGCCCGTCAACGTACTTACACAAAATCATTTAACACCCCCATTTTATAAATAAATTTGTATAAGACTTACTAAAATGAAAATTACAACCAATTAATAAAAATCCTAAGATTGTAAGGTTTATTGAAGTAAAAGAAATTTCATGACTGTAGACTATGGTATCAATTTGTCATATGGTTTATGCAACATATTTAGTAAAGCATGAAAATACAGCTTGCTTACATAGACCAATTTGAGAAATTTCATGAAATGAAAGCGTCTAATCATAACTTACTCAAATAAATACAAAATCAGTTGGGGGTATTACTATGAGCAACGCAGTGATCGCATTATCGTAGTCATGGTTGATAAGAAGGCAACACTGACCACAGTAGTACAGGTTTATATGCCAACTAGCTCTGCTGATGATGAGGGGATTGAAGAAATATATGAGGAGCTAAAAGAAATTATTCAGACAATTAAGGGAGAGGAAAACTTAATTGTTATGGGAGACTGGAATTCGGTAGTAGGACAAGGAAGGGAAGGGAAGATAGTAGGTGATATGGTCTGGGCAAAAGGAATGAAAGAGGAAGCCGCCTGGTAGAATTTTGCAAGGAACATAATTTAGTTATAACAAACACCTGGTTTAATAATCACAAAAGAATGTTGTATACGTGGAAGAGACCAGGAAACACCGGGAGGTACCAGATAGATTTTATAATGGTAAGACATAGATTTCGGAACCAGGTCTGAAACTGTAAGACATACCCAGGGGCAGATATAAACTCAGACCATAACTTATTGGTCATGAATTGTAGGCTGAAAATGAAAAAAACAGCCCAATTGACAGAAACGGCGGAAAATAAAACAGTAGAGGAGGAATAGGTAGCATTGAGAGATGAAATAGTGAAGGCAGCAGAGGACAAAATAGGTAGGAACGCAAGACCTACAAAACATCCTTGGATATCACAGGAAATACTAAATTTAATCGATTAAAGGAGAAAATATAAAAATGCAGTAAATGAAACAGGCAAAATGGAGTACAGAGTAAGAAATGAGATTGACTGAAACTGAAAAATGGCTAAGAAGGTGTGGCTAGAAGGCAAATGCAAGGATGTAGAAGAATGTACAAATAGGGGAAAAATAGATACTGCCTACAGGAAAATAAAAGAGATATTTGGAGATAAGAAAAACAGCTCTATGAATATAAAGAACACAGATCGAAAGTCAGTTCTCAAAGAAGAGAAAGCTGAAAGATGGAAAGAGTATATGGAGAGGCTCTACGTAGAAAATGAAATTAAAGGCAATATTGTAGGAAGGGGAGAAGAGGTAGATGAGGATGAAATAGGAGATGTTATACTGAGAGATGAATTTGACAGAGCACTGAAGGACCTAAATCTAAACAAGGCCCCTGGAGTAGATGACATTCCCTCAGAGCTACTGGATTCTCTGGGAGAACCAGCCATGACAAACCTGTTTCACCTGGTGTGTAAGATGTATGAGACAGGCGAAGTACCCTCAGACTTTACGAAAAATGTTATAATCCCCATTCCAAAGAAAGTGGGTGCAGACAGGTGTGAAAACTACAGAACCATCAGTTTAATAAGTCATGGTTGCAAAATATTAACACGAATTATTTACAGAAGGATGGAATAGCTGATAGAACCCGGCCTTGGGGAAGATCAGTTTGGGTTCAGGAGAAATGTAGGAACACGGGAGGCAATACTCACTTTACGGCTTATCCTAGAAGATAGATTAAGAAAAGGCAAACCTACATTTCTAGCTTTTGTAGATTTGGAGAAGGCTTTTGACAATGTTGATTGGAATAAACTCTTTCAAGTTCTGAAGCAAGCAGGAGTAAAATATAGGGAGCGTAAGGTTATGCACAACTTGTACAAAAACCAGACAGCGGTTGTCATAGTTGAAGGGCATGAAAGGGATGCAGTGGTTGGGAAGGGAGTAAGACAGGGTTGTAGCCTTTCACCAATGTTATTCAATTTGTACATTGAGCAAGCTATGAAGGAATGCAAGGAGAAATTTAGAGAAGGAATTAAAGTTCAGGGTGAAGAATTAAAAACATTGCGTTTTGCTGACGACATAGTAATTCTGTCAGAGACAGCAGAGGATCTGGAAGAGCAGTTGAACGGAATAGACAGTGTGCTGAAAGGTGCATATAAGATGAACAAGAGCAAAACTAGGGTAATGGAGTGCAGTCTAAGAAAATCAGGTGATGCTGAAGGAGTTAGATTAGGTAACGAAACAATACAGGAGGTAGATGAGTTTTGTTACTTGGGCAGTAAACTAACAAATGAGGTCGCAGTACAGAGGATATAAAATGTAGAATGGCAATGGGTAGAAAAGAGTTCTTTAAAAAGAGAAATTTGTTAACATCGAATATTGATTTAAGCCTAAGGAAGTCCTTTCTGAAGGCATTTGTGTGGAGTGTTGCCTTGTGTGGGAGTGAAACATGGGCGATAAACAGTGTGGACTGGAAGAGGACAGAGGCCTTTGGAATGTGGTGTTACAGAAGAATGCTGAAGATTAGGTGGCTGGATCGCATTACTAAAGAGGAGGTTCTGAACAGAATTGGGGAGAAGAGGAATTTTTGGCATACCTTGACTAAAAGAAGGGATCGATTGATATGACAGATTCTTAGACATCAAGGAATTGTGAATTTAGCGTTGGAGGGAAGTGTGGGTGGTAAAAACCGCAGAGGAAGACCAAGAGATGGATACAGTAAGCAGATTCAAACAGATGTAGGTTGCCGTTCTTATGTGGAGTTGAAGAGGCTTGCTCAAGATAGGGTATTGTGGAGAGCTGCATCAAACCAGTCTCTGGACTGAAGACCACAACACAACACACAACTTATTCAAGATTTCAAGATTTAGTGAAAAATTAAACATTAGTAACAGAGGCTTATACTATCCAAATATTTCATACTAGTCGGACATGAGACTGTGTGTGATATCAAAGTACCGTTTTACCAAAAGAATAACATTGCAGATAGTTAATTTTAAATGTAACCAAAGATTCCCAGAATATTCTACATTAAGTACTCTGGATAGCAAAGAAATCATCACATCAGAAACTTTGATTATCTGTTTAAACAATAAACATTTCACAACTATAGCCTAAGGCATCAGTAAAGCATGTGGACTAAGCAACAAATTTGGTTTAGTATGAGGGATACAGTCAGCTGTCAAATCAATTCTAGGATTTTCTTAAAATGAAATAAGAGTATCTACTAATGACTATTACAAGATTTTTATAAGTGACATATAATATCAACAAAAATTATATTAGTTTAACAAAAGATTGTGTATAATCTGAGAAATACGATCTTATCCAAAAATTTTGTTAAAGAGAGTTAAATTTCATTGTATCGTCAAGATTCTCAAACCGTTTAGCACAAAGTGCTTTATAAACCATACTAGCATCACAGAAACTTAGTTTATCAATTCAAGTAGAAAATATTACCAGAATTTCAGACATTACATAATAACATCTGGATATATAATATATTGGTTAACCCATTAACCAGAAAACATAGTGCTTTGGAAACTATTAAAAAGAGCTTGCTGAATGATATAGCAGTCAGTTCCATGGAAATATACCTCATTATGTTTCTTATACTAGGTAACTTTCAATAGCATTCATAGTAGTGACATAGAACGTTGTTTTACAACACACATAGGCCTATTGTCAGTGAATATTTGAAACTTACACATTAACATTCACCAAAACTTCAAAAAATCAACAGATGTCAAATAATTTACTAAAAGTTTATGGATTAAAGTTTTGAAAGACAGCTGTCTGCCATCTTCCCTAGGTTTTTAACTTTGTAATTTTTCTAAGTTCACTAGATGGGCCTTTTTGCTAAGCGAGAACCCCTTTCGTTCGGAGGCATGAGGAATAGTATTCTATTTCATGTTTTTAAATGTTAGTTTCTGTAATGCTGTGTTAATATTGCTGGGATTTTATTACGCTAATAATTTATCATTGTGTCTATGAATGTGACAAAATGAACGGTTTCTCCATGACGCCACTGTTCCTGTGAGAATGATACTTGCTTTATTTTGTATGAGCATCTTCTAGCATGACAGTCTAGGCTCTCCCCACCACTTCGGTTTTCTTGGGTTTTTACCGATCTCCGGCAGTGGTGGGCGACTCGCTGGCTGACACTTCTCTCTGTGGCTGCGCTTCGACCTCGTAAGATGTTCTGATTTTCTTTCCTCCCTTGAGATGGTAGTGATTCGTTGTATGGGTTGTTCAAGTTAGTCTTCAGAACTGAGGTTCATTTTTCGGAATAAGTTCTCCGATCATGTACGGAACTGTATTCAATTTCATTTCGGTGATTTTGCTTAGGTAAATGCGGCGAATATGCAACTATTTCGGTTTGATAATGGCTGGGAATTGGTAACCTTTGTGAGACTAGTTGGCAGTGTACGAACTCTGTTTAATTTCTTTCTAGCTTTGTGGGACATGACTAAAATGCGGGAATATTTTTAATCTGTGTAGTGCATGTGAAATATTCCTATTCATTTTCTCTTTTTTAGAGTGATATGTACTCCACGTGGTGTGTTCCTAGAACAAAGCTTTCAACTACGCCTGTGTCTGTTTCTATGCCCTTCAGGCAAGAAATTATGCATGTATCTTTCTGATTTCCATTAGTACATCGCGATCACCTCTCCATCTATTTTAAATTGCTGTTTCGTTTCCAGACTTATACTTTGCAGTCAGACTCCGTCAGTAAATTATTTTCTACTCTTGTACGACCTCCTTTATTAGCTTGCTTATGAAATACTACGCATTTCTAGGGGCTGCATGCCGTATTTAGTTGATTTACTCCGACTTTGAATGTTTTCCATTTTTCTGTTTTTTGAAGACTGGACTTTGTGCATCTGTGTAAATCCTTCCAATCGCGTCTGGCTGTATTTCTGTAGCTTCCTTATGATATCCTACGTATTTCTAAGGATTGCATGCCGTAGCTATTTTTCTTATTTTTTCGGAAATTGAATTTTTGTAGTTTTACCCGGTTTTCGGAACCACGTTGTTCCGAACTTCGACTTGAAGGTTTATAGCTAGTTCTCACCACTGCTCACATACCAGTGCCTTACTATTGTGTATTCTTGCTTCGTAATCTATGATTCCATTGATTTTTGTTGTAATGAATACGACCCTTAAGCACTTCGCCTTTGGTGTAGCAGACACGTGCCATGTGTCTCAGTAAGTCTGCATGCTCACGGTTTGATTTAAATGGAAATTAATCTCACTATTATCGCATACCATCTCAAGGAAAGAAAGAGAGTCCAGAGCCACCTACGAAGTTTATTTTCCTTGTGTTGTGTGCTACATCCAGGTTCGCTGAATTTCTCCTACAAAAGCGGCGCCTGCTTCTGCTTCGTATCAGCATGCTGAGTTCGGTGAGTATTGCTTTGCTTCACACATGTGAGTGGCTGAATGCTTGTTGATTGTAAATCCCTCCTCCAACGTTCAATTCAGATTACTTTAAGTTACTTTTCATTGCATTTTTATTGTTTAACAAAATTGGTTCCCACATTTGCTCATGTTTGAACTGAATAAATATTTTATTGTCAGTGAAATGTTATCCTCATTATGAATATTAGTTAATGAAAAACCTTCCCCTTTTTATTTAATGTTGTTTTTCACCAGTGCTGAGAACAAATTCAGATGAAAATTATCATATTTTTAATTCCGTTGCACCAAAAATGTCTCAGCCACCTTAATGAAATTGTTTAGTTCGAGTTGCCTTGTATATTAATGATTCTGTGTAATTCTCATGGTCTACGACGTATGTCAGCCACCATCTCTTTGCCTTGCTTCTGCTAAAATAAATTTTAAGTCAATTCTAAATTTTGGGCTGGAGAACAAGATTCTGTTGCAGGAGGTAGTCCATTGTTCACGTGGTGTGTCCATTACAGAACAATGCACCTCCTAGCTAAAAATATGTGATCAAAATAAACAAAGATTGCACCATAAGTTAATTTTAAAAAGTATGTTTAGACCAAAATATCAATTAACTGGCAGATTTATAATGTTTCAATTCAGTTATATTTCTTAAACCAAACAATTTCCTGGATTTTGGGTAAATCAATCCGTAGGCATTTAGGTGTGGACTTTCCAAAAGCCGCAGTGGAGTAGTCAAGCTGTCTAAAGCGCCTCGCTGTAAAGCACGCAATTGCTCGCCATGGAGGTTCGAGTCCTCCCTGGGGCATGGGTATGTGTGTTTGTCCTTAGGTTAGTTTACCTAGGTTAAACTAGTTTGTAAGCTACGGACTGATGACCACGCAGTTTGGTCTGATAGATTTACAGACATTTGAACATTTGAACTTTCCAAAACTTCAAAAGGACCAATGTAAATGTCAAAAAAAGTTTAAGTACGACAGTCAAACGTTTAGATTTTTCCTGGACTAAATTTAGTAAATTTGCCTTTTGCATCATGTCTCTTTCTTCGTGAGTCCCCCTGTTTCTTCATAGTTTGTCTAACTATTTCTTTTCTTTCTTGTGAAGTTAAAGGTTTACAAATTGGGTATTCAATGTGTTCAAAAATAAGGCTGTCAGGTTTCCTATCAAACGTAATTTCAAATGCTGAAAATCCTGTTGAAGAGTGACTTCTTCAAAATCTTTTACATTATCTATCCAGCTGACACGATTTTTACTATAGTAAGTCCTGAGCAATCTCCCAAGCTCTCTCATATACTTTTCTACGGGATTGCTGGCTGGATGATATACAGAAATTAATATAAGTTTAATATTTTCATCACTAACAAACCTTTTCCATGATTTAGATATGAACTGAGTACCATTATCAGATAAGATCGGTAAATTTTGAAATAAATTGTTTACTACTGGCCTTTTTCAGGGAATATAATTTTATAAATTTGAAAATATATCTAGAAGAACCGGAATGTAACTAAATTCTCCTTGTGTTTTAGGTAAAGCACCATAAACGCCAATAGCAACTAACTCCAGTTTCTCATTAGGCAAGATATTTTGCATTTGTATTCTACAAGTTTGAACACTTACCTAACTCTTTGACATCTATCACACCTGGATACAATTTCCTTTACTTTCTTACCAATATTGTAACAATAAACGTATTCTTTGAATTTTCTGAATACATTTTGTGATACCACAATGTGCAAATCTTTCATGAATGTATTTAATTAATGTATCAATACATTGTTCAGGCCAGTATAATTTCCAGTCATCAAAATCAGGTCTCATTCTCCTAAATAATACCCCTTTGTGAACCTTATAGTATTCATAAACTTTTTCATGACCCTTTTTGCCTAAATATCTTTTCACTAGTTTTCAATTTTGATCATGATTCTGAAACCTCCTAATATCATCGCAAATTTTTAAAATTTCGGATCCTATTTAATTCCCTTAAGAAATGTAATTTTGAATTCTCTGCCATCAAAACCAGAATTTTCAGCATCTACTAATTGCATGTACAACTACATTTTTCTCCCGTTTTGTATATCTGATTTCGTAATTAAATTGTTGTAAAAACATGGCCCATCTAGTAATTCTGCTGTGATAAAGTTTACACTCATGTAAATAACTCAATGCCTTGTGATCAGAATAAACAATTACTTTATGTCCCAAGAGATAATTTCTAAGTTTTGTAAATTCCCAATGAATAGCCAAAATTTCCTTTTCAGTTACTGTGTATATCTCTTCACTTTTCTGAAGTACTTTACTGGCAAATGCAATAGATCTACGTTCAAGTTTCCCATTAGTTACAACTTCCTGAAATAAATGTGCTCCTAAACCAACTTCATTGCTATCTGTCATGACACAAAAAGGTAAGACATGTCTAGTCTGTATAAAATTTTGCTTTGACTGGCAAATGCAATAGAGCTATGTTCAAGTTTCCCATTAGTTACAAAAGTTCATCCATATTTTCAGGATGATCATTTTCTCTCAATAAAAATTTGTTTATGTGTCTAGAGTCAAGTACAAGTCTCACAGTCCCTCCTTTTTCATAATGACAACTAATGGATTATTGTATTCACTTTTACTTCTCTCAATAATTCCCCATTTCTCTGTTTTTTGAATTTCTTGCCTTACTGCTTCCCCTTTTTCCCAAAGGTATATTGTATGGTTTGATAAAGAAAGAATCATCAGGTTTTAAGTGCAATTTACAAAAATACCCTTGTAACTAACTGGGACGTTTGTCAAAAATTTCCATAATAGTTGACTCAAAATTTCCTTTTGTGAATTATTAAGACCATCAGCTTCCCTGATTTTAAATTCAGCCAAATCTTCGAATTCAAGAATTTGATCATAGTCATCATCCCCTGATGTACAATATCTATATACTCTAGTTTCTTAATATGGTTACATGCATCACTACAGTTAAGTATATAGATGTTTGAAATAAGTATATAATTGTCATTGATTCCCCTAATAATTAATTTATTATCACCCCAGTCAAAACTTACATTATATTTAAGAAGCCAATCCATACCAATAATAAAGTTTTCTCTTAATTCTGGAACCACTAAACACCCATGATCAAAATCTTTTCCTGCAATTACAAAATTTAATAACATTTGGCTTTTAACAGATTTTCTTTGTTTTCTAGTTGCACCTCTAATTTTTAATCCACTAACAGGTATTTCAACAAAATGTTTACCCACATATCTTTTAATTTATTCCTCAATTTTTCAGTAATTGTCGAAATAGGACATGCAACATCAATCAAACACCTTGCCATCCCAAAATTTTGACATTTACATAAGGACACCTTATGCAATTATCTTCCTTTGTATCTTTACTTTCCTCACATAATAATTCTGTTTCAATTTTTTAAAAGTTACAATCTTTTGAACTAACTTCTTGGTTATTATTTTTGCTTTCAGCTTGAATAGAATTAAAAACAACATCAGAACCTTCCTGAGACTGAGTCTCAACTATCAGACTACCCTGGTCACTGTGTCTTTGCCTACCTTTACTTACTTTTTTTGTATTTTCACCAATTTGGATTTAATTTGTCACAAACTATTTCAAGTCTTTTCCAAAAGTTACTAAATTTGTACCCAAAGTTGAATTCCAAAATTTTGAGTCTAAAACTAATCTTTCCCCCTGTGTTTTGTAATCTTCCCATCCTGTCACATCATTCCCTTTACTTTGTTCACTATTGTTAAATTTGGTCTGTCCTGAATGTTTTCTTGCCCCTAATTTACAGACCCTCATTGAAGCAAGTTTCAGTCTTCTGGTCTGTTCCTCCTATATTGATTAAATCCAATGTTTTCACCTTGATTTCTACTACTGTTATCAAAATCTCTTCTCCGATACCCACTTTGATTTTCATTACCAAAAGTCCCATTATTTCTCCTATTGCCCTCTTCCCATGTCTTTTTTATCATCAAAATAAGTTCTCCTACATTGGTTTACAATAAAATTTTGTTGCCACCCCCTACTCTGATCATGGCCATGCCTCAGGGATTGATTAAATTCTCTTTTCACTGCCCTATCTAACTTGTGCACATATGTTAAAAATTGCCTTAAATTGTGATCTGGTGCATGTAATAAGTCCCAGTATAATTGTTCAGGTAATCTTCTTCTCAGTGCCTCAATTTGTGTCATTATATCAAATGGTTGCTCCAAGTGTATTAGTTTCTGTATCCGGTTTTTACAAAATTCTTTAATTTCCCCTGGTTTTCCTTGAAAGTTGGTCCATTAAGAAATTCGATTTTAATCCCAGCCTGTTCACTCTCAGAGCAAAAGGTTTTTAAAAACTTATTTCAAATTCTTGAAAATTCACCCAATGCTCTACATTTTGATTAGCCCATGACAGTGCCTCTCCAACCAAAATTTTTTTTCTAATTTTATTTTAGATTCCTTCAGCAAAACTGTCTTTGCAGTGTTGAAGGAAGTCTACAGGATACAAATCAGTATTTGGAAAACTCTTAATTTGGATATTAGACCATAAGCCAATGCTTGCTACAGCATTATTAGTACCTACCAAATTTCTTGTACACAAATCATTTTTATTTAGTGCATATATTTCTACATATCTAATTTTTGTACTACAGTACTGATATCAAACTCGACAATTTTAAATGAATTTTGAACCTTTTCCTTTTCTTTGTATTTTTTCTTCAATTAACTCTACACTTTTTTCCTTTTCCTAATTGACAAGTTTGTTTCTCAAGTTGAGAGTTTATGTAACTGTCTACTACACAAGTTGCAGCATTATTTTGTTCAACCTCTCCTTTAACACTTTGTAATTTTACATCAGTGACTTTACAGGCTGTTTTGATAGTTTTATGTCTTATTTTGGATAATTACTCTTGTAATTCTTGTCTTATTAAAACTTGTTGGTCTGTGATCTTACTAATTAAGCTGTCTCCCATTTGAGTTATTAATTTCTGAAGAATGTCTAACGTTTCCTTTTTGGGTTTAGTCTTAGATTCTTCTCCCCCCCCCCCCCCCTTTTTTCCTGAATACTATTTAAACTCAACGAAAGAATGTTGCACAAGTCACTGAAAGAACATTACACCAGTCACAAAAAACGATAAGAAAACTTTTTATAACACTTACAATTTTCGGTGTCCAGTCCTTTCTGAGATCAAACCTTTTTTGTTTTTGTCTCACTTCAGCGTTTTGACTGATTCACATTACTTCATTTCATTTTGAGTTCCAGTCCAGCCCTGTTCATAATAGTCTTGATTAAATAAAACACACACACACACACACACACACACACACACACATATATATATATATATATATATATATATATATATATATATATATATATATATATATATTTTCTTCTTCCATTTACGTCTTCTTATATTTCTGAAACATGTCACATTTCTAGGTTTCCAAAAATCGACAGCATTTCCCAGACGATGCACCAAGTGTAGTGTTTTTACACACTGTTAGAATCACATTTTATATGTGTTTCGTAAGTAAAAGTTACACATCACCTTATTGTCTCGGTTGTTCAGTGGTAGATCCCGTAGTTTTAGCCGCTCGCCTGCCGAAATATTCATTATGAAAGTGTCAGGATGATGGGTCCTAAGCTATATAACCATAAAATATGACCATTTTGATGAACCAAGTTGTTTATTGAAGTATTAACACATGCAAAGAATATTCATACTGATAGAGAAATGACTGGGACTGTTGTAAGACAAAGACCGAGTATCAGCTAACTGTGTTCGCACCAATTCACGTGTATAAATACATTCTAAGTTTTCTGGAACATTCTAAAATACGGAAATAGTTAAATGCAGTTTTATGAAATGTGTAGATTTAGTGCAGAACAATTTTCTATGAAATAAATTTGGATAAAATTATTACAGTTATATTGGAAGCATTTTTGTAACAAACAAAAAAAACCCAGAATGTGAACATAAGTATTTTATGATAACAGCAGTACAGAAGTATGTTATTGATTTTTGTATTTCCGAATTTACAATAAAAGATTGGCATTAAGGTAAGTAATTTATAATATAAGGCTTAATACAATTCAATATGTGTCTGAAAATGTTAGTGACGAAATTTGTGTTAAAATTACAAAGTTGTGTAATATTAATGTTACATTTTTCCTTATAAACAGAATTATTTTATCAAAGTCCAATAAAATACCTTGCTACTGATGCAATGAAACAGTCTTGTAAGGTATTATAATGTTTTATGTATGATTTTGTGACTACGCATAAAGAAAGGTTTAGTTATGATAGGCATCAAACGATTCATTGATAAAAAAACGGAATTTTATATGGGATATACATTACAAAGTAGGTAACTGTCAACTACCATATCTTCCACTCGCTTTTCGTCAACAACCCTCTACCACCATAGCGCACAATGGGAAACTTAATAACTACTATTATATAAAAACTGATACCTACCATCACATACAAACACTATTCGTTTGTGATGTGTAGTTTTGGCTACAGAGTGAAATATAGGCACAAACATCTAAATGTTAAGATAGCTAGTGAATTAGTATTTTTGTGGATTTTAATTTTATAAAAATTATTATTAATGAAATTTTATATCATGAAAATGCCGAGAACAAGTCTTTATATGAGTGTGTAAAAAGTGGTTTGCGGGGGGGGGGGGGGGGAGAGGGAAGGGGCGGAAGAATCTGGTTCGCATACGAGCGCCATGGAGACAAGCAGCAGGTTACTTGGGAACAGAGAGGTCGAACATTGTTAGTGGTGTTCAATGCACAGGATGCTGTGTCGGCGTTCCAGAGTCGTTATGTAGCACAGAATGCTCCACTGTGCTTAGGTATGCAGTGATGGCGGAGGGAAGACAGCTGACGACTGCAGTCTGCAATGTCTGCCATAAAAGCGGCAAGTGCCAACTGTGTTGCCTGAAGTGTTGACAACTCTGAAATATTTTCCTCGAACATTAAGCTAAAAAAAATTCGGAAGAAGTAGGAAAAATTTCTAAAAGTATACCATACTTAACATGTAAGTACTGTCCTAAAGCTTTGTTGTAGCATTGGCTCGTTGGGACCTCCTGGATGCATACCACTTCTTTCAATTTAGAGGAATTAAAGTAAAGCAGTATCTAATAATCAATTTAATCAAAGTAGTTATTAAAATTTTAAGGTTAACGTACTTACAAACATGACTTCCAAGGGGTTGTTAACTTTTCTGGTTTAGCTAAATTCTGTAATTAAATGTAACAAAAATATATTTTAATGTGACAAAATTGTTCATTCAGAAATTCTTAATGTGTTATAACAATATATTCCTTAGCATTTATATAATACATTGTAAATGACTTCAACCAGGAAGTAAACAAAATCAAATGAAGTTTTGTTGCACACTGTTCATTAAATATTAAATTTAAGACATATTTCCCTTCTTTTATTTACTTTTATCTTGCGTATCACACTCCATGGAAGCGTAATTACAGTGACAACATAAGAACGGTTTTTTATACTCTTTTTTGTTAATGATCAAAGATAATAACAGAGAATACCAATTAGCATAATACAGATCAGAAAATACAAATACAAATTGTAATTTGTCGTGTCCCCACATCACCCCCTTCTCAGTCATATAGTCACTTAACACTGCAGTTCTTCAACTAATCTTGCAGGAAATCGAACTTTACTACCAGATCTTGTTCTTCTTGGTTTTCCACTGTCGGTTGTGTCTGGTTGTTTCACCTGGGCTGACCGTTCAGTTGAAGTATCTTCCGGCTGCTTCTCATTATGATTCATGAGATACACAAGCTTCAGTCGATCAATGGAGATATTCTTGACCTGGTCTTTTATTTTAACACCAAAAAATTTTGAGGTTTTTCTATTACGTCATATGGGTCTTCATATGAAGGTTCTAATGCTTTTTTGACTCGGTCAACTCGCACAAATACATGTGTTGACTCATTGAGATCCCTGTGTATGAAAGGTCTTTCTTTTGCTTTGTGGCAGTATTGTTCAGGCTTCAGACGATTCATGTACTGCTTCAGTTGTGAAACGACATGAGGTAAGTCTGCATCCAATTTTGTTGCATAATCTTGAAAAAAATCACCTGGTATTCTGATGGATGAGCCATAAACCATTTCTGCAATTGTAGCATTACTGTTCTCTCTGTTTGAGCATCATAGGCCAAGGAGGATTACAGGTATTACTTGAGTCCATTTGGCAGTTGCATGGGCATGGATAGCTGCTTTAAGTGTGCGGTGAAATCTTTCAATTTTTCCATTTGATTGAGGATGGTATGCTGTAGTTTGTGTTTGGTTACAACCGCATAGTTTTGACAGTGCTCGGAATAGCTCATAGTTAAATTGCCCGCCTTGATCAGTGACTTTTTGATATGGTGTTCCAAACCTAGTGATCCAACAATTGAAAAATGCTTGTGCTACTGCCTCAGCTTGTATGTCCTGAAGAGGTACTACTTCTGTCCAGTTTGTACCTCTGTCAATGCATGTTAAATAATAAATATATTCTTCAGAAGGAGGCATTGGTCCTATCAAATCAAGGTGAACAATTTTGAAAAGTTCATCGTTACTGGGAAAGTGTCCTACTGGTGTTTGAATGTGTCATGATATTGTGTTTTTCTGGCATGCAATACATGTTTTTGCCCAGTTTTGGGCATCCTTTTTTAAATTGATCCAGACAAATCTTCATGAGATCATTTTTACTGTTGTCTTAATGCCTGGATGAGCCAGATTATGATAGTGTTGAAAAATAGGGTATCTAAATGGTTCAGGAATATAAGGACGAAGATTGTGTTGACACATCACACCATAGCTGTTTTCCTCCATGTGTCAGATCGTGTTTTAACTTAAGTAATGTATGAGGCTGTAGTTGACGAAGCTCTTCATCATCTTCTTGTGCTTGACTATCTCATCATAGTTAACTGGAACTAGTTCTTCAAGTCTTGATAGACCATCAGCAACAACATTTTCTTTACCAGATATATGACGAAGGTCTGTGGTAAATTGTGAAATGTACTGAAGGTAACGTAATTGAATTGGTGTTGCTTTTTCATTCTTTTGTTTAAATGCATATGTTAGAGGTGCATGGTCAGTATAAATAATGAAATCTCTCCCTTCCAACAGATATTTGAAATATTTGACAGTCATATAGATGCTAAGCAGCTCTCTATCAAGTGTGGAATACTTCTTCTGTGCTGTTGTAAACTTTTTTGAAAAGAATCCAATTGCTCTCCACTGTCCATATTGCCATTGTTGCAATGCAGCACCTGCTGCAAAGTCTGATGCATCTACAAATAATGTAAGATGAATGTGCAAACCAGGAAATGTCAAAAGTGCAGCATTTGCTAGATCTTTGCATTTTTCGAATTGAGCAATTGCTACTTCTGTCCAGATAATATGTCGTCGGTCCTTTTTTTTTTTTTTTTTTTTTTTTTTTTTTTTTTTTTTTTTTTTTTGTTCCTTTTAGGAAATCATTCAACAGTGCTTGGTTTTCAGCTGCATGTTCCAAATGTCGAGGATAAAAATTGAGAATCCCTAAGAATTTTCTAAGTTCACGAAGTGTTTTGGGACGTTTCTAGTTCGTAATTGCTGCAATTCTCTCTGGATATGGCGTTGTACCAGCAGGTGTGATTAAATTTCCTAAAAATGTTAGCTGTTGTACACAAAATACTGATTTGGAGACATTTATGACAAGACCATACTTATTCAACTGCTCAAAAAGTAGATTTAGATGCTCAACATGTTCATCTGGTGATTCAGATGCTATTAGAATGTCATCCAAATATGGAAAACAAAATTCTAGTTCTCTCACAACTTCAGGTATAAACATTTGCAATGTGCTAGGTGTATTGCGAAGTCCAAATGGCATATAATTAAATTCATAGAGACCAAATGGTGTTATAACGGCTGATTTTGGTTTATCTTCTTCGGCTAGTGGAATCTGGTAATAGGCTTTGAGTAGGTCTACCTTAGAGAATATATCTTTATTTTGAAGCATAAAATTTACATCATCAATTCGTGGAATTGGATACCGGTCTGGGAGAGTCCTGTCATTCAAACGGCGATAATCTCCACAGACTCGCAATTGACCAGTTGGCTTCTTAGCAAGGTGAAGTGGACTAGCGCATTGTGATTTTGATGGACGTATAATACCATTATTTAACAGAAATTGAAATTCTTGTTTAGCAATTTTCAATTTATGTGGGTCCAATCTACGAGCCTTACTGTATACTGGTGGACCAGGAGATGTAGTGATATAATGCTGCACATTATGCTTTAATGCTTTTGGTACTATATATGGTTTAGTTAGATCATGAAAATTCTCTAAAAGTTTTGAAAACTGGGTCAACCAGTAGCCCATAATGATGTCAGAAAATCGGTTCCCAATATGCCTTTTGGTACGTCTGCTACTATGAATGGCTATTCAAAATTACGTTTGAGTCCTAAATCGATGTTTAACAGTTTGGAACCGTAAGTTTTTATCTCTGATCCATTTGCGGCATAAAGATTGAAGTCAGAGGGTTGACCTTTTTGCCTTTTTGTAACTGGTATAACGAACAAATCTGCACCGCTATCTACCAGAAAATATATTCCACAATTTCGGTCTTTGACAAATAGGCGACATTGGCGGCCTAATGTATGCACTGGGGTAGAACACTCAGCCGCAATGGTGTCTACCACTTCTAATTTTCCTTATTTTGCCATTGGCAAGGCTGAACACATTTTTCAGGCTTACATCGTGTGCCGAATCTAAAATGGTAATAGCAGTATTTCCCGTTTTTATCGTATCTTGCTCTGCTTCTACTTCTACTGCGCAATCTTTGCCTGCGAGTGTTTCGAAGCACTTCAGTCTCATTTACCAATTCATCAATTCTCACGAGAAGATCTTGTGCTGACAAAGAAGACGATGTTGACGGAATGGAATGGGTGGAAGCAATTTGAACCTCCACAACAGCGTTTAATTCGATCATACTATCTGCAATTTGAGCTATCTTATCCACTGTTTCGTCAGATATAACTAAAATGCTTCGAATATTACACGGAAGTTTGTCAAGCCAAAGTGTTTTTAGGATCTTTTCTGATATATTTGTACCTGCATAGCTCCTCATTTTCTTAATAATTGGGTAGGTTTAATGTCGGCAAGTTCTAAGCCACTCAAAGTTTTTTTTTTTTAATTTGGCGCTCTTCAGTTTCTCTGAATATGTTCAGTAGACGTTCTTTTGCGAGAGAATATTTGTTGTTCTCGTTACTTGTAACTAGATCCCATATATTTTCAACAAATTTTCGCTCCAGATGAGCGAGCAAATAGTTAAATTTAGTCGCCTCCGTAAAAATACCAGAGATCGTAAATTTTGTAGGACACTGTTGATTAAATATTAAATTTAAGACTTATATTTCCATACTTTTATTTACTTTTATCTTGCACATCACACACCATGGGAGCGTAATTAGTGACAAGAGAAGAAAAGTTTTTTGTACTCTTTTTTTTGTTAATGATCAAAGATAATAACAGAGAATACCAATTAACTTAATACAGATCAGAAAATACAAATAATAATTTGTCGTTTTCTTTTGTCGTATCTTTTGGCATAGATACTTCACACCTCTTCTTTTCGACCTCATTTTCATTTTGCACTTCGTCGCCGAAATTTGAATCACTGTCATATTAGTCTATAATTCTGATCAAAATCAGAGCCATCTTTCCCACCAAACTCACTCTCGACTTCATCAAGCATTGATTGCACACCTATTATTATTATCTATCGAGAATAGAAGAAGAATTTCATACTTGGCATGTTGGGGTGAGCCTGAAAGAAGAGCTTCTGTACAGACAAATATTCAGCCCACCTGCCGTGAACATGAACACCCTCTGAGTACAGTGTACACAGCCCGAAAGGTTTTGACACCTGCAGCGTTAGTGTTACACACACACACACACACACACACAACAACAACAACAAAAACCCTAGGGCCACATGATCCCAGCATACCAGTCAAGGGTTGATTGTATTATAAACAGTAACGTTGAGAGAAAATTACATATTTTGCTGCAGTGGAGTGGCCGAGCATTCTAAGGCACCTTGCTGTGGAGTGCGCGGTTGCAAGCCGTCGGAGGTTCGAATCCTATCTCGGGCATGTTGTCCTTGGCATAAGTTACTTTAAGTAGTTTGTAAGCGTAGGAACTGACGACCAACGTAGTTAAGTCCCATATATTTACAAAAAATTGAACATTTTTTTACGTAAGTTTCACTGCCCAATTCCCGTTTTGTTTCCTCGCCGTCCTGTAAATATCATTAGTCATCAGATTGGAAATTTGTGCCAATAGAAAAGCCATCCAAAGCAATGCAAAAGTAGGTTATCGGTCCAGAGCTCAGTCTGTTACTCCGTTTATTGGCGAAAATACTCTTTCTACGCCAGCCGATACACGGGGGAACACAGGGATTCCATCTACCTGTTTCAGCTTATGGGTAGCGTTCTAGAATTCAGCCGGATCCGCACTTTTAGTTATTTTCTCTGTATTTCTCAATAACCCTAATTCGGAATTAATTTCGCGTAAGTTATTTTAATTCAATGTTCAAATGTTTGTTATGCTTATGGGACTTAACTACGGGGTCATCAGTCCCTAAACTTACAAACTACTTATCAACTACCTTATACTAAGGACGGCACAAATATCCATGCCCGAGGGGGAATTCGAACCCCCAACCGTAGTGGCCGTGCAGACCGTGACTGGAGCGCCTCAGTCCCCTCGGCCACCCCGGCCGGCTTATTTTAATTGAACTGACAAACTACGATGGAAGACTGACAATAGAATGAATTCTCTGGTGCCTAATGCAAATTGGATCAGGTATCTACCAATCTTTTAGAAGTTTATGAGTGTAATGAAACCGTTTCAATATGTGTTGTGCAATCTGTTGAAAAGTTTAAAAACCGAAGTTTAAAGTTCAACAACTGGCCATAAGTCAAATCGGTATTTTTATCAATGCTTAGTAAACCTTTCTTCTTCAATATTTTTCATTTTTTCATCGAGAGATTAACAATGAGGGATTTTGATAGTGAACTTTTCTCAAGGTGGTTGATTCTAGAAAATTTTTCTTCCTGTAACAAGTCGAAGCAAAGCAAAGCCCCTGCAGTAGACGACATTCTCTCAAAGCTACTTGGGGAGACCAGTCATGGCAAAACTATTTCATCTGGTGTGTAAAATGTATGAACAGGCGAGATACACTTAGACCTAAAGACAGATGTAACAATCCCAATTCCGAGGAAAGCAGCTTCAGACAGGTGTGAAAATTACAGAACTACCAGTTTTATAAGACATGGCTACAAAATTATAACACGAATTATTTACATAAGAATTGAAGAACTGTTAGAAGCCGACTTCAGGGAAGATCAGTTTGGATTCAGGAAAAATGTAGGAGCACGTCACGCAATACTCACTTGACGACTTATATTAGGATAAGAAAAGGTAAAACTATGTTTACAGCTTTTGTAGATTTGGAGAAAGCTTTAGACATTGTTGGCTGGAATACACTATTTGAAATTCCGAAGGTAGAAGGAGAAAAATTCGAGAAACGAAAAGTTATATTCAACTTAGACCGAAACAAGACAGCAGTTGTAAGACTCGACGGTCATGAAAGGGAAAGATTGGTTGGGAAGGAAGTAAGGTTATAGCTTCTTGCCATTCGTTCTCAGTTTGTTCATTGAGCAAGCAAGCTGTGAAGAAAAATTGGAGAAGATATTAAAGTTAGCCACGCGGGAGTAGCCGAGCGGTCTAGAGCGCCACGTTGCGGATCGCGTGTCCCCCACATCGGAGGTTCGAATCCTCCCTCGCGCATGGTTGTTTGTGTCGTCTATAGTATATGTTAGTTCATAAGTAGTTTGTAAGTTTAGGGACTGATGATCCCACAGTTAAGTCCCATAAGCTTTACAAACACTTGAACATTTTTTGAATTAAAGTTAAGGGCGAAGAGATAAAAACTTCTGCGGTTTGTCGAAGACACTGTAATTCTGTCAGAGACAGCAAAGAACCTGGAAGACCAACTGAATGGAATAGACAGTGTCTTGTTCAAAAATTCAAATGTTTGTAATCTATGGGACTCAACTGTTGGTTATTAGTCCCTAGCTTACAAACTACTTAAACTAAGTTAAACTAACCTAAGGACAACACATACACCCAACACGAGGGAGGACTCGAACCTCCGATAGCGAACGGCCGCGCGCACCACAGCATGGCGCCTCAGTGCTCACGGCTATTCCGCCGCGGCACATTGTCTTGAAAGGAGGGTACAAGATGAACATTAACAAGATCAAAGCCGGCCGCGGTGGCCGAGGGGACTGAGGCGCTCCAGTCACGGTCTGCACGGCCACTACGGTCGGGGGTTCGAATCCCCCCTCGGGCATGGGTATTTGTGCCGTCCTAGTTCGTAAGTAGTTCATAAGTAGTTTGTAAGTTTAGGGACTGATGACCCCGTAGTTAAGTCCCATAAGATTTACAAACATTTCAACATTTTCAACAAGATCAAACAAAGATAATGGAATGTTGTCGAAGAAAATCAGACGATGCTGAAGACATTACATCGGATAACGAGACAATAAAGATGATAGGTGAGTTTTGATACTTGCGCAATAAAATAACGTACGATGGTCACAGGACAGACTACTCAGAATGCAGAATTTCAATGGGAAGAGAAGCATTTCTGAATAAGAGAAATTTTGTTGACATAGAATATTAATTTAAATGCGGGTGTGTTTGTATGGAGTGGTGCATTGTAAGGGAGTGAAACAGGACGATAAATAGTTAAGACATGAAGAAGAAGAAGAAGAAGAAGAAGAAGAACAAGAAAAAGAAAATGTTCAAATGTTTGTAATCCGAAGGGAATAAATTACTCTGGCTATCGGTCCCTAGACTTACAAACAAGTTAACTTGCACTAAGGATAACACACATGTTCATGGCCAAGGGAGGACTCGAATCTCTGGCGGGAGCAGCCACGCGCACCGCAACATGACGATCTAGAAGGCGCTGCCATTTCCTTGTGGCAAGACAAGAAGGGGACAACAGCTGGAAACATCAATCACACGAGTAACTTCTTGGAACGCCTCAAATCTATCCCCATGCTCCTCCCACCTGAAAGGTCCCTTGTCAACATAGATGCCACATCCCTTTACACTAACATCCTCCGCATTCATGGTGATTCTGTCCTAGAACACTACAAACTGCTGAGGAGCTCGGTACCTAGACTTAGAAGCTACTAAAACTGCACATAGACCCATACCCGAGGGAGGACTCGAATCTCCGGCCTTGCAATACGTAGCATGGCGCCTTAGATCGCACGGCCGTGCTCACGCGGCTCAGTATCTTGACATAGCACGTACTGCCAAACAAATGTTTCATTGAACCCTTGTCTGTTGGTTCAACGAAACTAAATTTATTTATTTTCTTAAGGGTGACAATTAGTTTCACAAAAATTGCCTTGTCTGTATCATTTTTTTTTATTCCAGCTACTGCCGTTGTGCGTCTGTTTTGTAACATGGCCACACTGCCCGACCTGCGAAATGATGTTCTGCGATTTCATTGGTCATAACTGTGTCGTCTAATCTTGAGCTGCCACTAACTAACGGCATATTGGTAATTTCGGGTTCTCTTTCCTGAGCGCCATAATTTAATAGACCCTTCATGCCCCTCGTGTGCTTTACAGTTTAACTTTTACCAGGCGTGATTTTCATGTCACAGTCAAGTGTGCACCAGTTGGAATGATACAGACATTTTTCGCTACTTCTGAGTCAACCGCTAAACACTGTTTCATTTTCGCATTGAGGATTATACACTGGTCAAAACAATTAGAGGATCGGTTGAGATAGTTAGGTTATAAAGTATTGTCATTGGCAGAATGAACTAAAATTGTTCGACAACTTTCTGTCAGTTCTACAGAGCGGAGGGGACTACATTACGGCAAATAAGATGGTGGGAATAACGGAAAGATGCTGCCGAGGGGGCGGTGTTCTCTTGTGTTTACTCTGCCAAACGAATTACAGATAGTGTAGTGAGCAGATAGTGCAATGCAACAACAACGTGACTTTCCCAAAGCTATGGCATGGAGATAATGGTGGTAGATGAGTTTCGTTACTTGGGCAGCGAAGTAACACGCGATGGTCGCAGTACAGAGGATATAAAATGCAGAATGGCAATGGAGAAGAAAGGCGTTTTTGAAAAAGAGAAATTTATTAACACCGAATATTAATTGCGATTGCACGCGACGTACACGCCGAAAGACACCCGCGGACGGCATCCGCACACAACAATACCCACTCACAGACTCCGACTGCCTCTCAGTTAACAATACACTTACGCAGTGGAGCGGGCTACTGTCATTCTACTGTTTTTACATATACATCTACATCCATACTCCACAAGCTACCCGACGGTTTCTTTACACATATACATAAGAAATATACAATTAAATATATAAATAAATATAAAATAAAACAAATGACAGTAAATACAAAAATAAGCAATTAAAAAATGTACGAAGTAAAAATTTACAAAAAATTGCAGATTCACATAGTGCTTGTCTGCAGTAATCCTTACAGTATCACAGACGGATTACAATTGTAACCAATATCTGAATGAAATATGTTATCACAGGTATATTGTGTATGATATCTCACCTGAGAACCAGTTCTTTTGCGCAGTGTATTTCGTAGTCTATTTTACCTTTTTGGATGGTGACATTGAAATTAGCTTGATAAATTTTCTATGTAAGATCTGGGGCAGTAGAGATCTATAAATGCAAGTTAAATCGCTCACTGCTGCTCTAAATTACTTTATGAGTGGCCACAGTACTTGCGCAATGGAAACTTATCCAAATGCTCACTCCTTAAAGGAGAAACCAACGTTTTAACAAACACAAAATTAATGTTAAAAAAGGAATAGATAATTAAACATGGGACAGGGAGCATGAAATTATAAAGCAGAGGTTTGATCCTTTAAATCATTATCTATTCGATAAAACGAACAAGCAAATAAATGTGGGAGACCATATTAAGCACAATAAAGCACACACCTTGTACAAAAGTGAATTAAATCATAAAGTTACTGTCCATAATAAAATTGTTTCTGCCCTTTATGCATATATAGATAACGTGGGACGAAATTTGCAGATACACAGGGGATAAAGAAAAGCACATTCATTCACTCACAGACATGTGCATAATGCTTGCGACACATTACTCGTGCGGCAACACTCGATAGCAGCAGCGAAACAAAGCGTCGGCGGCGTTTTGATGATGGCGGGTGTCTTCAAGCACCATTAAAATTAAACTATGCACCAAACAAACTCATGTGTGGGGAGGCAGCGGCATATATCCTTAAGTACCATGTGTTGTGCGACCATGGAGCATTACATAAAATTTACAAAAAAAAATTAATTTAGAATAAGCAAGTAAAGCACACACAAGAATTCATATAGAAGAAAATTAGTATCAGTAAAAGCATGGCTGAAGGCTGAAGTAATGACCGCTACAAAAGCACACTGTGCAATCAGTCATACCAAGACAGAAAAGACGGAATCAACCAAGAAATTTCGAGAAAGAATTTAGAATGCTTGCGGAAACAGACACCACATGAAAACATTAGTTAAAAACAGCAAGGAAATTCAAACATATTAAGTTTACACAAAGGCTGAAGGTCACACACGCGTATTCTAACTTGAGAAAACCGGACACAAAATCATCACCACAATGAAAATCCAAATACTAGATTTAAACTGAATTGCATGAGTTCTGTAAATTAAGAAACACTTCGCCTCACATATTGAAAGAATTGCTCAAGAGAAACTAACACTGATAAAGTAAGACTGCCCAGTCATGATCAAAGTAAAGTTCTAACAGAATGCCATCCCCTCAGCATGATTCGACGATATAATCACTTTGGCGATCGCAGCAAGGGTGAAGACTCAGGCCACACCAAAAGCCTTCCCCTCCATGCAGCGGATGTAGGGCGTGCTGAAAGCTATCCAGAGCGCGTTCAAAGCTTACTGTCTACCAACCCCTCGCTACCTAAAGAAGATAATACCCTCTCCTAGAGCTCCAGAGAGGTCTCCTTAGTCACCCCTCTCGTCCATTATTATGTTGGTATTACACTAAGAACTGACCACCTCGACATCTTGCCAAGAAAGGTTGTCTCTGGCCACCCAGCAGACGGCAATGCTGAAGACATCCGAAGCCATTTGTTCTTAAGTAAACGAGGCCTAAAGCGCGAGGCGGCGACTGTAAGCCATTGAGCGGCGCTCAGTCAATATTAGAAACAACCGTCTACATTCATATGAACACACAAGCTCAATCACACGGGTGGAAGGCATTGATCATTAATGAAGGAAGAAAATAATTGATATACAAATAGACAAAATTAATCAAGTGTGCGAAATTTGATCATGACTGAAACAAAACTGTAGATTTGTTTGCAATACAAATACGCACATTATACATATATAGATTATAACTTTCAATTGCATTTTCGGTCATTGTTCTTAGAAAAATTGTACTGTTTTCCAGAAATTAAAGCTTAAAAATCAATATATTTCAAGATTATTTAACGTGATCGAAAACGTTCTGTCATTGTCGGAAGCTCTGCTAACGTCACACTACACTAGGAACAAGAAGCTGTTACGAATGGATGGAAAAGTAAAATAATTAAATAAAACTTTCATCCATTGTGGAAGAATTTTGTTAAGGTCGATAGTGGAAACCTACCGAAAGTAGATGCAGTAGATGTAGTAACAAAACGAACCCCATTTCTACGTATCAGAAACTAAAAAAAGGTGAATATACCTACATTTAAAGCTATCTATTACTTTTTACCCAATAGATTGAACCTAGTCTAAAAATAAAAACTGCTATACACCATAAACATATGTAAATAATATTTACTGACTGTTCCGTCAGTTCTTGACAGAATATTTGTTACATTATGAATGAAACACACAAGATAACTGTGATATATTCTGCAAACTTTTGGTTTACGGAACCGGTTTCCGCTGTTACGCCATCATCAGATAAAAATTACAAGTTTAAGACCTTTGAAACTTAAACTTGTAATGTTTACCTGATGATGGTGTAACAGCCGAAAACCGGTTCTTTAACCAATAAATTTGCAGAATATATCACAGTTATCTTGTATGTTTCATTCATAATCTATAAAAGGAAGTGTCCCGATTGACTGACTGACTGACTCATCATCGCCCAGCCCAAACCAATGAAGATAGAAACTTGAAATTTGTGGATGGTGTTGATCTTACTCTGTAGGCGTCATTTAAGAAGCGATTTTTCGATATTCCGTCCCTAAGGGGGTGAAATAGGGGATGAAACGTGTTTTTTGAAAATACGTAGCTATTTAGGCAATTTTGAAGCTACAACTACAAAATTTCGGATTTTAATTCAGGGATCGAATTTAAAAGACACGTGTTTCGTCATTTTTTGAAATTCGACAAATAAGGGGGTGAAATAGATGACGCAAAAATTGATTTTCAAAAATATGTTGCTGTTAACTCAAATTTTAAGCTACAACTACGAAACTTCGGATATGGAATCTTGGTCAGGATTAAAAATCCATGATTTTTAGTATTTTTGGAAATTGAACAAGTAAGAGGGTTAAAGAGAGGATCAAAAATTCTTTTTGAAAACACGTTGCTATTGATACAATTTTGAAGCTGGAGCTGCAAAAATTGATATTTGTGTAGTTAGTTAGACGTTAAAAAACACGTGTTTTGGTATTTTTGGAAATTCAACCATCAACGTGTTTAAATTGGAGAGGGGGTGTTTTTCGAAAACATGATGCTATTTAGGCAATTTTGAAGTTATAACTACAAATTTTCGGATTTGGATTCGGGTTCGAATTTAGAAGACACGTGTTTCGGCATTTTTTGAAATTCGACCAATAAGGGGGTAAAATAGAGGACGCAAAAATTGATTTTCAAAAATATCTTTCTGTTAACTAAAATCTCAAGCTATAGCTACGAAACTTAGAATATGGACTCTTGATTAGGATTGATGATGATGATCGTGTGGCATTTATGACCGTTAGACCCCAACTGGGGTCGTGTTCAGCCTGCCTGGTGCAAGTCTCTTTATCTGACGCCACTTCGGCGACTTGCATGTCAATGATGATGGAATGATCATGAGGACGACACAACACCCAGTCCCCGAGTAGAGAAAATCTCCTACGCGACCGGGAATCGAACCCGGGCCCCCTGCGTGGCAACGAACCATGCTGTCCACTGGACTACGGAGGCGGATTTGATCAGGATTAAAAAGATACGAGTTTCGGTATTTTTGGAAATTCAAAAACTAAGGGGGTAAAAGAGGGGATCAAAAATTCTTTTCGAAAAACACTTTATTGTCAGGATAATTTTGAAGCTATAGCTGCAAAAATTGGTATTTGTATTGTTGGTTATGATTTAAAAAATACGTGTTTCGGTATTTTTGGAAATTCAAAAACTAAGGGGGTAAAAGAGGGGATCAAAAATTCTTTTCGAAAACACTTTATTGTCAGGATAATTTTGAAGCTATAGCTGCAAAAATTGGTATTTGTATTGCTGGTTATGATTTAAAAAATACGTGTTTCGGTATTTTTGGAAATTCAACCATCAAGGGGGTTAAATTGGAAAGGCGATGTTTTTCGAAAATCTGTTGCTATTTAGGCAATTTTGAAGTTAGAACTACAAAATTTCGGATTTGGATTCGGAGTTCGAATTTAAAAGACATGTGTTTGGGTATTTTTGGAAATTGTACTAATAAGGGGGTGAAATACGGGATGCAAAAATTGATTTTCAAAAATATGGTGCTGTTAACTCAAATTTCAAGCTATAACTACAAAACTTAAGATATGGATTCTTCATCAGGATTAAAAAGAGACAACTGGTGCAGACCAACCAGCCTACGCATACATAATACTAGTATACATAATAAGGATAGCGTCTTGGATTCAGCCTTCGTTTTTTACCAAGTGGATTTCACTTTTAAATGAACACTGTTATTAGTGGCCCCGGTAGAAACTGCGTGGTAAGTACCCAATTTTGTGGTTACAGTTAGGATTCAGATTAATGAGTGTGTATACGTAAGTTTCATCTTGCGCTCTAGTCGCATTTCACGTATCACTGTGCATTATTTTCTAGCTGAATAGTTACAAAGTAAATTGTCAGGTTAAATGTGAACATCGGAGGCTAAACAAGGTTATAAGATGACAGCTGTTTTGGCTTAGGTACAAACATTACAACGTTTTCCAAGAAAAATAACGGTCTTAGTTTTGTGTGGCTTTATCTGCCGAACACATTACACAACAATTTCGTGGAGCTGTAACGGGCAAGAACAAGAACGATAACATCATCGCTTACGATAACGTTGTCGCTTACTATGTAATTTTTGTCACGGAAGAATGTGATACTGTGAAATAAAATTGAATTTTTGAGTAAATTAGCAATCATTTCAAATTGTGATAATAATAATAATTGCACTAGATGCAAATAAAATGCGTTTTTGAGATACAAATCGTTGATTTATACTGTAATATTGATGGAAATATTAAGAAACTAACATAAAATTTGTAGTTTCAGCAACTACAATAGAAAACGTCTTTAAATAGGAATCTTTGGCGTGCCAAATCGTGATGAGCTGTTTCGGACATTAAAAATTGTTCAAATGTTTGTCAAGCTTATGGGACTTAACTGCAGGGTCATCAGTCCCTAAAGTTACAAACTACTTATGAACTACCTCATACTAAAGACAGCACAAACATCCATGCCCGAGGGGGCATTCGGCATCGCGCATCGGAGCATAGCGCCTCAATGCGCTCGGCCACTCCACCGCGGCCGGAAATTAAACATCAGCTCATTAATCTGAACATGATAATACTTTGCATCTTTGAAGTTGGAGTTAATAGTAAGCTACAATAATAAATTATCATAGGGAGTGTTTAATTTCATCAAAATGATACTTCCATAAATAAACGCACAGTGTCATCACTCTCACAGCGACTTTGAATTACATTTTACGCATATCTGATTTCTTGAATCAGGCAAAATCAAATTCCTGTACGGTACAACGCGATATTTTACGAAACGTGAATGCGCGAACAATGTATCACAGTTAGTGAATTTTACGACAGCAGCAGCGCATCGAGACGGTTGACGTCACAGGCATCATGTGAAGCGTTTTAGCGGCCTATCAGATTATTTCATTTGCTTTTTTTTTTAAATAAATACTGCATGTTCTGAGCAAAATATGACACAATTAACCATTTAAGACGATTAACAGAAAACAGTTCAAAAATGTTCAACTGTTTGTAAATCTATCGGTAACAAGTGCTTGGTTATTAGTCCGTAGTTTACAAACTATAAACTTAGGTAAACTAACAGCACAATCACCCATGCCCGACGGGGGACTCGAACCCCCGACGGTGAACAGCCGCGCGCACTGCAGCACTGCGACCCAATGCGCACGGCTAATCCGCCGCGGCAGAAAACAGTCAAATACCATATCCTGTTAAGGTAATCTTTCTTTTGTGTCCCAGCCTCGTCGCCGCTTTTGTGTCTCGTTTCCGTCGTAGGTGTCGGTGGCCGAGTAAAAAGAGACCGACACAGGAATAAAGGACGCACGCTTGTGCAGGTACGAAGGTGAGCAGCCAGTGGGACAGCAGAAACTAGAAACACTAGAGTAAATTAGAACATATATATATTGCACAGAATTTATACAATATTTAACTTTTACATAGCTCAGTACTGCAGAATGATGATACATAGTTGAGCTAGAGGCCTGCCTAGTGCCTATCCGATAGCCAAGTCTTCACTGGTGCCTATCTGATTCCGAAGTGTTTGCTGGTTCCTATCTCAGTCCCAAGTGAACGATGTCGTTCAGTGGTGGCCACGAGCGGAGTTGTAGCAGAGGGCGCTCGTGGCTGACGTCGTAAGAACGCCGCGCCGTGCGTGCATGGCGGCGCGCGGCGAAAGCAGGTGGCGCGCACTTTGGACTTGTGCGACACCACACTTTCGTTGTGATCGAACTGATACTGTATATGTTATGTAGCAGGATATACAATCGACGAAGTTAGACTGTAAAATTTCGGAACATTCACTCAAAATTTCAGAAAGATCGGAAAATTTTGGAAGATTTACACAAAATTTCGTCTTTTCTGTAATAATTTGAGAAATTGGTAGATATTCCGAAATTTCTGAGGATCTGACAACATTGGTCACGTGTCGTCAACAGCACGGAAACGCCACCTGTGGTGAGAGTCAGCGTATTAACTGAAAAGTGCACCACCGTATCTCACGCGGTAACAGAAGCGGCAACCGACAGACAACTGAGGAGATACGGAGTAAACACTTTAGCGGGACAATAATCTGCCACAAGCAGATTCTTGTCTCAGGGTGATTATCTAAGTGTGAAATTCGTCAACAGGTGTCACGAGCCGCGGCGGAGTGGCCGAGCGCATTGAGGCGCTATGCTACGATGCGAGAGGCCGATCCCCGTCGGGGGTTCGAATCCCCCCTCGGGCATGGATGTTTGTATCGTCTTTAGTATAAGATAGTTCATAAGTAGCTTGTAAGTTTAGGCACTAATGACCCCGCAGTTACGTGCCTTCAGCTTAACAAACATTTGAACATTTGGTGTCACGAAATTAGTGACGCAGAACACAGACGATGCGTCTGAAGTGTCGTGCGTGTGTTTATCTGAAATACCAAATGCCAAATGTTTGTAAATTTATCGGACCAAACTGCGTGGTCATCAGTCCGTAGCTTACAAACTACGTAAACTAAGGTAAACTATCCTAAGGACAACGCACACACACACACACACACACACACACACACACATGCCCAAGGGAGGACTCGAACACCCGACGGCGAGCAACCGCGCGCTCCGCAGCGAGGCACCTTAGACCGCTCTGAAATACCATATGCTCCTACTACTCAACTTTCGCAGACATCGGTAGCCACATAAGCGAAATATGTGCAAGTGAGGTGAATCACCACTCTTTGGCGAAATGTTTGTCTATTTATCTGACAGTTTTCAATGGACATAAAAAAGCGCCACAACTTCGTACTAAGAGGCTACACAGTATATTGATGGTAAGGCATTATTCCTTCCGTATCTCGAATGATAAGTCTACTTACAACCATGAGTACTCACGAGAAACAAACCGTTTAAAGTTACTTCAGTTAGTTTTTAGGTTAACACCACACTACACCACTACATACTGATGATCAGGTGAACAGAAAGTTACTGCAACCTTAGAGACTTTGGTCCGGATACGATCAATGCGGGATACATCCTTGTACAGATCGGGAACTTTATTTTCGTTTCCATGTGTCGATGGATAAAAATGGAACCCTTAATAGGTTAACATTGTTACACGTCTGTCCGTCTTATAATGATGCGTTTAAAAAAAAAAAAAAAATAAATAAAAAAAAAATAAAAAAAAAAATAAATAAATAAATAAATAAATAAATAAATTACAACGGATAGACGGTATCTAGTTAAAACTTTTTACCTAATAGCATCTACGATCCATTCGGGGAATAAAGAAATAAAGCTTCTAAGTCAAAGTAATAAAAAGATACGACGTCGCATATTTTGAAACTGGCAAACTCACTCATCGTAAAACAAAGAATATAAAGAAATAAGAAAAAGGAAACGGACTTAAAAAACTATTCGAAATGTAATTAATATGCACTGAAAAGTAATAAATAAATAAATAAAATAAAATGCCTATTCTTTTACAACTTCAAAATCAAATTATCTTTTCTACTCATCAATATGTAGGTACGATCTATGTGTTTACCGCGCAAGAAGATAGGTAGGTACTGTAGGTACTATAAAAATAACAAAAGCAGGTAGAGAATGGTTTGTTAAGCCATTGCACAAAGTGAAAGTGATATGATTAAGTGCTATAACAGACGACTGGTTACGCCCACGTGACGTTGTAAAACATGGCGGCCGAGCTTACAATTTGTTTCAAGTATGGCAACACCTTAGCCAGTCTATGTTTTTTATATAGGTCGTTGGGGTTCACTTCTTTCAGTGCGGGTCTTGATAGTGGCGTCGGCCTACCAAGCTTCTTTATTTCACACTTCTCTTCCAAGCTTAAATCCGAGAAATTTCTTTCTAAACGATATTGAACATAGTTCATTTTTCTTTGATAATAAAGAACAAGAACATATGAATAGCACATGAACAGTAAACCACAGAAAGTAACCGATTACAATGTTAAGTGACTGTAACTAAATAAATCTGTTACGATGAAGAGACGAGTTACCTTCTGGACACAAGACACTGTAAGCAGCATCCCTTCCTAACCTAACGCATGCGCAAAGGCTGCGCTCCACCACATCATTTCAAACAGTTAAATATTTGTTACAAAAAAGAGTATAAATGCCATTTACCCTCAAAATCGCGACACATTGGTAAAAACGTCCGAAGTATACGTGGCAAGTAACAATGCAAAAGTTATTGTCGTTTCCGTATAAAAAGAAGATTGGGTTAAAAAAAAATGCTTGTAGTGTGAGTCAAACACACTACCTTCAACGGCGCAACGCGATGCCGCTAACCACACGGCTATTCTTGCTAGGTGGAGAATAGTGACTTCAATCATTATTCACGAGCGGACTTCCGAAGGCTTTTAAAGGTGATGCGCCTTTAATTGATAGTTATAAGATATTTTACCAAATATGACATGTTTTTGATGACTCTTCTATGCGCCAATAACAAATATGAAGGGCGGATGTTGCCTTCGTGGAGGATTTGCGCATGCGCAAGGCGACGTGTGCAGTAGCTCCATTGTCCTGCTTCAGGATCATTCGTGTGTAACCGCCAGAGCTCGAGTTGCCAATACCTGAGGAGCGTGATGAGGAAGCTGGGGTTTGGGCAATGGTTACTTGTAGCAATACAGAACATGCTGACAGGTGCTACATTGGTGGTCAGCGTCAATAGTTGGACCAAGCTCCCTACACCCATACGGCGTTCTGTACGTTAGGGCTGCCTGCTTTCGATGTTTCTCTTTGCCCTAGCTGTTGACCCTTTGTTGAGGTCTCTTAATCACTCCCTTGATGGTATCCAAATTTACACTGTGCGGCTCCCGTGCATGTCCTACGCTGATGATGTCGGCATTTTTGTACGTGGAACAGGGGCTCTTGATACAGCTAGGCCGGCCGCGGTGGCCGAGGGGACTGAGGCGCGCCAGTCACGGTCTGCAGGGCCACTACGGTCGGAGGTTCGAATCCCCCCTCGGGCATGGATATTTGTGCCATCCTTGGTGTTAGCTAGTTCATAAGTAGTTTGTAAGTTTAGGGACTGATGACCCCATAGTTAAGTCCCATAAGCTATACAAACATATGAACATTTATCTTATTTTATTATTATTTTTTTTTGATACAGCTAGCGACGCTGTCCACCTATGAACGCGCCTCCGGGGCAGAGCTAAAGCGTCGAAAGACGGTTCTTTTGCTTCTTGGCACCTGCAGCCTCACACTTCAGGGACCGTAGTATCAACTAGTTGTAGAGCCACATTCTCAGTCTTGATGTGGATGCATGCCCATATAAAATGCAGGTGAAGACCTGGAGGAGACATCCGCATACCATCCAAGGGATCTGCAAACAGCATGCCAATCGACGACTAAACCTTCATCAGCGAGTCGACCTGATAAATAGGTCGATTTTGTCCAAATGCTGGTATGCTGCCCAAATCCTCCCAGTACCGAAATTTATTGCCCAATACATTTCTCGGGCTCTGTACTGGCTTCTTTGGCGCCATGACATTTTCAAAGTCGGGGGTGCCACATGTGTTCTGGACAGACCAGGCAGTGGCCTGGGCCTGGTCGACTCCCCTCAGAAGTGTACAGCATTATTTCTTAACTGCACGGGCAACTTGCGAGCCCATTGTGCCACTGGTACGACGACGGCGCTCCTCACTCAGTTCCGCCCTTGGTTGGAGCGTGCCCCAATGGATGTTCGGGAGATCCCGTATAGGCTGTCCTTTGTGCGGGAGTTCTCTTAACCAGTATTTATGTGCTCGATGTGGCCTGGGATAGAAACAGTATGGTCTGTCGGTTGTACGACGCCTTGCACGGGCAGGCCCCCGTCCACAGTCTGGTTGCTCGCCACCTTGGGACCAAATGGCAGCAGGTTTGGGCCAATGGTCACCACCGAGCCCTGCGAACGGACGTCTCGGCCGTCTGGTATCTTCTGGTCTACGATGCACTGGCCACTAACCAGAGCTTGGCCGCCATCCACCTCCGCGCATTGGCAGCCTGTGATGCCTGAGACGCTCCCGACTCCAGAGAACACCGCTTTCTTTAACGGCAGGTCTCACAGGTGTGGGACCTGTGCCGTGGCATGGTCGCGCTCGTGAATGGGGCGACCCCAGCAGTGATTCCCGTTAGGTGGCTCATAACCCCGCACTTCAAGATCGTGTCCAAGACCGCACACAACGTCACTGTGTGGTTCCTGGGACGCACAGCTTATGCTGTTCTCCAGCTGAAGCACACAACTGCCGTTGCATTCCTCAGCTCTCGGTGGGACGCCCACCTGCAGGTGCGGAGAAATCCGCATTACCAGGCTTTGATTGGCCATTTACTTGGTGCAGTGCTCGTTCACGGATTCCACCGCACATTGGGCACGAGATATGTTCAGATTCGTTTTATCTTTTAAAGTTTTTCCTTTTTCTTTTACTGTTCTGCAGTGATTTCGGGGACTCACATGCCCCCTCTCTTTCCCCCTTGTGGCGGACTGCTGTTTTCACCCTAAAATGGTGTTTTGTGTTTTCCCCTTTGATGATTGCCGTCGCCATTGCAGGTCTGGGGATTATCTGGGTGGGCTTGGCGGTTTGCCTTCACTCGGTGCCCTTAGAAACGTTCCTTTTCTCTTCGTTGTCCTTTTGGAGTAGTTTGATTTGTTTCGTTTTGTTGGTGTCACAAATTTCGACTTTCACCACCCCCTCACGCAGCGGGTACCTGACTGTGGTGGTCTTACGTCCTTATTATTTTTATTTCTGTTTTTTAAATTTACCATGTTTGATCCACTTAGAGAACACGATTTATGTGCTCTCTGTTTCTGGACGACTTTGTTTCTCCTTTGTAATGTGTTTTGTCGGTGAATGGACACTGGTTGTGGCGCAATTTTCTTTCCACGCCGTGGAATGTGCCACTTTTATTTTTCGGCGGGGATACGCCACTGATGGGATGTGCAAGTGGTTGTTTCTTTTTGCTTTTGCGTTAATTCAAGAAGCCCTGAAACGCATTTCGTTATGTATTGGCAGGGGAGCCATCTTGTTTTCCACAAAAGTCTGTCGTGAGTAAGGGGGAAAAAAAGTAGCCAGGAGCGGGCGTCTCTACCAACTCCAATGCCAGTGTTAAAAGCGGCGTTTCCCCTCGCCCCTCCCTGCCGCGGAAGCGCCCATATGCTGCCTCCAGGGGGTTCAGGAGAGAAATTGAACCTCTGCCGCACATGCGCATTACAATGTTGCGGCCACTGCCACCTATATTAAGCGGCCGCGCTACGACTCGTATAAGCGCTGCCTCCGCGACGTAAAACGCTTCTCTTGCGATAAAAATAATTTGACCGTGCATAGAAAATGATCTCAAAGAAGAACGAAACGAAGAATGATAGTTTAAAAACACTTTTCGTTTTTACAGATAAAGGAGAAGCAATGAATTAAAATTTGTGATGAAGCCAGGAATCGAATCCGGACCTCCCTGCTTACTAGACAGACGACTTAACTTTTTTTTTTTTAATTTTTAGTTTTTTTTCCCTTCAGGTAGCTCTGCGGTCGTTCGTTTGGTTCGTTCTTGATTGTTCTCTGAATATTCGGCTCACCTTTTTTATTACAGAGGACGTTTAGCCCCCCTGAACGGGCGCGCTGAGCCACGGCGCCCGGCACACCGCTACACCACCGCACCACTAGCGATTAAGGCGCCTCGGAATATTCTAAGCACGACTTCCCTCCATGTCACAAACTTTAATTCAGCTTATGTGTTCCATAGAATATTGGCACTACTGCCAAGGCTCTCAATGCAGCGGAATAACACCTCGGCAATTTAAATATAAATTCAGTAACCCTGATACGCTTTTTCATCACGAATATGTGCAAGACATTACAGATAAAGGAGAAGTAATGAATTAAAATTTGTAATGCGACCGGGAATAGAACCCGGACCTCCGTGCTTAATAGGCAGACCTCTTACCGTTAGACCACCGCATCAGTAACTATTAAATTGATATTTATATCATCTTAGCAGGAATGTGTCGCCATGTCCATTGCCGAGGTGCTATTCTGCTGCATGGAGAGCCTTGACAGTAGTGACAATTAGCCGGCCGCGGTGGCCGAGGTGACTGCGGCGCTCCAGTCACGGTCAGCACGGCCACTACGGTCGGGGGTTCGAATCCCCCCTCGGGCATGGATATTTGTGCCGTCCTAGTTCGTAAGTAGTTCATAAGTAGTTTGTAAGTTTAGGGACTGATGACCCCGTAGTTAAGTCCCATAAGCTTAACAAACATTTTTTTGACAATTATCTGTGGAACACAGAAGCTGAATTAAAGTTTGTGACGTGGGTGGAAGTCGTACTTAGATTATTCCGAGGCGGCTTACTTGTTTGTGATGCGGTGGTCTAACGGTAAGACGTCTGCCTAGTGAGCATGGAGGTCCGGGTTCGATTTCCGGTCCCAGTACAAATTTTAATTCATTGCTTCCCCTTTATCTGTAATGTCTTGGACATATTCGAGACGAAAACCGTCTCAGGGTCACTGAATTTATATTTAAATTGATACTTTTCGTTTTATTTATTTATTTTACTTTTCTTACGACGAGCTTTTTTCTGGGGGTTCACTGAACCAGCCAAAACTTAGGACGCGCCGCCAGTGGCCGTATAGAGAGGTATTTTTGGAGTTTTCGATGCATAGACGCTGTTGTTTGTCGTAAGATATGCAAACGACGCTTCTTTGCACCATACCCCGTACTTATGTCATCGAGTATGCACGTTTTATCATCTTGGCATCACTTCCTTCGCAGCTTTGTGTTCACTTCCGTTATTAAGAGTTTAGCAAATGGAGCCCTTCCATAAATATCAAGCTCCAGTAGTACTGTTTTTATCGAAACAGTATTCCTCACGTGGTCTTGAGATTTGCAGTCGCTTTTGTCGTGGTAGTCGTTTGTTATTTGGCCACTATCATTTTAATGCTCGTCGGTCGTTGTCAGTGAACTTCAGTTTTCACCACTGTTCTTCTTCGCCAATTATGTTTTACCTTGTCCTGTCTGTACTGTTGTTACCAAGGATACTGCCGATAGGACAACGTTAAACTGACTGTCGCAGAACAATAAGTATGCAGCTTCGTTGCATTCGCTTCATAACTGTTCAGAGATTCGACAGGCAGAAGACCGCTCCATTCCCACCATCAACAGAACAGGCTCTGCTAATGGCATACTACGCTTCCACATCACTGGCAACGGGTTCTACACAACGCTGGTGACTATTTTGAAGGACATTAACAGGTGTAAACATGTAACGCTTTTGGATCGGTTGGGAATAAATACTTGCCACTATTTAAGTTCCCAACCCTCGTATTTAGATTTACTTGTGAGGTGACATTGCTACTATTTGTGGGCATTTCATGTAATTACTCTGCCCTATTGTATCTTTGGGCCGCGTTAGAAATTTGAGTATATGACTGCAGGAACTGTTCACGTGGCTTGGTGGACAGCAGTTGTGGGATCATTTTCTAACTATTTGTAAATCTTTTATTTTATGTCCCACTGAGCTGTTTTGACGCCAAAAACTCATATGGTTTAGTGTCGCCTGTTTGTATAATCTATTGAACCCTTTTGAAGCAGGTTATTAGTGATGTACTTCCAGTTGTTATGGGGTCTTTCATTGTATTGTTAATTTACTGTTCCTAACGTGCGCCATCTGCGAAGTTTTTGGGTCTCTGGAAACTTCGTAAAACTTATTTATTAAACTCGAGCCCACTTTTTTTTCTTTTTTTTCCTTTTTTAAAATAAGGTATGTTATTGATGTTAAATTTCATTGTGAAATATTCTTGTTATGTAAAACTTGTCTTATATGGTCTTTCACCCTTCAATGCACAACTTTTTACTTGAAGCTATCAAAACTACCACGATTAATGTACAGTGCATACATACTGAGAAGAATATTGAAAAAATATTCCTTAAAATTGTTATATACTAATAGCAAAAAATAGTTCATAGCTGCTCAGCTGCATAGTGCTTTCATGATGTATCCGGTGCAATAAATGTCACTATTATGCCACTAATTTTTCCAGAAAATAACCCAAACGTTCAAACGTTGGTAAATCTATCGGACTCAACTGCATGGTTATTAGACCGTAGCTTACAAACTACTTAAACTAAGGTACACTAACATAAGGTCGACAGAAACAGCCATGCCCGAGGGGGGACTCGAACTCCCGACGGCGAAGGACCGCGTGCAAAGCAACAGAGCGCCCTAGTACGCACGGCTAATCCGCCGGGGCAGAAAGTAACTCATACTGCAACAGTAGTATGTGACTGACTACTTTTACATGGCAAGGGAGGAATACTAAAGTAAACAAAAGCGCATGTTAGGAGTAACTCAAGGCAGCTAACTGTCGAACTGATTCAGTAGCTCTCGGCAATTTATAATTTCTAGGAAGAGCTACTTACATGTGTAACACTATGTACAGAAGCAGCTACAAATGAATTTGTGGTAAAATGTTGATCAGTTGGAGAAGTAATCGCAAAAATAAGGTATGTAGCTGATCAGCTACAAATGTTCAAATGTTTGTATAGCTTATGGGACTTAACTACGGGGTCATCAGTCCCTAAACTTACAAACTACTTACGAACTAGGACGGCACAAATATCCATGCCCGAGGGGGGATTCGAATCCCCGACCGTAGTGGTCGTGCAGACGGTGTCCGGACACTTGCCACGCCGGACACTTGCCACGCCGGACTTTTGCCACACTTCTACCTGCTCCGAAGCGTCGGGTGCCGCTGTCTCCTCCTCCTCCCCTAACATCCGGCTCAGGAATTTCCGTACACGGTGTCCAGGCCTGCACACTGGTCACACCGCACACTGGTCACTAGTAGACACATTACATTACGAGTTTCATAAGTTGTGCTTCTTCTTTCTGTTCTATTGCGCATCATAGCAATTATAGCCTTTCCCTTCGAAAACAAGATTGCTTGCTCTGCGATTCTGTGGATAGCAAACCTAAACAATCTAGAACAGTGTACGTTACAAACATTGCACTCTATATTACTTCAGATTCTCATATGAAACATTTTGAAATTGTATGTCGACTTTAAGTAACCTGTAAAAGACAGATGCTCTTACCTTGTTTAGTCAACGTATTTCCTGTCACTGATTTGAACATTGTCCCACTACACTTTTTTAACAAACTAGCTGAAAACCCAGCGTTGCGCGGATATTTATTTATTTATTCATTCCTGCCTTGAATTATTACTTCTCCTATCCTCTCTCTGTCCATCTCCCTTTTTCTAAAATGATGTTATACTTTTTTATGGTTCGGGACCTAGGTCAGCAAAAACAGAATCCTTGTTGGATCCCTCTGTCAATTACTCAATTCTCATAGCCAAGATGTCAAATTTAAGTAGAAGCCATTGTCTTAAACGACGAATGTTCATAAAGTGAAATTAATTTAAGTCCGTACTCCAGAACGATGTAAATTCAATGTTAGATTGTGTTTGGCGTAAACTTCTGGAAACACTTCTATCGTTGAGATTAGAAATGGTAATAACACCGCCATGTATTGGTTCCATGATGTAGTACTAAACTGTTTATCTCTCACAGTTAGTGTATGCTGAAGTATTAATATGTTACAGTGTAGCACTGGGGACAATATAGTTATTCTGTATGCAGTACTCCCTATTATCGAACACTCGACGAATGCTGAAAGCCTGGTAATTCAACAGAGCGGTTCATGTCTGTTTAAATAAGACGTCATGGTGGTATTAATGTGCGATAAAGTAAGTCCCCCATGAACCACAGACATTGCCGAGGTGGGGTGGCTTGCGTGCCTCAACGATGCAGATAGCCGTACCGTAGGTGCAACCACAGCGGAGGGGTATCTGTGGAGAGGCCAGACAAACGTGTGGTTCCTGAAGAGGGGCAGCAGCCTTTTCAGTAGTTACAGGGGCAACAGTCTGGATGATTGACTGAGCTGGCCTTGTAACATCAGCTAATGTGGCTTTGCCACACAGCTACTGCGAACGGCTGAAAGCAAGGGGAAACTACAGCCGTTATCTTTCCCGAGGACATGCAGCTCTACTGTATGAACATATGATGATGGCATCCTCTCGGGTAAAATATTCAGGAGGTAAAATAGTCCCCCATTCGGATCTCCGGGCGGGGACTACTCAGGAGTATGTTGTCATCAGGAAAGACAATACTGGCATTCTACGGATCGGAGCGTGGAATGTTAGATCCCTTAATCGGGTAGGAAAATTAGAAAATTTAAAAAGGGAAATGGATAGGTTGAAGTTAGATATAGTGGGGATTAGTGAAGTTCGGTGGCAGGATGAACAGGATTTCTGGTCAGGTGAGTACAGGATTATAAATACAAAATCAGTTGGGGGTATCACAGGAGTAGGACTGATAATGAATAAGAAAATAGGAATGCGGGTAAACTACTATGAGCAGCACAGTGATCGCATTATCATTGTCAAGATAGATACGAAGCCAACACCGACAACAGTAGTACAGGTTTATATGCCAACTAGCTCTGCCGATGATGAGGAGATCGAAGAAATATATGAGGAGCTAAAGGAAATTATTCAGACAGTTAAGGGAGAGGAAAACTTAATTGTGATGGGAGACTGGAATTCGGTAGTTGGAAAAGGAAGAGAAGGAAAAATAATAGGTGAATATGGACTGGGCAGGAGGAATGAAAGAGGAAGTCGCCTGGTAGAATTTTGCACGGAACATGATTTAATCGTAACAAACACGTGGTTTAAGAATCACAAAAGAAGGTTGTATACATGGAAGAGACCAGGAGACACCGGAAGATATCAGATAGATTTTATAATGGTAAGACATAGGTACCGGAACCAGGTTACAAACTGCAGGACATACCCAGGGGCAGATATAGACTCTGACCATAACTTGTTAGTCATGAACTGTAGGCTGAAGCTGAAAAAACTGCAGAAAGGTAGGAAAATAAGGAGATGGGACTTAGATAGATTGAAGGAAACTGATGTTCTGGAGAATTTCAGAGGGAGATTTAGGCAACAATTGGCAGAAACAGGGGGAAATAAAACAGTAGAAGAGGAATGGGTAGCATTGAGAGATGAAATAGTGAAGGCAGCGGAGAACAAAATAGGTAGAAAGGCAAGACCTACAAAAAATCCTTGGATATCACAGGAAATACTAAATTTAATTGATGAAAGGAGAAAATATAAAAATGCAGTAAATGAAACAGGCAAAATGGAGTACAGACGTCTAAAAAATGAGATTGACAGGAAGTGCAAAATGGCTAAGCAGGAGTGGCTAGAAGCCAAATGTAAATTTGTAGAAGAATGTATAGCAAGGGGAAAAGTAGATACTGCCTACAGGAAAATAAAAGAGACATTTGGGGACAAGAAAAGCAACTCTACGAATATCAAGAACTCAGATGGGAAACCAGTTCTCAGCATAGAAGCGAAAGCTGAAAGGTGGAAAGAGTACATAGAGCAGCTCTACAAAGGAAATGAACTTAGAGACGATGTTGTAGGAAGGGAAGAGGAAGTCGATCAAGATGAAATAGGAGATACTATACTGAGAGATGAATTTGACAGAGCCTTGAAAGACCTAGGTCGGAACAAGGCCCCAGGAGTAGATGAAATACCCTCAGAGCTACTAAAGTCTCTGGGAGAGCCAGCCATGACAAGACTATTTGAACTGGTATGTAGGATGTATGAGACAGGCGAAATGCCCTCAGACTTTAAGAAAAATGTAATAATCCCCATTCCAAAGAAATCAGGTGCAGACAGGTGTGAAAATTACAGAACCATCAGTTTGATAAGTCATGGTTGCAAAATTTTAACACGAATTGTCTACAGGAGAATGGAAAAGCTGGTAGAAGCTGACCTTGGAGAAGATCAGTTTGGATTCAGGAGGAACGTAGGAACCCGGGAGGCAATACTCACTTTACGTCTAATCTTAGAAGACAGATTAAGAAAAGGCAAACCAACATTTTTAGCTTTTGTAGATTTGGAGAAAGCTTTTGACAATGTTGACTGGAATACACTCTTTCAAATTCTGAAGTCAGCAGGGGTAAAATACAGGGAAAGGAGAGTTATTTACAACTTGTACAAAAGCCAGACCGCAGTTATTAGACTCGAAGGGCATGAAAGGGAAGCATCAGTTGGGAAGGGAGTAAGACAGGGTTGTAGCCTTTCTCCAATGTTATTCAATTTGTACATCGAGCAGGCGGTGAAGGAAAGCAAGGAAAAATTTGGAATAGGGATTAAAGTTCAGGGGGAAGAAATAAAAACATTGCGTTTTGCTGATGACATTGTAATTCTGTCAGAGACAGCGAAGGACCTGGAAGAGCAGTTGAATGGAATGGAAAGCGTGTTGAAGAGAGCATATAAAATGAACATTAACAAGAGCAAAACAAAAATAATGGAATGCGGTCTTAGAAAATCAGGCGATGCTGAAGGAATTAGATTAGGTAACGAAACAATGAAGGTGGTAGATGAGTTTTGTTACTTGGGTAGTAAAATAACATGCGATGGTCGCAGTACAGAGGATATAAAGTGCAGAATGGCAATGGGAAGAAAAGCATTTTTGAAAAAGAGAAATTTGCTAACATCGAATATTAATTTAAAGGTAAGGAAGTGTTTTCTGAAGGCATTTGTGTGGAGTGTTGCCTTGTATGGGAGTGAAACATGGACAATAAGCAGTGCTGACAGGAAGAGAATAGAGGCTTTTGAAATATGGTGCTACAGAAGAATGCTGAAGATTAGGTGGGTAGATCACATAACTAATGAAGAGGTACTGAACAGAATTGGTGAGCGAAGGAATTTTTGGCATACCCTGACTAAAAGAAGGGATCGCTTGGTAGGACACATTCTTAGACATCGGGGAATCGTAAATTTAGCATTGGAGGGAAGGGTGTGGGGTAAAAATCGCAGAGGGAGACCAAGAGACGCGTATAGTAAGCAGATTCAAGTGGATGTGGGTTGCTGTTCTTACGAGGAGATGAAAAGGCTTGCTCAGGATAGAGTAGGGTGGAGAGCTGCATCAAACCAGTCTCCGGACTGAAGACCATAACAACAACAAAGTAAGTCTGAGTAATCGTTGAAGGAATGGCGACAGGTGATCGTCTCTTCCATTAAATATAGTATTTGCAGTGAATTGTCTTGACTGTGTTAGCAGCATCGGCCACTGTTTCAGCTAATAAATGTCCCCACGTCCTTCAGTGATTATTTCGTAAAGCACGCAGTTGAAATCTACCTTTTGTAGTAGAACTATATATCAGAAGTCGGATTATAACTAGGTGCAATTGTATCTGCAAAAGAAGACGTCCTTCTCTATCTTAATGTAGTCCGCACCAAAAGTAAGTAATTTCACATTTTAATCACAATATTCTACCGAACAATTATGAAAACAGAGACGTTTCTGATGAGTTTGTTGCTCGCGTGTGTATATTATCTCTAGTGGCAGGCAGAGAGCTGAAATATCTTTGGAGTGAGCTTCCAGATGCGCAGAACAGATTTTGTATTCTCAACATTAAGGTGCAAATGTCACATGATATTGGGAAAAATCTACTAATCGCTGACTTTATCTTGGTCCCTTTTTGTTCGATTAATGGACCTTTTAGCGACGCTTCCTCAGCTTTGTTGCTGCTTCTATGACACATTTATTTACATATTATTTCATGTTATGTGGTTGCTCTGCAAAAAGGAGGTGGGGCTTCTTCGAAGACAATGCGGTACAAACTAATCGTAATAGCAAATAAATGTGTGGGAAGAGTGGATTGTCTCAATATCACGTGGTAATTCTAGCTTAATGTTGAGAACATGCGCAGAATTCAATGCTCACTCCATAGATATTTCTACTATATATACAATTTAGTGTTTATACCCATTAAAAGATGCACTTTTATTTCCATGACATTGCAAAACATATGGGATACAGCTAAGAAGAACAAAATTTTTGTGTTCTACCTGGAATAAATTTTACCTGAAGAGGCAGCGGTTGGCAAGGAAATATTCGCTTTAGGGGGATCATTAACCACTTAATGCCTGAATTAATTTCTACTGCAAGAAAAAATAAAAAATCATATATTGTGCTCAATATTGGGGTCTTAGACCATTTATAAAATCAAATATAAGAAATGTTATACATAGTTGGTATAATTAGGTATGTGTCAAATTTGCGACAACAGGCATTTGAGAAATAAAACGCTTATAACTCTTCATTGAGAGAATTTTTTTTATTTATTTAATGAAAAAAATGAACATGCGTTTGAATTACAATTATGGTTACTTATAAATCTAATAATTACTCTAAAACTATTGGAATTTTTGTTTAGGCAAAGGTGAAGTTCGCATTTCGCACACATAATGACTGTCTGCCCTTTACAGCTGGGTCTTTTGCATCTTTGCATTCCTATTACACAAGGCCAATGACATACTTCATCGGTACGGGTAGATTTATCAGGGACTGGTTTCATTGGACCCCGACGCTTCTTACGTTGAATTTCCGTTTCCATACTTAGTAAGCGCCTACCACTCTTTTTTTGTGTCATGTCTTTTCCTTGCTTACAGAGAGTATCGGCTATTCTGGATTTGAATTCCAGAAGATCGTTTTGTTTGCGACGGGGAATTTCCAAAGCATCACAATCCCTTCGATACAGCAACCACGAATTCATTATCACAAGATCAACTAGGTGGAAAAACAATCTATGGTACTATTTCCTTGACTTTACGAAAATCCTATAACAGGAAATTAGAGCGTCAAGTAAATCCATCCCTCCCATGAATGTATTGTAAACTGTAACAGTGCTAGGTCATGGTACTTGAGTGCGTGCTTATTCTTTCGCTCCCATCTTTTTATTGTGATCACCGGATTAGCAGATGGAAATGCACTGGCAGCAATTACACCTGTGTTGTCAAACCATCGTCGTTTCTTCGTTTTATTTTATCGCTTGCATTTGACCATAGAAGTGCCCAAGTGCCTGATGATGCATATTTTACACATACCGTATTTACGTGTTCACTGAAAGTTTTATCTGTTTTATCACATCTAAATATGATATATAGTACTTAAAAGATATTATAAAAACAAAATATAATTTTCAAAATGAAACTGACCTCTGTATTTAGCTGTATTTCACGGAACAATGAACACAATCTCAGGTCTTGGTTAGCAACACGCACACAATACACAAATGTTGTCATAGAAAGACAGTCAATGCTCGGTAGATGCTAGCACGTGTCACTCTCACTGCGCCGGTCCCTGTAGAATCTGATACAGCCGGCGCTGGAGTCTGAAAACACTTATTCTTCCATATATATGGGTCACAACGGTATGAGGCGAATTTGCGACAACCGGCATTAAGTGGTTAATTTACTGATTGGAATAAAATTATTTATTTCATTAGCTACACAAAGAATTATTCCCCTCATTGTAAGTGACTGATTTTTCAAAAAGGATTCAACATCAATACACTACACCGCTGCCGTAAGAAAAATCGTAGCCCTTGTTTCAGTGTATTACACCTTAGTTATGTGCATATAAAACGTAGCATCGGCAGTTATTAGTTATTTGGTGTACTATGTAACAGCGCCTCTATCGGATGTTTGCTACACTACGCAGCAATTCAAGCGTAACGTACACCAGAAACTACAAATTACATCTTTCCTTCCCCTGATCCGATTTTGATGAAATGAAGCTTATATGTTGCCCCAAGGTACTCTCAGTTGACCTACGAAACCCCATGAATGTTCGTATAGTACTCTTGGAGATTTGCTGTACTACACCATACTTACAAGCATAATATACATAAAAACTTGAAATTACAATTTCCTTTCCCATCCTTACCCAAACAATCTGAGCGTAAGCTCCGCCTCTAACGACCACATTGTCGACGGGCCGTTAAACGCTAATATTCCTTCCTTCCTTCCTGGCTAAAATCAATATTTCTTGTGACTTGTCCAGGATATAATATGAATATTTTCTGTGGAGAGCCCATGCCTTAGCAAGCGATAGAGAGCTGTCCGTGTGAGAAACTTAGAGATTTCAAATACACTCCACAGTATTGAGTAGATTGCCCTGTAATATATTAATCATTATAGAAAATGCAAGTCCCACTGCAAACCGCAGGCTCTTAGTTAAAAAGCCAGATCTGTCGGAAATAAGGGGTATTCGTCGGATGTACTGTTTCATTCTCTTCCTTTCCTTGTAGCTCTATAGATGTCTATTGCTTCTTCCTACAGCACTTTGCGCTTCACAATTAAAAGTTGCTTCAAAGTTTTCAACAGCACTCTCAGCTTTCAGAAATTTCCTTAGGCTCACTGGAATACAGAAGTTTCTTGGCAGTAAATAAGGAATGTAATAAAACGTAATGCCTGATGTGAAAAGATTTGATCCATCGCAGTATATACTGACGATGTCTGTGTAAAGACAGGAATTAGTGATCATGATATCGTCATAGTGTCGATGGTGATCAAAGTTCATAAACCAATCAAGACGGCTAGGAGCGTGTTTTTGTTGGGAAGAGCCGATAAGCAATTGTTAGGATCGCACTTAGAAAATGAATGGGCATCGTTTAGTTCCGGTATTATGGATGTTGAGGAATTGTGGACTAAATTTAAGTGCATTGTACATAAAAGGTTAGAGAAATATGTACCTGTAAAGTCGATTAAGGACGGAAAAGATCCACCTTGGTATAATAATAATGTGAGAAAGCTACTGAGAAAGCAAAGTCTTGCAGTCTCGGTTCAAAAACGAACACGCAAATGATGACAGGCAAAAGTTAGTACAGATTCGTGCGTCTATAAAAAGGTCGATGCGCGAAGCATGCAATAATTATCACACCCATACCCTAGCAAAAGATCTTTCCGAGAACCCGAAAAAATTCTGGTCCTATGTAAAATCGATAAGCGGGTCAAAGCCCACTATCCAGTCACTCGATCATTCCGGGCCAGTAATAGAAGAAAGCAAACGGAAATCTGAAGTTCTAAATTTAACCTTTAAGAAATATTTCACGCAAGAGGACCGCACAAATGTACCACCATCTGATCAACGTACTAATTCTGAAATGGAGGACATAGTAATAGGTATTTCCGGTGTAGGGAAGCAGCTGAGAGAGATAAATACGAAAAAGTCTGCTGGTCCAGATGGAATACCAGTTCGGTTTTACAAAGACTATTCTGCGGCATTGGCCCCTTACTTAGCTTGCATTTATCGCGAATATTTAATTCAGCCAAAGTTCCAAGTGACTGGAAAAAAGTCCAGGTGACCCCCGTTTATAAGAAAGGAAATAGAACTGACCCCAATAATTAATGGCCAATATCGTTAACATCAGTTTCCTATAGAATTTTGGAGCGTATTCTCAGATCGAATATAGTAAATTTCCTTGAAACGGAAAAGCTTCTTTCCGTGAATCAGCACGGGTTTAGGAAACATCGTTCATGTTAAACTCAGCTTGTCCTTTTCTCACATGACATCTTGCGAGGTATGGATGAAGGGCAACCGGCGGATTGTGTTTTTCTCGACTTCAAAAAGCCGTTTGACCCGGTGCCACATTGCAGACGTCTAACGAAGATACGAAGTTATAGAATAGGTACACAGATTTGTGACTGGCTGGAAGACTTCCTAAGTAATAGAACGCATTACGTTGTTCTCGACTGCGCGTGTTCAATAGAGACGAGTGTATCGTCAGGCGTGTTTCAGGGGAGTGTGATAGGACCCTCCGCCACGCACCTTACGGTGAATTGCGGAGTATGTATGTAGATGTAGATGTATGTAGACCGCTATTATTTTCTATCTATATAAATTTTTTGATGAACAGAGTAATTTGTAATTTGCGGCTGTTTGCTGATGATGCTGTGGTGTATGGGAGGGTGTCATCTTTAACTGACTGTAATAGCATACAGAATGACTTAGACAAAATTTCTAGTTGGTGCAAAGAATGGCAGCTGGCTCTCAAAGTAAAATAAATAAATAAATAAAATAAAATAATAAAAATGTAAGGTGATGCCCATGAGTAGGAAAAACAAACCCATAATGTTCGAATACAGCATTAGTAGTGAGCTTCTTGATGGAGTCGCGTCGTTCAAATATCTAGGCGTAACATTTAAGGGCAGTTGTGAGTAAGGCGGACAGCCGACTTCGGTTTATTGGGAGCACTTTGGGACGATGTACTTCATCTGTAAAGGAGATCGCGTATAAAACGCTTGTACGATCACATATTGAGTATTGCTCAAGTGTTTGGGACCCGCAGCAGATCAGTTTAAAGGAAGACATAGAAACAGTTCAGAGACGAGCAGCTAGGTTTGTTACTGGTAGGTTCGACCAATGCGCGAGTGGCACAGAAATGCTCTGGAAACTCAGTTGGGGATAGCTGGAGAAAAGACGACGTTCTTTTCGTGAATTTCTGTTGAGGAAATTTAGAGGGCCGAAATTAGAAGCTGAGTGTAGTACGATCTTGCTGCCACCTACTTACATTTCACGTAGTGATCACAAAGACAAGATAAATTAGGGCTCTTACGGAGGCATATCGGCATTCTTTTTTTCCTTGTTCTACTTGGGAGTGGAATAGGAAAGGAAATGCCTAGTAGTGGTACAGTGTACCCTCCGCCACGCACCTTACAATGGATTGCGGAGTATTTATGTAGATGTAGATCTCACATTTACTGATTTATATTTTGTACAATTGTATAATTTTTCAGGTATATATTCATTTGTATAAGTGCTGTATGTCTGAAAAAATCTGTTGCGAATGTAAATAATAGTAAAGAAGTAATAGATTAAAACTTGGTGCGTGATGGGGTGGTTTCAAATTCAAATGTTTGTTAAGCTTATGGGACTTAACTACGGGGTCATCAGTCCCTAAACTTACAAACTACGTATGAACTACTTACAAACTAGGACGGCACAAATATTCATGCCCGAGGGGGATTCGAACCCCCGACCGTGGTGGCCGTGCTGACCGTGACTGGAGCGCCTCAGTCACCTCGGCCACCGCGACCGGCTGGGGTGGTTTGCCATGAACGTTACTGTTTATGTGCTCATTTATCATGAACTACGTATCGTACTGTGAAAAAATTTAGAAGCTTCATTAACCTATATGCGTGTATACTGTCTTCAAAATTTCCAGCAGCTACAATTTTTAGTGTAGAAATTATAAATTATGACGTCATACCGAATGCCGTAATTTTAGTCCACGAACAGCGGAAAAGTAGTGAGCGAGAACCTTTTTTCCTTTCATTATTTTGCTATGGTCGTCAGCGAGAATAAGCTCAATAAAGGTTTGAAAATATGTTTAAATTTGGTTTCAAGTTGCTAAGTACTGTCATTCTCATACAGTGTGTGAATGTAGTCTCGTCGCATTATGTGGCAGTTTCTTGCTACTATATTGTTTATGACGTATCTCTTGAACCATGTGTCGTATGTTGTTCTTACCCAGACAGCATTGTTACCTCATGGTAAGGAATATGTGCACCAAATTTGGTTGATATCGGCCCAGTGTTTTAGGAGATGTGCAACACTGTCGTTTGATGCAGCAGTTTTTCGCGCATCTCATTGTTTATGAAGTCATATCTCGTGAACTATGTGTTGTACATGATCCTAACACTTAGGCGCGGCGACCGTCCTCATGGATCGAAGCTTACGTGTACAAAATTTCATAATCATTGAAAGAAAACTGTAGAATTGTATACAATACGTACACATAAACAAACGTACGGAGTCTCTGCTTTAAATATAAACAGATATCGGATTTTAGAGAGTAAATTAATGTTGACTGTGTCGTTAGTTATATCAATATTATTTCGCAATAGCGAATTTTTCTTAGCGTCACTGTATGAGGTAGGATGTTATACCAAATTGTAACATATGAAAATTTGTGGCGGGCCGGGACTCGAACCCGGGTTTCGCGCATTTCGCGAGCGGTCGCCTTAACCACTAGGCTACCCGAACACGACTCGTGGACTGCCCCAAACTTCCATATTCCTCACTGACTGCACAGATTTGAGTCAACTACATTCATCCCTTAGCACTCGCAGCTGAATCTGTATTCCCGCACCAGGGAGAATGAAAACAACGAGGCATTAACCTACGCTGTTATCGTCATTGCCTTGCTTAGGCATCTGTTAAATAACTGTATGGTGTCGAATTACAGTGTTGATATTTTTATCAATATTATTTCGCAATAGCGAAGTTTTCTTAGCGTCACTGTATAAGGTATGGATGTTATACCAAATTGTGACATGTGACATATGTCACAATTTGGTATAACATCCATACATTATACAGTGACGCTAAGAAAAATTCGTTATTGCGAAATAATATTGATAAAAATATCAACACTGTAATTCGTCACCATACAGTTATGTGTCGTTAGTCTTTACTTCCTTTCTTTTCTTTTTTCATTAGCATTGCTTTTACGTCGTTCCTTTCTTGTTCATGCTCATAGCGATGGGCTGTTTCTCTCGCAATCAGTAAGCGTAGCCTTGCTGTCGATCGCGCAGTTACTGCCCGTCGAAGTTTCGAGTCCTCCCTCGGACGTGTGTGTGTGTGTGAGTGTGAGTGTGTGTGTGTGTGTGTGTGTGTGCGCGCGCGCGCGCGCGCGCGCGCGCGCGTGTGTGTGCTTTGTCCTTTGGCTACTTTAAGTTATTTCCAGTAATTTTTAAGCCTAGGGACTGATAACCGCACTCGTTAACTCTCATAGACTTTATAACATTTGAACATTTTCAATTTTCAGTAATGGAGTAATGGATCTATTTTTATGCTTGGGAGAACTAATTACATACTGAAACAGATGACGATATTGCTTTTGTTTCCCAAAAGTTGTAAATAAATATTTCAATCTCGGGATATTTAAAAGAAGCTCTATATTTCTCCAAGATGTCGAAGAAGGCGCCCTTTTACGTAGTGGCTGTATTAAGTAAGTTGTATAGAACGTGGCTTGAAAACGGGCAGTAGGAGGTGGACGGGTGGGCGTCCCTTGCCTTGGGGGGGGGGGGGGGGCGCTTGCCTGAGGGACGGCTAATCCAGCTACCTGTCGAAGGGTCAGGTGTGGCAAAAGTCCGGCGTGGGAAAAGTCCGGGATCCGTGCAGACCGTGATTGGAGCGCCTTAGTCCCCTCGGCAACCGCGGCCGGCTCTCCCATTCCATTCTTGAATAGAACGCGGGAAGATAGAACACCTGAATCTCTTCGTTCGAGCTCAGATTTGTGGTATTTTATTCTGATAATCATTTCTACCTATGTAAGTAGGAGTCAACAGTATATTTTTGCATTCGGAGTAGAATGTTGGCGATTGTAGTTTCGTAAGTAGACCACGCTGCAGCGACAAGCGCCGTTGTTGTAATGATTCCCATCCCAGATCCTGTATCATTTCCGTAACGCTGTCAGCTCTCTATCGTGACAATACGAAGCGAGCTGCCCTTCTTTGGATTCTTTCGATGTCCTTCGTCAAACCCACTTGATAAGGACCCCACACTGGGCAGCAATTCTCCAAAAAAAAGGACGGACAAGCGTAGTGTATGCAGCCTCTTTTGTAGTTCTGTTGCATCTTTTAAGGGTTATGCCAATAAAACGCAGTCTTCGGTTTGCCTTTCCTACGACATTATCTACGTGTTCTTTCCAATTTAAGTCTGAAGTAATAGTAATTCCTAGGTATTTTGTGGAGTTTACGGCCTTCTCTTTTGATTGATTTATCTTGTAAACAAAGTTTAACGGATATCTTTTCGTACTCATGTGGACGACTTCACACTTCTCATTATTTAGACTCAAATGCCCATTTTTACACCACAGTGATATCTTATTCAGATCGTTCTGCAGTTGGTTTTGATCTTCAGATGATTTTACTAGACGGTAAATGACGGCGTCATCTGCAAACAACCTAAGAGAACTATTTAGATTTTCGCCTAAATCGTTTCTGTAAATAAGGAACAGCAGAGGACCTATAACACTACCCTGTGGAACGCCCGATATCACCTCTGTTTTAGTCGATGCCTTACCATCGATTACTACGACCTGTGTCTTCTCTGACAGGAAATCCCCTATCCAGTCGCAAACTTGGGGCGATATACCATAACCACGCAATTTGATTAAACCGTTTGTGAGGTCCCCTTTAATATTTTGGTAAAAGGAAAATTTTTAATCTGCATTATGGTTAAGTCGTCACTTTTAAATTCTTATTAAGCTTGTTAATTCAATCTCAAGATTCTAAGGAAAGTGCTTAAATTTGATTAATCTGTAATTTAAAATGTGAGAATATGTAAAAGTCTAAATTTTCAGTATTCAAGAAACTGCTTGTGATATTTCGCGGACACTGGTCTGTTTACTACTGGTTTAAATTTAAATAAAATATTTGAAAGCTTCCAGTCCTTCCATGTTCCTTGTACTGCGAGTAGCAGGATACAAACAGTTTCTTTGCGAAGCTTTCAAACGATTGTTATACTTCATATAATTGTATTTTTGGAAATTATTGATGAATGAGGGAAAGGAAGAAGCAACACCCAGTAACACATAAACTTACAGCTTTCCACTCATTGGTGCACTGTCTCCTATCTATCCCAAGTCCGAAGAAAATTTCAATGTAGAGTTGGACAAAATAAAATTTATTGCCTCAACCAAGGGCTATGATCCTGTCCTAATTGATGGTATTTTGCAGTAGGAAAAAAAAAAAAAAAAAAAAAAAAAAAAAAAAAAAAAAAAAAAAAAAAAAAAAAAAACTGAAACTTCTACCCCTCCTCTAAGCCCCTTCTGCTGGGCCTTCCACTATTTGTAAGAAGTGGTGTACTGTCCCATATCTAGGACAGGTGTCACACAGTGTAGCCAAAACTCTGAAATCCTGTAACTAAGGGTTTCCTACTATGCAAGGAACACAACTGCCTAGTTTATTTTTAATAGCAAAGCCAAGCCCCAACTATTAGCCAATAGTGGGGTATACAAACTTTTTTGCCCAGACTGTGACAAGTTTTACATTGGCCAATCAGGAAGGGACATAGCAACTAGGCCAAGAGAGCATAAAAGTTGTTGGAGGTTACAAAATCATGACTCCACTTTTGCTGAACATGTTCTGAGTGAGGGCCACAGATACCAACCACAGTCTCAAGTACTCCACTTAGCCAGCAAAGGCCAGAGACTAAATCTACTAGAGGGCTTAGAAATAAACTTCTAGCTCACAGTCCAGGCTTAATATTAAATGATCAAATAGTTTTCAATACATCAGCACTTCTGAACCCACCCTATTCCACAGAATATCCAGGCCTGTTCCATTTTATTCCTTCTTGTATCTTCACATTTTACCTTACTCTATTCTGGAGTCAGCATATGTTTGTAATAGTTCCCAGTACTTTTGGCTAACATTTACTTTACTGATATGAAGTTGTAAATCTAATTTAAATTTTGTACTACCACTGTTCATTTACTTTCTGTGCCGGCCGCGGTGGCCGAGGGGACTGAGGCGCTCCAGTCACGGTCTGCACGGCCACTACGGTCGTGGGTTCGAATCCCCCCTCGGGCATGGATATTTGTGCCATCCTTAGTCTTAGTTAGTTCATACATAGTTTGTAAGCTTAGGGACTGATGACCCCGTAGTTAAGTCCCATAAGTTCTACAAACATTTGAACATTTTTTTTCTACTTTCTGTGTTCATACCTGTCTAACCTCCCATTGTATCAAACCAGCTTTGTATCTTTCTTTGTTAGTACTAATATTCCAAATTGGTCTGTACTCTGTCCGTACAGTAATTCTTTATTTAATTGTGAACACTACAGTTAAATATGTTTATATACACCATTTTTTTCAGTTCGAGTGCATACCTCCGATTTGTTAAGCTTCTCAATACTCCAATGTACCTCACCTATACCCTCCTATCCAACCCCTACATTTTTGTCTATTTGTTTATTTAGTTATAATAGTGTGTCAGGTTTCTAATATTTCTAATATTTGCATCACTTCCTGTTTTGAACAACCCTTAAAACATCAGATTCTTGTTTAATTTTATTATTATTCACTGTAGTAATGATATAAGAATTTAAGTTTGCACCGTTTCTTTATGTATGGTATTTATGTTTCCTTTTTTCAGTACTATTAATTTAAAAAAATTCATTCAAATATTTGTTTACACTGTAAATGTTCCATAAAAGAAGTTAATTTACTTTTCTGTATGTAACATGTCTTCTGTTTTACTGACAACACAAGTTCTTTGACTGAACTTCAGTAAATGTCTGATGATGGCCTAATAAGCCTAAAATCGATTCACAAAATAAACAAAACCGTAGAACAAACACAAAATTGTGTATGTCAATCTTCATTAGGAAGGAAAGGATTGACATTTGCTTGGCTGCATTAGAGCAATGAAAGGCTGGCCCGAAGCGGGAGACCCGGGTTCGATTTCCGACCCGGCTCACATTTTCACTCGTTGCCATTGTTTAATTTCAATGCCCTAATGCAGTACTGTCAATTCTTCCTTCCTAATCCTTCTTCCTCCCCCTCCTGTCGAAAGAACAGACACCACGCCAATATAATGAATTGTATGTTTTGTTGAGAAATGTGCAAAGTGAAGCATCTAAAGGTGGGATTTGGAACACAACTGCAGACTGCAGACAGCAGGCGACGGTGGCGACCGCAGCGACAGTGCAGCCGACCGCACACTCCAAGGACAGAGCTTTCACTGGGCAAACGCGCAGAACTGAGCAAAAATCAGACGGATTGTGAGAAAATCGAAAAAGCAATTGTGGGGATAAAGAGAAAGGTTCAAGAGAAGGGTGAAAATTAAGGTTCAAAGGATATCAACAGTAAGATTCGCTGATGACATTACTATCCCCAGTAGAAGGGAAGCAGATGTGCAGGATCTGTGGAATGGAATGAACTGTGTAATAAGCACAGAACATGGACTGAGTGAAAACCTGGAAAAGAGTAAAGTAACGAGAAAAATCGAGAAACTTAACATCAACATTGTTGATCACTAATTCTGCTGCCTTAGAAGCAAAGTAACCCACGATGGGTGAGAAGGGCGTAAAAAAGGAGACTAGCACAGGTAAACAGAGAATTCGTGCCAAAGTATGTCTACTAGTCTTAAACATTCGCCTTAAGGAAGGAATATTATTAAAAAATTTGTTTGGAGCATTGAATTGTATGGTAGTGAGTATTGGTGCAGTGAGAAAATCTAAACAGATGAGAAAAGCGATGTGACGATGCAGGAGAAAGTTGAAAATATGGTGGACTGATAGGATGTCATAAGGGACGTAAAGAATATGCTGAAGTTGCACGGATAAGATGACAGGACGTGTATTGAGGAATCCGGGAATAAAACTTCCTGGAAGATTAAAATTTTGTGCCGGAACTGGGACTTGAGCCTGGGACCTTTGCCTTTCGCGGGCAAGCGCTCTACCACTGATCTACCCCGACACGACTCATGGCCCTTCCTCCCACTTTCCAAACTTCACAGAAGCTCTCCTGCGAACCTTGCAGGACTAGCGCTCCTGGAAGAAAGGATATGGCGCAGACTTGGCTTAGCCGCAGCCTAAGGGATATTTCCAGAATGAAATGATTCATTCTGCATCCGGGAATATCCTCCATGGTACTTAAGGTGTCTGTAGAGGGTGCAGGGCCGGCGCCGTGGGTTTTTCCGCCCCGTGCAAAAATTTCAAGCGCCCCATCCCCACCGCCCGCATTTTTAACTTCGTCAGCTTTATTCATATATGTCGTCTTATTTTCACATATTACGCTCATACGTCTCTTTGTCGTGAATATGTCTTTCGCATCACAGCAGCGTCAGTGCTACATTTACACTTTAAGCCATAACTCCAAAATTAATATGTCCACCAAGATTAATTCAGGTCAGCGTATTTACACAGCGGATGAATACACTGAACTGATTCGTAGATCGCGAATCTGAATAAATATACACAGGAGCACACAAAAGTTTGATAAACTGTGAGCTTCGAAAAATATGTACTTAACACTAAACTGTTTATTAACGGCGAATCTGAAGAGTATATACGCGAGATAATACATCGAAATATCAACACTGATCTGTCAGTGAATAAATAAACACGCGAGCACATGAAAGTTTGATGAACTGTAGCCGGCCGCGGTGGCCGAGGGGACTGAGGCGCTCCAGTCACGGTCTGGACGGCCACTAAGGTCGAGGGTTCGAATCCCCCCTCGGGCATGGATATTTGTGCCGTCTTTTTCTTAGCTAGTTCATAAGTAGTTTGTAAGCTTAGGGACTGATGACCTCGTAGTTAAGTCCCATAAGTTCTACAAACATTTGAACATTTTTGATGAAATGTAAGAGAAAGCACGCACGAAATGAAAATAAGTCGCTTCTAGTAAGAAGCTGGTTAACTTACAGTGTAGAGCTGCTGCTGTGATGGTGGGGTCATGTTACATGCATGGGAGAAGCAACGTTACCTAAGAGAAGCTCGGCAGCGGAGGGTAAGAGGAGTCGAGGTAGACCAAGGAGAAAGTACTTACTTAGATTCGAGACATCAATGTTAGCACTGAATAGGGTATCATGGAGGAATTTTATTAGAGGTTCTATGCTCCAGACTGAACGCCGAAAGGCATAATCAGTCTCTGATGACGAATATATATATATATATATATATATATACTGAGTGATCAAAAAGTCAGTATCTATTTGAAAAGTTAATAAATCACGGAATAATGTAAATAGAGAGGTAAAAATTTACACACATGCTTGAAATGACACAGGGTTTTATTAGAAAAAAAATTCGAAACATGTCTGACAGATGGCGCTGGACAGCAAAACGTCAGTGACTGCTACCGTGACGGGTGAGAGGTACTCCGATATATTACAGAATCACATCATCCCTAGCCTGGCTGATAAACATCTGCTGGAACGTAGGATTTTTATGCACGATGGAGCTTCACCCCATATTGCTAGACGCGTGAAAGATCTTGCGTGCTTCGTTTGGTGATGATCGTGTGCTCAAAAATGTTCAAATGTTTGTAAAGCTTATGGGACTTAACTACGGGGTCATCAGTCCCTAAACTTACAAACTACTTATGAACTACTTACGAACTAGGACGGCACAAATATCCATGCCCGAGGGGGGATTCGAACCCCCGACCGTAGTGGCCGTGCAGACCGTGACTGAAGCGCCTCAGTCTCCTCGGCCACCGCGGCCGGCTCGTGTGCTCAGCCTCCAGTTTCGTCATGCTTGGTCTCCCATGTCCTCAGACCTCAGTCCGTGAGATTATTGGCTTTGGGGTTACCTGAAATCGCAAGTGTATCGTGATCGACCGACAACTCTAGGGATGCTGAAAGACAACATCCGACGCCAATGCCTCACCATAACTCCGGACATGCTGTACTGTGCTGTTCACATTATTACTCGACTACAGCTATTGTTGAGGAATGATGGTGAACATATTGAGCATTTCCTGTAGAGAACATCCTCTTTGCTTTGTCTTAATTTGTTATGCTAATTATTTCTTTTCTGATCAGATGAAGTGCCATCTGTCGGACTTTTTTTTTTTTTTTTTTTTTTTTTTTTTTTTTTTTTTTTTTTGTTCTAATAAAACCCCTAGTCATTCGAAGCATGTGTGTCAATTTTTACCTCTCTATCTGCATTATTCGGTGATTTATTAAGTTTTCAAATTTATACTGACTTTTTGATCATGCTGCAACGGGCCCAGAAGAGTACAAAACGTACAAAGTTGCTACATTCTGTATGCAGGTGTTTACAGAACCCAGAACTGCAGCTCCTCGGGCGATAGAGCTGCTACCTGCTGGTGTCCTTGCACACACACACACACACACACACACACACACACACACACACACACACGGCCGACCTCGAGAGGAAAGCGAACCGCCGCTGGCTTGCGCTTGGTCAGCGCCTGGTAGCGCTGAGACGTGCTCGCCCCCAACCCAACACAAGACGCGCCACTCGGCCACTCGCTGCTTACGTACCCCTCAACCCACGCAGACTGCTATAACCTTACACCTGGTACAAAACAGCTACAATAAGTAAGTGAAATGTCCAGCGGCCATCATTTTGTTGTGTGGGCGCCGCTGAGTGGATTTCCAGGAACCGAATCCTTACAGAGTTTCTGTGATCACTGTTTAATGTTTACCGTGATGTGCCGGCCGCGGTGGCCGAGGGGACTGCGGCGCGCCAGTCACAGTCTGCACGACCACTACGGTCAGGGGTTCGAATTCCCCGTCGGGGATGGATGTTTGTGTCGTCTTTAGCATAAGCTAGTTCATTAAGTATAGGGACTGATGACCCCGCAGTTAAGTCCCATAAGCTTAACAAACATTTGAACATTTTACCGTGATGTGCCCATTGTCAATGGTTCGAGAGAAGTATGTAATATTGCGATTACTTACCTGTTTTATAAATTTGTGTTAACATTTTTATTGCTTGGTTCCCAATATTAAGTTGGTTTATTGTATGAAGTTATGAAGTGAGAAGACTAGGCATAGATTTTTTGTTGTTGTTAAATTGTGTATAAACCTAAACATTAGCTAATTGTTCAGTGTGACGGTAAAATTCAGTTTAGAACATTTTGCTGTTCAATTGCTTATAAACCTAAGCATTGGCCTACTGTTCAGTGACAAGCTTAGATTTGGGCTAGAACATTTGCTGTTAATTGTGTCTAAAGCAAAAATTGTCCCAAAGTTCGAGATTTCTTAATTCCAGGTTCTAAATTTGTGTAAAATTCTTATCTCTATTTGAAGCAATTCCGGTTCTTTAACTGAATTCTGTCTTTCCGACATATGTTTTTATTTTTTAAATATTTGGTGCTAAATATCTTACGTTGCAACAAAATATGTGTAGTGAGCATCCGCATCTGTAGACTTGAGTGATATTTAATGGAAACCGTTACAGCCGTATGGTGTTCTTTTATTAACCAACTAGTTTCGTGGCATTAGAGCCACATCAGCAGGGTTTTCTGTATACAAAGAAGAGCAAATTCCAATAACAATCATTTGGGCTATAGGTAAGAAAACTGTTGGTGAAAAGTACTCACAACTTCTTTCATATTTTCTCAGTGTGTTTAGACTAGCCAGCATTCTTCGTCAGTCTCTGTAAAACTATAGCGTAGGTCCTTTGTACAAAATGTTAAATGACATAGATTGCCCGAATTTCCATAGTATCTCAATTTTGCCAATCCACTTTATTTGACATTTTATGGAACAGGAACTGCACTATATTTTTAGCACAGACTGACAGAGAATGTTGCGTCGTCTAGAAACACTGAGAATAATATGAAATAATTTGTGAGTACTTTTCACCTACAGTTTTTTTACCCATAGCCCAAATGTAAATTACCATAATATGATTATTACTGGCATTTGCTCTTCTTTGTATACAGATAATCCTGTTGATGTGGCTCTAATGCCATGAAACTCATTGGTTCAATAAACAAGTATCATAGAGCTGACGCGGTTTCCATTAACTATGAGAAAAATCTTGGTTAATAAAGGGTGATTTTAAGATAGCAAATTGTTGGTTTACCGGCTCAAGCCATTCCACACCAGTTACCGCATGGGACAAACGCCTGCTCCGTGGACGTTATGCCTACGCCACGTGGATCAGAAGGTGGCCCTGTGAACAGGCCGAAACCGGTCATCATTTTTGTGTAAATGAAAGTTTTTTTGTGACTTGTGACTGTTTTTATTTACAAATTCCACATCTCTTTCTTTTCCCTCTACCCATTTTTGAACATTTCAATACTATTGTCTTGGTGCAGTCAACCACGTTTTGGGACAATTGAAGAGGAGGTTAGGGCAGACTAGCTTGTCGATTCATTTAATGTAGGTATATTGAACGTTACGGCTCCCAGTATCCTTAAATCACGGTATGAAATGTTTCAGTGCGCTCTCAGTGTGCTCATATGCCATTTCCTGTTAAGTGTGTCAGTGGGCAGAAAATGACTCGCAAGAAAGGTTCGTTTGAGACGTTCTGACCTTCAGGGAATGCACGACAACCTGTCATGCTTTTATCAGTGGAGATTGCCTTATCTGGTATCGGGTGCTTCGAACTAAACCTTCACCACTGCGACTGAGGCAGCAGATACCAATAAGCCTGCGATTGCATAAGCTCTGGTATACGCCACTGCGACAGTGTAAACGTTACACCACAGTCTAACATAAACACTACAGTCGCGCCACTCACTGCTGTAAAAGTTGTTACCAACTGACAGCTGCAACGACACTAGCGCTCCTAGCGGTTGGGAAGCCACCACAGTTGTGATGTTTGTTTATAATTTCTTTTCTACTTAATTAACGAAATAGTACAATTTTTGCTTTACAAGCATTAGTAAAATATCAAGGACGTAAATTAATAGGGAAATTGATGTAAAAACAGTCAATAAAACTGATTCAGTGGTATAAAAAAACAACTTCGTCTTGAACAAATACTTACGAATATGTGTGTATTAGTCTTATTCCGTTGAAAGTAAGTAGACTATAAACATTAGAGAATAATAAATTTCTATTATGTTCTTTTCTTACTATGACAGGCAATTTTTTGACGTGTATAAAATCGGTGTGGAGTCTAATGATTCGAACAGTTTTACACCTCATACGTCTTCCTTAAACGTGCATATTATGTTCATTGTAATTACTTTAGCTTAAAAAGGCAAAGTTTTGATGATTCTTGCTATTTGTGGATCAGCTATAGCAACAATTGTGGAATTGCCTTCGTCTCTGTTTGAAAACAGTTTCATTGCTTTTGCCGTTTTATTGCCACGTTTGTGACTTGTTTCCTTTAGCTACAACTGTTGTAGCTGATTTGGTACGTTACATACAGTAGTTATTGCATTCTATATACGTTTGCTACGTTCAAACTCACTGATTCGATTGGAATTATAGTGAAAAAACCTTAACGTTCGTTAGTAGAAAAGCGACGTCTTTCTGCCAAAGGAAAGGTCTTCTGGTATTTCCTACCCATTTTTTATTTCTAATAGAAAATTAAATTATTTAGCAGAAGCCTGTAGGTTACAAGATAGCGGTAAATAAACTTTTCAGTAATGTACCGTTTCGTACCTTGCCAGGAACCTTAGGAAACTTAAGACTGTTTTTAAGTTATTACCTATTTTAAGGCATTACATACGTTCCCTAATGTAAAAAGTATGCTAAAATCAATGTAAACGATACTATTCGCACTCTTCCAATGTCGTATTGAGAAATGTAGCTTTCCGGCCGCTTGGAGCGCTACTGTCGCAGTGTATAACAAAAATCTGCGGAAGTGTCATGACTGTATGTGTTAGGCTGTGGTTACACTGTGTTTGTCCTCGGAGTCTTTCGCGGTGGTATTCACCAATACAACCTTCGCAGCATACAAGTTGCGTCATGTCGAATAAAGTTCACAACATATCGATGGCAAACTCCGCCATCGTCATCAGAACTGACAAGGTGTCCTGCTTCTCTATAGATACATCTGGAACCTTCTGGAGGGCCCCACACACTGATAGATACTTGAACGGCAATACTCATCCTGTAGAGAAGAAAGCTGTTCTGAAGATGCTGGTACACAGGACAAAGGTTATTTCTGACGACGACCATCTAGTGTCTGAATTTCAAAATTTGGAGTGTGTGTTGGAGGAAAACGGTTATCTCAATGTTGAAATTGCCAAAGCTTTGAGGTGGCACTAACGGAGGGAACCCAGTGATTCAGGAGACGAGGCAAAGCCGGCAGCATTCTTTTCGTCTGTGGAGCAAGACAGGGCACGGTCTGAGACCAGTGCTCCGACACGCGTCAAAGCGTACGTTTAATCAAGAGTCAACCAGAATATTGCTTCCTCGTATGTACATCTCGCGAAGCGACCACAATGTAGTGAATTTTCTTTAGACGGAAAAACGTCTTTCTATGAATCAGCATGGGTTTAGGAAACATCGTTCATGCGAAACTCGGCTTGCCCTTTTCTCACATGATATCTTGCGAGGCACGGACGAAGGGCAACAGGCAATGTTTTCCTCGATTTCAGAAAGGCGTTTGACGCGGTGTCACACTGCAGACTGCTAACAAACATACGAACATATGGAATAGGTTCACAGATTTGTGACAGGCTGGAAGACTTCCTTAGTAACAGAACGCAGTACGTTGTTCTCGACGGCGAGTGTTCATCAGAGACGAGTGTATCGTCAGGCGTGCCCCAGGGGGGTGTGATAGGACCGGTATTATTTTCTATCTATATAAATGATCTGATGGACAGAGTAACTTGTAATTTGCGGCTCTTTGCTCATGATGCTGTGGAGTATGGGAGGGTGTCGTCTTTAACTGACTGTAATAGCATACAGGATGACGAACGATACTTCCTAAAGCCGTGTCGATGCATGAACAGAAGCTTTAACGTCTCAAGGAAATTTACTGTTTTAGAAGTGGGAATATGTTCAAGAATTCTACAGCAAACAGGTATTTAACACCACTGTCGAGCACTTATCTGACTGTTCTACGCTGCCATTCTGTACAAAGGACTTAAAGTTAAAAAATAAAACCATATTTACAGTGCGTTTTTTAATTGTTTTTCCGTAACACTGGAAGGTTACTAGTCTGAAAGAAAGATAAAACATCTTTGTTTACGTCAGTGACGTCACTTGTTCAAAGGACAAGTTTCGCCGCCTTACTAGGACGTCAATTGCAGCCAATTAGCATGCGCAACCTCTCGGAGAGCGGCCGTGAGCAATTAGAAGTCAAGGTTACGTGGAAGGTGGGCCAATGCGTTCGGCGGCGGTCGGTTCCCTCCGCGTGACGTCACTGTCAAGAAGCGTCAGCACTCAGAAGCGCGAGACGTTTTCTCGCGTTCGTCTATGGCAGTGTTTACGCGACCCCTTGTAATTAAAAATATTATGGCGACCCCCTACCAAACAGTATGGTGACCGCCTCGCTCTATGTTATGTCAAAGGTACATGTTCAACCTTTTTTTTTCATTTGCTTCATCTTTCTTTTGAATTGTTGGACGAGTTTTAATGTGTATTTTTCGGAATGCAACACATTATCCAATTTTTACATGATTTCCGACAGAAAAAACATATTTTTCATAACGATGTTTATGCATTTCGGGTAAGACTCAGACGCAAATTACAGTAGAATTCGTCATATCCCGACCGAGACCATGGTCGGAACGTAAAAAAGGTCAAATTATCCGAAAATCTAATATTATTGCAAAAAAATATAGAAAGACATTTAATACAAAAAATTAAACGATTTAAGAACTAAAAGACGTCCACAGCAATGTAAAAAGATGTTTTTTTTACAGTGTTAAACAATATGTTAATTAAAAACGTCAACACACACTATAATATCTATTTGTTTTGAAAGGAAAAAGGTCAAACAAATTACAGTACTGTTCTTACTGTAGAAACAAATCGGACTCCACGACGAGTTTTCCAACGATCAATCCAGCCTTCAATGGCAGCAAATTTACTTTCAGCTTGCCTTTTTTTTTTTTTTTTTTTTTTTTTTTTTTTTTTTTTTTTTTTTTATTCAATACTATCGCTTTTTCTTTGAGAATTGGCCCGGATGTTGGAGTTCCTTTCCTTCTTTCTTGACAAAACCACATCCACAGTCCTTTATCAATCAATTCAAGTTTAAGCGTTTTTAATGTTTTGCGATTCTTCAGAGTGTTTTCACCATCAATCGTAACTCTACAGGATGCAATGACTTTTCGATTCTTCTTCCAATCCTTAATTGTCGTATCACCTACACTCAGATCCTTTGCATTTTTTCGGAGCGATTCTCATTTGTCCATTCTTTGTGGCACTGCTAATTTTCTCTTAGTGAAAGAGTTACATGTTTAGGTTTGAATCCAGACATGTTGAAAACCAGACAATTGTACACACAATGAATGTAATAAGTAGTGTACAAAAGTCCCACTGTACAGACAACTTGTGAAGTAGAAGACTTTTTCTTTCGAATTTTTCAAAATTACTCATTGTATTGTCCTTTTACTTATCTACTGGTACCTGGAAACATTTGTCAGATTTTGCGATTATTCATCGTTAACTCACTGTAGTGTAAATCTATGATCAGTTCATAATGAATGTTACACAAGGAACTCCATAATTTTAACGTTGAATGCCTCTTAGGCATACGTTTGTGGATTACTGAACCTCTAGTTATTTTATGGTGCAAGTACTTAACTCCTGCGAGGCTGACCCCCCGAGCCAACACTGCGATTCCCCCCTGGAGTCGCTATCCACAGGTTGAAAAACATTGTTTTATGGCACTATTCCGCTTGAACTAACATTCTTTTCGAAAACTGAAGGGCAATATGATGAGTTATTGGTTCGATAGCAGCATATCTGCACATAGACTTACTACTACTTAAAACCGCGTTGAATCTCGTATACTTTGTTTCTAATAATCGCACAAATAAAACATAAATTATGGGTCCCCTTGACATATGTATCCGATAACTCGGAAAATTTAAACTCATCCTTCAGTCCGTTTTAAATAATATGCAATTCTCAATATTACTGAAAGCTTATCAATCACAAAAGCTTTCTGTTTAGTAATTTTGAGCATCACAATTGACAATGTTGCACAGAACTACACCATATTCGAACTTACTGCAAATATGGTACTCTTCTTGGTTTTGACGATTCATTTTGTTTGTTTGTGAAGACTTTTTGGAAAACTTGATGTTCTTTAGTCGTCAGTTTAGTCGCTTCTGAAGATTTTTGCATGGTTTCTTATGTCTTTTAACGCATGAGCCAGTAATTACTTTCTCGTTCTCAGCATATTGTGCTCAGTTATTAAACGTATTTTTATTTATTTATTTATTTTTAGTAGTGATAATTCTTTATCAAGTCTCTTTGATCCTCCATACGACCTTTTTTTAATGTTTAAGTGCTCCGATCCTTTCATTTTTTTCCCTCGGTGACAGTGAAGCTAACTTGTTTTGTGCACCTTTACGGGTTTCACAATCTTCTGGCATTTCTTAATTTCATAGAAGTCGAAGGAGCAACAGAAGCGACTCTTAAAAGGTACAATGTAGGAAATGCAGTTGGATTTAACATCTTTTTTGGCTAGTCTCAGTAATTGTTAAAGATAGTGTAAAGGTAACGTAAATAATCGTCTTCTTTAAAACCTGTGTTACTAATACTACCATTTTTAGTACCGAGACCATCACTTCTTCTGCGCCGTGGTTGAGTGGCCGAGCGTTCTTAGGCGCCTTCGCAGCGCAACGAGCGGTCGCTCACCGTCGGGCTTTCGAGTCCTCCCTCGGGCATGGGTGTTTGTCTTCAGTGTAAGTTACAAGTTTATAAGCTTATGGACTGATGACCAACGAAGTCCCTTAGATTTACAAACATTTGAATTTCTTCTGCAAAGCTGAAGCCATCGAGTACCCGTTTGAGAACCTTTTCGAAACTTATGAAGGATCTTTTAGTTTTATTACAGTTTTCACAGACTGCAATACCACAATACAGTATTATTAATGTCAACCAGAACGAACAAGCGCGATAGAACATCAGTGTTTATCACAACTAGGGTTGGATTAGTTTGATTTTAATTTATGGTGATATGGTTTAATTTCCATTATGACACACATTCATCCACAGTTTTACCCCCACCCCTCCAATTTTACCATAAAATAGAATTTAAAATCTTTCATTTGAATGTAATTATGGATGATTAATTATTGGGGGGAAAATTCCTTAATGTATATTATGATAAGCTTCTACCACATTATTTTTGATGTTTCCATGTGTAGATAGATTGCATATGAAATTGCATTAACATCTGCGACATACAGATTGCGATATGTAAGAAGTTAGGTGTTGATGTTACTGTTGCTCCTAATTTAGTTTCAACCTCTGCCTACTCCAGCCCTGCGCTTTAGTATATAACAGCACATGAGTTTTGCTTATTTCCAAAATGTTTGTAGATGAGTAGTTTTATTTTCTCAATGCTTACAATGAATGGCTTTTACTATACTGAAGGATAGTGTTTTAATTCAACTAAAAGGCGGTACTTGGTTTTGAATTGACCCATCTTCCCATTTTTATTATATGTATCTCACATCTACAGGGTCCATTATGGTTAGGTTCTGGTAGTTTTATGCTATTAAAATACATTGAATGCCCTTACTGCTCTACAGAGATCGAGTACTTCATGTATATGAAGATCATCGTAGTTCCCATTTTCTAGAGTGACTTAATGTTAAACACTCGTTTCGATATTAATGTACAGGACTTTATTTTCATTACCAGTGGATACATTCTATGTCAGTGACACCATTGTACAACGCAATTTGTTTCTTTTATATGATTTATCTGTTTTTACTTAAGATATGTTGCTCTTATAGAACAATTATAAACTTGTTTGTTAAATTTCAATGCAATGGTATGGCTGAAATCTGTTTAATGTTTTGTATCTATGTAGGGGCCTTAAGATGGTAGAATTGATGTACCGAAACTAGTCGCTTAAATAAAATTATGACATGAACAGCTGTTGGAAAATTTTTTGCAAGAACTGAACTGACCAGCCAACGTCCCACTTCTATCCACAAGAATGGGTACACATAAACATAAAAATCAGGACCGGCGCAAGCCCAAGTGCCGCCCCGTATGAGCTGCTAAATTGCCGCCTCCTCCCATTTATTTATTTATTTATTACAAAACGTTTATGGAATTTTATTTAAACAAATCTGTAGGAAATGTCAGCAATCAATTGCAATTTATGGTTTTACTTTTCAGATCTACCTAGGTTTCGTCCACTGAGTGGCCAGTCTCAAAGCTTTTAATATGTGCTTACATCTAAACCGTCATGCTGACAGTTAAGTTCAGCATGTCGGAATAGATGTAAACTTAAGTCAAAGCAATGAGAATAGCCACACTGTGTCCGAAATCTATGTAGATCTGGAAAATAAACACAGAAATTGCGACTGGTGACATTCTCTACAGATTTGTACAAAAAATTCGCTGGGCACCAGCTCAAAAATGGAGTCAAACCTGATTGAAGAAATCTAGGTAATTTTAATAAGCCTTGTGAATTTACAAAAATGTTCAAATGTGTGTAAAATCTTATGGGAGTAAACTGCTAAGGTTATCAGTCCCTAAGCTTATACACTACTCAACCTAAATTATCCTAAGGACAAACACACACACACACACACACACACACACGCACGCCCGAGGGAGGACTCGAACCTCCGCCGGGAGTAGCCGCCTTAGACAGTTCGGCTAATCCCGCGCGGCATGAACTTACAGTTAACGTAAATTAAAAATGTTTAAATGGTTGTGAACAGATAATGTATTCAACGAAAACAGTATACAGTAAATAAATGTTGGCAAACTGATATTGTGCGAGTACTATTGTCAAACAAAAGTGCCGGTCAGGGTTTAATTGTTGTTCATGCCGGTGGAGACAGGTGTTTCATGGCTCAAAATCAAAACGTCCGACTATCACTCAGAAACGGATAGCAAAAATTTTGAAAAATACGTCGAAACCCACCTTATGCCAGGCTTACCACCAATGTCTTTATCCCTTGTAATTATTCGCAGCGTATTTACCCATTCGGAATAATTCTAGTCATTGTAGATGTTGGACATGTTTGTATTAGAGTTCAAAGATTTTTTTCCATAATGCGGGAAGAATAAAACACTAGGAAACTGCCATTGAAGGAAGGGCTTAGCAAAATTGCTTCAGGCTTAACATATAATCGCAGTATCGAACATTGCTTTCGAATTTCCAGATGGGGAGGGGCTCCTTGGGGAGTGCCGCACTGTGCGGCCGCACGTTTCGCACGTGCTTTGCGCCGGCCCTGATAAAAATAAACATTGTTGTTGTTGTCATGGTATTCAGCCCGGAGACTGGTTTGATGCAGGTCTCCACCCTGGTCTATCCTGAGCAAGCCTCTTCATCTCGTCATAAGAACGGCAACCCACATCCACTTGAATCTGCTTACTATACGCGTCTCTTGGCCTTCCTCTGCGATTTTTACCCCACACACTTCCCTCCAATGCTAAATTTACGATTCCCCGATGTCTAAGAATGTGTCCTACCAAGCGATCCCTTCTTTTAGTCAGGATATGCGAAAAATTCCTTTTCTCACCAATTCTGTTCAGTACCTCTTCATTAGTTATGCGATCTACCCACCTAATCTTCAGCATTCTTCTGTAGCACCACATTTCAAAAGCCTCTATTCTCTTCCTGTCCGCACTGCTTATCGTCCATGTTTCACTCCCGTACAAGGCAACACTCCACACAAATGCCTTCAGAAAAGTCTTCCGTGCACTTAAATTAATATTCGATGTTAGCAAATTTCTCTTTTTCAAAAATGCTTTTCTTCCCATTGCCATTCTGCATTTTATGTCCTCTGTACTGCGACCATCATTTGTTATTTTACTGCCCAAGTAACAAAACTCATCTACCACCTTCATTGTTTCGTTACCTAATCTAATTTCTTCAGCATCGCCTGATTTTCTAAGACCGCATTCCATTATTTTTGTTTTGCTCTTGTTAATGTTCATTTTATACGCTCTCTTCAACACACTGTCCATTCCATTCAACTGCTCTTCCAGGTCCTTTGCTGTCTCTGACAGAATTACAAAGTCATCGGCAAAACGCAATGTTTTTATTTCTACCCCCTGAACTTTAATCCCTATTCCAAATGTTTCCTTGCTTTCCTTCACTGCCTGCTCGATGTACAAATTGAATAACATTAACAACACATAAATCACTTGCTATAATACGTAGGAGAGAGCGCGAACAGTACGGAGCCTCTCGAGGGTGACATAATGCGCAGAGCTTAGGAAAAATATCTGTTCTGCGCATCTTGTACGGACCCGTGGGAATCGCACGTCACGACACCTGCGCAATCTGCCAGTGGTGGGGAGGGGAGGGGCGCCTGGCTCGCTTGTCTTCCCCCACCCTTAAGCGCCCAGTCAGCTGTTACCGCCCCTCCGCCAGCGACTAGCGAGTAGTCGCGGAAGCAAGTGCTACCGCCAGCAGGAGGTTGGCAACGGACAGTCGCTCGCTTCCGTTCGCAGAAGCGGTGACGGAAACTGCAGTGTGGACGGCGGCAGCGTATTTTTAGCGGTTGCGCTTATCTCTGGCAGGGAGGCGACTCACGGCTGCAGTCAGCTGTCAGCGCGGTTCGGACATGGTCGACGCACGGGACTCCACGCCGTAAGCATCGTGTCTGCATTCGCTCTGCCGCGCATGGCTCTCGCGCCGTTTCAGCTTCTGTTCCAGTCCCGACTACGAGTACGCTCGGTCGCTCAAGCATACCCCAAAATTTGAGTGGGTATGCTCGGCATACCCCACTGAAAATTTTGGTATTATTTTTTCTTTACGATGTATTTCTTGACTCAGTTTGTGGTGACCCTTGATGCCGTAAAGCATCTGATGCTGCCGGATAAATACAAAATTTGACAAATATGGCGCGAGAGCTTCGCGAAGTGTGAAATCGCAAATCAGTATGCAGAGTTTAGAGTATAGCATATTAGTTTTGTAGTTAGCTGATCAGAACACAGCAGCAGCGAAATTTTTTAAAAATATTCTCGTCGCGAATGTTCGGTTTGGGAAATTTCAGGCTTACTCTTTTGTTCCAACCTAACAATCACCTCGGAATTCGCGATATAATAGGGAAAATTATTTAATGCTGTTCCTGCAATCCTGCTCTATGGTTGACAGGTTATTGTATGTAATCTTGTCCGTTCAATACATTAATTATTCTCGCAAAGTCCAACCTATTTTATTAGTAAGAATCAAATCTACTTTTGACAAGCAAGACAGTAAATATGATTCCTACTCATTTCATTGGTAGCAATTTAAACTACTCTCAGGTACCTGCCTAAACTATTGTCTCTCACATTCTCATACAAACACCCAAGTATATGTGCCAGAATAACATGTGAGCGTATACCTTTGTTTCTTACTCTACGATATGCATAACCCTCAGTTACTACCTTGGTATGATTTCTGACCCCAGCATGAACATTATCTAATTTACCTCTGGAATGGCGCCGCTCTTGCTCAAAACGTTTTATGTACCTATTCTCCCAGAAGTCAATTGTCTTCAAGGAATCGTGTTAGTATAAATCGTCACATTTTCATTCTGTTTACTGAACTGGAATGTGATGTTGTTCAAAATGTTCAAATGTTTGTATAGTCTATGGGACTTAACTACGGGGTCATCAGTCCCTAAACTTACAAACTACTTATGAACTACTTACGAACTAGGACTGCACAAATATCCATGCCCGAGGGGGGATTCGAACCCCCGACCGTAGTGGCCGTGCTGACCGTGACTGGAGCGCCTCAGTCACCTCGGCCACCGCGGCCGGCGAATGTGAAGTTGTTGTTGTTGTTTGTATAGCTTATGGGACTTAACTACGGGATCATCAGTCCCTAAACTTATGAACTAACTAATACTAAGGACGGCACAAATATCCATTCGAACCCCCGACCGTAGTGGCCGTGCAGACCGTGACTGGAGCACCTCAGTCCCGTATGTGATGTAACAGTGGGTTGTAAATCTACTGGTATCGACAGGCATGTATGGCAGCAGAAGTGTTTATGGACTATTTTGGTAGTACTATATAGAAAATAAATCTGCAGAAGAATGAACCTAGGAAGACTATTCAATACAAGTGATTGCGATAGTGATTACAGTATTCACAATACAGGCACATCATTATCTGATATGCATGTCTCGGAAGACGAAAACTCTGAAAATGATTAGAGAAAATCTTGACATTACAATAAAAATGCTCTGTGCGAAATACCTGTAGGGGGAGGGGGGGGGCTGCAGCCGGCGGGTAAGGCAAACGGCCGTCCCCCCACCCCCCATCGCCCCATATATACGCCACTGAGCATACCCCAAGATTTTGAAAAGTCGGCGCCTATACAGTCCTTACTTAACAGCCATATACAACCGCTCTCTCAAACAGGGATCTGTACAAAAAGATTGGAAAGTTGCACACGTCATACCTATATTTAAGAAAGGCAGTTGGAGTAACCCATTAAACTACAGGCTTATTTCACTGACGTCAATTTGCAGCAGGGTTTTGGAACATATCATGTATTCAAATATTGTGAATTATCTCGAATAGAATGATCTACTGACACAAGGTCAACACGGATTTAGCAAATATCGTTCATGTGAAACAAAACTAGCTCGTTACTCACACGAAGTGATTAGTTCGATTCCGTATTTCTTGATTTCCAGAAGGATTTTGACACCGTACTTCACAAACCGCTTTTAATCAAATTGCGTGGTTATGGAATATCCCACCAGATTTGTGACTGGATAGGGGATTTCCTGTCAGAGAGGACACAGTTGGTAGTAATCTATGGTAAGGCATCGACTAATACAGAGGTGATATCTGGCGTTCCACAGGGTAGTGTTATTAGTTCTCTGCTGTTTCTTATCTACATACACGATTTATGAGAAAATCTGAGCAGCTCTCTTAGGTTGTTTGAAGATGACGCCGTCATTTATCGTCTAGTGAAGTCATCTGAAGATCAAAAACGAACTGCAGAACGATCTAAATAAGACACCACTATAGTGTAAAAATTGGCAATTGACTCTAAATAATGAGAAGTGTGAAGTCGTCTACACGAGTACGAAAAGAAATCCGTTAAACTTTGTTTACAAGACAAATCATCGAATGTGAAGGCCGTAAACGCCACTAAATACCTAGGAATTACTATTACATCAGACTTAAACAGAAAAGAACACGTAGATAATGGATAATGTCGTATGAAAGGCGAACCAGAGAGTTCGTTTTATTGGCAGAACGCTTAAAAGATTCAACAGAACTACTAAAGAGACTGCATGCGCTACGCTTGTGCGTCCTCATTTGGAGTATTGGTGCCCACTGTGGGATCCTTATAAGGTGGATTTGACGGAGGATATCGAAGGGTCCAAAGAAGGGCACCTCGTTTTCTATTGTCACGATAGAGGAGAGACAGCGTCACGGAAATGATACAGGATCTGGGATGGGAATCATTACAACAACGGCGGTTACCGCTGCGGCGTGGGCTACTTACGAAACTCCAATCACCAACTTTCTCCTCCGAATGCAAAGACATATTGTTGACTCCCACCTACATAGGTGTGGATGAATAGTGTAAAGGTGGTTCGATGAACCCTCTGTCAGGGACTTAAATGTGATTTGCGGAGTATCCCATGTAGATGTAGATTTGCGTCGCACAGCTCTTCCTATAAACACGTGTGTAAGAAAGTATCGGATTTATTTTTCTTGTTTCGATTACTTCTGCCACTTAAAAACGTATCGGACACTTTTTACAGAAACCTGTATAAGTGGCAAAACAGGTGTCGGAATTTCACTGAGGCTCTTAACTGATGCTGCTATAGTATATCGGCCAGTCGCAACGCTGGAGAACTGTAGCAAAATACGGGAGATCTGCAGGTTTGGTACCGGGAGAGGTAATTCAGTGTACACAGAGACATATGTAGCGTACTGCTAATACATACCCCATTTACTGTATGACTACATAACCGCAGAACAATCAATGCAAGCAGTTACTTCCATATAATAGAAGCTAGCTAAACTGTTGCACATGTGGCACAGTGGTACATGTACATTTACTGAAAGACTTTAATTTTTATATTTTATTAGTATCGTTAAATATACACGCGTAACTTTACTTCCGTACATCATGTAGAAAATGTGCTAAGCTTCTATAGGAAATACGTTGACAAGTATTCTTGCTATTCTTCCTTCTTGGCCATGTTCCCGCACATGCAGGGTGGCCTTTATTAATTCGGATTCGGCATGTGTTAATATTTACCGGGTGGCCGGATGCCCTTCCTGCCGCCACCCCATGACCCCCGGGAGGAAATGTGTACCCCAAATGTCTGTGTATAGTGTTATATGTGTGAAAGTGTTAAGTGTTAAGAAACGTTGCGGATCGTGTAACTGAGGTGGGATTTTTTTACCATCCCGGTATTCACCTAGGGGGATGTGGAAAACCGCCTAAAAACCACATCTAGGCTGGCCGACACTCCGATCCCTTTCGTTAATCCGCCGGGCGGATTCGAACTGGGGCCGGTACGCCTCCCCGTCTCGGATAGCGGTGCGTCACACCACACGGCTAACCGAGCGGGTCTAGCAAAAACCTCGGTATAACGGTCCTAAATAAACCTTTGGCTATTCGCTCGGGATTGGCTGCTTACTCTTTTCGCGAAAATTCCATAAAATAAACAGGAGTGCACAAAATGAATAGTTCGAAATGAAAGGAACACACTTAGATTTAATTGTGGGAAAGGCAAATGACAAATTTAGACCACAGGAAGGATCCTCAGGAAGTATAGTCCAACAACAAAGGAAGTATTTGTAAAATGACAACGTGTCCACAGCTATTTACTTTATTTACCCAAAGCTACCGGTTTTGATTAATGTACCATTCTCAAACGTCAGCAGAGCTTAGCTGGTTGCTTAAAATGTAATGTTACAAAACTGAAAAACTTTAAAATAAATATTTGGCATCATGCTTAACTACAGATGTTTTTCCAGTGACTGATTGTTTGTAACTGATAAAACATCTATAGGAAGTTAAGCATGATGCCAAATATTTATTTTAAAGTTTTTCAATTTTGTAACATTACATTTTAAGCAAGCGGCTAAGCTCTGCTGACGCTTGAGAATGGTATACTGACCGAAACCGGTAGCTTTGAGCTAATAAATTAAGCAGCTGTGATCAACATGCAACTTTACGAATATTTAGAAGCTGTTAAACCCCACCGTTTCACTTTCCTAAACAAAGAAAGTAGCTAAAACACTCGTTAGACCAACTTCAATACAATCAGTGTGAGATTCATACCAGATACGGTCGATGAGAGCAGGGTCGTTTAGAAATAGTGAAAGCATGACGAAGATAACAGGCAAACGTCAGTGTCGGACGCTGTAAGAGAGAGATTTCGCACCAAACTATGACGAAGTGTTAAAGTTACGAACGTGCTTTTCTTTTCTAGAAGAGTCAAGGAATACAATGCTTACTCCTAGATATATCTCGTGAAAAGACCACAAAGATCAAGTTAGATTAGAGTCGACATAAAGGCAGTTCATTTATTTTTCCCCAAATCCGTGTTGACCTTGGGTCAGTAGATCATTCTACTCGAGATAATTCACAATATTTGAATACAGGATATGTTCCAAAACCCTGCTGCAAATTGACGTCAGTGAAATAGGCCTGTAGTTTAATGGGTTACTCCAACTGCCTTTCTTAAATATAGGTATGACGTGTGCAACTTTCCAATCTTTTTGTACAGATCCCTGTTTGAGAGAGTGGTTGTATATGGCTGTTAAGTAAGTAGCTATCGCTTCAGCATGATCAGATATAAATCTAATCGGTATACAGTCCGGACCAGAAGTGATTTTAGTTGCTTCACTACTCCAATGATATCTACTTCTACGTTACTCATTACGGCCTCTGTTCGTAATTGGTTTCGTCTTCTTTGGTGAATGGGGTTCTAAAAGTTATGTTTAGTAACTCTGTTTTAGTAGCGCTGTCATCGACAGGACCGCCATTACTATAATCGGGTATTAGCTGTCCACAAATTATTCTTATTGGTTTTGACGTACTTTAACAAGGTGGTGAGTCTGTTCTATGAAGGACCTGCAAATATGGTGTACTAGTGCTTCCGCTCTTCATTTGCTACCGTGTTCAAGATTATCTTATTATTAACTTCGTACTTACCTTACACAAATATATTGAATGACAGTCATTGAAGATCAGTGTAACTTCATTTCGTTCATCATAATCGAATGTTTCTGCCTATAATTGTGTTATTCTTGGATTTAAACACTGAAAAAGTGGACCCATTATGTATTTTTATGCTTAGCACAATGCATTTCGAGAATTTTTCTCGCTTTTAGTGCATTCGTTTAAATAGCCCTAATTACGTTTCCGTGTGTGATTTTATGCAACTCTTGCACAACTGTAGTTTCTTTTAAGGTTACTGCAATGAGGCAAATCATACATAATAAATCTTGGCATGTTTTTTTACGTACTAAATAGTATTTCTGTCTGTACTTGCAAGTATTGTGACTGCTCCATTACACTGGGTATCACAACAGAAAAATTGTAACCTACTCTGGGTTTTTTGTATAAAGGTGGGCCTAAGTCATGATTACTATGTCTGATATTCTGTGTAATGGACGAGGCACAACACCTTTAAGCAAACAGAACAAATATACAACTCAAGATTTATTCTGTACGATTTTTCGTACTTCAGTAACCTAAAAATGACAACTGTGGTGCAAGAGGGGCAGAAAAATAACACATTGAAAAGTCGAAAAACTACAGTATTTATGTAAAGAAATGCACTATAACATAAGAATAAATTCTCGAAAACTGTTCTCATAATCAAAACACTTACTTAATTGTTGTAGTTTTTCATCCAAACTGATCTCCGAGGTCGGCTTCTATCAGCTTTTGCATCCTTCTGTAAATAATTAGTGTTAAAATTTTGCAACCATGACTTATTAAATGTATGGTTCTGTAATTTCCAGACCTGTCTGCGCCTGCTTTCTTCGGAATGGGAAATATTACATTTTTCTGAAAGTCTGAGGGTATTTTCTCTGTCTCATACATCTTACGAACCAGGTGTATAACATGAAAAGTAACGTTATTGTAACAAACCTTAAGCAGTAAACCGGCAGCCAAGACGCAATGAAAATATTTTTGACCTTATACCTAAGAACAGGCTAGACTTTATTAACGATGTCTCTGTAGAGACAGAAATTAGTGATCATGATATCGTCATAGCGTCGATGGTGACCAAAGTTCATAAACCAATCAAGGAGGTTAGGAGCATGTTTGTTAGGAAGATCCACTAAGCAATTGTTATGATTACACTTAGAAAATGAATGGACATCGTTTAGTTCCGATACAATGGATGTAGAGGAATTGTGGACTAAATTTAAATGCATTGTAAATATAGGATTAGAGAAATATGTGATTGCAAAGACGATTAAGGATGGAAAAGACCCACCATGGTATAATAATAATTTAGAAAGCTACTGAGAAAGCAAAGCTGTTGCACTCTCGGTTCAAAAAATAACACCCAAATTATGACAGGTAAAAGTTAGTAGAGATTCGTGCGTCAATAAAAAGATCGATGCGCGAAGCATACAATAACCAGCTGAAAACTCCTTCTGCCGAAACACAGAAAAGGCGAATATGTTCTCTGACACAAAAGTGTGGAACCAGCTGCCTCAATCCTCATTCCGACTTCCTCACCAAAAATTTTGACATGCGAATATATTTGCGCACTTTTAGCGCATAACTTTGTAAATACTTTTGCCCAGTTAAGCCTTCATAGTCAACAATGTCGTCTCACTGTCAGTGTCTATATATGTCTCTGTCTGTTTGTTTGCTCTCTCCCACTGCCGCTTTCTGTCTCTGTCAAACTTTCAATAACTTCATCCCTTTCCATCGCGATTCCTCACCGCTGTATGTTTCTGCCACTTTCATCGTCTCTCTGCCCCACTGACGTTGTCCCATTCACTTCCTGTCCTGTTGCCAGTATCCTTTCTTTCTCACTTAGAGTGGGCTTTCATTGTCTTCAATCACGATTGTCTCCTTTACACATATGTCCGTGGGGATGGTTTACTTGGGGTTTGACCTGTAGACCGGAAAACTTTAGCACGCGGGTACTAGGGATGGGAAAAATTGGACAAATTGTTTCGTGCTATAGTATTGGAGAGCCGCACGCTCATGCTTTATGTGTGGTCTCCATTTGTCTCAGTTTCTCACTGTTTTCTCTTTTGCTCCAATTGCTACTATCTGCATCTGTCTTTGTTGTTGCCCCTGTTCCTGACTTACGACATCTCGTTTCGCTTCCCACTGCTGTTTTCATGCTCATGCATTTCTCCTGAACGGACACTTTCTCTGTTCCATTATATATGGCTCTCTCTGCCTTTTGCTCTGTCTCTGTCCTACTCACATTCAGCTGAAAAAAGTGCGAATATGTTCGCATGCCAAACGTTTTGGGCCGCGGTGGAGTAGTCGAGCGGTCTCAAGCGTCTCGCTGCGGAGCGCGCGGTTGCTCGCCGTGGAGGTTCGAGTCCTCCCTGGGGCATGGGTGTGTGTATGTGTTTGTCCTTAGGTTAGTTTACCTAGGTTTAAGTCGTTTGTAAGCTACGGACTGATGACCACGCAGTTTGGTCCGATAGATTTACAAACATTTGAACATTTGAAACGTTTTGGTGAGGAAGTCGGAATGAGGTTTGAGGCAGCTGGTTCCATAATTTTGTGTCAGAGAACATATTCGCCTTTTCTGTGCTACGGCAGGAGCATTTTACGGCTGGTTCCCGTCTTTTTTCCTGTTACATCAGAGTGTACTGCTTCCATAACATTAAATCAATGGTGAGTAAAATTTGGATAGTATTTACGGAAATATGTGACGGCTATACCCGTGCAGTGTAAAATTTTTGTTACACACACACTATACGGCGATCTGTGACTAATATAACTAAATAAATTACAGATAAAAATTGACGATGTTTTGCAAGTTTAACAAATGTTATCGGCGAATAAAACACAGGTTCGTGACCTGCAAACCAAGAACCCTTGCTGTACGTTCGCTACGTTAGATAAAACCATAATTACACGTCAGACCGGATATTACGTGCATATTTGTCATGAATATATGCGGTAACTTGGAACCTACAGATCTCGGTAGTGGATAATATTATCAGAAAAACTTTCATTGCTCTCCGGAGTCATAATATTAGAACGCATCATAAAAATTTCGACTTTGCCATGAATAGAAGGGTAGATTTGCCAAAGCCGCAGTTGGATCTTTTGATACAAAAAATTATGATTTTTGTAGCGTATCGCGATAACGAATACACATTTCCAAAAACGGGAAACGGATTTTCCAGATAAACACCTAAACAACATACACACAATATTTTAGTCATTTCCTATTCCTCAAGATACGTTACCTCACAGTCAGAAATAGCGTTTGAACCTATTACTGTCGCGAGGTATCATTCACGGACCGATATCTCAAGAACCACATATCATTCTGCTCTAAACTTTAAATAAAATTTCGATATGTTATCTACATTTTATACGCAGCTATGTGTAACCTAAAATCAACCATACGAGAAGTCTACGCAATGTGTTTTTACCTCTGTAAAACTCTTTAAAATATGTTGCAATAGTTCACTAAACCGGATGTTGCATATTAACTGTAAATTAACCAAAACAATAATCACCTCTTTAATAATGATTTTGCAAGAAAGATCGCATTTTTCATTTATTAAGTTAACTATTATACAAAGTTTAACAAGTGATCTGTATACATGATTGCCAAGACACCACCTATATACAATTACATGGTTACATACCTGTCGTAATTTACATAAGTTCACGACATTTTTTATATACTAAAAGGGTACATCCAGGTTGATGCATCACCAAACTTAAAATTACTAGTCACAAATAAAATATATACATCCATCTTCTAATGGTTCTGAAGCGAGGTACTTCAAAGTCTAAGTTAAATATTAATTGAAGTTCAGTATAACACTAACTGTTAGGCGGGAAAACTATATACAAAGATTCTACATGCACATTTATACAATGGTCTCTGCCATTTGTGGTCGTCGTCTTTATATATATATATATATATATATATATATATATATATATATATATATATATATATATATATATATATATATATATATATATATATTGACAAATAAAAGTTACATGTAGTATATTTTTTCAAATTACATCCAACGTCTTATATATACAATTTGTATAAATTATTATATTAAGCAGCGTAGATTGTATGGTGCTATGTCAGTTAACAATTGTGATGTACAAAAAAGTTACAATTTTTTATATACATTGACATATAACAGTTACATGTAGTACCTGGATGTACTCTTTTAGTATATAAAAAATGTCGTGAAGTTACGTAAATTACGACAGGTATGTAACCATGTAATTGTATATAGGTAGTGTCTAGGCAATCATGTATACAGATCACGGTAACTTAATAAATGAAAAATGCGATCTTCGCTGCAAAATCATTATTAAACAATTATAGATCGCCCCATCGAACTATGAGATCCTTACATAATACTCACCTCTTCATCGACCGAAGATTTCAATCTTAAAGATGTACCAAAAGCAGATTTTTTCGCCGAGTACCTTCAAATCGCATGGTAAGTTTCAGAGCTGTTCGAGCGCCGTCTTTCAGCACAATACACACTTTTTCTAGCAAAATATCGCGGTTTTTCGGCCGTATCTTGTGAACGGACTAAGATTTACAAAAACTGAAGAATGCCGTTTATAGATAAATGTCTACAGGATGTATTGTAAATATTTGAAAAATTTTCTATGGTTAGTTATTTAGATATTTGCGATTCACGGTGCTAAAACGGCTAAAAATTGTGTTTTGTGATTTTGTGAAAAACTATGATAAGTTTCAACCTCTGGATCTCGGTAACGGATAACGATATCGAAAAAAAAAAAAAAAAAAAAAAAAAAAAATATATATATATATATATATATATATATATATATATATATATATATATATATATATATATATAAGATTTGCAATGAATAGAAAGTATCGAAGTGACCATCCCCACAATTCGTTGTTTGGTACCCAAAATGCATTATTTATTTATTTATTTAGATTTTCTCAGAAACCGCCCATGTATGAATGGTGCTTTTGTAAGCCTTTTAAAGCCCACCATAGACTACACGTCATGTACAAAAGCCAACTGATTGGCTCAATTTGGATGAGCTCCAGGAAGTGTGTAGGTTTGAAAGTTTTGACGATGTACTGTATGATAGCTATAGTGTGCCCATTGTTCTAATATGTAAAGAAATGATCACTACGCCAAGATCTATCGAGAACACTTTACCCGTTCACTCTGAATAGAACCTGAGATATGGGCCCCTAAAGAATCGCAAATTCGCACCCGCCATTTACGAACATATTAATACCGCGCACGGCCGCACAGCCGTACGTTAGCAAAAGATCTTTCCGAGAACCCGAAAAAATTCTGGTCCTATATATAATCCATAAGCGGGTCAAAGCCCACTATCCAGTCATTCGTTGATCATTCCGGGGTAGTAATAGAAGAAAGCAAACGGAAAGCTGAAGTTCTAAATTTAACCTTTAAGAAATCTTTCACTCAGGAGGACCGCACAAATGTACCATCATTAGACAACGTACTAATTCCGAAATGGAGGATACAGTAATAGGAATTTCCGGTGTAGAGAGGCTGCTCAGAGAGCTAAATTCGAAAACGTCTCCTGGTCTCCTGGTCCGGATTCTGCGGAATTTGCCCCTTACTTAGCTTGCATTTATGGCGAATCTTTAATTCAGCGTAAAGTTCTCAGTGAATGGAAAAATGTGCAGGTGACTCCCGTATATAAGATAGGAAAGACAATTGACACGCATAATTACTGGCCAATATCGTTGACATCAGTTTCCTGTAAAATTTTGGAGCGTATTCTCAGTTCGAATATAGTAAATTTCCTTGAGACCTAAAAACTTCTTTCTATGAATCAGCACGGGTTTAAGAAACATCGTTCATGTGAAACTCAGCTTGCCCTTTTCTCACATGACATCTTGCGAGCCATGGATGAAGGGCAAGGTTCACAGATTTGTGACTGGCAAGAAGACTTCCTAAGCAATAGAACGCAATACGTTGTTCTCGACGGCGAGTGTTCATCAGAGACGAGTGTATCGTCAGGCGTGCCCCAGGGGAGTGTGATAGGAACGCTATTGTTTTCTATCTACATAAGTGATCTGATGGACAGAGTAACTTGTAATTTGCGGCTGTTTGCTGATGATGCTGTGGTGTGTGGGAGGTTGTCGTCTTTAATTGATTGTAATAGCATACATGATGACTAAGACAAATTTCTAGTTGGTGAGAAAAACGTAAAAAAATTCAAGGTGATGCGCATGATGCAGGAAAAACAAACCCATAATGTTCGAATACAGCATTAGTAGTGAGCATCTTGATGCACTCACGTGGTTCAAATATCTAGGCGTAACATTGCAGAGGGATATGAAATGGAACGAACATGTAATGGCATTTGTGAGTAAGGCGGATAGCCGACTTCGGTTTATTGGGAGAATTTTGGGAAGATGTAATTCATCTGTAAAGGAGACAGCGTATAAAACGCTTGTAGGACCACGTATTGAGTATTGATCGAGTGTTTGATCAGTTTAAAGGAAGACATAGAGGCGGTTCAGAGGTGAGCAGCTAGATTTGTTACCGGTAGGTTCGACCAATGCGCGAGTGTCATGGAAATGCTGCGGCAACTCAATTGGGGATCGCTGGAAGAAAGACGACGTTCTTTTCGTGAATTTCTGTTAAGTAAATTTAGAGGGTCAGAATTTGAAGCTTAGTGTAGTACGATCTTGCTGCCGCCTACTTACATTTCGCGTAGTGATCACAAAGACAAGATAAGGGAAGTTAGAGCTCGTACGGAGGCATGTAGGCGTTTATTTTTTCCTCGTTCTATTTGGGACTGGAATAGCAAAAGGAAATGCCTAGTAGGGGTACAGTGTACCCTCCGTCACGCACCTTACGTTGGATTGCGGAGTATGTATGTAGATGTAGATGGGTACGTCACATACTAATTCCACGTGAGAAGATCATTTTCCACTCCACTAAGAATAACTTGATTGGTTCTGCTTTGTAGAAACTTTCACTGCACTCACACAATTGGTCTGATATTCCGTATGCTCGCACTTTGTTCATCGGGCGGTAGTACCGTACCGTATCGAACGCGTTCCGAAAGTAACAAAAGACGCCGTGTACATAGGAGGGATAGTGCGGATCATAGATGCGTTTCATTGCACCTTTGATTTCGGGACCCATGTTGATTGCTATAGAGGAGATTTCCGGTCTCCCGAAATGATATAATACACAACATAAAACATGTAGCGAAACTCAACAAGAGACCGACGTTTGAGATATAGGCCTATAGTTCAGCGCATCTGTTCTGTTGGATGAGCGTACTTGGTATGCAATGTTCAAATTGTTTTAAATCAACGTTGGTCATCAGTTCATAGGCATACAAACTACTTAAAGCAACTGACGCGAAGGACAACAACCACACTGCCCGAGGGAGGTTTGGAACCTCCGACGGCGAGCGGCAGCGCGCTCCGCTGCGCCTTGTCATGCTAGGCCCCTTCACCGTGACTCCTTGGTACGAGCTGCTGCTTTTTTATTTTATTTTATTTTATTTTTTTCAGTGACACCACCAGCAGCGGCCTTCGCTCTGTTGTGCGACTGCACTGCATCTGTTTTTTCTATACCCCTATTTGGATATCTGCCATTTTGTCGTTCGTGCGACGATTTTGAAGAGGAGATCTTCGCGTTGCGCGCTGGAAGTTCACTATGATTAGCCATGACAAAGTATGTAACCTCTCACTAATCTGAACGTATATTAACCTCGACGCGTTTCTAAGACATCTTGAACTACTGTATTTGTAGGACTAAGGATTGCACTTCCACAAAGTTCTTTAGTAAAGTTATGATGTTGCTGTAACCATTGGGGCTCATAGCAAAAGTTCACCAGTTCTGTTTCATTTTTAACTACATTTTCTGTGAAATAACAGGTTTTCGCTTGGTGGGCGATGTGAGATGTTTCTTTTATTTAGCTTTAAAACATATCGATTTCGTCCCTATGATGGGACATCATCAGTGCTGTTAAAAACAAGGTACCTTGGTCAGACATTGAAATTACAATAAGATTACATACACCAAGAATGTTATAAAATAGAATTACATACCAGAATTGCAAGTCATGATGACCATATACAAATGTACATGAAGGTATATTTTTGATTTTGACGCACTGTACTAACTAATCAAAGACGGCCAGCATAGTATCATTCTGAAAAACTAGATGGCGTGAACTGCTGTGTATCTCTCTCTCTCTCTCTCTCTCTCTCTCTCTCTCTCTCTCTCTAACACACTCACACACACATGCATTGGTGCTTTGTAACGACTTTACCTTTTATGCTGGTCTCAATTAAAAATGTATATATTTTTTAAACAGATAGTATTTTATACGTGATACAATGTAACTTATTTTAACAATTGATGGTGACAAATTTTAAATTTTTAAAGATATGTTTTAATAGCTACCCGCCTGAGGGCGCTGATAAATGGTTATTTTATCATATAATGCATAATCTGTGTATGTTAGTTGTTAAACTTTAATTCACCTAGAATCAACATTTTATCTTTTTAAGCTTTTAATATGTTTGAACCCATTTCTCTTTTTTAAAAATGTAACAATGTAACTGATTTAAACAAAGAGGGCGCCAGGCACCATCTATGTACAAGCTAAGCTGCGTAGGTGTACGTAAGCGGCTACCGGATTTTATTGTTGTGACTTGTACCGGCAAGACCTTTAAATGTTTTTAAGCAGAGCACATAGGTCATCATGACTTGCAATTCTGGTATGTAATTCTATTTTATAACATTCTTGGTGTATGTAATCTTATTGTAATTTCAATGTCTGACCAAGGTACCTTGTTTTTAACAGCACTGATGATGTCCCATCATAGGGACGAAATCGATATGTTTTAAAGCTAAATAAAAGAAACATCTCACATCGCCCACCAAGCGAAAACCTGTTATTTCATTATAATTCTGTGGTGGGCTGGCACACAAAATGGAATCTAGTTACATGTACATTTTCTGTATAACCTGTATAAGAGAATTACCAATAAAATTTCGATAAGATTTATCTCCATTGCCGATAAGTTTCAAGTCATTTATGAATTCAATTTAATCTTTGTTGACTCTTGTATTTTCATGAAGATGAAGTTGGATTGATTGTTGAAGTGTTTCCCAGTATTCGATAGATGCATAAATGACTGGAGCTTCAATTGATTTTGGTACGACTGGAGTCAACTGTTTCCAATCACCTCCAATTAAAACGGGAAGCACCACCAAAAAGTTTGTTGTTGTCTTTGAGAAAACGCACTGTACTTCAAAACACCGGATTGATCAAGCTATAAATGTGTAGTAACTATTTTTTCTTTCGAGTAACGTAAATCAACAGTGTAAGGCCGTAGCGTAGTGAGAATTGCTAACACAGTGCTGCTGATGGCCGGTATGTCAACACTTTGGACAGTCGTGCCGAAAAAACCTGAGAAAAATGAGATGACTGTTTAAAGTTTGTGATAATATGTGGCATTTGCAGCTGTCAAATGATTCATAATGATGACAATCAGCTGTTTCTTTATTCGCTGAAAGCAACCGGTTTTCTTCACTCGATCATTCTCAAGCCGACGTTAGCATAAACAGCCTGTGAATTGTGTAGTTATGAGTGATGTACCTTCTCTGTAATCTATTGTTTAAAATGTCATCTGTAAGGTTTGTCAACTGTGAAGTGTATTTTTTTTATTCATGTGTTGATGCTATCGTCGAACTGGCTTACTTTAATTAGAACCAAAGATATCGTAAAACAAACGTATTGAAATGTTCACAGAAAGACATTTCCATAAGAAATGTACAGAAGGAAATCGCTTTGGAATCTAATTTAAGGAAGGCGAGAGTTGCAGGTTTTAACTGAATTTAAATTTACCCACTAAAAGGAATTATGAACATTCTACGAATATTATATAAGTTCCATGTCAGTTGTTAACACTTTTTTAACGGGTAAAAGTTTGCCGTTTCCGATTTTTCCCACGAATATGGCATACACCATTCGATCGAGGAGAAAATTCTCTACAATATATTTCAAAATGAGAAAAATCCATCGGTTCGATTTCTTTTCAAAAACGAAATGTGCCAAAATGACACCGTTTTTGTTTTCTTCCAAAAACAGACTTCGGATTCCGATTCCTGGGGTTCGGATTGCTATTATGACACTGAAAGCTATTCAAAATCGCATTTTCATTTTTTCTGAAAAATTTTCCGATTTTGAATTTACCCCACGAAACGTGCCGATTTCACTTTTTTCGTACTCTTCCCTGTTTCCAGCGGCCACTTTATCTGAAATCGAAAACCGCAAGTAAATTGGTCCACCCGTTTTTGAGATCCACTATAACCACACAATTTTTTTCCTAATATATAAATAATAAACTGTACTGCAGGTTCTATGCCAACTTTATCCCTCTTAATCCCTCTGCCCTTTGCACCCAAAAATAACCCTATGTCTCCACCCCATCATCGACCCCCATAACCAAATGTTCAAATGTTTGGTAAGCTTAAGGGACTTAACTGCGACTCATCAGTCCTAACTTACAAACTACTTATGAACTACCTTATAGTAAGGACGGCACAAATATACATGCTCGAGGAGGGATTCGAACCCCCGATCGTACCGGCCGTGCAGACTGTGACTGGCGCGCCGCAGACCGCTCGGCCACTGCAGCCAGCCCTCCATAACCCAATTCTTATCACTTTTCCTTTTGGTAATGCCAATAGAAGTGAAAACTCTTATTTATGTGATAGAAATGAGAAGCACGATGCCGTCTTGTGTGTTATAGGAAGCACCGGCGAGTGATCTTTGTGGGCTGTGTAGTTCTCGGTGGTGGCTCTTCCCTCACAACTCTGCATGTATGCCCCTCCCCTTCATTTTCCTCCCCCTCCCCCTCCACCTCACATTTCCTCTCACGTGAATTCTGTAAAGAGTCTACGATTTTGTGTTACTTAATACTATCTGGCCTGAAAGATGTAAAAGAATAGCGTTACAGAAAATGTTTTGTATAGCTCTCGTTTAAAATTGTGTAATCTAACAGAAAATTTTATAAAATATTGTTAGTTTAAAAAAATGGGGGTGAGAGAGTGTGGGAGGGGGGAGGGGAGGGCGGATCAGAAAGACGGTATCGCCATCTGGCGGATTCTCCATACAGGCACTGGACGTTCAAGCAAGCGTCAGTATGCGCTTGACCTTTCTATAGAGATGTTCTGGGTTGAATTATAAACATTGGTTTATGTATGACATATGTTTACGGCACAGACTATTTTAAGTGGGAATTTTTTTACACAGCTTTGGTGAGTGTGAAGTTATTTTACTTATTTGTTATGTTTTAGCAAAATATTAACACTAATGTTTTTCTTTATAGCTTCATAATGACACATGTTGAAACGCTGTAAGGCTTTAATAAATTTTAATTGTGGTCAAGAGAGTTAAATTATTTGCAAATCATTATCTAAATCTGTATATGAAAATGAGCCGCCGCGGAGTGGCCAAGCGCATTGAGGTGCTATGCTCCGATGCGCGAGGCTGCTCCCCGTCGGGGGTTCGAATACCCCCTCGGACATTGTTATTTGTGCCGTGCTTAGTATTACCTAGTTCATAAGTAGTTTGTAAGTTTAGGGACTGATGACCCCGCAGTTAAGTCCCTTAAGCTTAGCAAACATTTGAACATTTGAGAATGGCACAACCGATTTTGATGTTTTTTATTTTTTTTTTAATTGTTGTGTTCGTAATGTTGTGGACACGTTATACATGTTATAAGGAACAGTCAAAACAGTTAAAATCTTATAAAATAATTGTAAGGTTGAAAACTAAAAGTCCCTTTCTCCGCTTCAGCTGAGTGGGAATTTTTTTACACAGCTTTGGTGAGTGTGAAGTTATTTTACTTATTTGTTATGTTTTAGCAAAATATTAACACTAATGTTTTTCTTTATAGCTTCATAATGACACATGTTGAAACGCTGTAAAGCTTTAATAAATTTTAATTGTGGTCAAGACAGTTAAATTATTTGCAAATCATTATCTAAATCTGTATATGAAAATGAGCCGCCGCGGAGTGGCCAAGCGCATTGAGGTGCTATGCTCCGATGCGGGATGCTGCTCCTCGTCGGGGGTTCGAATACCCCCTCGGACATTGTTATTTGTGCCATGCTTAGTATTAGCTAGTTCATAAGTAGTTTGTAAGTTTAGGGAATGATGACCCCGCAGTTAAGTCCCTTAAGCTTAGCAAACATTTGAACATTTGAGAATGGCACGACCGATTTTTTTTTCTTTTCTTTTCTTTTTTTTTTTTTTTTTTTTTTTTTTTTTTTTTTTTTTTTTTTTGTGTGTGTGTGTGTTCGTAATGTTCTGGACACGTTACACATGTTATAAGGAACAGTCAGAACAGTTAAAATCTTATAAAACAGTTGTAAGTTTGAAAACTAAAAGTCCCGTTCTCCGCTTCAGATTTTTTATTGTGGTCCTTTCAGGATTTCACAACCAGTTTCTTGTCTTATAGACACTTCATCTGGTGACTGGAATACTGAGAATTCTAGTTTCTCATAAAAACTGATACCGCGTGTTCCAAGGTTCCAAGCACGGGCATTGACACGTAATCCCAGCAGTATTTGCATTAAAAAGCATTGTCCATGGTAAAATGTTGGGATATCATATTAAAATAAAGGTCCGTATGGCATTATAATAGTCTATGTCGTCTAGGTTCGGGCAGCGGATATGGTACAACCAACTAATTCAATCCGAGTGGATGTGTAATATTTGTCAGAAAATATCCCAGAATATGGTGTGCTGGAAAGGATGGATATATGGTCCTTGCGTTTGTAGATACATCGCGAAAAGAAACAATCGTTGTTAGGTGTGGCGTAGAGGGACAGCCTCAGCTGTAGACAGGCCGACGCGACGCGAGCTTACGCGGAACTGACTGGACAAGGTATGTACTGAAATTGCCGAAAATTTTCAGAAACATGGAAAGTGCGTTTTTCAATTTGTCCGCGTGTTTCTATTGCATAAAAATCTATATTTTATTCCGATCTTGATGAAACCTTGCATACTTAACCTTTAAACCAAGGGGAAGACCACTGCCTAGATAAATATTTATCTGGTGAAGCCTCGCGAGACTATCCGAGTGATCTGGAGCGCCACGTTACGGATTGCGAGGCCTTCCGCGTCGGAGGTTCGAATCCTCCCTCGGGCATGGATGTCTGTGTTATCCTTAGGTTAGTATAAATTAGTTTAAGTTTTTGTAAGACTAGGGACTGATGACCAACGTAGTTTGGTCCCATAGGATTACAAACATTTGAACATTTTTTTATCTCAGCGCCTGGTTTCCCGACATTTGTCATGATGTAAACATCCCTAGAATTCATGGTGTATGAAGATCACAAAATTAAATTATTTCTAATCCGATTAACGACCATGTGAAAAATTAGAGATACGTCTATGACAAGAAAAAAAAATCTGTGGGAACGTGTATGCTACAATTTATCAACAATTTAGAAAAAAAAAAAAACATTACCGTTAAGAAATGAGTCACATTCCTAGTAGAAATAAAACTCTTTCATCATTTAAAAGAATGGGAAAAAGAGCAATAAGAGTGAATGAGGACACCACGCCAAATGACAGGCATTTTTAACTTCACGGCCATTTAACCGGTCAGTGTTTTTATAAATATCCACCCCAAATGTTCTTTTAAACGATAGATTTCTAGTATTGATATTCTCCATAATGTTTGGTAATGATCGGCTTAGCATCTTTACAGCAAGGTTCACTTCGCCAGGAAGTTGGGAAAATGAGGACACCACGCCAAATAACAGGCATTTTTAACTTCACAGCCACCTAACCGGTCAGTGTTAGGTAATGATCGGCTTAGCATCTTTGCAACAAGGTTCACTTCGCCAGGAAGTTGGGAAAATATTATGCAATTCAATTTTACTCGCAATCCGCAAACTAGAACATAATGGGATGACCTACTTCTTACTATACAGAACGTATCAAATGCAGAAGTACCTACGAAACTGCGCTATCAAGGACCAAAACACTCAATTACAATGAAGCATCGCAACTTCTATAAGAAAGATGCTGAGAATAATATTCAAACTGGATATAAACATAAATACTATGGTTGCAGTAATACCAACAATCGCTTTACCTTACACACCTTTACAAGGTGCGTCTGAAATAGTTCGGTGAATAGTCACAGGAAATATACGAAACATGAGTTACAAACTAAATACGTTTACTGGCCTTCAGAGTAACCACCATTGTCTTCAATACACGTCTGACAACGGTTGTACAGCTATTGGACACTGTTAGCAAAATCTTCTACATCTACATACATACTCCGCAATCCACCGTAAGGTGCGTAGAGGAGGGTACATTGTACCACAACTAGCCATTTCCTTTCCTATTCCACTCACAAATAGAACGAGGAAAATAAGAATGCCTATATGCCTCCGTATGAGCCCTAATTTCTCTTGTCTTTGTGATTATTACGTGAAATGTAAGTAGGCGGCAGGAAGATCGTTCTACATTGTGCTTCAATTCCGGCCCTCTAAATTTCCTCAACAGAATTTCCCTAAACGTCGTCTCTCCTCCAGCGATCCCCATTCGAGTTCCGGGAGCATTTCCGTGAGCGCGTTCTTGTGGACTCGCTCGAAGCACTGAAGTCACGCGTTGTTGAATTTTCGTAACCGATTCCAAGACACACTAAGACATGTCTTTGACATGTTCGAGACGAAAACCAATCTCAGGGTTCATAAATTTGTATTTACAGTGGTATTTCCAAGACACACTATTTACTCACTGGTCACTGCCTCAACACAATACACTTGCACTAACATCCCAAGGTTCTCCGTCGCCGTTTTGCCTAATTTGAAACAAAACCTGATGTTAACGAGTTGCTAAATTGCTTAATTTTGCGCTCCTTGACAGGAGTCCTCACGCCGACCATGTTAGCTGGGTCGCACCGTGTACCGCAAAAGCTGTATAAACGGAACGTATGGCCAACCTTTTCTGCTCCGCTTGCCACCTTCTGCAACTCGTGATTAGCTGAAATAGAGTCACATGATTTATTCCTTCATATTGGTCCTATACGTTGTTTCCCTGCCATAAGAAGTGAACATTCCTACGTTTCGATTTTAATAATGCCTCAACAAGAACAGAAAGAGGTGGAGCCTTTTGGGCACTTGACGGGCCTTCAGTACCGCTTCCTGGTGGCAGATAACGAAAGACAGTAGTTTGAGTGCGCATGCCAATAGCCCATGAATTACTCTTATCTCCAGCACCAGCCATAGGCACTGTAATTTTGGTTTGAAGAGTACTTGAGAGCTTCCAAGATCGGTATTGCTTCTGCAGTAAAGGAGGAGGTTGACGACGGCAGCTTGTGTTTGTCACAGTGGTCTGTTTGTGGGCATAAGATAGCACATCCTACATTACCTTCTGATGCAGAACGTGAACCATCAGTGTATATATTTAAAGCATCATTCTACTTCTCGCGGAGGTATGCATCAAGCATCATATTAAGACTACTACACATGGAAGAGTTGAATTAAAAATGTAGCACTGGAGGAACAAATGGTCTGGAACAAAAAGGGCCTTCAAACTGAGGACGTCTTCTTGTAGATATAATACAGTGCTCAAGTCTTTCAGTGCCAGAAAACTTCTAAAGTTGTCTGAGGAACGAAGCAGTATTCTGTTATCCAGCACAGCCAGTAACATTTCATATTCCTCAATTACCGGATGTTTCGTTATCGCTAACCTTCCTAATATACCGGGTAATCAAAAAGTCAGTATAAATTTGAAAACTAAATAAATCACGGAATAATGTAGATAGAGAGGTAAAAATTTGACACACATGCTTGGAATCACAAGGGGTCTTATTAAAAAAAAATAATAAATAAAAAATAAAAATAAAAATAAAAAATAAAAAAAATTAAAAAATGGGTTTTTTTATTTTTTTCCGAGGAACTGCGTGATTCTAGTTTTGTAACTGGTACCGTGACGAGTGAGAGGTACGCCGATATGTTTAAGAATCACATCCTCAGCCTGGCTGATAAACACCTGCTGGAGCGTACGATTTTTATGCAGGATGACGCTCCACCACATGTTGCTAGACGGATGAAAGATCTCTCGCGCGCGTCGTTTGGTGACGATCGTGTGCTCAGCTGCCATTTCGTCATGCTTGGCCTCCCAGGTTCCCAGACCTCAGTCCGTGCGATTATTGCCTTTGGGGTTACCTAAGTCGCAAGTGTATCGTGATTGACCGACATTTCTAGGGATGCTGAAAGACAACATCCGACGCCAATGCCTCACCGTAACTTCGGACATGCTTTACAGTGCTGTTCACAACATCATTCCTCGACTACATCTGTTGTTGAGGAATGATGGTGAATATATTGAGCATTTCCTGTAAAGAACATCATCTTTACTTAGTCTTCATTTGCTATGCTAATTATTGCTTTTCTGATCAGATGAAACGCCATCTGTCGGACATTTTTGAACTTTGATTCTAATAAAACACTATGTCATTCCAAGCATGCGTACCAATTTTTACCTCTCTATCTACATTATTCCGTGATTTATTAAGTTTTCAAATTTATACTGACTTTTGATCACCCGGTATAGTATATCTGCTAGCTAACCACTGACGCCTTAAATGACGAGGCATTTCCAGTGGCTCCACTAAGCGTTGGTAGGAGTTGATCTCATGGCTTCAAGACATGTTCGAATGCAACTGTATTGAAATGCACCCAGTTTACGAAAGTACCTGGTATTACCATTCCCGTGCACCGTGTATCCATACTCGATCCTACTCCTCTATTTGTGTGTTTGTTACGTTTCACAACAGCTGTATTGCTGTTGTTTATTTCATAGTGTGCAGTGTACTTTGTCAGTTCCTAGTCCTAATTCTTCAAAATGGATGGGAAATATGTAAATAAGGTTACTGTAACAGATCATTCTCGCAGGTGAAATACGAAGACAAGTTCGTAATTTTAAAACAGGGAAGACTTTCTATTTCAGTTCTTCCGCACTTGCAGCGCAGAGAACTGCTTAATATTCAAACTCGTTAACACTGTCTAACAATTATAGTCCCCACACTCACTGATGTGAAAGTTGTTACCACAGTCTCTGTGGTTGTTACCAACTGACAGTTGCAACGCCACTAGCGATCCTAGCGTTGGGCAAGCTGCGGATACTAGTGATGTTTGTTTATAATTATTTTGTACGTAATTAACGAAATAGTTAGTATAATTTTTGCATTAGAAGCATTAGTAAAATATCAAGAGACATAGATAATACGGAAGTTAATGTAAAAATAGCCGATTTTAACTGATTAAGTGGTATAAAGAACAAATTCGTCAAGAACAAATACTTACGAATATTCTTATATTTGCAGCTTATTCCGCTGAAAGTAATTAGAATATAAACATAAGAGAATAATAAATTTCTGTTATAGTCTGTTCTTACTATGACATAATTTTTTGACGTATATCAATTCGGTGTGGACTCTAATAATTTGCATATTTTTACACCTCACTCATCTTTCTTTTACGTGTATATTCTTTTGAGTGTAATTACTTTAGCTGAAAAAGCCAATGTTTTGATGATTCTTGACGTTTGTGGTTCATCTACAGCAAAAATTGTGGAACTAGGTTGATCTTTGTTGGAAAACAGTTTGATTTGCTTTTCTCGTTTTATTGTGACGTCTGTGACGTTTTTCCTTCAGCTACAACTGTGGTGGCTGATTGGGTATGTTAAATACTGTATTTATTGCATTCTGTATACGTTTCTTACGTACCAGCTTTAATCAATTTTACTGGGATTGTAATGAAGAAATATTAACGTTCCTGCGTACAAAAGCGACGTTTCTTTGCTAAAGGGCAGGTCTTTTGGTGTTTCCTAGCCTTTTTTTAATTTTCAATAGAACATGAAATTATTCATTAAAGCCTTATGTTACAAGACAATTGTAAATCAACTGTCCTATAATGTACCGTTTCGTACTTTGTCAGGAATCTTAGGAAACCTCACAGAGACAAATGTGGAGCTATTCTTAAGTTATTACCTATTTCTAAAGTACTACATACGTTCCCTAGTGTAAAAAGTATGTTGAAATCAATATAAACGATACTATTCGTACTCGCCTGATATCGTATCCAGAAATGTAGCTTGCTGGCCGCTTGGAGCGCTGTTGTCGCAGCGTATAACAAAAATCTATGGGAGTGTCGCAACTGTATATGTTAGACTGTGCTATTAGCGTACCGTACCGGCTAAATTTCTTTCTTAAATCTGTAAAAAAAAATATACCAACTGTAAATCGTCGAATGGATTTCGGAAAGCAAAATAGGAAAGTTTTAGGTTCGTTTGAGTTGCGATCATAGCCGTCAAGTCGAAATTGCATTTTCGCAGAACTGCAATGGAATCTAACTGGCACTCAAATGTTCGAATTAGCCAATGGAGAGTTCCGACTAGTCTGAACCGAGACAATGGCACTGCTTCTTACCGACTCCAAAGCGTTGCTCTAAAGAGATAAGCCACTACATACGCAAAGTCTTTTGTATGCAATATTGTTGCCTATTCGTTGAAGAAAGTGCGAAATTCCGGCAATTCTTTTAAAAATTTGAGGGACAGTACATCGTAACATTTCTGACTTAATTTCGATTGATTGAATCATGAAACACTGCACGAGTTACGTATTTTTTCATGCTGAGCACGACACGTTTGAGAACGATTCACTGTCAAGACCAAAATTATACCGTACGTATTATGTTTACTTAACGGTCTTTTTTGCACTGTAGTCAGTTTAAGATTATAAAATAGTGTGTCGTAGCACTAGTAGGAACTAAAATAGAAGCGAATTTTAATCTCTTTGACCAATGCTTCTTCAACCGGCTGATATGTACATGTTCAGATGTTGGTAATGCTGCCAGTTTTGCTTCTTACGACGTTATACGTTTGGTTTCGTCTTTAAAAGTTCCACGCAGGTACATTGTCCGAATTTTAAATGGTTTTCGTGTAATATAAGTCTCCTCTTAATGCCAGGCAGCAACACGCACTTTTATTGTCTTCTGGATCGCCACTCGTGATCAGTTACGATAAGATGTCGTTGTCCAAGGCCGGTGGGTGGTATCCTCATCTACACTAAACCCTTGAATACAATAAAAATGAGTTTCAAATCTGTAAATTGTAGCTTTATTTTGTTAGCGTATTCACATGCCCAAATCTTTACTTTCTTGATTTTCTAAAAATGTCCATTTGACTCATTTCATGTGGAATGAGCCTAATTTTTTTTTTCCGCCGAGCAGAGTACCGCCTAAATTTTTTCCAACTAAAGCACTGACAAAAGCTAGTGCAATAAGAAGTAGGCGTTCCTATAAAAGATCTCAATGTTGCCTTCCACTACCCACCACAGGTTTCGGTAGGGGTGAGGGGGTTGGGGGGCGAGTGTAGCTTCATTTGATGTCCCCCTCAACATTTTAACATTTGCCGGTAACTGTTTCTTCGTTTGCTGCTAATTTCTTGAGATATTTGGGACGGTCACTATCAATATCTCGGAAACAGCGCAAGATATATATTTTTTTCTTAGCATTTCTTTCTCGGTACAACCTTAGAAAGTAAGATTGTACTAATAGCCCAAGTTACAAACCCAGCATACGCCACTGCTACCGGCCTAATACAGACTGCAGACCAGTCACGTGACCAAACGGCTCAGCCTCCTCCTGTCCTTGTAGGGGGGATGTGTCAAAAGTATAGGTATTTACGTATTACTCCAGATCACTTAAGATCTTGGGGGATCTGGTATATTACCCGTTCACTTTACAATTGCCGTATAGCTGAGGGCGCTGCGAACTATTGACGTGTTCTGCTATCACTTGTTTCTTCGGATGACGCAAGAGCGGTAAACTCTGCACAATTAAAACGTAACACGGTTCCTGAACTGATTTTTGGGGTACGCGCTGCAGATTAAACAAATGTACATACTGTTAACTCATTCCTGTACAGAAAATAATCGAAATGAACAACAATAATGTCGTTTTACGGTCGAACAATGCAGCAGCGCGTTCAAAAAACAACTGTACAATGGGAGACAAAGATTAGCCGGCCCGAATAATTTAAAGTCCAAGAACAGAACATTGCGTATGTCGAAGCTCATAAGTGCGACTGTTGCCAACTCCAGCGGCCTGTGCAGCTTCAGTTTGCTGTTTACATCGTCAAATGGAATCAGCACAATAGTTAAGATACGGTATATGTTGAGACTCATTCCACTTTAACTCACATAACATTTATTTTGAAAAAACATTATTTGAAGGAAGGAAGGAAGCTTAGGGTTTAACGTCCCGTCGACAGCTTGGTCATTAGAGACGGAGCTAACGCTCGGAGTGCCGCGGTGGCCGAGGGGACTAAGGCGCTCCAGTCACGGTCTGCACGGGGGTTCGAATCCCCCCTCAGGCATGGATATTTGTGCCGTCCCTAGTATTAGCTAGTTCATAAGTAGTTTGTAAGTTTAGGGACTGATGACCTCGTAGTCAAGTCCCATAAGCTATACAAACATTTGAACGCTCGGAGTGTTGGGCAAGGAAGGGGAAAGAAATCAGCCGTGCCCTTTGCAACGAACCATCCCGGCATTTGCCTGGAGTTATTTAGGGAAATCACGGAAAACCTAAATCTGGATGGCCGGAGGTGGATTTGAACCATCATCCTTCCGAATACGAGTCCAGTGCGTTACCACTGCGCCACCTCGCTCGGTAAACATTATTTGAGCACACAGAAACAGTGAGGTATAAGAATTCCACATGGGTACATTTACTACTACGAACCGCTTCTCAAAAATATTTATTTCATTGGTTGAGTTGATAGGCTAGCGGTTTATAGACGCAATTGGCGTGCGTTTGAATACCATTGGAGTCAATATATTTTTATTTTTTATTTTTCAGACCCCTTGTAGATAATATTTTAAATATTAATGCACCTTTTGTACGTTTTTAGAAGATTTATTTTATAATAATCTAATCTTTAATCAGACAGAGACGTGTTCATAGTAATAATATTGTAAATGGATGTATTTTGTTTGTAATTTTGATAAGTTGTCGTTGTCGTGTTGATGCCTCCACAAGCAAGGAGATTGATCAGACGATTCAGAGATAATGAAATACCTGGAAACCTGTGAGTCTCTGTTCGAAGAAAAAGATGATGAATTGGTCAGAGCCGCGGTGGAGTAGCCGAGCGGTCTAAAGCGCCTCGCTGCGGAGCACGCGGTTGCTCACCGTGGAGGTTCGAGTCCTCCCTGGGGCATGGGTGTGTGTGTTGTCCTTACGTTAGTTTACCTTAGTAACTGGTCTCCGACGATTAAACGACTATGGCATAAGATCCCGTCATGCTCTCGTTACAGAACCATTATCTGACGATCACGCCATGGACAGATTGGCAGTTGTGAGTTCTTGGAAAAATGTCGATTGGAGGAAAATCACTTTCACCGATGAGTGTACAATTGAGTCCAAAAGCAGAGTTCCTGTTCTTGTGTACAGCACAGATAGGCAACCATATGACGCCCGCTTCATGGCTACACAAGCTAGAAGCGGGCGCATAAGTGTGAAATGTTTTATATGGGTGCAGGAACCTTAGAAAGAATCCAATACAAGTTCAGTTGAGAATGCTATAAAATTCCTTGAAAATGTAATCATTACTGGAGCTCGACTTTGGTAACCCGAAGGACATCTTATTTACAAACATGATAATCATCCATCGCACACTAGCATTAGGTTCCAGAGAGTTGGTTCCAAAGGAGAGAGAATACTATTCAATGTCTACCATGGCCTCCAAAGACACTTGATCTGAATCCCATAGAGAATGTATGGGCTAAACACAAGAAGACTGTGCGGGATAGTTGGTCAGACCCTCCTTCCAGAACTGTTGATGCCTTGTGGGATTTGGTTTATTCTTCATGGGAAAGAATTGCCATGGATGAGGCCTTTTTCCACAGACTTGTAGAGTCTATGTCTGGAAGGATCCGGGCTGTTCTTGATGCTAAAGGCAAGTGGACTAAATAATGAAGATAAACGTAGTCTACATTATGTTATTTCTGTTTTAATGGGAGGTCATACCAACATCAACCTCCAAGGATGAGAGGTCAGGTGAATAACAACCTCCAAGAATGTTTATTTTTTTGTAATGAGAGGTGAATAAAATATAATTTTCCAAAGAAGATTATTTTTATGGGAGGTCAGATGGAAAATAGCCAGGGTGTTTATTTTTTGTTTCTGCCTATTTTGTTCTCTGCTTCCTTCACTATTTCATCTCTCAAAGATACCCATTCTTCTTCTACTGCTTTATTTTCCCCCGTTTCTGTCAATTATAGCTTAAAGCTCCCTCTGAAATTCCTAAGTACTTCATGTTTCTTCAATTTATCCAGGTCCCATCTGCTTATTTTCTACCTGTTTGCAGTTTTTTCAGTTTCAGCCTACAGTTCATGACCAACAAATTATGGTCACAGTCTATATCTGCCCCTGGGTATGTCTTACAATTTTAAACACTATGACTTACCATTATAAAATCTATCTGGTACCTTCTGGTGTCTCCTGGCCTCTTCCACGTATACAACCTTTTTTCGTGGTTCTTAATCCAGGTGTTTGTTATGATTAAATTATGTTCTGTGCAAAATTCTACCAGGTGATCTCCTCTTTCATACCTTCTGACCAGTCTATATTCACCTACTATTTTTCCTTCCCTTCCTTTTCCTAATATTATTATTGATGAAAATATAATTTTTGTATCCTACTAACCATTATAGTTGCTACACCAAAAAGAAATGCAGATGATAAACGGGTATTCATTGGACATATATATTAGACTAGAACTGACATGTGATTACATTTACACGCAGTTTGGGTGCATAGATCCTGAGAAATCAGTACCCAGAACAACCGCCTCTGGTCGTAATAACGGCCTCGATACGCCTGGGCAATGAGTCAAACAGAGCTTCGATGGCGTGTACACGTACAGATGTCCATGCAGCTTCAACACGATACCACAGTCCATCAAGAGTAGTGACTGGCGTATTGTGACGAGCCAGTTGCTCGGCCACCATTGACCAGACGTTTTCTATTGGTGAGAGATCTGGAGAATGTGCTGGCCAGAGCAACAGTCGAACATTTTCCTTATCCAGAAAGGCCGGTACAGGCCTGCAACATGCGGTTGTGCATTATCCTGCTGAATGTAGGTTTTCACAGGGATCGAATGAAGGGTAGAGCCATGGGTCGTAACACATCTGAAATGTAACGGCCACTGTTCAAAGTGCCGTCGATGCGAACAAGAGGTGACCGAGATGTGTAACCAATGGCACCCCATACCATCACGCTGGGTCATACGCCAATGCGCGTTCACTGCGATGTCGCCAAACACAGATGCGAACACGGATGAATTCATAAACATGACGGTTTGCCATTCATGCACCCAAGTTCGTCGCTGCGTACGCCATCACAACCAGTTCTGTCTGTCATGCAGCGTCAAGGGCAACCACAGCCATGGTCTCCGAGCTGATAGTCCAAGCTGGTGCATGTAGATGGTTGTTGTCTTGCAAACATCCGTATCTGTTGACTCAGGGATCGAGACGTGGCTCCACGATCCGTTACAGCCATGCGGATAAGATGCCTGTCATCTCGACTGCTAGTGATACGAGACCATTGGGATCCACCATGGCGTTCCGCATTGCCTTCCTGAACCCACCGATTCCATATTCTGCTAAAAGTCATTGGATCGTGACCAAATCAAGCAGCAATGTCGCGATGGGCTACAATCTGACCTTTATCAAAGTCGAAAACGTGATTGCACGTATTTCTCCTTCTTACACGAGCCATCACAACAACTTTTCGCCAGGCAACGCCGGTCGACTGCTGTTTGTGTATGAGAAATCCGTTGCAACTTCCCTCATGTCAGCACGTTGTAGATGTCGCCACCGGCGCCAAACTTGTGTGAATGCTCTGGAAAGCTAATCATTTGCATATCACAACATGTTCTTCCTATCGGTTAAATTTCGCGTCTGTAGCACGTCATCTTCGTGGTGTAGCAATTTTAATGGCCAGGAGTGTAATAATAATGAAACTGTACAAATTAAATCGAAGTTAATACAAAAAAGGAATTAAAGCTATAGTCACTCAGATTTAAAATAAAAAAGAATGACAGACACCATAAATGACAAAAATGTGTATGCAATGTTTTCAAAAAGGCTTATGACTAAATATCATATTTAAACTAATTAGTCGATAAATATTGTAATCAAAGTCTTTTCCATAAAGACATGTGCTTCAAATTATGTTATTTCCACAAAAGATCTTAATCTCTTGCGCATTAGGCACAGTGCTCAAAATTCTGTATGTTTTTCTTCTATTACTCTCGATCGAAGGTCAAATAAAGTGAATGTTCCACCAGCGAATGTGTGCGCCCCACACCACCACCATCACCAATGTGGCGTTCTTAACATCGTCCACAACATTACACATTAGCCTTATGCTATTTTCTGCTGCTGCTGCTGATCTCTTCAAGCTGTTTCCTACGTTTTAGCAACTCTTTTCGCTTTTCTTCTCAATAGAAATGAGTATTATTATTTATTAGAATTTATCCATCTGTACGTATATTTCTGCGATGCGATTAGATTAGTTATTCGTTCCATATATCCGTGTTTAGGAAATCCTTGTGGATGTGGAACATGTAATTTTTTAAAATATTTTTTCTTTTACAAACCTGAGAATATAATAATTTTAATACAGATACATACATTTCTTACAAGCTGATAGTATAATAATACTAATACAGTAGTAAGAATACATATAAATACATCATTTGCTTCTGTTTAAAAATACGTCAGTGGAGGAGAAGGGGTTGGCCACTAGAAAGTCTTTTAGGTTCCTCTTAAACTGATCTTTATTTGTAGCTAATTTTTTATGGTTGCTGGTAACTTATTGAAAATGTGTGTTCCTGAGTAGTGGACCTCTTTTTGATCTAAAGTAAGTGCTTTTATTTCCTTGTGTAGATCATTTTTGTTTCTAGTGTTGTGTGTATGAACTGAGCTGTTTGTTGGGAAACAGGATGTGTTATTTTTGACAAATGTCATTACTGAGAGGCAGTTGCTGAAATACCCAATTCTTTGAAGAGGGTTCTACGGGATGTCCGTGAATTTACCCGCTTTTGGACTCTGAAAACTTTTGCTTGACTTGAAGAGTTTCCCCAGTACGTATATTATACCATATGAAATTCTGGAATGCAAGTAATCTAAGTATCTATTTCAGTGTATCTGTTTCACAGACACTAAGAATACGCAGCCGCCTTTTGACAATAAAGTTACTGCAGTGTCGAACCATGTAAGTCGATCGTATGTTGTCTGACGACTTCCCCCCCTCTGTCGGTAAACAAAGCTTGGTTTCGCTTTCTGCCGTCGTTAATTGTGAAGTGAAATGGTAATATATACTTGTAAAACTAGCGTCCTCGCTCTGAATACAGCAGAGATCTTTATGGAAACACTCAGGACATGCAGATCATGCTTCCACGTGTATGCATGTATTTATGTGTGAGCGAGTGTGTGTGTGTTTGAATCTATTGGCAGGTGCATTTTCTGCAGTGAATATCGTGTTTGCCACAATGGCCAGTGTGATAGTTCACCCAGGTACTAGTTGGTTAGTGAACATGGACTGTTGTATATCCTTTCACTCTCTTAAAAGAATCGGGTTCCTCCTAAATGAACTTATCCAGGCGTGAGTTAATTACGAAATACTGTTGTCCTAGTTTCTTTCTATAGCATGTATAAATGTACAACTTCGAAATACTCAAATACCTCGAGCGCTACAAGCCACTGAAATAAGTTCAGTGGCGAAGTTTGTGCTGGCGGGATTCAAACCCTGATTTCCCGCTTCGGGCCAGCGGGCGCCTTTAACCGATTTTTTCTATTTTCTTCGATCTGATTGGTCCTTTGCGGACGTTTGTTTGTGTTGTACTATGTTGATTGTTTCGTCGTTGACTCTATCTTTTTGTTAGAGAGGGTAAGCAGCCCTCTGACCGACGCGCTGAGCTATATCGGCAAACCGGAGTAAGACATACGTGCACGCTTCCCTTCCTACCGAATTTCTCAACTTGTCGCACGATAGTATGTATATGAATGTGTGTGTGTGTGTGTGTGTGTGATAGATTTTCTGAATCTCACTGTATTCTAAGAATCTGAAAACTGTGTGGTGCCAAGCAAAAATAAGTGCGTCATTCGTATTGTTTTATGTAGGTTCGCGGCGACTTATTACCCTTTATTTTTTTCTTTGTAAAGCATAAAAATGTATTTAGGTTTTCTGCGTCAACTTTCAATAATGCTACAGTCTTAATAACCGAACCGAATTCAAAAGTAAAGCACCCTGCATAACTTCAACGCTACTAGAAGGGATTTTCTTCACTGCGGTATACTCGAAGTTAGATTTAACTTCAGCCCAGAAAAGGGGTGAATTACGCTGTCACAAAAGTGTTTGGTCACTTACCCAATGACCTCAAAAGTTTGATAGTTAGCCAACTACCATATAAAAGGAATTACTGAATGACTACTCGTTGTTTTCAGTAGATAAATTTTTAAATATAAATTAGGAAGGGGTCATTTAAAGCAGGCCATTCCACCCCTCTGCTTTCACCCCTCATGTCATCAAAATGGCGACAATGACGTATGTACTCGTAGCCAATATGGCGACCAAAACACTCACGAAACACGCACATAGAAACACGCGAAAATTAATGTAAAATGACACCAGCGGGACAAGCGTGGGAATGTGGGGACATTTTATCCCGGAAAATACGACAATAAACCAACAGAAAACACAGAAAAATGTAATTTAAAACACACAAAAATACGCGAAATAAACGAAAACGACCCAAAATCTATGGATGGAATCGAATAATTCATTTGATCTTAAAAAAAATTGCTATACACTGTTGCCAAATAGCATAAGAATAATATAGAATACTTCAGTTAACCTATATTACAGGTAAAATCAAGAAAACGATATCAATCAAAGCCATCCCAATTACCATCAACATTAAACTGGTATCGAATACTAAAATTGACCTATAATAATCCAAAATGACGAAGGTGATACCAATTCAGAGGTATTTTACGACGCGATTCCATCCATCTGCTTTGACCCATATGCGGGATAATATCAATGTACCTATGTATTGTAGGTAATAAATAATCTGTTTTATCCTCATAAATTACAGATTACAACAACAGAATTTACCATCGATCAGAGGTATCCGCTCAAAAATTCGCGCCTTGGCGCTCACTTGCGAAAATGAAGAAAATTAAGTTCTCCCCCTCCCCAATTGCATTTTTCAATATGTTGGCGACATAGACATTAGATTTCGAAACCGATCAATTTTGTTTCCACAACTGATATTTGGCTTTCACAATCGCTGGCTTTTCCAGCTCATAACCTAAACCTCAAGCTGCGCTATAGATCAGTCTGTCACCACAAACAAGATTTCAGGGGAAAACTGAATTTTATGCACCATCGATTAGCGCTTGCGAGGTTAGAAACAGAAGTAGCATTTCTGGGACCAATATGAAAGCGTTGCAATTGTACCATGTAAGCAAATCGAAGACGTACGTGGTTTCCCACTCAGTTAACCTATACCTTACCATCAGAGGGAAGCTAGAGATAACTTTTTAAACATTTAATATTGATCTATAATCTGTTCTGTTTGTAAACAAACTGTCATCTTTAATTCAGCCACCACATAATTACTCATGCCTTCTACAAACAGACACGCACCTCAAAACTAACACCCTGAAATGATGGCACAGGTCAAAGGTGACAGGTGGAATTACGTCCTATAAATGACCCGATCTATGGCTGACAACGCAAATTGGAAAAGTAAGAAATTCAGTTGCTTTGTCAGTATCATCTTCAAATTGAAATAGTAACAACTTATGTAACTAAGATAAAGAGTCTTGTAATGTATAGTAATAATACCAAACATTGCTACTTGTTGTTGTTGTTGTGGTCTTCAGTCCGCAGACTAGTTTGATGCAGCTTTCCACGCTACTCTGTCCCGTGCAAGTCTCTTCATCTGAGAATACAGTCGGCAACCTAAATCCTTTTGAATCTGCTTACTATATTCGTCCCTTGGTCTCCCTTTACGATTTTTACCCCACACGCTTACTTCTAATGCTAAGTTGACAATTTCTTGATGTATCAGAATGTGTCCAACCAATCTATCCCTTCTCTTAGTCAGGATATGCCAGAAACTCCTTTTCTCCCCGATTCAGTTAAGCACCTCCTCATTAGTTACGTGATCTACCCATCTAATTTCCATCATTCATCTATAGCACCACATTCCAAAAGCTTCTATCATCTTTTTATCTGAATTCCTTATTGTCCACGTTTCAATCCCATACAATGCTACACTCAAGACAAATGCTTTCAGAAAGGACTTCCTAACTTTTAAATTAATATTGGATGTTAACAAGTTTCACTTCTTTAGAAACGCTTTTCTTCCCATAGCCATTCTGCATTTTATATCTTCTTTACTTCGGCCATCACAAGTTATCTTGCTACCCAAATAACAAAATTCATCTACTACTTTTATTGTCTCATTACCTAATCTAATTCCTTCAGCATCGCCTGATTTTCTGACACTGCATTCCATTACCTTCGTTTTACTCTTGTTAATATTCATCTTATATCTTCCTTTCAAGACACTGTCCATTTCATTAAATTGCTCTTCCAGATCCTTTGCAGTCTCTGACAGAATTACTATGTCATCGGCAAACCACAATGTTTTTATTTCTTCTCCCTGAACTTTAATGCCCTCTCCAAATTTCTCCTTCCATTCCTTCACTGCCTGCTCAGTGTACAGATTGAACAACAGTGGGGAAAGGCTACAACCCTGTCTTACTCCCTTCTCAACCTCTGTGTCCCTTTCTTGCCCTTCGACTCTAATAAACACTGTCTGGTTTTTGTATAGGTTGAATATAACTCTTCACTCCCTATATTTTACCCCTGCTACCTTCAGAATTTGGAAGAATGTATTCCAGTTGACATTGTCAAAAGCTTTCTCCAAATCGACAAATGCTAAAAATGTAGGTTTTCCTTTCCTTAGCCTATCTTCTAAGATAAGTCGTAATGTGAGTATTGCCTCCTGTGTTCCCATATTTCTCCTAAATCCAAACTGATCTTCCCTGAGGTCAGCTTCTACCAGCTTTTCCATTCTTCTGTAGATAATTTGTGTTAAAATTTTGCAACCATGACTTATCAAACTGATAGTTCTGTAATTTTCACACTTGTCTACACTTGCTTTCTTTGGAATTGGAATAACGATATTCTTCTTGAAGTCGGAGGGTATTTCGCCTGTCTCATACATCTTGCATACTATGTGATACAACTTTTTCATGACTGGCTCTCCTAACGATATCAGTAGTTCAGATGGAATATCATCTACTCCAGGGGCCTTGTTCCGACTCAAGTCCTTCTGTCAAATTCTTGTCCCAGTATCATATCTCCTATGTCATCTACCTCCACTTCGTCTTCCATTTCTAGAATACTGCCTTCAAGTTTATTTCCTTTGTATAGGACCTCTATATATTCCTTTCACAGTTCAGCTTTCCCCTCTTTGCTTAATACTGGTTTTCCGTCTGAGTTCTTGATATTCATACAGCTGATTTTCTTGTCTCCAAATACGTCTCTTATTTTCCTGTAGGCGGTATCTATCTTCCCCCTAGTTATGTATTCTTCTACGGTTCTGCATTTGTCCTCTAGCCACTCCTGCTTAGCCAGTCTGCACTTCCTGTCAATCTCATTTTTCAGACGTTTGTACTCCCTTTTTCCTGTTTCACTTGCTGAATTTTTATATTTTCTCCTCTCATCAATTAAGTTCAGTTTATCCTGTGTTATCCAGGGATTTCTATTAGGCCTTGTCCTTCTACCTATATGATCCTCTGCTGCCTTCACTACCTTATCTCTCAGAGCTACCCATTCTTCTTCTACTGTATTACTTTCCCCCATTTCAGCCAGTCCTTACCTAATGCTCCCTCTGAAACTCTCAACCACCTCTGGTTCCTTCAATCTGTCCAGGTTCCATCTCCTAACCTTTCTATCTTTCTGCAGTCTCTTAAGTTTTAATCTGCAGTTCATAACCAATAAGTTATGGTCAGAGTCATCTGCCCCCGGATATGTCTTGCAGTTTAGAACCTGGTTTCTAAATCTATTCCTTACCATTATAAAGTCAATCTGGTACCTTCCAGTGTCTCCTGGTCTCTTCCACGTATACAGCCTTCTTTCATGATGATTAAACCAAGTGTTGGTGATCATTAAATTGTGCTCTGTGCAAAATTCTACCAAGCGATATCCTCTTTCATTCCTTTTCCCCAGCCCATATTCATCTACTACATTTCCTTCTCTTCCGTTTCCTACTACCAAGTTCCAGTCCCCCATCACAATCAAGTTTTCATCTCCCTTTAGTTTCTGAATGATTTCTTTTATCTCCTCATACATTTTTTCGATATCCTCATCATCGGCCGTGCTAGTTGGCATATAAAATTGCACTACTGTGGTCAGTGTTGGCTTTGTGTCTTTCTTTACTATGATAATGTATTCACTATGTTGTTCATAGTAACTTACCCGCATTCCTATTTTATTATTCATTATCAGATCTATTCCTATGTTACCACCAATTGATTTTGTATTGATTACCCTGGTACTCACCTGACCAGAAATCCTGTTCATCCTGCCACCAAACTTCACTAATCCTTACCATATCTAACTTTAACCTATCCATTTCTCTTTTCAAATTTTCTAGCTTACCTATGCGGTTAAGGGTATTATGGAAATAAAATAGGTTATCCTCAGAACCAGAACCTAATAAATTTTTAAAACCTCTTAAATCTAAATCATTAACTTTTTTTGTACAGTTCAAGACCCATATAAAAAATCTCTTAAACTTAGGATCTATTAAATTCATAAAGTATGGATGGGCTGCTGATATAACATTGGTTATATTTTCAGGAGGTTTACAATTGTATGACATTAAAAGGGATAATACCTTTTTCGCAATTTTTGCAGGGTTGCAGCCCTTTCCCACAATAATTTGTTTACGCTTTGAATGAGGCCATTTACCGCTTCCATCTGATGAGCAGCAGTGGAAAAATGATGTGGTGATGTGACTTCTCCACCATCCTCACACCTGCTCCTGCTGCTACTGTATCTTCTTTTGGCTACATTGTAAGAAGTCACAAACCACCGTGCATCTTCCCGAGTGCCTCCTGTAGGACTGTGCAGCATTGTATCTCATGACAGTACAGGAAGACACTCGTATCCAGAATTTGGTAAATTCCACTGTAGTGTCAAGCAGTCAACTCTGTGCTTGACTGCCTCACCAGTGTACACTTTTAGGTGACATGGGTCCAACATTGATGTCAGTCCTCTTTCTGTGGCTCCAACAGGCATTGTGCCCACTTCTGCAACCCATTGTTCCATGAACCACTCATTACTTGATGTTCACGGTTCAGCACAGCTCTGGCTACAGCTGCCACTGTCTCTGTAGCAATTTTGTATTGGTGATGCCTCGCTCCTTTGGTCCCTTTCAGCTCTCTGTCCACATCCTCACTGTGCTCGTTCCGATTGCCATGTGGGAGTAGGTGTGGTCTGAGGCGTCGTACTACAGATTGGGTGGCCGCTCCCCCTTGGTGTTGGAGTTCTCCCTTGGATATAGGTGTGTGTATTGTCTTTAGTGTAAGTTAAAGTAGTTTGTAAATCTAGGGACTAATGACTGTAGCAGTTTGGTCCAACAAGTTTACAAACATTTAACTCCTGACTGCCTGCTCCCTACACATATACACCCCACTTGGCATGTGGTGGATCTGTGTGCCTTCACTGTGACACTGCGTCTACACATTGCAGAAACCATAACAAGACTGCACAGCAACCCGCGTGTCGTTCAGCCCCTGACAGCCAACTCTCCACAATTTGCCCCAGCATCTACCCAAACACACACTGAGTTTTCTCACCGTCTGACACTATAACGAGTGCAAAAGATTTTACATGAGTTGGGAATCTCCTAAGGGACTTGCCCATTCTTCACTTTTCTACCTATATAGAGGGTCTGTAGCCTCTATTCATCCTGATTATTTTTGCAGTCAGCCTGCCCCATCACATCCGTCAGCCTCCACAGCTGCTCGATTACAGCCTCTTGTGTGTTTGTGTCATCACAAAGTCAGATTTTCCCCCATCATTGTCCAGCTCAATAAGTAAGGAAGGAAGATTAGGGTTTAATGTCCTTTTGACATTGTAGTAATAAGAAGCAGACAGCTCGTCAAGTGCCCCACCTGCTTTGTCACCTCTAATAACCAGCCATATTGCCTGCCACAGACCTTTTCCTTGTGCTCTACACTCCTGCTGTGAGGTCGGCTCTGTGGCTGTGATCAGTAGCTGGTGCATGTGTTACATTTATCTGTGAAGCATGTAATGTTTATTACTTGTTTATTTTTGTCATTACTTTGATTTTTTTTATCATGCTGTTTTCTAGTATGCTCTTATATATATAGAGTACGGTATCCCAGGTCTCTTAAAATGATGTTCTACATTTATTTTTGATCTACAGTAGGAAAAATAACACACAGTAATGATGATTGAAATTTAACAGATTTTAGCAATGAATATGTTCACTAACACAACTGTGCACATACTTTTGCATGGAATATTAATTGTTAAAACTGTTAACATAGTAAAACTAAATTTTTGAACAAGATTCTTATACAATATAATGCTCCTTTGTAGCTGAATAACAACAGTCACAAAAAGCAGTTTTATTATTTTTGATAAGGTTACCTGTTTCAGTCTGTTAACAGTATTTTCAGACCTTATCCACCATGATGGTCAGTGGTGGTGACAGCTGCTTGTTGGAGTGGTTTCTCAACATGACCTGATGGCTGCTCTGCCTGCCACCATCACCAACCATCATGGTGGATAAGGTGTGAATACATCACAGGTAACCTTTGACTAAAAAAATAATAAAATTGTTGCCAGTGACTGTTGTTATTCAGTTATAAATGCAACTGAGAAATGTTCTCAGAAAATTACTTACTATCTTGTCCTGATGATTAGTGGTTGACAGATACATAAATAGGATTGGCGTTTGGTCAACTGTCTTTCCTTCGAAAAGAAACACACAAAATGCCAAGACTGCTGTGTTTTTGACATACTGATTATGATGTTTGTCATCTGGAAAGTGCAGATGACTGTAAATGTATTGTGTGATAGCATCTCAAGAAATAAGAGTGTAAAAATTTGGACAGAGCAACTAGAGAGAGTGGTCATGTGTGTGCCTGAGTTTGGTTTTGGGGATGAGGAAGTGGCATGGAGAGGGAAGCAGGAAGGGATGCCAGTGGGGATGGAGCAATACTTCAGTGCAGTGCAGTAGGGACTGCAGTATGTGGCGGAAAGGGACTTGTACATAATCTGGAGTGTGGATAGGGAAAGGAAGGGGGGAGGAGAGTGTTAGGGGCAGGAACTAGTGAAAGTTTAGGCCTGGCGGATTGCAGTAACATAGGATATCTGTAGGGAGAGTTCCCATCTGCGCAGTTCGGACAAATTGGTGTTTGTGGGGAGGATCCATAGGGCACAGGCTGTGTAGTAGTCATTGAAGTGAGCCACATCATGCTGTGCTGCATGCTCTGCAACAGGATGGTCCAGCTGTCTCCTAAGTGTTTTATGGGGGAGGAAATGTCTGTGACAGGACTGGAGTAGGTGGTGGTGGGATGGTGGATAGGACAGGTTTTGCAGCTAGGTCTATTGCAGGGATATGAGCCATGGAGTAAGGGGTTGGGAGCAGGGAAGGAGTAGGGATGGACAAAGATATTACATAGGTTTGGTGGGATGGCAGAATACCATTTTAGGGTAGGGTATTTCTCATTTCAGGACAGCTTACGTACATCTCCCTTTCCGCCATATACTCCATTCCCTTCCTATCTGTGAGACAGCGCTGACATATTGCTCCATCCCCACCAGCATCCCTTCCCTTCCTTCCTGCTTCCATACCACTTCCTCATCCCCACCACTGGTTTCTCTTGCCTCAGCTGTGCTATCTGTTGTAGCTGGAGATGGCAGTTGGGTTTGTGTGTGTGTGTATGTGTGTGTGCACACGCATTCTCTGTGGCAAATAAAGGCTTAACAGCTGAAAGCTTAATTTTGTTTATTCTGTTATGTGTGTCTTTCTGTGGCTCATTGGATATCTCTGTGGTGAGTAGCAACCTATGCTCTCCAAAATATTGTTAAATCCTTTAAGGTATTTCCAGTGTTTGTTTTTTCCATAATATTAGAAACATTTCAGGCCTCTGCCCATATGCCTAAAACATATGGTGAGAGGATACTGGCACAGCTTCCATAATTTATACCTCACCCAGACATTTCCACTAACATATTTCTTTATTGAATGTAGAACCTATTTGTTTACAAGAAAAGCTCCAAAAGTGAGTAAGTTAGTCAGTAATTTTCTGTTTATTTCCTTGTGTTTTGCAGATACAGCTATGAGCAGATTCAAGAAATTGCACAGTTCCTTCTGGAGAGAACAAAGATACGACCAAAGATAGGGATAATTTGTGGTACAGGCCTGGGTAAGAGTATTCTTAAACATCTTTCCTGATTTATTCAGTTTTTACACAGTTTTGAGATGGAAGTTTGCAAAATTAACTATAAAATAACAGTGAAGCCATTTATTTAACCTTTGAATGCTGTACAGTTAAGATTTTGTATTAGATTCTTGTCATTATCCTTAGCTGAATAGTTGTTGGTTTTCCCTTCATTACCCCAGAGGAAAAAAAAAAAAAAAAAAAAAAAAAAAAAAAAAAAAAAAAAAAAAAAAAAAAACATGTGGGATGAAGTGCAGTTTGTGTGTAGACATTGGCAAAGGCGCCACAGCCAATCAGGAGTAGTGTTTGCAGGATCAATAAGAAATAGCTTTACTCTTTATTGTTTGTAAACAAACTGGCATAGTTGATGTAAAGATCTTTACATCAACATATTGCATTTCTATAAATGTGAAATTTATATTTACATTCTGTAATGGAGATTGAGCATAAGATAATGACCTGGCTGTTCGATATAGTCAAAATTATTTTCAACAGTGACTTTAATTGTGGTAATTACATGACTTTTGCAGTCCTTATGAGCACAATTACTTTTACTGAGCAGGCCTGAACTGGAGAAAAAACTTCTTGTGTAACTTGTACCTAAACTTAAGGTTATGCTGGCCTGTTGTTGGTTTTGCAGTTATCGATAGTGTGTTAAATAATAGTCTGCAAGTGTGGTGGAGACATCCTTCCACTTAAAGTGATTTATAGTGTAGTCTTAAGAAGGTTAGGTATAAGTTAAACAAGATTTTTTTCCTTCCAAATTACCCAACATCTAGTTTTTTTGTTAGGGAAGTGAACACTAATTTTAATAAGATCCATTATTCACATATTGCAAGGCAACTGGAAAAATTATAATCAGTCATATTACTTGAGAGAGAAACACATATTTCAATTTACTTTGCAAGATAGTATTAAATCTGAACAGAAAAGTAGTGCATGTGAAGAAATGCCAAATTCACAACACATGAAACGCGGTATCTTATTGGCCACCGGTATGCCACTCCTGATTGGCCGCCTTCACCTGCATCATTCATCATGTCGTTACCAATCTCTACACATAAAGCACCACTCATGGACTCATGAACTACACTTTTACTGATATGTGAGTAAAGGTATTTAACAGTGGAAAGTCTAGGTAGGAATTAAACAATATTATGAAGAGAGTTTGAAACTCACCACAAAGATGTTCATTGAGCTATGGCAGGCACATAAAAAGACACATCCACAATGTAATTTTTGGGCACAACCTTCACTAGAAAGAGATGCTCATATTCATTCAGTCACACAGGCACTCTTTAGCTACTGCTGCATTTTGAGTACTGCTATGCGGTAATGGAATGGGAGGGGGAACAGGTAGGATGTAGGCGGTGGTGGGGATGGATGTAGCACTGCAGATAACACTTGTGCATCAGAATGAATGGGCACCTCCAAACTATAGCTGAAAGCAAGGTAGATAACCCCATGGCACAACACGCAGTTAAGCATCGGGGCTATATGGATTCACCCCCCCCCCCCCTCAACTACCAACTTTTCTCAACTAAACAGACAGGAGTTATCGCTACAGTATATTCTCAGGTCCTCAAATTATCCTGGACTCAACCTACAGAAACATATTTTTCTCCCACAGCCCAAATCCAATAGTCCCCCCCCCCCCTCGATTCTACACGCCCTTAACCACCATCTACACTATATGTTTCCCTCCCCATCTACTCCTCCCATTTGGTATTTGGTTCTCCGCTCCATCCTGCATTGCTTAGCTGCTCTTTTCAGTACCTACATCTTCAGTAATGCATCTGTTCACTCTTGCCTTACATCCTCCCCATCTCCCTGCCTCCCCCTCCCATAGCCATTCTGACTTGCACTTACTGCAGAGTGTCACTCAGAACACAGTCAGAGACAACTGTTGTATGTTAGCAAGTTCTGCAAGTGATTGTATTCTATATTGTTAAAGACTGTAGATGTAGGCTATTAGCTGTGTGCGTGATTGCTTTCTTTTATTTCTCTCTCTGCAGCTTGGCAATCGTCTCTTCATCGAATCGCAAACTATCCCTATTTATCATATTTAGCAGCACCTAATTGAGGACCAAACGTCTGTAGTCATGGAATGAGTCAGCACACGAAAATGTAACAGAAGAGTAGTAATAGAGAAAATGGAACTAGGAATTCTTTGCAGACAAGCCCTATGCACTGCTGTACTAGTTCTTCCCTGCCCTCCTTGCACATTGCTGGTACACTAACTTGCCAGCAGTACATCTCTGAAGTATTCATCATCTTACTCACTTCACAAGGAGTATATTCACAATAATGTGATCTTTAAAGCAAGGAAGGAAGATTAGGGTTTAAATGTGCTGTTTGACAGCACGGTCATTAGAATTGGTACACAAGCTCAGATAGGTTTTGTAAAGAATGGGAAAGAAAACTGGCCATGCCATCTGATAGGAACAGTCCTGTTCTTAGCCTGAAGTGATTTAGAGAAATCACAGAAAATGTAACACAGGATGGCTGGAAGGAGGTTTGAACTACTGTCCTGAATGTGGGTGCTGTGTATTACCATTGCGCCATCTCGCTTGGTGAAAAGTGATCTTTGCGCAATGTGTTATATCACAAATACATTTTGCTGTGATGTCTCCAATCCTTCATGGTGCTACATTTTGAATGGTCAGCAGTAAAAGATAATAAAAATAAATGAATAATACAATAAATAAATAAAAATGGGTGGTGAAATTAAATTCTTGAGCTGAATAATTGGTTATACTAAATGAGATCAAAAAATGGATGAAAGTGTATTGAGGGAACATAATTGTAAATTTTAGTCATCACACATTATATGTAGATCTATCAAAGCAACTGGAGAAAACCTATACAACAAATGAGCTACAAGTGTATTACAAATCCATATTAAAATATCTACAAAGTTATAATGAAGTAAGCTATCTAGTAATTACTTCAAGATTCTTAATAATAGATTGTGTATCTGAAAACAAATATGTCACGAGACATAATTTAATTAATATTTTCATATAACTCAGATTTCATTCCAGATGGTAATTATGATTTCTGGTTGCTAGAGCTTTTTAACATGTTGCACAAGTTTTGTTTTATAACATCAAAACTTGTAGAATTTACTAGAACAACATATCACTATTCAAATAATAAAGTTTTTAACTCTCTTTTAAATGTGGAAAAACTAATTAGTGAAATAATAACAATACAAGTTGTTTAACATTCATCATAACAGTCTCTAGGGACTGATGACCCTGTAGTTAAGTCCCATAAGCTCTACAAACATTTGAATATAACAAAGTCTGCATTTAAAATATTGTGTAAATAATGTTCTTTGCTCTTTAACGGAAAAATGTGATACCATGACTTATAGAAAATCACCAAGAGTACCAAGCCTGTTCTGGTCAATAATAACTACCACCCCAAGATTGTAAGATCACTAGGTTGACCAATGAAAACATGGCAGGACAACTTCCCAATGAGACCACAACAGGTCAATAGCTGTAACAGTTAGGAGGAGGAGGAGGAGGAGGAGGAGGAGGAGAAGGAGAAGAAGAAGAAGACATAAATGAAGAAAACAGGAGGTCTCTGTATTGATCCATGGAAACCCTATATTTCTTTTCATGACAGTCACTATTTTTATTAGTACATGTTTCTTTCTTTTAGTTGTACAAACTTAAAATAGCTTTGGAGGTCTTTTCTTATTCTTCTTCTTCTTCTCCCCCCCCCCCCCCCCCTCTCTGCATTAGCCACACAAACCACATTTAGTGTTTGGTTTTGCCTCATCAATTAGCCTCCTCCAGTGTCCTCGATTGATGTAATCTTCTTCAGACAGTCTCAGCATACTCATATCCTCTCTGATGTGATCAATCCATTGCAGTCATGGTCTTCCCCTTGGTCTTTTGCTTTTGATTTCTTCTTTCACTTCCTGCTTGATGGCCTGGTCTACCACTTCAGTCTTCTTTCTTTGATCATTGTCATGATGCTCATTGACTTGAATAATTCATGCAATTCATGGTTCTTTCTATTTTTTTTCACTGGCCCAAACATCTGTCTGAGGATGGAATTCTCAAATGTCAGGAGTTTTCTTTCCATCTTTTGGATAATATTCCAGGTCTCTGCTCCATATAAGATTACAGGTTGTATTATTGTGTTATAGATATTGGCCTTTGAGGATCCCTATAGTAGCCAGGACTTTTGTAGCTTTTCCAGAGCAAACCTTAACCTGGTTCCTGATTGTATTCATGCAGTAATTTTTGCTGGTCTACTTTGTTCCTTTCAGCGAGTATTGCCCCAAGATATTTAAAGTCTTTTACTTTTTCAAAGACTTTGTCATCCACATTTAGAGGTGTGTCATAATTTTCTTTGGTAAATGTGAGGTACTTGGTCTTATCCATATTCAACTTCAGGCTTTTTCTCATTGCCTCTCCTGTTAATGCCCTCGTCATCTGATCCAGGTCTTCCTCTTTCTCTGCTATTAGAACATCATCATCTGCATAGGCCAGGATGTTAATCCTTCTTCCCAACTCTGTTCCTACTGTTCTCAGAGCTCTCTCCAGTACGTGGTTAAACAGTAGCAGGGAGAGGCAGTCTTCTTGTCGCACTCCAATCCTAACCTTGAACTTCTCTGTTTCCATTCACTTTCACCATGCATGTTGTTTCTTGGGTGCATACTTGTCAATTTTATGAGTTTTCTGGGTACTTGAGCCCTTTAAGGTTGTTACTATATAGCTTGGAGTTGGCCGCAGTTCGCAAACAGCTGAGCGTGATGTTGGCTTCAGGCTGCTGTCGTGGGGTGCAGCAATGGTGGGGAGTCTGGTGCGTTGAGTGGGACACCTCAGGTGTCTCATGCTTCGCTCTCTGTCCCTGCTACCGAGGCATCTTCAGGTGTACTGGTCGTGGCAGAGCCACCCTCTCCACAAGGGGAGTGGCGGGTCTGGATGGAATACCAGTTCGATTTTACATAGAGTATTCTGCGGCATTAACCCCCTACTTAGCTTGCATTTATCATGAATCTTTAATTCAGCGCAAAGTTCCTAGTGATTGGAAAAAAAGCGCAGGTGACTCCCATTTATAAGAAAGGAAAGAGATTTGATTTGATTTTTCCAGGGAAGCCAAAACAGTCTCGGACCAACCCACCACTGCCCGTACCGAAACTAAGTTTATTGTGCGGTATCACTCCCTGTGTATCTAGTAAAGCCAACCAATGCCCTTGAACAGTGCAAGGAGTCCCTTTACCAGTTCTTTATTAGACACAATTTCTTTGGGTCTGGTTGTCCCAAATATTCTGTGCCTTTTATTCTCCAATGCATTGCATTCGAAGATTAGATGTGACGCAGTTTCATCACCGTCATCACAGATCCTACATTTAGGGTCCTCTTCTGTTATTCCCATTGTACGTAGGTGTTTTTTGAAATTCCCATGGCCTGTCAGCAATCCAACCATGAGTCTAGTCTCTCTCCTGTTCAGACCCAGGATTGCAGAGCTTCTTTTAAAACATGGCTTTGGCAACATTACCTTGCCATGTTTTTGTTGATGGACTTTGGTCCAATATTCTTCGTGCTGTCTTCTGAGCCAGTTACGTAGCTCCAATTCGATCATTGCCTTGGTGATTATCAGGAGTCTCTGCCCCCATCCTGGCTAATCGGTCAGCATGTTCGTTGCTACTGATCCCCGAGTGGCGAGGGGCCCACAATAGATTTACTCTATTTCTTTCCCCTAGCTCCACTAGAACCCTGTGACATTCTGCAACAATTTTAGACCTTGTTGCAGGAGCTGCCAGTGATCTCAGGGCTGCCTGGCTGTCTGAATAGATATAGATGCTACGATCTTTGTAGCACCTGCGCAAATTCTCCTTCACACACACCCTGATGGCAGTGATTTCGGCCTTGGTCCGGTTTTGACCCGTCAGTGGACCAGACAATATCCCCCGTACGATGTCAAACTATTTTCTCCCACTGCTCCCTACTTCCAATTGTTATATTGAAAGGCTTGTTGAAGCAGTATGGGGTTATAATATAGTCGGCTGGCATTACCCCAACCTTTCCTATATTTACCTCACTCACTATTTTAGTGTGTGATTCTGGATATCCCGAAGAGTTCCAGTTGTTGCCAGGTTTGAGTCTGTATGCACCAGCCGCTGCCTCCATTTTGACCCAAAGGTGTAATGGGGGCATATCCAGCATGGTTTCCATCCCAGCAGTTGGTGTGCTGCTAATTCCGCCTGTTATGGCTAAGCAGGCTAGTCTCTGCACCTTACCAAGCTCCTTAGCAGCAAGCTGCTGTTTTACCTTCTTCCACCACACGACTGACCCATAGGTGACTCTGGGTCTAATCACTGTATCCAGTGCATACCCTTGGGGCTCAGGCCCCAGTTTTTGCCACAGGCTCTCCTGGTACTCACAAGAGTACCTTTCGCCTTGGAGCAAATATTCCTGATGTGAGGGGTCCATGTCAATTTCTCATCTAGGGTAACCCCTTCACAGGTAGTGCTTCATTGAAAAGCTTCAGATTCCAACTTGAATGTTGGATATGCTTCTTTGTGAATGTTACAACAACAGTCTTCTTAGGACTAACCCCCAGATCCTGTTTTCTGTACCAGTCTTGCACAATGTCCAAAGCACCTTGTACCATATTCTTTACTGTGTCAGCAAATTTGCCAAGTATTACTTTGACAAGATCATCTGCGTATCCTTGGCAAAAGTACTGCCTAGAGTTTAATTCTCCAATGAGATCATTCACCAGTAGATTCCACAATATAGGGGAAAGAACTCCTCCTTGCGGGCAACCCCTAGTGGTGTTGATTACCATTTTTTTTCATTCATCATGGTAGCTTCTACCTTTCTTCCACTGATCATGGCCCTAGTCCACCTACATATTGTGGTCCCTAGGTCATGCACGTCTGCTGCCCTAACCATGGAATCGAAGGTCGTGTTGCTAAAAGCCTCCTCGATGTCCAGGAAGATACAGAGGGCTATTTCCTGAAAGTGTAGTGCTTTCTCCACCTTCCCAACGAGTTGGTGGAGAGCTGTCTCACATGATTTGCCTGGCTGATATGCATGTTGGTTTGAATGTAGAGGAGCCCTACTTAACCTCCTTTCTCCAACATGCTGTCTCACATGATTTGCCTGGCTGATATGCATGTTGGTTTGAATGTAGAGGAGCCCTACTTAACCTCCTTTCTCCAACATGCACATTAACCAGCTTTTCCAATGTCTTAAGAATGAAGGAGGACAGGCTGATTGGTCTCATATCCTTGGCCTTGGTATGATCAATTCTCCCTGACTTTGGAATGAAGACAACCTTCGCTGCCCTCCAGTCATTGGGAATGATTCCTGCTGCTAGGCTAACCTGCATAGGAATCTAATAAGATTTTCTCCCACTTGTTGCAGGAGAGCTGAAAAGATTCCATTGGGGCCAGGTGATTCGAACAGTTGAAATGTTCCCACCGCCCATCGGACCTTACTGAAATCGACACACTTCTTGGCCAGATCCCAGTCCTCTTTGCGAATACCGGAGAACCGTTGTCTCTCAGGAATCGCATTCTGGTCTGAGTTATCCCCCAGAGTATATTGAGGAAAGTGAGCCTTGAGGAGCAGTTCCAGCGTTTCATGTGCTGTCTTTGTATACTCCCCATCCTCCTTCCTCAATGTTCCTCCTGGATTAGTTGGTACCCTAGTGAGCATTTTATGAAGTCTCGCTTGAGCAGCCGTGCCCTCCACTTCCTCACAGAATACCTTCCAGGAATCCTCCTTTGCCCGTCTGATGGCAAGGTTGTAATTGACAAGGGCCTCACGATAATTTGCCCATTGTCCTTTGCGCCTCGCAAGGTTAAACAGTCTTCGTACCTGTTTCCTTTGCATTTCCAGGTTATTATTCCACCAAGGCACACTCCTATTTGTGCACTTCTTGGTGATTGAGCAGTTGTCCTGGTATGAGGTCACTATAGCAGAGGTTATGGCCTCTGCTACTTCCTCAAACTTTGCTGGATTCCTTATCGAAGTTTTAATTTCCGATAGGCTGAAGTCAAGGTCTCTCCTATATGTCTCCCAGTCCGTTTTCCTGGGATTCCTGTAGGCCATGGTCTGTCTGATTCCCATTTCAACCTTGAATTTAATATATATGTGATCTGATGGGGATGGCTCCAGGCCTACATGCCACTGTTTGACGTAACTTCCCATCATCATGGAACTAAAAGTTATGTCAATAACTTCTTCCCTTCTACTATTCCTGAATGGAGGTTCATCACCCCTATTCAGGATCTCCAAGTTGTTAGATAGGAGAAATTCAACAAGGTGCTCACCTCTACTGTTGGTGTCCTTGCTGCCCCACGATAGATTGTTGGCATTGGCATCACATCCCACCAACAGTTCGTCACCGTGCCGATGGCAGGCTTCCGTCAGTGCTTCGTCAAGGTGGTGTCCCTCGGAGAGGAAGAAAAGAGAACTTACCCCCACAATTATAGGCCAATATCTTTGACGCCAGTTTCACGTAGAATATTGGAGCACATTCTCAGTTTGAATATAGTAAATTTCCTTGAGACGGAAAAGCTTCTTTCTATGAATCAGCACGGGCTTAGGAAACATTGTTCATGTGAAACTCAGCTTGCCCTTTTCTCACATGTCATCTTGTGAGCCATGGATGAAGGGCAACATGCGGATTGTGGTTTTCTCGACTTCAAAAAGGTGTTTGACGCGATGCCAAACTGCAGACTGCTAATGAAGATACGAGCTTATGGAATAGGTTCACAGATTTGTGACTGGCTGGAAGACTTCCTGAGTAATACAACACAGTATGTTGTTCTCGACGATGAGTGTTCATCAGAGATGAGTGTATCACCAGGCATGCCCCATGGAAGTGTGATAGGACCACTATTATTTTCTATCTATATAAATGATCTGATGAACAGAGTAAGTTGTAATTTGCGGCTGTTTGCTGATGGTGCTGTGGTGTATGGGAGGGTGTCATCTTTAACTGACTGTAATAGCATACAGGATGACTTAGACAAAATTTCTATTTGGTGCGAAGAATGGCAGCTAGCTCTCAATGTAGAAAAATGTAAGGTGATGTGCATGAGTAGGAAAAACAATCCTATAATGTTTGAATACAGCATTAGTAGTGAGCTTCTTGATGCTGTCGTGTCGTTCAAATATCTAGGCATAACATTGCAGAGTGATATGAAATGGAACGAACATGTAAGGACAGTTGTGAGTAAAGCAGACAGCTGGCTTTAGTTTATTGGAAGAATTTTGGGAAGATGTACTTCATCTGTAAAGGAGACCACATATAAAACACTTGTAGTTCCACGTCTTGAGTATTGCTCAAATGTTTGGGACACACAACAGATCAGTTTAAAGGGAGACATAGAAGCAGTTCAGAGGCGAGCAGCTAGATTTATTACTGGTAGGTTTGACCAATGCACGAGTGTCACAGAAATGCTCTGGCAACTCAATTGGGGATTGCTGGAGGAAAGACGACATTCTTTTTGTGAATTTCTGTTGAGGAAATTTAGAGGGCCAGAATTTGAAGCTGAGTGTATTACGATCTTGCTGCCACCTACTTACATTTCAGGTAGTGATCACAAAGACAAGAGACATTAGGGCTCGTACAGAGGCATATAGGCATTCTTTTTTTCCTCGTTCTATTTGGGAGTGGAATAGGAAGGGAAATGCCTAATAGTGATATAGTGAACCCTCCGCCATGCACCTTAAGGTGTAAACGTAAACGTAGATATGCTTTTTGGTAGGCCACAATAAAGCAGTGGATATTTTTGAAGAATTCCTGGTTCTTTTAGGGTACTTACCATATTGTTTGTAGCTGGTCTACAGTTGACTTTCCTTTTCTGAAATCTGCTTATTGGAATCCCAGAACTTCCTCGACGAGTGGTGCAAGAGCAGATTCAGGGGGGAGGGGGCACGCCCCCCCCCCCGACGGCCCAATAAAAAATCAGAGAGAGAGAGAGAGGGGGGTAAAGAATCTCAGCATTAGAATAATTAACTTTTACTTATGGGCAGCATGTAATTGTGAGTTTAAAAATGCAAAATCCTTGTTATTAACTATGTAATTTAACTTTTTGTGTTATGCTTCCATTCAATTCCTCTTTTTTGTCAGTAATTTTCAATAAAAATAAATAAGTTGTTTATTGTTTCATGATTGCTTTGGAGATAAATGAGCTATTGTGTATGTGTTACTCATACCTAAATAAAGGATTTAACTATATGAAGAAACTGTGAATTTCAAGGGCTGCATTCAAGTTGGCACATTCAGGTGTTTTCGGTAAAGGGTTCATCTCTCTAGATTCTTTTCCTAGCCACTAAGAGACAGTACTTCCAACCACTGTAAACAGTTTTATTTGAAGTTATATGTTTATATTTTCCAATTATTGGAGCAAATTAGGAATTTCAATTGCATTTTTACACAATCAGATACAAATGATTTTCAGGATAGTAGAAATTCTTCTTGAAACAGTCAAATATAATTTTCAGAATGAAATTTTCACTTTGCTGCTGGGTGTGCGCTGATATGTAACCTCTTGGCAATTTAGAATTGTGCCAGGAGCTAGGATTTGTACCTGCGACTTTTGCCTTTCATGAGCAAGCACTCTAACATCGGAGCTATCCCAGCACACTTCACAATCCATCCTCACAACTTTACTTCTGCCAGTACCTCGCCTCCTACTTTCCAAACTTCAAATAAATCCTCCTGCGAACCTTGCAGGACTAACACTCCTGGAAGAAAGAATGTGGTGGAGACATGGCTTAGCCACAACCTAAGGGATGTTTCTGGAATGAGGAGTGCTAGTCCTGAAAGGTTCACTGAAGAACTTCTGTGAAGTTTGGAAAGTAGGAGGCAACGTACTGGCAGAAGTAAAGTTGTGTGGATGGACAGTGAAGCATGCTAGGATAGCTCAAATAGTAGAGCGATTGCCGTAAAAGGCCAATGTCCCAGGTTTGAATCCCATTTCTGGCACACAATTTTAATTTGCCAAGAAGTTTCAAGTGTAATTTTGTTGATTACGAAAGCTTTTTTTTTTTTTGAAAACGTATCTCGCTTTGCTTAGAAACTTTACAAAGCATGAAGAAGAAATTGATTCAGTACAACACAAATGCAGGAAATCTGATTTGTGGTTTTGAGAGAATATGAAACTTAGCATGATATATTTACTGGCTTCTGACCTTTTAGGATACGCTGTTTTTCCCATGTCTGCATTGTTTGGTAATGACACAGCTACTCCAGATACTCTACTGTTCGTCCATGGTAGGTTGATGACTCATGCGGTGGCTGTTGATAGCAGCATGAGGCGTGTACCATGGCTGCTGAGGTGGGAGGGGGGGGGGGGGCGGCGCATTAGCAAGCAGAAGGCAGTGCGTAGTGTTGGAAACGTTACCCTTAACTATGTAAGCAGTAATATTTCACATCTGGTGCAGCTTAATGTTGGCAGCACTCCAAAATAAATGGATATCCTTCAAGTAGTACATATAATTTCTGCTGTTGGCATCACCAAGTAAAATTGTCGTCATCTAATTATCAATGTACTACTAATATTGGCATACTGTGGCGTAATTCTCAAGTTCCTATGATTACAAAAAACATTACAAGATTCAGCCACAATGAACAGTGAAAAGTATAATAACTTACCACAAAATCAAGAGTACTGGAACACTATATTTACCAAAACGACAATAAACCATGTGCACCACAAGGAAATGTCAGTTCTGGGGCACAATGTCGTGGAGCACGCGGCCACTCCCATCAGAGGTTGGAGTCCTCCCTTGGTCATGTGTGTGTGTGTGTGTGTGTGTGTGTGTGTGTGTGTGTGTGTGTGTGTGTGTGTGTGTGTGTGTGTGTGTGTGTGTGTGTTGCCCTTAGAACAAATGAGTGTAATAGTTTGTAAATCTACGGACCGATGACTTTAGCAGTATTGTTGCTTCGGATTACAAACTTTAAAATTTTTTTTAACCATATGCTCCAGGTTTTTGTACTATTGCCTTTGTCATTTCGCTCATTTAATATCATAATCCTAGATGTGAAGTATTTGAAACTTTGATCATAAATGTCTTCTTTCTATAGGAGAGCTGGTAGAAAGTGTTACAGAACGTCAGGTGTTTCCATATGAAGACATACCTGGATTTCCTGTGTCCACTGTTGTTGGACATGCAGGGAAACTTGTGTTTGGTGTGTTAAATGGCGTAAATGTCATGTGCATGCAGGGCCGTTTCCATGCATTTGAAGGATATCCAGTGTGGAAGGTAATATTTTGTTGTTGCAAATCTTCATGACGAAGGGTTATAAAAGTAAATTTACTTGAACATTAGTTAATTATTAATTGTAATTGATACTTTGGAATTTGGGTGCTGTACTGAATGAGTAACAATATTTACTGCTTAAAGAATATATTGCAAATGTTTGTTACAATTTTGTACACAGTGTAAAAGAACAGGTGAGAAAAAAGTGTCAAAACAATATGTGTGTGTGTGTGTGTGTGTGTGTGTGCGTGTGCTCACTGACAGACACAAAAACAAATAAAAACACACACAAAGACAGATTCAAGCTTTGCAGCCGTTGGCCACTTCATCAGGAAAAGAGGAAGGAAGGAAGGAGGGGAAAAAGGGAAAATGCGTGCTTTAAGCGAGTGGGTGAGGAGTCATTCCAATCCCATGAGTGGAAGGGGAAAAAAGGAAAGGTAAACAAGCACACCCACACACTCGCAAACACACCAAGGCAGATATTTGTAGAAAGCCAAATGGTTGTGAAAGCTTGAATCTGTGTTTGTGTGTGTTTTTATTTGTTTTTGTGTCTGTCAATGAGCTTGTGCTTTGGGTAAGTTAAACGACCTCAATTTTTTATACATATTTTTTTCCTACCAGGAAAGTTTCCCTCTATATGACCTCCGTTGTTACTGGGCCACACATTCTACATGACAATGCTCCCATGCATATTGGCAATCTTTTTTTAAGAAAAAGATCTTATAGCCCCAGAACTGTGTGAATATGAATGGGAAATGTTGTGGCATCCTTACTACAGTCTGGCCATGAATCAATTGGACTTCATCTTGTTTCCAAACTCAATAAAACCTTTGTGTGGCCATTGTTGTCTTTCTCTGTAAGATCTTTCTACCGCCATTATCTGAGCCCATTTCATTCAACTTATGAATAGTTATGGTGTTGTGTCTAGAATAATAGAGCAAGAGAGCTTCTGTGATATTGGAATTCAGTCGCAGAGAAGCAGAGAGACTATGTCAAAGGACTGTAAAGAGATATTGAAAATAAATAAATGAACCTATATTTTTATGTAAAGAGTGTGTGTGTGTGTGTGTGTGTGTGTGTGTGTGTGTGTGTGTGTGTGTGTGTGTTTCAGGGAGGGTGGGGGGCATGGGCCTACAACCACTCCCCATCCTCCCTACCCTTATATATGCCCTGACTGTAGACTTGGGAATTCTTCTGTCTCTTCTGATTGCAACTGAATGGCAAGTGATATACCTATGTTACTCACTACCTTCCCTGCAGAGGAGACAATCCTAAACACCATGATGTATAATGTACCTGCTGAACATCCAGTCCTGGTAACTTACCTATTTTTATTTATTTATTTTTCTTTTCTGTGTTAGGAATACCTGTTTAAAGTCCCCCATACAGGAGTCTGTGTGATGCATTAATTATTTCTTAAAATCTAAATTCAAAATTTCAGCCTTGCCTTGCTGTCTGTTACTGCCACAACAGACTGGCAAATGAGAAGACTTTGACACATTAGTGATTTTATGTCAGAGCAGAATGTTCTCAGGTTCTCAGCAAAATTGTTGGATCATACATCTACCTTTTTGTAGACTAAAGAATTTTCTGTCAGTGTTCTTCTTTGGATCAAGATTACGACCAATTCTGGATCCTAAACATTTTATGAATTGTGTTATTAAATTAAGGTCGTTCCTTTTTAGCTTATCCACTGACTCTGCATTTCTCCCAAGCATGATTTGCAATCAGTTAAAAATTTTCTCATGGTATGAAATATCACAAGGTCTTACAGCAAACACCTGTTAAGTATATATTTGATGATTGCCTATGTTTTTTTTTTGTCAGAAAATTAATATAATTCATCTTGAGAAAACTAATTAAAAACCACTGAGAGTGAGAACTACACTGAACTATTTTTTCCAAATGAATGAAAGCAGTTTCCTGATACAGAATAGGCAGACAAATCAAAATATCCGCATATGCACTTAATCTGGCTGATATTCTCTGAAGAGCCACACACAAGCTTGTGTTATGTCTATTTTTGCTATTTTTATGACATTTGGATAATTTAATCTTAACACATTTTTGCCATAAGCCAATAATCGGATAAAAACACACATCAGACTCTTAGCTAATTCCATAATATGGGTAGATTTCACCAAGTCAATTTTGTTGTTATTATATGCTTCACAAGCAGCCTGCAGTGCCTACCTTTGCCTGTTGAACTCTAATGTGACTTGTTACAAAGTTCTTCCTCACACAACAAGTTTATAGAACAGTCTGTGATTGAATTTTATATGTACTGTTATAGCAACCAAAATGGTGTGAAATCAGACATACATCCTTGGTACCTACTCTGTATACCAAAGTATGGTAATGTTTTTGTCATGGGCTGTCAGAATTGATTTATAAAACATAATAAGTAATTCATGCAGAAGACATGACTTCTGACACTTGAATTATGTAAAAATAAATAAAAATCTGGATCTTTGAAAACATTTTCTCACTGAAGAAGGTAAACATGTCAACCTTGTTATTCATAACCCTTTTCATATTACTGGAACTCTTAGTTTGTTATTTTTACAGAAAATGTCATAGCAAGGATCTAAATTTTAGTGAATGTGTACTTTTAGAGCAGTCGGTTAACTCAATGTCTTTCTATTATTTTTAAGTGCGCTATGCCAGTGAGAGTGATGAAGTTGTGTGGTGTTACTCATCTGATTGCTACAAATGCAGCTGGTGGAATAAGTGAACATCTGGAAGTTGGTGATATTATGATTATTAAGGATCACATTAATTTGCTTGGATTATTTGGGAACAGCCCTCTCATTGGGCCAAATGATGAAAGGTAAAATAACGTTTACTTCCTATTATGCCGCACCTCTTTTTTATGAATACCTTGTGCTATTCATTGCTCCCCGAAAACTTACTTTATATGATGATAATTTTTTTTGTAAAGATCACGTTTGATTGTGTACTGAATTTGTAGTGCCCAATGACTGTTTTCAAATGTGTACAGATAACAGAGAAAAACTGCATTTATTATTATTTTACTGGAATAGATATAAACTTTGGTCATCATAGGACCACTGTCAGTGCTTAAAATGCATGTTAAAACATATAAAAATAATAATGTATATTGCAGTCACATGACATAACACACATGAATAATGTGTGTTTATTTGGCCAGATATCAGAATTACAATATGAAATTCTAGCTAAAATCACTACTTTATTAAGAGCTGGTTATTATCCATATAACAGTAGATTGTAACTAACTTTAGTAATTGGACTGCAGCCCAGCAAGGTAACATTCAAAGACTCTCAACTGTGGAAATTTTTCTGTCAATGACATTGGCGATCACCACAGAGCCTACCTTGCTCCTCCCCCCTCCTTGGCAGTGAGAAGCACAGAGAATGAGGTGAGATGCTACACCTGATTGATGTCATAGCAAGTGCAAAGGGACCATCTGTGATAGACGAGGCGGCAGGAGTGACTGGAAAAGTCATGACAGTCCTCCAAACAGTGCAGATGGCGAAGAATGTATTCAACCTGGGACATGGGAATGGCAGTGGGTGAAGTAGATGAGGGCTGTAGAGGGAGGATGGGAACGGAGATTTTCATTATGCTGTCTGAGTCAAGGAAGGCATGCTTGAGGTCTGGATAGCAGCTTGGGGGGGGGGGGGTTAACATGTGTATGTGTAATACTGTGAGGAATGGAGTCATCTAGGGAACATGGAAGGGAAGGCAATATAAAATAGAGCAAAGGTCATCCAGTGAGAAGGGTACGACATCAATTGAGAAAGAGACGATGCTGTTGTTGGAGAGGGGGGTGCCACTTGTGTGAGAGCATGGACAGAGAGATGGTATCTCACAATTCACTACACGCAATTACTTCACTGTGAACAAATGCACCTGAATGTCTTGTGGGCTTATCACACATAAATTGGCATCATGACACGGACGTTGAGGACGTCACCACTGTGGTTATTTGGCTAGAGATCGGAATGACAATTTGGAATTCCAGCTAAAAATCTGATATTATCCATACAAATTTAATAATTGGACTGCAGGGCAGTGTGGTAACAGTCAAGGAGTCTTGACTGTGGAGACATTTGTCTTGACTGCATCAGCAGTCACTACACATGTAATCTTCAATACATTCTTTTCCACAGCTTTCAGACATAGGAGATGGTAGCAGAAACATGCATGCCTTGGCCTCTTACAGTATTTAAATATTTGATGTTAGGTGAAAGTGTCAGATCATTAAATCCTATTAATAATTCACAGTTAAAGTATGCAGTAATGAATTAGGGTTTCAAAAACATTAACTGAAATGTCATAATTACAAAAATTAAAATTATTGTTCATAAAGAATCATCATACTGTGATAAGTGTTATTTACAAATTTGGCATTCTGGACTGGAAAACTTTTCAAAACAAGCAGCTAAAATTGCTAATGAGTAGTCTTCATAATCACTGGAATTACTGATTTAATCTATTTTAGCATTAATATTATACCATAACTTGGTGATGGCTAATTATTTTAGCTTATGCCACACCTTCAAAATTTTATGAATTATTGTTGATGTTAGTTTCTTGGGAATAAGAACATGGTTCAGGGGATAATCCAATCCCTGACATTTCATCTTCAACAGCTGAAGGCATCTTCATAAGTTTTAAAGACAAAATGCTGTTTGAGCTCTGAAGGCTAATCTTTTTATTTGTATCCATGCAAGTCATTAGATGACTGTCTATGATTGCAGAGTTGTGTTGACATATGCAATGGAACTTGTGATGGAGAGTTGGCACTCTTTATCTTATTTATCACTAACCCTCCAAAATGTGTCTAGTTTAAGTCCTTCTTGCTTTCTGTTGAAACTGATTTGTGCTTATGAATTTCCGTGGCTTCTCTGTACATCCTAGTGTAGTACCGTAACTACGATGTTAGAGAAAGAAATTTGAGATTTTTTTTTTTTTTTTTTTTTGACCTAGTGCATGTTCTGCCACTGCTGAGTTATTCATCACTAACTGAAAACCTAGCATTTTCTGGTTGTTTATTTATTGAAGTTCTTTTCCTATCCCTTCTCTCTCTCTCTCTCTCTCTCTCTCTTTCTCTCTCTATCACCCCCCTTTTTACAAAAAAAAAAAAAAAAAAAAAAAAAAAAAAAAAAAAAAAAAAAAAAAAAAAAAAAAAAAAGTTTTAATTTTTTTAAATAGGAAAATATACACTCCTGGCCATTAAAATTGTTACACCACAAATTGTTACACGTGCTACAGACATGAAATTTTGCCGACTGAAAGAAGATGATGTGATATGCAAATGATCAGCTTTTCAGAGCATTCACACAAGGTTGGTGCCGGTGGTGACACCCACAACGTGCTGACATGAGGAAAGTTTCCAACCGATTACTCATATACAAACAGCAGTTGACTGACAGTGCCTGGTGAAATGTTGTTGTTATGCCTCGTGTAAGGAGGAGAAATGCATACTATCACATTTCTGACTTTGATAAAGGTCTGATTGTAGCTTATTGCGATTGCAGTTTATTGTACCGCGACATGGCTGCTTGCGTTGGTCACAATCCAATGACTGTTAGCAAAATATGGAATTGGTGGGTTCAGGTGGGCAATACAGATCGCCATGCTGGATCCCGGTGGCCTTGTATCACTAGCAGTCGAGATGACAGGCATCTTATCTGCATGGCTGTAATGGATCGTGCAGCCACGTATTGATCCCTGAGTCAACAGATGGGGACGTTTGCAAGACAACAACCATCTGCACCAACAGTTAGACTACATTTCCAGCAGCATAGACTATCAGCTCAGAGATCATGGCTCCGGTTACCCATGGCACTGCATCACAGACAGGAGCGCCTGCGATGGTGTATGCAACGACAAACCTGGGTGCACAAATTGTAAAACGTCATTTTTTTGGATGAATCCAGGTTCTGTTTACAGCATCATGATGTTCACATTCATGTTTGGTGACACTGTGGTGAATGCACATTGGAAGCGTATATTTGTAGTTGCCATACTGGTGTATCACCCATCACCCAGCATGATGGTATGGGGTGCCGTTGGTTACACATCTCGGTCACATTTCAGATGTGTTATGACCCATTAGATCCCTGCGAAAACCATTTCAGCAGGATAATGCACGACCGCATGTTGCAGGTCCTATACGGGCCTTTCTGGATATGGAAAGTGTTAGACTGCTGCATTGGCCAGCATATTCTCCAGATCTCTCACCAATTGAAAATGTCTGGTCAATGCTGGCCGAGCAACTGGCTTGTCACAATACACCAGTCACTACTCTTGATGAACTGTGGTATCGTGTTGAAGCTGTATGGGCATCTGTACCTGTACACGCCATCCAAGCTCTATTTGACTCCATGCCTAGGTGTTCAAGGCCATTGTTACGGCCAGAGGTGGTTGTTGTGGGTACTGATTTCTCAGGATCTATGCACCCAAACTACGTGAAAATGTAATCTCATGTCAGTTCTAGTGTAATATATTTGTCCAATGAATACCTGTTTATCATCTACATTTCTTCTTGGTGTAGCAATTTTAATGGCCAGTAGTGTATAAGCAGGGCTGTCTACCAAAATGTACAATATTTTAAATGCAGTATCCAAACAAAGACAGGTACTAATCAAAATACAAATGATATGTGAAATTCATACATTAAATTTATTAAGACCTTGACTATAAAAAATGTTCTTGTTACGTCACAGGATTTAATACGAATAAATTCTTTGGAGAGCCCACCTCTGATCAAGCGACATACAGATTTCCGTGTGAGAAACATGGAGATGTTAAATCCACACTGCAATATTTAATAGATTACCCTGTGATTATTAATCATAATATACAATGCAAGTCTCACTGGAAACTGCAGTCCCTTGCAATTAAAAGGGAGATCTTCCTTTCCCAGGAGCTCTATAGAAGTACTTTTGCCTACAGCCATATGCACTTCATAGTTCAAAGTTTGATCAAAGTTGTCAAAAGCACTGTTAGCTTTCAAGGATTCATTTAAGATGACTGGAATACAGAAGTGTCTTGGTAGTAAATACGTGAATTTATTAAAATTTGATGCATGATGTGGCAGACTTTTATCCATCTCGATATATTATGATCACATATTGTAGTGTGACCGTGTACTTGTCTCCTTGAGACCCACCACATAATTTCTTTAGAATTCTTTAGATATACTTCCAAGACAATACTTCATTTATCAGAGGACCAGCTACACTGTTCCTCTATACTTTGATGTACTCTTCTTGATTGTGTAGTCAGACTTCTTCTCCTTGCTAAAGTTAATATATAAAAAGAAATAACTGCCCCTTATTCTGTAGGCATCAACTACTAAATAACTGTAACCCACAAATTCATTTGAATGAAAAACAATGGGATTTATTTCCCACAAGTACAGTGAGACACTTCATACATCCGTGTCTTAGTATGAACTTCTACAGCAAATTCAACAACAATGACAAAAGCCAGACAACTTAACATAGAAATTATAATATTAAGATTCCAGGGTTCTTTTTCTTCCATACATATTATCCATGCAGCGTCTGTAATTCAAATACAATAGATGCCGTTTGCTACTGTCAGGCTGCCCAATACCTAAACAGAAAAAGAGATCTGGGGCAGTATTTGACCTCTCACCTGCTAATTATCTTTTTGTCATCTGGCATCCATACAGACAGATATGTAGCGTAAATGGTTACACTACAATATTGTCATGTTGAAATGGAAGCAGGCTTGACTTTGAAGGCAACTGAACACAGAACTTATACTGAAAGCTGGTTTATTACGAACTTAACATACACGCAGTACTAACTGCCTCTCGGGCAGAGTGCTCTGCTATTTATATACTGACAGAATGTGCCAGAAATTAGAAGAATAGTTAACATAAGAAACAAGTAGAATTTACAAATGAACATAAGAAAGATGTAGAACATTCTGGAATTGTTAATTACAAAGAAATAAATTTTTGCTGGTGGACAGGATTGAACCGGCAACCTTCAGCACCGCAGTCGGTGACGTTATCCCCTGCTCCATCTGCTCCATGCCAGCAGTCGGTTTACGTAGTGTCTCACGGCAATATTTATAAGAATTACATGTTGTTCAATTGTATAATTTGCAGGTATATATTTATTCATATAAGTGCTATATGTTGGTAAAATCTGTTGTCAATTCAGTTAATAGTTAACACCTAATATGTTGAAACTTCCTGGCAGATTAAAATTGTGTGCTGGAACTGGTTGCCTTTCATGGGCAAGCGCTCTACCGACTGAGCTATCCCGACACAACTCACAATGCCAGCCCACAACCTTACTTCTGGCATTACCTCGCCTCCTACTTTCCAAACACAATTTTAATCTGCCAGGAAGTTTCATATCAGTGCACACTCCACTACAGAGTGAAAGTTTCATTCTGGAAACACCTAATATGTTATTGGGTAGTTTTCCATTAACATTACTATTTATCTCCTCATATCTCATGAACTGTGTGTCGTACTGTGATACAATTTCAAAGATGAATTCAGCTGTATGCGGGTATACTGCCTATACAATTTCCTGTGAGTAAATTTGTAGTGTAGAAATCATAAATTTAAACATCATACTGGATGCCGTAGTTTTACTCCATGGACATCATAAAAGTAGTGAACAAGAAAATTTTTTCCTTTAACATTTTGGTGTGATTGTCAGTGAGAAAAAGCCTAATAAGAATTCAAATTATGTGGAAAGTTCATTGCAAGTCGGTAAGTACTCTCATTCTTTTACAGTGTATGAATAATGTCTCATCTAATGATGTGGCAGTTTTTATGACTTCTGTTGTTTGTAATGTTATATCTCCTGAACCATGAACCCTACAGAAATTGTTATCTCATTGTAAGGAATATGTGTACCAAATTTGGTTGAAATCGGTCCAGGGGCTTAGGAGAAAACGTGCATCAAGCAACAATGCTGCACAAGTTGTTCATGCATCTCATTGTTTATGATGTCATATCTCTTGATCTGTCTGTTGTACATGATCCTTAAACTTACCGTGACCGTCTTCATGGTTTGAAGGTCAACTGTGCAAAATTTCATCAATATTGGAACAAAACTGTAGATTTGTATGCAATACATACACACAAACAAACTCACAAACACATGAACACTCTACTTTATATATAAAGATTCTTAGGCAACAATTAACTGATGAGAGCAGAAAATATAAAAATTCAGCAGATAAAGAAGACCAAAGGGAATACATACATCTAAAAAGTGAGATTGACAGGAAGTGCATTGTAGGTGTACATTTATCAGACAGAACATTATAACCTCCTACATACTATCTATATAGACCTATTCAGATAATACCAGTTTCACCTGATGAGCAATGACTGTGACACACACACACACACACACACACACACACACACACACACACACACACCAGTGTGTACCAGTGAAACTGCTTGTGTAGAATGGGAAACATGTGTGATCTATCAGAGTTTGACAGAGGGCAGATTGTGACAGCCTCAGAGCTTGGGATGAGTCTTCTGGAAAGCACAACTTGTTGGGTGTTCGAGGAATGGTGTGGTGAGTGGTTTCAACAAGCAGTGAAACAGTGTCCAAACATCAAGGGGTAGGTAGCACCTTTCATTACATGGGTCGGATATTATAAGTTGGGTAGATTGAAAAACTGGGCAGGTGGTGAAGTTGGTGGAATTAACATCAGAATTTAATGCTGCATGGAGTAAAAGTGTGTCTGAACGCACAGTGTACTGAATACTCCTAACAATGGACTTCTGCAGCTGAAAACCCATTTGTGTGTCAATGTGAATGTTGCTACTTGGTAACTATGACTGAAGTGGTCACATGACCATCATCATTGAACATTGGTGCAATGTGAGAGGTCTGAGGAATCCTAATACCCCCACCATGCTGACAGAAGGGTGTGAATCTCTCATCTTCCACTGGAACATCTCTTTAACACCTGTGCCACTGGTTGTAGAAGGAAGGAAGGAAGGAAGGAAGGAAGGCTAGGGTTTAATGTCCCAGCGACAGCATGGTCATTAGAGACAGGCTGGGTAGAGACAAGCTGATGGTAGCTCAATTATGCTCTAGAGATCATTCAAATAGATAGCTAGTGGTCCAGTGGAACTTGTGCAAGACACCATGATGGCCAAGAAGTATCATACATTGGTTGAAGAACACAAACCCATGGGTGCTTGCAGGTTTTTATTTCAATAGGGGAAAATATTTACTTGTAAGTGCTTAAAAACAAATTTTATTTTTCATAATGTTTGCTGCTCATGCATTGAAAACAGTTGGTAGTAAGTTTAGATGTCTTTAGTTTCAAAGAAAATTGCTGGAAAGAAGTGCTTTCATTTATATTTTACATGTGACATGGTGTAATATTTTATGACTTGCACTTTCTGACAAACTTTTTGGTCCTCTTTCTGATACATTTTCCAGTGATATAAAATGCAAAGGACATGCTTTCTGACAGCAGTTATACATTTATATTTAAAATTGTAAAACATCTTAACCAAGTAGTAATTACCTATGTTTGCATCAGATTAGGGTTATGGTAACCAATATTTTGGATCCCACAAAGTTATGAATGCTGATTGACGAATTGAGCATAGTTAAGCATTGAGAACAATTGTTTCCTTTATTGGTGAGATTTATGTTCACAATTTTGTCCAGTATCGAGACATAAGGGCCTGGCCAGGAAGAACATGGCCTTGGTGGTCCAGCCTCTGGCCTTTGAGAGTGATGGCCAGGCAGTAGCCACACTCTCTGTACACAGCAGGCAACAGACTGCCAGCTGCCCATAGTGGCTATTGCAATCGTTGGCACTTCGGACAGCAGACGTCTGGTAGCACACACCATGCAGGCTGACACGTGGTGGGCTCTTGCCTGTGACAGCTGCAGCTATGGCCTTCTGCACAGGCAGGCCATGTTCCATGTGGTCGCACCTACAGCACCTTCACAATAAGCTTTTATCTTTACCTTCTCGTCCTACATTTGCAAACCAGCACATCAGAGATCTATTACAGCCTACAGGAATGAAACATAGGTGGTCCTTGTGACTCTCAAGGAACTGACACCAGTTTTGGATGAATTTGCTGTATTTCACATTTTTACTTCCTGCTGTTAATATATCCAATTTTACAGTTTATGTTGTAGGAATATTTTGGATTGCAATCGGAAAGGTACATTTTGAGGCAGAATGCCATACCGTCAAGTGTACCCCTCCTGAGCCATGTTCATAGTTCCTTAAAATAGCTAATAACAATTTCTAATGGGTAAATAACAATGTTTAAATTTTTTACCTGTACAAAAAACCTTGACAGTAGAATAATTACTTTTTTTTTTTCAACTGATTGTGTATTATGAGAGTACCTGCATTTCACATTTTCTTGCTGTTTACACTTTTCTCTGTTAGTCTGCTGAAAAGTGATTTTTTTGGGGGGGGGGGGGGAGGGTTGAAAGAAAGAAAACACAGCCTTACTTTCTATTCAGGACAAAATAAGGCATATGATTGAGGAAATCCATTCTGATAGTAATGATGTGCAAAACATCATTATTCACATATCTCTATTACTTAAATAGGTGCTGAATTTGTCTTACGTCTTTCCTTTAAGTGTCTATCACTTTTGCATAAAAAATTCCTGTTCTGATTGTATCTATCATGATGAATGACACCATACGCAAATCACTGAGTCAATGATCTGCCAAGGTAGTTCTTAGCCATGTTTCCATGTGGCTGAGTGTGCTACAAACAAACATTACATATATTAATTGATATGGCATAATATTTATTCAATCACTGTATTACCATATTATTTCAATGAAGAAAGAAATAGGAACATTTCTCTAAATGAGGAAATCTTTGTTTAATCTAGCGTAAGAAATTGTTTCAAAGTTTCTGATTAAGTAATTACAATCAGAAAAATGTAACTAGGGCAATTAAGTACCTCAGCAATCTTTCCAAAGAGCAGGTGCTTGCTGAGGGCTATCTTCAGGGCTGATGCTACAGCGAACAAGAATTTGGCCTTCTCCAATGGATGACTTATGATTAATTCAGCTACATCTGATTTAGTTACTATATCACAGTGATCACCATAAAATCTTTTGACATTATTTTCATATCTAGGTCACTTTGTGATTTCATTATCTTTGGGTGCAAGCAGAAAATATCTTCTGCTGAACACCATTCTTGTAAGAACTGGTCTAGGAAATCTATATATGGAATAAAGAGATTTTCTGTAGTACTCAATGATAGAAAGTGATGGATGATTTGAGCGCTGCATTTGTCATGCAACATCTCACGGCTATCGAATGCCAGTGATAGCTATTTCAAGTGCACATTACTTACTTTCATAACGTTTCATGATCATTTCAAATTCTGTTTCTGCATTTTCTCTGTCATCCATTAACATTTTTTAAATTTCTAGAATAAGTTCTGAAACTTCAAACAAGTTAATGTTCAATGATTGTAGGGCATTTGTGACAGGTTCTAGTTTGGCTGAATATTTAGCTACCACTTTTAGTTTAACAATAAACATTGCACAAGTAAGCGGGCAGTAAATTTACCAGGCTTTCTGCCTAGTTTCATGATCTCCTTCTTAACACAAAATTGTTAATGCTTGAACAATTTCTATAAACTTTTTAATTAAATTTCTTTATAGACTTATGCTTCTCAGACCAATGTGGCTTTCATTCTTAAAATCATAATTTTTTTCCACATTTCTTTGGTTTCAATAAAATCTTATATTTTAGGCAACTTCAGTATCCTTTCATTCAATTTTAAGAATGGAAAATCCAATAGGAATATCAATAATGGAGGATAGGTAACAACTCATTGTAAAGAGGCTCACTGAGCTGCTGACAGACACGAAAATAGATAATCACATCCACACAACTTAAATTTTCGGCCATGGCCTTCGTCAAAAAAAGAGACACATACATTCATGCAATCACTTGGACAACTACACACACACACACACACACACACACACACACACACACACACACAAACACAAAACTATCATGTCCGGCCACTCCAGCAGTCTAGCTTGTGTTGCTGAATTTTATAGTTGTGTGTGTGTATAGTTGTCTGAGTGATTGTGTGAATGATGTGTTTCTTTTTTGGATGAAGGCCATGGCCGAAAATTTAAGTTGTGTGGATGTGATTATTTATTTTTTTTTCTGTTAGCAGCTCAGTGAGCCTTTTTACAATGAGTTGTTGTCTATCTTCCTTTCTTTCAATGTAATTTCTGACATCTAGAATACTGAGTTTCATACCACTATCCTTTTTAGCAACACAGTTGTAGCTGACAGACGTACTGGCTTGTCCTGTTTTCTCCATCAGTACAATTACTTGAATTTTTAACAGTGATGGTTGCGTTTGCCTCACCCTTTTCCTGTGATACCTCTTCATAGACAGATCTTTTTTGATGCCATCACTTTCATTCAAAGTCTTCATATACTTATGACATACAAAAACAACTGTGTTCTCTATGTTCCTACTCTTCAGGAAGCACACAAGTCTATGCATAACACAATAATGCGGCACTGTCCACTTACAATTCACAATGGATTTATAGCACTCTGACATGATGCGATGCCACACTGAACGATGACTAGAGAACAGAAACTGAAATTGAATGTGAGACTATCGTAGCCAGTGACATTTGCACCCAGCCACAAAACTGTGACATTCACTCCCATTCTTACTGGAAACAATCTGCTCACTATGTCATGGACTACCTGTGACCTGTATCCTCACTCAGGATCTCCAGTGCCCACAGTAGTCAGATGCTACCCTCATATTTCTTCACATAAGATAATTCTGTTATGATTTGGTACACAGGACTTATTAATTTCAGTTAATTTCACTTTGACATTTTCTTCCACAGTTTTTATTTAATTTTCACAACTAGCTTCCACTTCTCCAATTTCCTCATTTAAATCTACTGAAGAATGAGGCGCGTTTTTTTAAGTAAGGTCTATTTGAACATAAGTACACAACAAAAAGTTATTTCAAAATGGTAAATTTATTTTCAGAAAGTATATACTTTATTTTTCAACATAGTTGCCAAGTTCGTTCAAACACTTATCATACTAAAAACCAATTTTAAAATACCCTCTTCATAAAAAACTTGTTGCCTGTTCTGATAACGAAGAATTCACTGCCGTTTTCATGTCATTATCATCATTGTAATGGTTGGCACTGAGGTGTTGTTTGAGGTGAAGCACCTGTTCTCATGAATCCTCACTTCATCTGAAGCCACTATATTATCTGCAATTGAAGAAGGGCGAATCATGGAAGTTGTCACAGCCATCTTTGAATTCTCATACGGTACCCACTTACACACTTTGCTTTCTCTCATAACAGTATCAACGTACACTTGGCAAATCTCTCAATAAATTTCTGCAGCAGACATGTTCCTTGATGACAAAACCATATCACTGAGTGAACCTCCCAAGTGCCAGGCGAGTTGATAGTCTTAAACATTTTGAAAGCACAGAAAAGAACCATACAGGTTAGCTACAGAGCTGAAACTGGGCACAGTTGTTCTCGTGGCATGCCGGTACAAGATGCATGCACTCATTTTGGTATGTGCACAAACTACTAGTGTCAATAACAAAACAAAACTTACTTAAAAAACATGCCTCATACTTTTTACTGCAGCCAGTGGCATAGCATGGGGGATGTCGGGGGGGCCATGGCCCTGGGCGGCACGTATTTGGGGGCGGCAGGGAACAGGCCTGCTGGGTCTTACTCTGCGATATCAAGTGTACTTTCTATAAATGAGACTTACAGATTGTCAGGAAATTACAATATGTGTTTTTTATGTTGCATTCAGACATTTTTAAGGTCCCCTAACATTTTTAATTCTTCTATGAAAAATACTTCCTACTTATAAATAAGTCAATCCTGTTGAAATCAGTCCACTTTAATATTCATTGCTGGGCTAAAATAATCTGTAAACAAGAATTTACTTTCAGGGATTTTTCACTGACATCATATCAGTTACTTACTCAGTTTTGTTGAAGAAAACAAGTATGAGGTTTCCAGAATTTTATTTTGCAAGTACTGATTGGAAAAATTTACAACACACATTTGACATCAATTTAAAATGTAATATATTTTTGTAAGGTAGCTTAGTTCAGAATAAGAGCATTCCCAAACAAGTTACATTTCTTTCCATATTTTGCACGTATTAATCAACATACAGAAATTAGTGCAACTGCTCCAAAACATAATTCATGCCAGAAATTGGTGACTCAGAGATGTTTGGAATAATAGTTACAATAGTTTTCTAAATTGCTCGTGTTTGATGTGGTCAAAGAAAAGTGACCGATTTTAGGCATGAGGCATTACCAGTGAAGTGTCTGGGTGGCTGTAACAAATGGCATCTTAAAGCAAAAGGAGATTACCAATAATCAATGTTATTGTTACTTATAGACGAAATATTCTTAAATTTTATATCAATAGCACAAGTTGATTTGATGTTGTTGCTTTCTGTTTGACACAATACCTAGGACATTACAGATGAACGTATTCAGAACGTAGGCCGCGGTACCACGGTATAACGCACCTCACTGCAGAGGGCGTGGTTGCTTGCCATCGGAAGTTCAAGTCCTCCCTGGGGCATGGGTGTGTGTTTGTTTGTCCTTAGGTTACTTTATTTTAGTTTAAGTAGTTTGTAAGCTACGGACTGATGACCACGCAGTTTGATTCAATAGATTTACAAACATTTGAACATTTGTAGGCCATGGCGGGTGGCTGAGCACACTGAGGCGCTATGATTACCCGTTGGAGGTTTGAATCCTGTCTCAGGCATGAATGTTTGTGTTGTCTTTAATATAAGGTAGTTTATAAATAGTTTGTAAGTTTGTGGACTGATGACCCTACAGTTAAGTCCCATCTACTTAACAAACATTTGAACCAGAATATAGTGACTGTGATATATATGGTCATTGTAGTACACACATATTTCAGTGGGTCCTGGAAACTTGGTCGGATAGCTGAAAGTTACAAGGCGGCCAATAACGAAAAGCAGGAAATCCTGGTCTGAGTCGCAGCTAGGCATAAATTTTCGTGTCTCCACTGGGTAGTACATCTATACCTAATACAGGTGCTGGAAATTCGATATTTTGAATAAACTTTCGATTTAGATTATTTCAACCACTGTAATTCAGCAACATTGAGGATTAGGACATAGTGAAGTTGCGATGCTCCTTCCTGTATTTTCGCCACATCAGTGAGACAGGTTCGTTGTCGTCCCTGCACTGCTGGTAAAGTGAGAAGCACTTTACTTAGTGACATAAAGTAATCTTTTCTACATCACTACCAGTTTAGGAACTGTTAATGCAGTTTTTATTGGCGGCTCTGTAAATGCTTAAAGGTTTGGCCTAATTCTGTAGACAAAGATATTTTGTCATAACTACTTCACCTCTTTGCCCTAGCTACTGGCAAATCTGTTTCTCTCAGTGAAAAGCCTTCAAAACCATTAGCTCTACAAAATAACACATGGATGCCTGCAAAAGATCTACTGTCAAATCATAAAAATGAACTATGTCACCAATGTGTGTAGAACTTAATTTAGTTGATTTGAAAGTGGGCTAAAAGATCTGAAACTGGTAAGCCTACAAAATGGAGTGTGTCTGTTCAAACATAGCCTCATGTAATGGGCACTGATGTCCTTTTACCAATAAATTTTTATCCGCCTAATACATGTGAAAGTATTCACTTGACTTTAATCTGAATACCATAACTTATTGCTATTAAAGCTCAGAGCTCATAAATTATATGTTACAGTGTTTATTTATTGGTGTAAGACTTATTTTAGTTGAAAATCTATCTAAAATTTATGAAGCTTTTGTTTGTTACAGACACCTCTGACATATAAGTCATAATCTTCAAATAGGATTTCTTCAGCATGTTGTTGTGGTCTTCAGTCCGGAGACGCACCCTACTCTATCCTGAGAAAGCCTCTTCATCTCCTCATAAGAATGGCAATCTACATCTATTTGAATCTGCTTACTGTATTCATCTCTTGCTCTCCCTCTGTGATTTTTAACCCCACACACTTCCCTCCAACACTAAATTCATGATTCCATGATGCCTAAGAATGTGTCCTACTGATTGATCCCTTCTTTTAATCAACATATGCCAAAAATTCATTTTCTCCCCAATTCTGTTCAGTACCTCCTCATTAACTATGCGATCTACCCACCAAATCTTCAGCATTCTTCTGTAGCACCACACTTCTGCCATACAAGGCAATACTCAAGCGATCCCTTCTTTTACTCAAGGTATGCCAGAAATTCCAATTCTGTTCCGTACCTCTTCATTAGTTACGCGATCTACCCTCCTAATCTTTAGCATTATTCGGTAGCACCACATTTCAAAAGCTTCTATTCTCTTCCTGTCCGCACTGTTTATCGTCCATATTTCACTCCCATACAAGGCAACACTCCACACAAATGCCTTCAGAAAGGACTTCCTTACACTTAAATTAATATTCAATGTTAGCAAATATCTCTTTTTCAAAAATGCTTTTCTACCCATTGCCATTCCTCTGTACTCCAACCATCATGTGTTATTTTACTGCCCAAGTAATAAAACCCATGTACCATCTTTATTGTTTAGTTACCTAATCTAATATCTTCAACATCGCTTGATTTTCTTAGACTGCTCTCTATTACCGTTCAGTTTAACATAATAAAATACAACAAACAAAAATTATTTAGGGAAAATAAATTGCAGTGTCCTTATTTTGTTTTGATAAACACTGAAACAATACTGTTAGTTATTACCAAAGTCTCAGTTTTTGTTGTACATTTCTGAAAGTACGGTGGGGGAGGGGGAGGGTTGAACAAAATGAGGGCGGCACCGGGTGGTAGAAATCCATGCTATGCCATTGACAGTAGCAAATTCCTGACGCAAATTACAAATGTGATTACTGATTTTACTTTCAATCTTACTATTGTTTTCATCTCATTTTTGGTTTATGTCAGTTTTAAGCTTAGTACTGTTTTTGTCCATTTTCTGATTTAAGCTACTTTCAACCTGACTCAATTTTGCAATTAAAAACTTTGCTCAACTAGGTGGTTCATTTTATATTGACCATCACCATCTGGTTCATCAACATTACCTATAATAGTGAAGGATGCTTTCACTTCCTCATCCATTATTCCACTTACAGCAGACTGACAGTACAAAGCTTGATCTAATTCAGATTTATAACCACTGTTTCCTATTTTATCTGATTCTTCTGCCAGTTTGCCCACATTATCAATGCAAATTTATTTTTTTACATCATTAACATTCACTTCCCACTGTCCTTCATCCACCAACAGATTAACTTTTTCACTCTTATCACCCATGGTTGCTGTTTAAGAATTTTCCCTTGAAATACAATGTCATCTTGGTGGCAATTGACGATGAACAGCACTACTCCCAACATGATGTTTAGGAACAGCTGCTACTGTGACTCCAGGCATTGCTGCAGAATGTCACCCATTGACAAGCCGTATCAGAATGCTGATTGGCTGGTTTTCCACAATGGCATCAGTGCTGTTCCTTCCTCTTTGGCTGCCACTTGATGTAGATTTGGATACACAAGCATTGTCAACTTTTAAACTTCTAAGTCAGTGTGTGAAGAGTCCCTCGTTTGCCGATTCCTATAATAGGTCCAGACGAACTGTGTCCGTATTGCAAGTCACAGTTCTATTAACAGGACATGGGGAATGGTGGGGTTCACATTATAAAATGAAAACCACTTAGCTTGAATTAGATGTTTGTATCAGATGGCTGGTCTGCATTGTAGTTGAAGTCCGAAGATCCAGGTTTTTCTGTGAAGTACCTCAACTATTACAATGAAAAGGTGATTGATGTTGAATGACGAACTCATTATTTTAAACTTTTCTGAATAAATATTTTATTGCCATTGTTGCATGTTGCACAACATCATTTACGGACAACAAGAGAAACACACCTTGTCGAGAACACAGCCTGATATAATCTAACACAATATGGCCTCTCTCCAAACATTTGAGAGAGTACCGCATAAACATGAAAAAAACTATATTCCATAAATTTTATACACATGTTAAACCAAGATCAAAAATAGGTTATAAATTTTTGTGTGAAACTTCTTTTCATAATAACAATACATTTTGTTAATGTGGCTGTACTCAGTTATGGTAACTTTATTTAAAATAGGCATATAAATAGCAAGTGTGAACATGACATAATAAATTTACATATTATGCCTACTCAAATTATGGGTTCTATACATGATTTTTATGTAGGTAAGTTAATAGTTTGTAATTAGCGTATTGGTGTTTTGTTTTTTAGACTTGTAATTTTAATGTATTTCAATTTGTGGTTTAATTTTTTTATAAATACGGGTTTGTATAAATTCATAGTAGTTTTGTTAATTTTGACAATAGTTTCTTTGCACCAAATGGATAGATGAAATGAGTGTGGCAATCGTGATAAGTATTTAATTTACGATCCAGTGATGTATAAAACATGGTCTGCCCTAATTTATTTAAAGAAAAGGTACACATATAATAACATTGTGCAATAGTTATAACATGTAGTAATGTTGTTTTTGTAAGTTTTTTGGAACAGCATATTCCACAACCATGCCTAATGCCTTTTTAGTGTTTGTTACTATTATTTACAAAAGTATCAAAGTTGAAAGTTACGTAAAAAGGCAGCCAGTTATGTTTAAATCCACATACTATTTCTTAAATGTGTTTTACTAATAGTGTTAATAGTATTTTCAACTGAAGATGAAAATGTGATATTTTACGTGACCGGTGGCACTGTTTTATTTAGGTGTCCGATATTTTGTGTTTGTGATTTTGGCAATGGGTATGTAGGGAGCACACAACATAACAGAAACGTTACAAATGTTTCAAAAATTATTACGAAATAACACTCTTCTTACTTGCATATCACTAACGATTGTTCTACTATTCACTATCCCACACTATCATTTTCATCATCACAGTTATAACTATGTACACCTCATTGTTCACAACACACTGTTTGTAAAACATGGTTGTAGTAAGTTCCAAACTCATGCAGTCATTAATTATGAGTTCCTCACACGGGGCACCATATGTGACATATCTGGTTGTAGTGGAGTGTGCCTCCTATCAAACACCAAACAAGACCCCCATACATGGCGCGAAAGCTTACCTATTTATAATAGTTGAACAATGACTCTGAAAATTGTGTATTGTTAATTATGTACATTAAATTAATTACATGGAAAAGTAAACAATTACACGCAACTGGCTATAGTAACAGGTAGCATAAATAATACTGAGTAAATTGATGTATAAATCTCGATTATATCAATAGTGATTCACCTTAAATATATATTTAAATATGTTTCTAAACAACACTTTCAGAATAAATGGTTATTATACAGAAACTAATGAAGGTACAATACCCCTAACATTAACTGTAAAAAATATTAACACCTACTTTAATATTATGCAGATGGAATTTATTTAGCCTTATCAAAAATACTAATGATCATAAAATCTGACCTATAACAATCCACCTCTGGCATGAAATAATTAATATTTGCTAATTAAACAAGTCTCTGCCACGTCAGATAATAATAATAATAATAATAATAATAATAATAATAATAATAATAGAACTTCAGCTAGGCACATTATAAAAAAGAGTAACAAACGTTTTGGAAAATAAGTGATAATAGACTAATTACATTTGTATCTATTATAATGCCACACTGGTATCAGGAGGTACAGTAATGCAAGCAGATGGGAATAAATCCCAACATGTGTACTGCCTGTTGAATCTATGGAACAGTTCTGAAGCAAATGCCACAAAGTGGTTCCATCATCTTTGTATTCAAATCAAAAACACAAGGACTTAAGTCTGGGGAGTATGGAGATGGTACAGTACTTCCCAGTCCCATCAACTGAACAGAGCAGCCACAGCTTGTGCTGTATGCATCTGTGCATTGTCATGCAAAATGATGGGTGGGTTGTGCAGAAAGTGTTGCCACTTCTCTAAAAACTCTCATCACCTGCAACCAGCTTTGCAAAAGAAGGGAGCATTCTGCTTGGGCTTCCAGCAGTTTATCAAGCTTGCCACATGTATAGGCCTAAAGTGTGCCGAAGAAAACATCCAATTTAGTGGAGCTGTCCTATTTTGTGTGTCACTGTTTTTATTCTGCAAAAGAATAATCATGATGCAAAATATAACTGTTCAGCCAAAACAGTCTTTGTCAATTTTTAGCAATGTATTATAGTGATATAATACTTTCATAATATATGTTAACAATGTTAATAGATTTTTTAAAAATCTTTAACAAAACGTGTTCTGTCAGGTGAAACGGGTTAAATATGTAAATTAATTAAAAATCATATAATAATTCAAGTATGGTAAGTGTCTTACCATAGTTTTCACATAAACAGTATAAAATTTTAAACCTGACTTAGTCCGTGACATATTCAGGAGTTGCGGTCATGTTTCCTGCAACATGCAAATAACTAAAATTTTGTTTTCTTACTTCCAACAGATTTGGACCTCGGTTTCCTGCCACTGTTAAATCTTATGACAAAGAGTTAAGAAGAAAGGTGGCATCTGTTGCTAAAGAGATGGGTATCAGTAACATAATCAAAGAAGGGGTGTACTGTGCACAAGGTGGACCTGCATTTGAAACTGTTGCCGAAATACGCTGCCTCAAGACAATGGGAGTTGATGCAATTGGTATGAAGTATGGTATAAATTTTATTTAGCTTTTATACAGCTATCCCCTTAAATACTGTAACATATTTTTCAATTTGGAGATATTCAGTTCTCGTCCCTTTCGAAGTTCTCCTGTCCTGTATGCAACCACTTGTCTGAATATTTTTACATGTTTCCACATTGTTATGCAACTCTGGATAGTGCTCTTCTTTTTATCAGTACTGCTGAAATGGTATCCTTCCAGATTTGATTTTAATTTTGGAAACACAGGAACTTTAAATGTATTTATATTCTGATTGGAAATAGATGAATACGAAGCAGGTGGTATGATACTGATCTGAAAATTTTATACAGCACCGAAAAACCTAAATTGTAACAAGACTCTTGGAGAAGCATACGAGACAAAACAGTAACCTGCTATTCAACATTTATGGTAAAAGCAAAGTTCTACTACAAGAATTCAAGAAGAATGTAATACAGTAATTACAATTCTGAACAACACAGGGTCTTATAGTGTAAATATAAAAATAATCATCACTTTAATAAGTTCCCTACACATTGATTAATTACTTGCAATACAAGTTAAGAGCAAGAAGACAAGTTTGGGTCCTGGGAAAATGTATATGCTATGATTTATCTTAGAAGACAGTTTAAAGGAGAACAAACCTAATTTTCTAGAATCTGTAGATTAAAAGAAATCTTTTGACTAAAGACAGTTTATGTGCAACATTTAGAGAAAGTGGGCAGCAGTTGAAGGGCATGAAAGGGCATCATTAGTCCAGAAGGAATTGTGGCAAGAGTTACAGTCTGTTAGTGATGATATTCAATACACACAATGGGAGAGAAAAGATTACCCAGCCCGAATAATTTAAAGTCCAAGAACAGAGCATTGCACATTCCAAAGCTCATAAGCATGAGCATTGCCAACTCCAGCGGTCTGTGCAGCTTCAGCTTACTGTTTACATCTTCAAATAGAAGCAGCACAATAGTTAAGATACAGTATATGCCAAGACTCATTGCACTTTCTCACGTAATATTTATTTTGGAAAACATTATTTGAGCACATAGAAACAGTTGAGGTATAAGAATTCCAGATGGGTATATTTACTACAATGAACCCTTTCTCACATATGTTTCATTGAGTGAGTGGATAGGCTAACAGTTTATGAACACAATGGGCATGCATTCGAATCCAACTGGAGTCAATTTGTCTTATTTTTTAGGCCCCATGCAGGTAATATTTTAAATATTAATGTGCTAAAAATTGTGCAGTTGTTGGGTTTTATAGGTTTTTATAAGATTCTATTTTATAATAATCTAATATTTAATCAGACAGACATATGTTCATAGTAATAATATTAAAAATGGATTTTTTTTCCTTGTAATTACTTCAACTGCCATATTGTCGCATTGGAATGATAACAGGCTTGACTTCGAAGGCAACTAAACACAGCACTTATACTGAAAGCACGTTTATTACGAACTCAACATACACGCAGCACTGACTGCCTCTCAGGCAGAGTGCTCTGCTATTTATACACAGACAGAATTTACCAGAAATTAGAAGAACAGTTAACATAAGAAACAAGTAGAATTTACAAGTGAACATAAGAAAGATGTAGAACCTTTTGGAATTGTTAATTACAAAGGATTAAATTTTTGCCGGTGGGCGGGATTGAACCGGCGACCTTCTGCACTGCAGTCCGTGATGCTATCCCCTGCGCCACACCGGCAGTCAGTGGTCGTGGACTCACGCGGCATTGCTTCCTCTCCTGGAGAAACAGCGATCCGCTGTTATGATCCCTGTGGAGTCAGCTGCAATGTCCTGCATCTTGACAGTGTCATGGGTCCTCTGTATGACAGTTCAACAGAATCCTTCCCTGCTCCGCGATTATCGACAACAGACGTCCCTGTCGTGGCTTCATCAGGAACATTACCGTCCTTAAAGTCCTTGAACAAAAAGCCATTGTCATCTACCTGCACTTCAGGATTGTAGTAAGGCTTCATGCGCAGGACATGAACACTGTCTTTTCGTTTTTGACATTTCGACGACGGCTGATAATCCTCAACTTCGTATGTGACGTCTGACAGGCAGCGCATGACACGATACGGACCAAAGTATCGCTTCAATAACTTTTCTGACAGTCCAACCTTCCGTACAGGGGTAAAAATCCGTACCAGATCTCCTGGGCTGTACACAACTGGTCGGTGCTTGTCGTTATACCACTGACGGTCCTTCTCCTGGGCGTCCAGTGTCCGTATGCGAGCCAGCTGTTTTGCTTCTTCGACCCTGGTGATGAGCTGTTTAACATAGTCATTATGAGTGTCGTCTGCTTGGAACGGGAACACCGTATCCATTGTCGTCTCAAGTTCACGGCCATTGAGCAGAAAAAACGGAGTGAAGCCTGTGGTGTCTTGTCTTGCGGTATTGTAAGCAAATGTCACAACTGGCAGAATTGTATCCTCAACTTCGACGTACATCGACAGCATGTCGGCTAACATCTTGTTAAAACGTTCCGTAAGATCATTTGTCTGAGGATGGTATGCAGTTGTCATTCTGTGGACAATGTTGCATCGTGACATTACCTCTGATACTAGTTTTGACTGGAATACTTTTCCACGATCAGATATCATGACACGTGGTGGTCCATGCTTCAGAATAATGTCTTCTACAAGGAATTTTGCAATCTCTGGAGCTTCTGCAGTCGGCACAGGTTTTGTGACAACGTAGCGTGTGAGGTAGTCAGTGCAGACTATTATTCAACGGTTACTGGTTGTCGACTTCGGGAACCTCCCTAAGAGATCGATCCCAACTTGGTGGAATGGAGCTGCTGCTGGCAGAATCGGTATGAGATGTCCTGGAGGTAATTGCGGCACATGCTTCCGTCGCTGGCACTCTTACCATGACTCACGTAGTACTTGACGGATCTATAGAGACCTTTCCAGTAATACCTACGAATCCCAGATGACCAGATATTGGGGCATCATAGAAATATTTAAGAATAGCTGGCTGGAGATGAGCTGGAACAACAACTAGCCATTTGGGGCCCAGTGGATCGTAGTTGCTCTTATACAATGTTCTGTTTATAAGTTGGAACTCTCCATTGGTCGGTTCTCCTTTCTCCAAGGCCTGTATCATTTTTAATAGTGCTGGATCTTTCCTCTGTTCAGCTTTAACGTCATCTAATTCAGTGAGAGCTGAAATTTCATTAATGCTGTTGTGTTCCACTAATGGATTCCTTGAAAGGCAGTCGGCATCCTTGTGTTTGCGTCCGTTCTTGAATACCACTGTGACATCATACTCTTGGAGTCTTAGTGCCCATCTTGCTAGTCGACCTGATGGATCCTTCAAGCTAGTCAGCCAACACAAAGAATGGTGGTCTGCCACGACGGTGAATGGTTTGCCGAATAAATAAGGCCGGAACTTGTTGATAGCCCAGATAACCGCGAGACATTCTTTTTCAGTTGTAGAGTAGGTTATCTCGGACTTTGAGAGTACTCTTGACGCATAGGCTATCACTTTTTTGGCACCTTCCTGAACTTGTACAAGCACTGCACCAATCCCATAACCGCTGGCATCAGTGTCAAGTTCCGTTTCTGTATTCTCGTCGTACAAGGCTGGCACTGGTGCGGAAGTTAGAGCTTCCTTAAGTGCCCGGAAAGCTCTTTCTTTTGTCTCATCCCAGTAAAATTTGGCATCTCCCTGCAGAAGTTCTTGTAATGGACGTGCCTTGTTACAAAATCCTTTTATGAAACGTCGGTAGTATGAGCACAGCCCAAGAAAACTTCTCACATCACGAATGTGCTGAGGAGTTGGAAATTCTGTGACTTCCCTTACTTTATCTGGATCAGGACGGACACCATCTCCGTTGACTAGGTGCCCCAGGATTTTTATCTCTTTGGCGACCAAGAGGCACTTCTTTGGATTGAGGCAGAGACCTGCAGCCTGAACACACTTCAACACAGTTGACAGGTGACTCAGATGTTCTTCACATGTCTTCGAGAAAACGACAATGTCATCTAAATAGCAGAGACACGTCATCCACTTCAGGTGTCGAAGCAAGTTGTCCATCATGTGTTCGAATGTGGCTGGAGCATTACATAATCCAAATGGCATTACTTTAAATTCATAGAGGCCGTCAGGTGTAATAAAAGCCGTCTTCTCCCTGTCAGCTTCGTCATCCTCGATTTGCCAGTAATCTGTCTGCATGTCCATAGTTGAGAAGTATGTAGCTCCTTTCAAGCAGTCTAAGGTGTCGTCAATACGCGGCAATGGGTAGACATCTTTCTTTGTGATTCTGTTTAGCTGCCGACAGTCGACACAGAATCGCCACGTGCCATCCTTCTGCTTTACGAGGACCACCGGATACGACCAAGGACTCTCCGAAGGTTGAATAATTTCATCTCGCAACATCTTCTCCACTTCCTCCTGAATTATCCGTCTTTCAGCTGGCGACACTGTATACGAACGCTGGATAATTGGCGGATGATCCCCAGTATTGATCCGGTGCTTTATCGTGAGCCGTTTCGTCTGAATTTCCCTCTGCTGAGATGTGAATGCACCCGAAAATTGGCGTATTATAGCTAACACCCCCTTAGTCAGTCCAGGCCGTATTGGCAGTTCCACATTTGTTTCCTCCAGCGTGTTGGCTGTACTAACAGCAGGGCATGGGTCTTCATTGATGTGATGACGTTGAGCTCACCGTCCTGGATTGGTTCAGCTGTCCCGATACACATTCCCTTGGGGGATAAGTTGTGACTGCTCGTGACAATTTGAGATCCAAATCTCTCCTTGACCACCGGTAATGCTTATGATAGCCGCTGGTATGTAAATTCCTTTTGTGAACCTGATAAACTTTTTACTATCAACAAGAACTTCAAGCCTTAACCAGTCATCTGTGTTTGTAACTGCAACTCTTCTCATTGTCAACGGCGGTATCATCACATTGTCAATGAGGAATAATTTCCCAAAAAATTCTGTTTACGTGTATCCGGCGGAACAACTTCTTCAATTTGCAGCTCAGATCTTCCACAGTCAATAATAGCTTGGGATGCCTGAAGGAAGTCCCATCCGAGGATGACATTGTGACTACATTCTGTTAACATGACAAATTCAAACGGCTGGGTCCTGTTGTTCTTGCGACACAATTTCCTGCTGGATGGACGTACCTTCCATTCGCGACCTTCAGCACAGTTGTCCCCCTATCACAGAACATTGTCTTCTTTAGTGTGCGGCGGTAATTATTCGATAATACAGAAAAAGAGGCACCTGAGTCAACAAGTGCCCGGACAGGTTGGTCGTCGATTATGACGTCGATGAGATTTCCCGACATCTTAGCGACTGTCGTCCATGGAGGATTTTCATCTGCGGCGGCCTCACCTCCGTAGATGGTCACTTCGCTTAGTTTTCCTAGGTGCGGCGGCTAGGGGAGCGGCTGGTACCTCTGTACGGCGATGGTGAACGGCTGCAGCGCGTCGGGGAGCGACCTCGTCTAGGGTACGGCGATGGGCTTCTTCCCATAGGTCGACTGAACTCATCAGTGGGTGACTGCCTGGGATAGAACTGCTACGACGGCTGACGTCTTGTGGCAAAATAATCATCGAATATTTGGCTCCTCTCTCTGCAGTAGCGTACGACATGTCCAGGGCATCCACAGTGGTGTGTTGTCTTCTGTCCTCCAGACGTCTGTCCTTCTGCGGGGCGTCATAGTTACCGGGGGAGTTGGTTGTGGTCGCGTCGGCTGGTTCATGGGCTGCCGTTTGGCGGCTGCAGCGTAAGTCATAGCAGGGCGACGCCATTCTTCACGTCTGGTGCGATTGACGGGACAGACAGGAGCTAATGTTTGAAATACCTCATCCTCAGCGGCGTCGGCTCCCTCGTGACTTACAGGGCTCACATCCATGGCCATAATCAGATGCTCGCTCGGTCTAATAGTCCCAGCTGCCATGCACTGTTGTAATTGTTCTCTCACGATTTGTCGTATGAGAGAAGCCAAGTCATTCTGGTCTTCCACAACGGCCATAGGGACTTCATTTGTAAGTCTGTCATACTTCTTGCGTCCAACCCTCCTTTGTTGCATCTCTTCAATACGCTGGCACCACTTGATGAACTCTTCTGTCGTAGCGACATCTTTTATCAGAAGAGCTTGGTACATATCTTCTGCAATTCACTTCATCAGGTGCGTGATTTTGTCCGCCTCAGTCATGTTCGAATTGACTATGTTACACAGAGCCAAAACATTCTGTATGTACGATTGTGTCAGCTCACCATGTCGTTGGGCACGGTTCTTCAGTTGTTCTTCCCCTGAGCGGATTTGTCGCTGGCGGCCTCCAAACGTCTTCTTAAGTTCCTCCTGGAACGTCTCCCAGTCATTCAACTTGTCTTCATTATTTTCGAACCATTGCTGGGCTGTTCAGTCCAGGTAGAAATAAACGTTGGCCAAGCACCTGTTGTACTTGGCGACTCGGTCGAACCCTTTTAGCCATTTGTTGGGGTCCTGTCCAGCATCTCCAGAGAACACTGACGGGTGTCTGATGTGCAGCTGGCTTATTGCTGGTTTCGTCTACATCGTTCCTCTGATAATACGGACTTTTGGAAGGATGTACTCGGTGTATCCCTTGTATTCCGGTTCCAGTCCGTGTAAGCGACGGCTTTTACGTTGCCTAATTGGAGCCACGGTGATGCAGCTGTTGCACAGTGTACCCGGCGCCTCCACCAAACAATGTCGCGTTGGAATGATAACAGGCTTGACTTCGAAGGCAACTAAACACAGCACTTATACTAAAAGCACGGTTATTACGAACTCAACATACACGCAGCACTGACTGCCTCTCAGGCAGAGTGCTCTGCTATTTATACACAGACAGAATTTACCAGAAATTAGAAGAACAGTTAACATAAGAAACAAGTAGAATTTACAAGTGAACATATGAAAGATGTAGAACCTTCTGGAATTGTTAGTTACAAAGGAATAAATTTTTGCCAGTGGGCGGGATTGAACCGGCGACCTTCTGCACCGCAGTCCGTGACGATATCCCCTGCGCCACGCCGGCAGTCGGTGGTCGTCGATTCTCGCGGCAATATGGTGTCTCTAGTTTTCAGCTAAGAGAAACGTATCAGATGATTAGCATACATCATAGGTCTACTTCAAAATGACTGATGTGAATGTTCACAAACTCATAACTCCTTTCTTTGAAAGTGGCAGGACGCCGTTATGGTGTTGATGCCTCCACAGCAAGGAGATTGATCAGATGATTCAGAGATAATGGTGAGGAATGCAGACATTCAATACCTGGAAGATGATGAGACTCTATTCGAACAGAAGATGATGAATTGTTCAGAGTGGCCGAAACTGCTCCTTTCTCAAACATCTAGGAAGTAGGTAGAACTTCACTTTTCCCCAGACTCATCGGAAACTGCTCTTGGAAAATTAAATGACAATGGTAATCATGTCCCATTGCACTCTTATTAAAGAACCATTACCTGATGATCAAGCTGTGGACAGATTGGTTATTGAGAGTTTCTGGGGAAAATATTGATTGAAGGAGAGTCATTTTTACCGATGAGTGCACAATTGAGTCCTGTTTTTTGTTACTGCACAGATAGGCAGCAATGACACCCACTCCATGGCTACATGTGCTAGAATCTGGCACATAAGTGTGAAATATTGGGGCTGGATGTCTTCTATGGGTGCAGGAACCTTAGAATGAATCCAATACAAGTTCGATTTGGCATTCCAGTGAACATTCCAGTGAACATGTAATCACTCCTGGAGCTCAATTTTGGTACCCCAAATGACTTCACATTTACCAACATGATAATCATCCATCACACACCAGCATTAGGAATCAGAGCTGGTTTGAAAGGAGAGATATTATTCAGTGCCTACCATGGCCTCTAAAGTCACCAGATCTCAATCCCCTAAAGAACATATGGGCTAAATTCAAGAAGACTGTGCTGGATAATTGCCCTGGATCTCGCCCAAGATCGACAGATGCCTTGTAGGATTTGGTTTATTTTTCATGGGAGGGAATTGCCATAGATAAGGCTTATTTCTGCAGACTTATAGATTCTGTGCCTCGAAGGATCTTGGCTGGTCTCGATGCCAATGGCATGTGGACAAATTACTGATAATATACATAGTCTACATTATATTATTTTAATTTTAATGGGAGGTCATACCAATATCAACCTCAAAGGAAGATTATTATTTTATGAGAGGTCAATTAAATATTACTTTCCAGGGAAGATTACTTTTATGGGAGGTCAGATGGAAAATATCTTCCAAGAAAGTTTAATTTTTGTTATAAGTGGTCAAAAATTATTACCTTTCAAGGAAGATTATTTTTAGATATCAAGATGATAAACTTAACTAAGGAGAATACTGACAAAAGTAAGATCTACATCTACATACATACATATTCCGCAAATCACCGTAAGGTGCGTGGCGGAGGGCACACTGTACCACTACTAGGCATTTCCTTTCCTATTCCACTCCCAAATAGAACGAGGAAAAAAAGAACACCTATATGCCTCCGTATGAGCCCTAATTTCTCTTATCTTGTCTTTGTGATCTTTACGCGAAATGTAAGTAGGCGGCAGCAAGATCGTACTACACTCAGCTTCAAATTCCGGCTCTCTAAATTTACTTAACAGAAATTGACGAAAAGAACGTCGTCTATCTTTCAGCGATCCCCAATTGAGTTGCCGGAGCATTTCCGTGACACTCGCGCATTGGTCGAACCTACTGGTAACAAATCTAGCTGCTCCCCTCTGAACCGCCTCTATGTCTTCCCTCAAACCGATCTGCTGCGGGTCCCAAATACTTGAGCGAAACTCAAGACGTGGTTGTACAAGCGTTTTATAAGCGGTCTCCTTTACAGGTGAAGTACATCTTCCCAAAAATCTTCCAATAAAGCGAAGTCAGCAGTCTGCCTTACTCACAACTTGTCCTTACATGTTCGTTCCATTACATATCGCTCTGCAATGTTACGCCTAGATATTTAAACGACGCGGCAGCATCAAGAAGCTCACTACTAATGCTGTATTCGAACATTATAGGATTGTTTTTTCTACTCATGCGCATCACCTTACATTTCTCTACATTGACAGCTAGCTGCCATTCTTCGCACCAACTAGAAGTTTTGTCTAAGTCATCCTGTATGCTATTACAGTCAGTTACAGACGACACCCTCCCATACACCACAGCATCATCAGCAAACAGCCGCAAATTTCGACTTACTCTGTCCATCAGATCATGTATATAGATAGAAAATAATAGCGTTCCTATCACACTCCCTTGGGGCACGCCTGACGATACACTCACCTCTGATGAACACTTGCCGTCGAGAACAATGTACTGCGTTCTATTACTTAGGAAGTCTTCCAGCCAGTCACAAATCTGTGAACCTATTCCATAAGCTCGTATCTTCGTTAGCAGTCTGCAGTGTGGCACCGCGTCGAATGCCTTTTTGAAGTCGAGAAAACACAATCCGCCTGTTGCCCTTCATCTATGGCTCTCAAGATGTTATGTGAGAAAAGGGCAAGCTGAGTTTCACATGAATGATGTTTCCTAAACCCATGCTGATTCATGGAAAGAAGCTTTTCCGTTTCAAGGAAATTTACTATATTCGAACTGAGAATATCCTCTAAAATTCTACATGAAACTGATGTCAACGATATTGGCCTGTAATTGTGTGGGTCAGTTCTTTCCTTTCTTATAAACGGGAGTCACCTGCGCTTTTTTCCAATCACTAGGAGCTTTGCGCTGAATTAAAGATTCGCGATAAATGCAAGCTAAGTAGGGGGGCAATGCCGCAGAATAGTCTTTGTAAAACCGAACTGGTATTCCATCCGGATTAGCAGACTTTTTTGTATTTAGCTCTCTCAGCTGCTTCTCTACACCGGAAATACCTATTGCCATGTCCCCCATTTCGGAATTAGTACGTTGATCAAACGATGGCACATTTGTGCGGTCCTCCTGCGTGAAAGATTTCTTAAAGGTTAAATTTAGAACTTCAGCTTTCCGTTTGCTTTCTTCTATTACTGCCCCGGAATGATCAACGAGGGTCTGAACAGTGGGCTTTGACCCGCATATCGATTTTACATAGGACCAGAATTTTTTCGGGTTTTCGGAAACATCTTTAGCTAAGGTATGGCTGTGATAATTATTGTATGCTTCACGCATCGATCTTTTTATAGACGCACAAATCTCTACTAACTTTTGTCTGTCATCATTTGCGTGTTCTTTTTTGAATCGAGAGAGCAACAGCCTTTGCTTTCTCAGCAGCTTTCTAACGTTATTATTATACCATGGTGGATCTTTGCCATCCTTAATCACGATCACATTCATTTTCTAAGTGCGATCGTAACATTTGCTTATCGGCTCTTCCCAACAAAAACACGCTCCTAGCCTTCTTGATTGGTTTATGAACTTTAGTCACCATCGACGCTATGACGATATCATGTTCACTAATTCCTGTCTCTACACAGACATCGTTAATAAGATCAGGCCTGTATGTGGCTATAAGGTCTACAATATTTCCATTGCGCGTGGGTTGCCGGTTTAACTGCTCAAGACATTTTTCGGAGAATGTGTCCAAAAGTAGCTCGCAAGACTGCTGGTCTGTACTGCCTGAAATGTAACTAGCGAGGTCCCTATCTATACTCTTAAGGTTGAAGTCTCCTCCGACTAATATTACATGGCCCGGATACCTATGCACTACCTGGTGTAGACTTTCTTTGAATGATTCTAAAACTGCTACAGCAGCACTGGTGGGCTGGTAAAAACACCCAACTATTAAATTTACTTCTTTTAGACCTGTTATACGTGCCCAAATAACTTCGCAGTTACTTTCAACCTCGATCTCAGTAGAAACAATATCTTTGTCCACAGCGATGAACACTCCTCCTCCAGTTGTATCAGATCTATCTTTCCGATATACATAAATCTAATTGAATAACAGAAAGTGACTAAAGCAAGAAACATTTAGACTACAATTAAAAAAAGAAATAAAAAACTAAAGGCGTTGATGGCATTCGATCTGATGCACACCACTTAACCAGGAAGGCCGACTTGTCCTTTCTCATTAGAGTAATGGTTGAATAGTTTTATTGTAGTTGAAGAAAGATTATTGAACTGGGAACAACAGGTAATGGAAGGCACAGCCACTCACTCATGTAAACCATGTGTAAGTACTTAGAAAATTATGCCCGTCTGCTGATACATTTATCTTAACACTCTAAATTCACCATGTGGCAGTCGAAGTAATTACAAATACATGCATTCATTTTCAACATTTTTACTATAGCTGTAATTTGTTTGTTTAAAAATTAGACTATTACAAAATGGAATCTAGAAAAGCGTACAATTGTATAATTTGTAGCAATTAATGTTATAAAATATTACCTCTACAAGTATTTAAAAAAAGTTCACTCTAGTGGTACTCGAACTTATGCCCCTTGTGTTAGTAAACCATCAGTCTATCTACTCAGTTAACGAAATATATGTACAAAGTGGTTTGTTATAGTAAATCTACCTACATGGAGTTCTTATACCTCAACTGCTTCTACATGCTTTAATAACATTTTCTAAAATAAACAACATGTGAGTTAAGCTGCTACGATGTCGATATATACTGTATTCTATTATATTGCTTCTATTTACAAGCTGAAGCCCTGAAGACTGCTAGAGTTGGCAACACTCACTTCGGAGCTAGGGGATGTGCAATGCTCTGTTCTTGGACTTTTAACTTATTTGAGCCAGGTTATCTTAGTGTCCCCCCACAGAGGAAAAAAAGGAGTAGAAATAAAAACTATGTTGTTTATAAGTGACACAGTAGTGCTGTTAGATATTGAAAAAGGCTTGGAAGGGCATGCAACACAATAATGCACCATTTTCGTTGAATTTACATTGAATGCAGTAGTCAAGACTTCTTCACTACCCATTGGATTGCATTGCTACTATAACCTCCCTGTTCTACTGATCGCTCACCTCTGAAAAATGTCTGGTTGATGCTGTGCACACCACACAACAGCTTTCCACTTCGCTTAGGGCTCTATTTGCAATTGTGTGATCTTTGCTACACACATCAGCACTGAATTGGAGGCTTTCTGAGTGTGGTCTTGGGGTATTGCACACAATGCTGTGTTCACAGCAAGTCATATAGTCATTCAGTCACTGGCTGCACATTTCCAGCAGGTAAGAGGTCATGAATGTGGTATCTCTAGTAGTTTCTTGTGTTGTATTTGGGATTGGTGGAGTGTTGCCTTATATGGGAGTAAAACATGGACGATAAACAGTGCAGACAGGAAGAGGATAGAGGCTTTTGAAATGTGGTGCTACAGAAGAATGCTGAAGATTAGATGGGTGGACCATGTAACTAATAAGGAGGTACTGAACAGAATTGGGGAGAAAAGGAATTTGTGGCATACCTTGACTAAAGGGATTGATTGGTAGGACACATTCTAAGACACCAAGGAATTGTGAATTTAGCATTGGAAGAAAGTGTGTGGGGTAAAAACTGCAGAGGAAGACCAAAAGATGGATACAGTAAGCAGATTCAGACAGATGTAGGTTGCTGTTCTTATGTGGAGTTGAAGAGGGTTGCTCAGGATAGGGTATTGTGGAGAGCTGCATCAAACCAGTCTCCAGACTAAAGATCACAACAACAACAACATTAGGGATTGCCAGCACTGAAGTCACAGAAGCATTTGATTGACCTTTCTGTTACATTCACCCCAAAGTATCTCCTGCAGCTTCACATATTCATTATTCCAGTTAACAAATACATGTTGTGTGACCACAAATGTCTGAAATGTACTGATTTTGCAGTATCTCATTAGTCTGAGACAAAGAATGCCAGCCCAGTTTTTTTTCGGTCGGCAGGCATGAGCACGGTGCACGAGGTGGTGACTGCGCGCCACTGCGGGCTTACGGTGGTGGGTCTGAGCCTCATCACCAATCGGTGTGCGCTCAGCTACGAGGAAGAGGAGGAGGAGGAGGTGGTGACGCACGAGGCCGTCATTGCCGTCAGCGCCTCCCGTGCCCGACTTCTGCAACAGCTCGTCTGCAAGCTGGTGCCTGTTGTGCTGCAGGCGTAGCGACGCCTCAGCCACACTCGACTGCCATTCCAATGGTCTTGTCTACAGTACTTTTGTGATATTCCTATTTCTTTATAAGCAATAAATATTTCATGACACTAAATTTTACTCTCTTACTTACCAGCAGAGGTGTACACATTGTACTTTTAATCTGCCCATGCATGCCAGGTGGGAAGTTGCTACTCATTATCAGTAGAACATGCAGGTTCTTTTATTCCCTTCTGAGTGGAGCTGTGCCCATACTGAGCAGGCTAGTAGCCCAAGAAAATTAGCCTGAAGAAAGCCATGTAGGCTGAAAGATAAGCATAAACTGGAAATAATTTTAATTGATATAAGGCATCCCAAATAAGAGTAGTATGAGCTTGTGATGGTTTCTGGCTTGTACGTAGGTTTTGAGACCCTGAAAAACAATTTTTTTTCATTACACATACAAAAGGTACATACTAGGTAAGGTTTTGCAGAACAACTCTGTTTAAATAATTTGTTTTGAAACAATTTCTGCCCCATTAAAGACACCTCTGAAACCAGTCCCTAAACCACTTCTCCCAAGTTTCCGCATGGAGTGAGGCACACTCATTGCCGCAAGTCCTCAGGACATCATCATTTGAAAACTGTTCTCCATTCAGATGGATTTTCAGGTGCAGGATCTGTGACAAGTCACATGGCGTGAGGTCTGGAGTGTAAAGTGTGTGCTTAAGAAGTTAGAGTCCTGTACCCTGGTCCACTGTTCACTTCGGTTGCAGTTTCTTCAAAGATTGGAAAACTTTGGGCAGGCACTATGCAGTGTACCACTTAGCTGTGACTATCTTGTGTGTGTGTGTGTGTGTGTGTGTGTGTGTGTGTGTGTGTGTGTGTGTGTGTGTCAATCAATACAGTCAACAATTCCACTACAGTTGGGAAAAAATAATAAAGGAAACAACTATAATTTTCTCTGAAGACTCAAACTTTATTTTGTATCGTAATCAGCACATCATTTTAGTACAGCCAAGTTTCGTCACCTGTCACAGTGTTATTCTCTTATTGAGATCGTCCCTTAGATAAATTGTTTAATCTCTCACCGCATCAAGACACATGTCTGTCAACTGCTCTTCTGTCAGTGTACGTGGTACCCGGAGCCAACAGAGTTTCTTCACTTGTAAATAATCATTGAGAATAGGACAAATTGCTGATGCTTTTAGCTCTTGGATTATATTAGATTAGATTAGCTGTTCATTTCCTAGATCTCTATGGAGGAGTTCATCTTGAATGTGGAAGATATCAATATAATAATACTAAAAATATATATTATAGAGGAAAAATTCCTAAAAGGAAAAGTTCTACAGTATGTCTGCCTAAGTGTACTTGTGTCTGTGTAAATGTGTGGGTGTATGTGCATTTATTTACCTTCCATTTTTTCCCCCAAGGTAAGTCTTTCCTGTCCGGGGATTGGAATGGCTCCTTACCCCCTTCCTTAAAACCCTCATCATTTCCTTTTCCCTCTCCTTCCCTTCTGCCTGATGAAGCAGCTAGGCTGCGAAAGCTAGCATTTTTGTGTATGTGTGTGTCTGTGTGTTTATTTGTTGCTATTACTGCCTGTGCCCTTTCGCCTGGTAAGTGTACTTCATCTATTTTTTACGTATATTTTTCCTTTTAGGAATTTTTCCTCTATAATATTCGTATCATAAATTTGAATTCAACAATTACTTGCGTCATTGTTCTGTTATCTTTCGAAATCTTTTCTGTCTTCTAACTTTCCCTTGTTTTTGCGTTTTTGTTTTTGTTTTTATTTTTATTTATATATTTTATATAGCAGTTCCATTCTACATTCCCTTCTTATCTTACTGTTCACTTTTCGCCAATACTTACAACAATACGTCCACTTCCTAACCTAACCTTTGAGTACTTTTATATGATTTTTACCACTTCCATTACTCCTTCTTCCGACTGAAATATGCCGCTCATTAAATTTTCTCGCTATATAACGTAAACATTAATTCACAACTGTAGTTTCTCATATTGTTTATAACCATTTTCGGCATTTCCTAGTCACCTCACGTTTGTTTCCATTCCCGTTTTTCCACATTTCCGTTCGTTTTTCCTACTTTTCCGATCGTATTTCAGCTACTTTACGTTGGTCTTGACTCTACTATTCTATCGTCAGACTATTCTTAGCCTCAATATCGTAATCTGCTACCACTCCACCAATCCTATTTAGACGTTTTCCTTGCTTTCTCACGCGATTTTCTCGTACTTTTTTTCCGATTTTTTCCGATTTTCACCTTCCTTAAACCTCGTTTGCCCACCATACCACTACCTAACCATTAATACTACGTGGTTGACCACTTAAGGTGACCACAGTTTCAACAACGAATTTTAACGACTTTTTCTTTTTTCTATTTCCTTCCTTTTTGCTTATCTGAATTACTTTTCACATTCATTTTTTTTAATTTATATATATATATATATATTTCTATACTTTTTTATTTTATTATATTATTTTATTCGTTCATTGCAACCTGTTACATAGCCCATATTTCTCACTTTTCCTTCATCCATATATTATGCCTTCCTTACAACATCCCTACAACAACCCCATCCAGTTTTATTTACATTCCCTCCGTAAACATGCTTTTTCCCTAGTCAGATTACGCTCCCACATTCTTTTTATGCAGGCTTGTCTGACATTTGGAATCACTCCCAAGGGCCTCACACTGAAAGTTCCCATCTCTGGCTGTAATCCATCCTTTCATCCCGCCCTATACCAATTGGCTGTCTACAGTTCTACAGTATGTCTGCCTAAGTGTACTTGTGTCTGTGTAAATGTGTGGGTGTATGTGCATTTATTTACCTTCCATTTTTCCCCCAAGGTAAGTCTTTCCTGTCCCGGGATTGGAATGGCTCCTTACCCCCTTCCTTAAAACCCTCATCATTTCCTTTTCCCTCTCCTTCCCTTCTGCCTGATGAAGCAGCTAGGCTGCGAAAGCTAGCATTTTTGTGTGTGTGTGTGTCTGTGTGTTTATTTGTTGCTATTACTGCCTGTGCCCTTTCGCCTGGTAAGTGTACTATATAAAAATATATATTTTTTTACAAGCTGAAGTAATAATACTAATGGTATGAAAAACATACATAATTTGGTTCTATGAAAAAATTGGTCAGTGGAGTAGGAGTTGGCAATTAAAAAGTCTTTCAGGATCCCCTTAAACTGATCTTTATTTGTAGATACATTTTTTAATGATTGTTGCCAAATTATTGAAAATGTGTATTCCTGTGTAGTGGACCCCTTTTTGAATTAAAGTAAGTGCTTTTAAGTCCTTGTGTATACCATTTTAATTTATAGTATTGTATGTATTAACTGAGCTGCTTGTTGGAGAAGAGTATACATTATTTATGACAAATTTCATTAAGTAATAAATATTTTGAGACACAGTAGTTGATATACCCAGTTCTTTGAAGATGCTTCTACAGGATGCCTATGAATCTACTCAACAAATAATACACATTACTTGCTTTTGTTTGACTTGAACAGTTACCCCAAAACATTATATGACATTATGGAATGAAAGTAAGTAAAGTATGCAAGCTTTTTCATTTTTATGTCACGTACATCTGCTAACACTCGAATTGCAAATACAGATTTGTTAAGATGTTTCTTTAGTTCTGTGTTGTGCTCCTAACTGAATTTATTATCGACTTGTAAACCCAGGAACTTAATACTGTCAACCTTTTCTATCAGCACTTCTACATATTTTATGCATATGCTGGATGTTTTGAACTGAATGGAGTGAGTCTTCAAAGTTTAATACCAATGATTTGGATTAGAATCATTTATTAATGTCCATGAAAGTATTATTAGTAATTCACTAATCACATGCAATGACACCCTCTGTTTGACTTGATTCATTTTGCAGCATTGCCCATAACACCATAGAATTCTAATTTACTTAAAATGATGTTTTGGTTCACATAATCAAATGCCTTTAGAAAATCACAGAAAATAACTGCTGCTTGTAATTTACTATATAATGAATTAAGTACATTCTCAAGCAGGTGTAAAAATAGCCTTTTTGATATCAGAACCCTCCAGGAACTCAAACTGTGTTCTGGACAATATTGTCCGTTGAAATGGATACAGGCTTGACTTCGAAGGCAACTAAACACAGCACTTATACTGAAAGCACCTTTATTATGAACTCAACATACATGCAGCACTGAGTGCTCTGCTATTTATACATAGACAGTATTTTCCAGAAATTAGAAGAACCGTTAACATAAGAAACAAGTAGAATTTACAAGTGAACATAAGAAAGATGTAGAACCTTCTGGAATTGTTAATTACAAGGAAATAAATTTTTTCCGGTGGGCGGGATTGAACGGGCGACCTTCTGCACCGCAGTCCGTGACGATATCCTCTGCGCCACACCGGCATTCTGTGTTCGTGGCATTGCTCCCTCTCCTGGGAAACAGTGACCCGCTGTTATGATCCCTGTGGAGCCATCTGCAATGTCCTGGATCTTGACCGTGTCATGGGTCCTCTGTATGACAGTTCAAGAGAATCCTTCCCTTCTCCGCAAGGCAGACAGCCGACTTCGGTTTATTGGGAGAATTTTGGGAAGATGTACTTCACCTGTAAAAGAGACCGCGTATAAAACGCTTGTACGACCACGTCTTGAGTATTGCTCAAGTATTTGGGACCCGCAGCAGATCGGTTTGAAAGAAGACATAGAGGCGGTTCAGAGGCGAGCAGCTAGATTTGTTACCGGTAGGTTCGACCAATGCGCGAGTGTCACGGAAATGCTCCGGCAACTCAGTTGGGGATCGCTGGAAGAAAGACGACGTTCTTTTCGTGAATTTCTGTTAAGTAAATTTAGAGGGCCGGAATTTGAAGCTGAGTGTAGTACGATCTTGCTGCCGCCTACTTACATTTCGCGTAAAGATCACAAAGACAAGATAAGAGAAATTAGGGCTCGTACGGAGGCATATAGGCATTCTTTTTTTTCCTCGTTCAATTTGGGAGTGGAATAGGAAAGGAAATGCCTAGTAGTGGTACAGTGTACCCTCCGCCACGCACCTTACGGTGAATTGCGGAGTATGTATGTAGATGTAGATGTAGATATCGACGACAGACGTTCCTGTCGTGGCTTCATCAGGAACATTACCGTCCTTAAAGTCTTAGAACAAGAAGCAATTGTCGTCTACCTGCTCTTCAGGAACTTAGTAAGGCTTCATGCGCAGGACGTGAACAATGTCTCTTCGTTTTTGACGTTTCGACGACGGCTCATAATCCTCAACTTCATATGTGACGTCTGACAGGCGGCGTATGACAGGATACGGACCAAATAATCGCTTCAATAACTTTTATGACAATCCAACCTACCGTACAGGGGTAAAAATCCATACCAGATCTCCTGGGCTGTACACAACAGGTCGGTGCTTGTCGTTATACCGCTGACAGTCCTTCTCCTGGGCGTCCAGTGTCCGTATCCGAGCCAGCTGTCTTGCTGCTTCGAACCTGGTGATGAGTTGTTTAACATAGTCATTATGAGTGTCGTCCGGTTGGAATGGGAACAGCGTATCCATTGTCGTCTCAGCTTCACGGCCATGGAGCAGGAAAAACGGAGTGAAGCCTGTGGTGTCTTGTCTTGCGATATTGTAAGCAAATGTCACGACTGGCAGAATTGTATCCCAATCCTTTTGCTCAACATCGACGTACATCGACAGCATGTCGGATAACGTCTTGTTAAAACGTTCCGTAAGACCATTTGTCTGAGGATGGTATGCAGTTGTCATTCTGTGGACAATGTTGCACCGTGACATTACCTCTGATATTAGTTTTGACTGGAATACTAGTTTTGACTGGAATACTTTTCCACGATCAGATATCATGACACGTGGTGCTCCATGCTTCAAAATAATGTCTTCTACAAGGAATTTTGCGATCTCTGGAGCTTCTGCAGTCGGCACAGGTTTTGTGACAGCGTAGCGTGTGAGGTAGTCAGTGCTGACTATTATCCAACGGTTACCGGTTGTCGACTTCGGGAACCTCCCTAAGAGATCGATCCCAACTCGGTGGAATGGAGCTGCTGCTGGCGGAATCGGTACGAGATGTCCTGGAGGTAATTGTGGCACATGCTTCCGTCGCTGGCACTCTTTACAGTGACTCACATAGTGCTAGACACATCGGTAGAGACCTTTCCAGTAATACCTGCGTCTGATTCTGTCTAGGGTCTTCACGAATCCCAGATGACCGGATATTGGAGCATCGTGGAAATATTTGAGAATAGCTGGCTGGAGATGAGCTGGAACAACAAGTAGCCATTTGGGGCCCAGTGGATCGTAGTTGCTCTTATACAATCTTCCGTTTATAAGTTGGAACTCTCCATTGGTCGGTTCTCCTTTCTCCAAGGCCTCTATCGTTTTTAATAGTGCTGGATCTTCCCTCTGTTCAGCTGTAACGTCATCTAATCGAGTGAGAGCTGAAATTTCATTAATGCTGTTGTGTTCCACTAATGGATTCCTTGAAAGGCAGTCGGCATCCTTGTCTTTGCGCCCGTTCTTGAATACCACTGTGACATCGTACTCTTGGAGTCTTAGTGCCCATCTTGCTAGTCGACCTGATGGATCCTTCAAGCTAGTCAGCCAACACAAAGAATGGTGGTCTGTCACGACAGTGAATGGTTTGCCGAATAAATACGGCCGGAACTTGTTGATAGACCAGATAACCGCGAGACATTCTTTTTCAGTTGTAGAGTAGGTTATCTCGGACTTTGAGAGTACTCTTGACGCATAGGCTACCACTTTTTCAGCACCTTCCTGAACTTGTACTAGCACTGCACCAATCCCATAACCACTGGCGTCTGTGTGAAGTTCCGTTTCTGCATTCTCGTCGTATAAGGCTAGCACTGGTGCGGAAGTTAAAGCATCCTTAAGTGCCCGGAAAGCTCTTCCTTTTGTCCCATCCCAGTAAAATTTGGCGTCTCCCTGCAGAAGTTCTTGTAATGGATGTGCCTTGTTACAAAATCCTTTTATGAAACGTCGGTAATATGAGCACAGCCCAAGAAAACTTCTCACATTACGAATGGGCTGAGGAGTTGGAAATTCTGTGACTTCCCTTACTTTATCTGGATCAGGACGGACACCATCTCCGTTGACTAGGTGCCCCAGGATTTTTATCTCTTTGGCGACCAAGAGGCACTTCTTTGGATTGAGGCGGAGACCTGCAGCCTGAACACACTTCAACACAGTTGACAGGTGACTCAGATGTTCTTCACATGTCTTCGAGAAAACGACAATGTCATCTAAATAGCAGAGACACGTCATCCACTTCAGGTGTCGAAGCAAGTTGTCCATCATGTGTTCGAATGTGGCTGGAGCATTACATAATCCAAATGGCATTACTTTAAATTCATAGAGGCCGTCAGGTGTAATAAAAGCCGTCTTCTCCCTGTCAGCTTCGTCATCCTCGATTTGCCAGTAATCTGTCTGCATGTCCATAGTTGAGAAGTATGTAGCTCCTTTCAAGCAGTCTAAGGTGTCGTCAATACGCGGCAATGGGTAAACATCTTTCTTTGTGATTCTGTTCAGCCGCCAGTAGTCGACACAGAATCGCCACGTGCCATCCTTCTTCTTTACGAGGACCACCGGAGACGACCAAGGACTCTCCGAACGTTGAATAAAGTCTTCTCGCAACATCTTCACTTCCTCCCGAATTATCCGTCTTTCAGCTGGCTAATTGGCGGATGATCCCCAGTATTGATACGGTGCTTTATCGTGGGCCGTTTTGTCTGACGTTTCACCTGCTGAGGTGTGAATGCACCCGAAAATTGGCGTAGTATACCTAACACCCGCTAGCGTTGTTCCTTGGTCAGGCCTAGCTCTATTGCAGGTTCCACGTTTTGTTTCCTCCAGCGTGTTGTCTGTACTAACAGCAGGGCATGGGTCTTCATTGATGTGATGACGTTGAGCTCAATGTCCTGGATTGGTTCAGCTGTCCCGATACACATTCCCTTGGGGGATAAGTTGTGACTGCTCGTGACAATTTGTGATCCAAATCTCTCCTTGACCACCGGTAATGCTTATGATAACCGCTGGTATATAAATCTCTTTTGTGAGCCTGATAAACTTTTTACTATCAACTAGAACTTTACAGTTTAACCAGTCATCTGTGTTTGTGACTGCAACTCTTCTCATTGTCAACGGCAAGCACCTTTATTACGCGTGGTGGGCGTGAATGAACCGGCGAACTTCTGCACCGCAGTCCGTGACGCTATCCCCTGCGCCACGCCGGCATATTGTGTTCGTGGTCTCTCGTGGCAATATGTTATTTGTCGTTAGGTGCTTGAAAAGCTGTCTATACATTACCTTCTCTAGAATTTTTGAGAATAGTGGGAAAAGTGGAATCAGACTGTAGTTTGATGGTATCTCTTCATCACCTTTCTTGAATAGCAGTTTAATTTCGGAATAGTTTAGTCAATCAGTAAATGTCCCTTTTATAATAGACTGGTTATACAAATAACTGTCAAGAACACACCTTGATTGACTTTGTTGATATTTCATCCTGACCACTGGAATGCTTTGTTTCTATAGAAACCTACTGACTTGGTGGCTGCAGCTTTAGCCCAAATCACTTAAACGAATTGGAGGGGGGGGGGGCAGCCAGTGCTTGCAAGGTAAGTCAGCCCCTCGTGATGTATTAAAGTTTTTCTTGGGTGGCGACCATACAATCGACAATGACGTGCTGTGGTTTTATGTCGGGTCACACTGACTGTATAAGCGGCAAGCAATCTGTGTCAGGGATTGCGCAGTCGCTCCAGGCGGGCATCGAAGTCTTTCTTCGTGCGCGTGCAAGTGTGTCTGTGTGTTGTCATAGAAGTTAGTTTGGTTAAGTAGTGTGTAATTCTATAGCTGATAACATCAGCAGTTTAAAATTCATACACATTTGAACGTTTTATTTTCATTGAGAGTGTTGGAGGAGAATTTACAAAGCCATACTTACAGCCTTAACGTGAGTTCTCTGCAACTTTCAGAAGTGCGGCTGACGGCGGCTGTGCCAATGTTCCTCAGAGCGTGAACACATGAAGTTACGAATATATTTCAATGAACCTAAAAAAACGGAGCATCTAACAGACTATAAAACGCTTACTGGTTAACATCGTGTGCTCAGTGCTGACTTTACAATAAAAAAATCTGCTGAAATTACTTTTCGGCAGAAAGTGTCTTTAGCACCGGATACTCAATTTCCGGTGCAGTTATAACGTTGGGATATCAGTAAACATTTTTCGTTTCATCGACACTCTCTTCTTGTATTCACACTTGAAATATGTCCCTTTTAGTCTGGAATCTCATTAGATAACACGCGAAGGCCCACAATAGGGCTTTATTGTTGTAAAAAGTATTGTTGTAAGAACACTCGCAATCAGTAATTCAGTACAAATATGGAGAGGTTCCTGCAGTGTTGCCAACCCGTGAGATTTGTCTCATTTCGTGGAACATTTTGACAATTATTATTCAGAAAGGGACAAAGGGATTTTTGTTGTTGTTGCGAAAAGTGGGATGAATTTGGGACATTTAGTTGGTGCCTCCGCTTGGTGAGTGCGCAGCTGCCAAACTGCTCAACTGATTTCCGTGGCATTATATTACGATGGTTTTCGACATATTGACGTCACTGATTAAACAGATGGGCGGAATCGCGTTGGTTTTTTTTTTATGCTGAAAAGGGACCTATTGAATTCCTGTCTGGGACTTTTTGAGCTTCAGAGGTTGATGACATTGGTTTCGTGGTAAGAAAGGAAAGGCAAGGATAGAGAGTATATCGATCAACGGAAGGCGCGCCTGCATCACCAAGAACGGTAAAATCTTCAGTAAATGTTAATGATGTAAATATTATTCTTGTTTATACAAAGAATTACACCAAGGGCGGATTCAAGGGAGTTGGTGGGGAGCTGGGGGGGGGGCAGGGGCACGTGCCCCTGAAGACGGCCCGACGAAAAGTGAGAGAGAAAGAGAGAGAGAGAGAGAGAGAGAGAGAGAGAGAGAGAGAGAGAGAGAGAGAGAGAGGTGAGGAAGGGAAAGAATCTCAGCATCAGAATAATTAACTTCTACTAACGGGCAGCAGGTAATTGATTGTGAGTTTAAAAATGCAAAATCACTGTAATTGACTTTTTTTTTTTTTTTTTTTTTTTTTTTTTTTTTTTTTTTTTTTTTTTTTTTTTTTTTTTAGCTTATGGGACTTAACTACGGGGTCATCAGTCCCTAAACTTACAAACTACTTATGAGCTACTTACGAACTAGGACGGCACAAATATCCATGCCCGAGGGGGATTCGAACCCCCGACCGTAGTGGCCGTGCAGACCGTGACTGAAGCGCCTCAGTCTCCTCCGCCACCGCGGCCGGCAGTCCCAAATGTAGCCACCGCGGCCGGCTGACTTTTTGTGTTATGCTTCCATTTAATTGCTTCTTGCTCTTTTTTCTCAGTAATTTACAATAAAAATAGTTAAAAGTTGTTTATTGTTTCGTGTCTGCTTGGGAGGTAAGTGAGCTATTGTGTGTGTTTTACTCATACGTAAATGAAAAAACTGAATATCAAAGGCTGCGTTCAGGCTAGCACGTTGAGGTGTTTTCGGTAAACGGTTCATGTCTCTGGATTCTTTTCCTTGACACTAAGAGAGAGTACTGCCAGCCATTACAATCAGTTTTATTTGTTGCTACACGTTTAGGTTTTCCAGTTATTGGAGCAAATTAGAAATTTCAATGGCAGTTTTCCCTCACATCAGATACAAAGAATTTTCATGGCAGCAGAAATACTTCTTTAAACACAGTGAAGTGTAATTTTCAGAATGAAATTTTCACTCTACAGTGGAGTGTGCGCCGATAACTAACTTCCTGGCAGATTAAAATTGTGTGCTGGAACCAGGATTCGAACCTGCAACCTATGCCTTTCGTGGGCAAAGTGCTCTACCGTCTGAACTATCCTGGGACGCTTCAAAGTCCGTCCTCACAACTTTACTTCTGCCAGTCCTCGCTTCCTACTTTCCAAACTTCACAGTTATGCAAAACGTACACAATGCAGGACGAGCACTCCTGGGAGAAAGGGTATGGTGAAGAAATGGCTTAGCCACAGCCTAAGTGAAGGGACTGATAACCGTAGTCGTTTTGTCCCTTTAAAAATTAAACCATCCAAACATCCACAGCCTAAGGAATGTTTCCAGAATGAGGAGTCCTAGTCCTGAAACGATCACAGGAGAACTTCTGTGAAGTTTGGAAATTAGGAGGCGAGGTACTGGCAGAAGTAAAGTTGTTTGTACGGACCGTGAAGTGTGCCGGGATAGCTCATATGATAGAGCGCTTGCCGCAAAATATAATCCCGTTTCTGGCACACAATTTTAATCTGACAGGAAGATTCAAGTGTAATTTTGTTGATCGCGAAAGCTTTCTTGAAAACTTATTTCGTTTTGCGTAGCAACTTTACAAAGTATGAAGAAGCAATTGATTCAGTACAACACAAACAACAACAAAATCTGATTTTAAGTTTTTGAGGAAATATCAAACTTAGTGAGACATATTTACTAAAAATGTTCAAATGTTTGTTAAGCTTATGGGACTTAACTACGGGGTCATCAGTCCCTAAACTTACAAATTACTTATGAACTAGCTACTACTAAGGAAGGCACAAATATCCATGCCCGAGGGGGGATTCGAACCCCCGACCGTAGTGGCCGTGCAGACCGTGACTGGAGCGCCTCAGTCCCCTCGGCCACCACAGCCGGCACATATTTACTTGCTGTTTTATTGTCGTTCAGTGCATTGTTTGATAATGAAACAATTATGTCGTATACAGTACTGTTTGTCCACGGTAAGTTGACGATTCGTGCGCTGGCTGTTGGCAGCGGCAGGAAGCGTGTACCATGGCTGCCGGGAGGCGAGGAGCAGTGAGTGGAAGGCAGCGTCGCAGTGTTGGAAACGTTACCTTAACAATGTGTGCAATAATATTTCGTGTCTAGGGGCAGCGTAACGTTGGCAGCTCTCCGAAATAAATGGATGTCCTTCAAGTAGTGCTGATATTTTCTGCCGCTGGCATCACCAGGTAAAATCGTCTTCACTTGTCAAATTAAATACTTCCATCTAATTACCAACGCACTACTAGTTTCGGTGCACTATGGAGTCATTCTCAATTTCCTGTGATTACAAAAAATATTACAATGATTCAGCCACATTAAACAGTGAAAAGTTCAATAATTTACAACAAAATAAAATAGTTTCGGAACACTACATTTACCAAAAAGGCAGTCAAACCATGAGCGCCGCATGGGAATGGCCGTGTGATCTGGGACGCAATGTCGCGGGGTAAGTGCTCACTCCCACTAGAGGTTTGAGTTCTCCCTCGTGCATGGATGTGTGTGTTGTCCTTGGAAAGAGTTAGGATAAATAGTTTGTGAGGCTAGGGACCGAGACCTTAGCAGTTTGGTCCCTTTGGATTACAAACATTTGAACATTTTATTTTATTTTATTTATAAAAAAAATATTTTTGGGTACCATACGGTACAATTACCATTACATCATTTGGCTCACTTAATATCATAATCCTGTGGGCATTATTGTGCAAAACTTATTTTCGACCATATTATACAATTTTGTTTGAATTTTCAAGTGGTCAGTCTTTTATTCAGTCTTATAGTACAATTATTCAAAAGTTCGTATCTCTCAGTATAGTATCTCCTACTTCATCCTCATGTACTTCTTCTCCCCTTCCTACAATATTGCCTCTAAGTTCATTTCCTTCTCTTTTATTTTCCTGTAGGCTATATCTGTTTTTCCCCTATTTATACATTCTTCTACATCCTTGCATTTTCCTTCTAGACACTCCTGCTTATGCATTTTGGATTTCCTGTCACTCTCATTTCTTAGTTGTCTGTACTCCATTTTGCCTGTTTCATTTACTGTATTTTTATACTTTCTCCTTTCATCGATTAAATTTAGTATGTCCTGTGATATCCAAGGATTTTTTGTAGGTCCTGCCTTCACTATTTCATCTTTCAATGCTACCCATTCCTCCTTCACTGTTTTATTTTCCCCCATTTCTGTCAATTGTTGCCTAAAGCTGCCTCTGAAATTCTGAAGAACTTCAGGTCCCTTAAATTTATCCCGGTCCCATCTCCTTGTTTTCTTACCTTTCTGCAGTTATTTTCAGTTTCTGCCTACAGTTCATGACCAATAAGTTATGGTCAGAGTCTATATCTGCCCCTGGGTATGTCTTACAATATAAAATCTATGTCTTACCATTATAAAATCTATCTGGTATCTCCCGGTGTCTCCTGGTCTCTTCCACGTATACAACCTTCTTTCGTGTTTCTTAAAACAGGTATTTGTTATAACTAAATTATGTTCCGTACAAAATTCTAAAAGGCGGCTTCCTCTTTCATTCCTTTTGCCCCAGACCATATTCACCTCTATCTTCCCTTCCTTGTCCTACTACCGAATTCCAGTCTCCCATAACAATAAGTTTTCCTCTCCCTTAATTCTCTGAATAATTTCTTTTAGCTCCTCATATATTTCTTCGATCTCCTCATCATCGGCAGAGCTAGTTGGCATATGAACCTGTACTACTGTGGTCGATGTTGGCTTTGTATCTTTCTTGACTACGATAATGCGATCACTGTGTTGCTCATTGTAGTTTACCTGCATTCCTATTTTCTTATTCATTATCAGACCTACTCCTGTTAATACCCCCAACTGGTTTTGTATTTATAATTTTGTACTCACCTGACTAGAAATCCTCTTCCTATTTCCACCGAACTTCACTAATCCCCACTATATCTAACATCAACCTAACCACTTCTCTTTTTAAATTTTCTAGCTTCCCTACTCGATTAAGGGATCTGTAGAATGCCAGTGTTGTCTTTTCTGATGGTCACATCCTCCTGAGTAGTCCCCGCCTGGAGATCCGAATGGGGCACTATTTTATCTGCGGAATATTTTACCCGAAAGGATGCCATCATATGTTCATACAGTAGAGCTGCATGTCCCCTTGCTTTCGGCCGTTCGCAGTAACTGTGTGGCAAAGCCACATTAGCTGATATTACAAGGCCAGCTCAGTCAATCATCCAGACTGTTGCCCCTGTAACTACTGAAAAGGCTGCTGCCCCTCTTCAGGAACCACACGTTTGTCTGGCCTCTCCACAGATACCCCTCCGCTGTGGTTGCACTTACGGTACGGCTATCTGTATCGTTGAGACACGCAAGCCATCCGACCTCGGCAATGTCTGTGGTTCATGGGAGTGGATATACAGTGAATATACAGAGTTGAAATTATATTATTGTTATTAATAAGTCATGGTTGCAAAATCGCTCTGCTAACAAGAATTATTTAGAGATGAATGGAAAAACTGAAAGAATCAGATATCGCCGAAGATCAGTTTGGGTTTAGGAGAAATGTAGGAACACGCGAGGCAACATACTACGACGTATATTAGAAGATACTTGAAGGAAAGGCAAACCTACGTTTTTAGATTTTGTAGATTTGGGCAAAGTTTTTTGACAATGTTCACTTGCATACACTTTATAAGCTTCTGAACATAGCAGAGGTAAAATATAAAGAACGAAAAGTTACATTCAACTTTTACAAACATCATACAGAGTTGAAGGGCACGGAAGGGACGCAGTAGTCGGGAAGGGGGAAAGGCAAGGTTGTATCCTTTCCCCAATGTTATTCGTTTTGTATATTGAGCAAGCAGTCAAGGAAAGTAAGGAGGTATTTGGAGAAGAAATTAAAGTTGACGGTTAAAAAATAAAAAACTTCGCAATTTCCGGAGAAACAAAGGGCCTAGAAGAGCAATTGTACGGAATGGACAGTGCCTTTAAAGGAAGGTATAAGATGAACATTAACAACAGGAAAACAAGGGTAATGTTATATAGTCAAAGAAAATCAAGGGATGCTGAAAGAATTAGATTAGGTAACGAAACAAAAAAGTCGTTGAGAGTTTTGTTATTTGGGTAGCAGAATAAGTTCTGATGGCCGAAGTGAAGAAGATGACACAATGAAAACAAAAGTGTTTCTGATGAATAGAAATTTGTTGAATCCTATTTTAAATAGAGTGTTAGGAAGTATTTATTGAAGGTATTTGTCTGGATTGTAGCCTTGTGCTGGAGTGAAACGTGGACGATAGGGAGTTCAGACAAAAAGGTGATAGAAGTTTTCGAAATGTGGTGGTACAGACGAATGCTGAAGATTAAAGGTACTCAACAGAATTGAAGAGAAAGTAAATTTCTGGCACATCTTGACTAAAATAAGGGCTCGATTAGTGGCACACATTCTGAGACATCAAAGAATCGTCAGTTTAGACATCAAAGAATTATCAGTTTAACATTGACGGAAAGTAGGGTAAAAAATGAAAAGTAAACCAGAGAGACAAATACAGTAAGCAGGTTCAAAGGGACGTAGGTTGCCGTTCTTAGTCTGAGTGGAAGAGGCTTGTAAGTGGAGAACTGCATCAAACGCCAAGGCGGAGCGGCCGAGCGCATTTAGGCGCTATGCTACGATGCGCGAGGCCGTTCCCCGCTGGGGGTTCGAATCCCCCCCTCGGGCATGGATGTTTGCATCGTCTTTATTATAAGATAGTTCATAAGTAGTTTGTAAGTTTATGGACCGATGACCCCGCAGTTCTTTAAGCTCTACAAACATTTGAACTGCATCAAACCAGTCTCAGGACTGAAGACCACAACAGCAACAACGTGAACTCTCCATGACATCCAGCACTGAACAAAATTATGTGCAATATTAAATGAAATAAAAATTATGCAATAAAAGTATGTATATTAACTGATTCATTGGCTCATTATTTGTTTTAGTAAAACAAAAGTCGTTGTAAATTACACAATCTTGCTTAAAGATAAACTGAACATTATTGATTTTGGGCACATAAAAGTAGGAATATTAGTATTAATGTAAATTTTAATTAAGCTCTGAAATCGGTTGCGTTAATTGTCTGACACCTGCTCTGGTTCGCAAAGGTGAGGACTAACCGTCTAATTAGACGCTTAGTTTCTGTCCACTTTCTGTACTTAGCAGCTAGATCGAAATCGTTGGAATGCACTAAGGGTGAGTAGGTCGACTTAGCCGCAGTACAAGAGCAGACATTTTAAAAATTGGAGTCCCGACACCGCAAAGCGTCTAGAAATACCTTCAAATGTTCAAATGTCTGTAAATCTATCGGACCAAACTGCGTGGTCATCAGTCCGTAGCTTACAAACTACTTAAACCTAGGTAAACTAACCTACGGACAAACACACACACCCATTCCCCAGAGAGGACTCGAACCTCCACGGCGAGCAACCGCGCGCTCCGCAGCGAAACGCTTTAGACCGCAAAAATATCTTCAAGACTATCGCAAAATTAGTAAATTCGTAATGCAAAACAAATGAGAAACTTGTGATGAAACAGAAAAAACAGCCTCCTCTTCCTCCAGTGTAAGAATGGCTCGCATTTTAAACGAGAGACCGGTCTGTGGAATTCAACTGTTACGAATTTGTGGCTTCCAACTGTGGCGCAGGTCTCTCTATACACTGGCGTTCTTTATTGGTCCATGTATTAACAATCATGTTTCTTGTCTTTTTCCGTACTGAAATGCGTCGTTATTTTTATTTCTTTCAAAATTATATAGTTTTGCAGAAGTATTCAAAACTGAAAAAGTTTATCGTCAGAAAAAGCAGCAGGAGAGACTGATTCATACAAAATACATTAACAAAACACGGAACTGAGCACTAGTGGTACACAAAATAAGTCAGAACACTGTTGCAACTACGGGAAACATGCCAAATTCAAACGAATTCAAAACGAATGCAAAATCCCCAATTTGACGATCCAGTGCAGAAGTTCGAAATTTAGTGATGACTTAAATACGAGATGTTTACATTAGCTCTCTAGTAAATTAGCAGAAAACACAAATTGATTGTGGTCATACGTAAAGTATAGTAGAGGCAGGACACAAACAATGCATTCACTACGCAATGGTGGCGATGATGCTGTCGACGGCAGTGCTGCTGAGGCGCACAGTTTTCTGACTTTCCCACACTGAGGAAGGCGAGGTCCAGATCACTGCTATAATTAATATATAGAATTTAATTTTTTATTACACAGCAGCTGCTTCAGCAGTTTGCCATTTTCAAGTGCCTGCGATTATTTAAGAATAACATAAATTACTTTTTGTGTATTGTAAGTGACGAGTTACATATGTAAAAACTTTTTACTTACAGCTATGATGGTCTAGCATCATATATAACATCTGGCATAACTGTTATTATTTAATCATACTTTATAGCAGTATGTTATTTGCATTTAGCTGCTGTACATTTTGCAGCCTGAGATGTTAAGTAGACTTTTTTGTTGTTGTATAAACCCGTTTTTTTAAATGTAACAGTTTGCCAAAGATGTTTTTACTATGTAAATACCTATTATACCAGAGAAGTTTAATAGGTCAGAGGTTTATTTTATTAGCTGTAAGTAAAAATTTATTACGTATGTAACTCGTCATTTACAATATACAAAAAGTAATTTATGTTATTCTTACATAATCGCAGGCACTTGAATATGGCAAACTGTTGAAACAGCTGTTGTGAATAATAATAAAAAAATTCATTATAGCAGTGATCTGGACCTCTTAATACTACGTCCTTTAGAGACATTTACTTCACTGTGGGCCCAACAATCACGAAGTTAACATAAAAGTAATATCATCCGAGTAATGAAGCAACTTAAAAAGCTTAATAAATAAGTCTTCCGGGGCAGACTGTACTACGACTAGGTTCCTGTTACAGTTACTTCATGCGGTGGATCCACACCTAACAGTCTAATACAAGCGCTCGCTCAGCTGCGGAGCTAGGAGTTGGATGTGGCATCTCGAAGGCGTCCTCCTACATGTGCGGCAACCCTTCAAACAGGTCGGGCTTGTGTGTTGCCTACTCAACGCCTCCATCAAACGCGACAAAGCTCCGATAAATGGGTATCACCCACAGGTAGTAGTGCTGCCTTGGGGCATGCGATGTGTGTCAAGCCTCCCCCACTCCCTGAGAACCAGCGTCTGTACTGGGAATATCCCGTAAGCCACTCCTGGGCCACAAAGTATTTTCCCCTGCGCTTCCATTCATTAGCAGTTTCCTTTCACGTGGTGCGGTAACCCGTCTAGTGCGTTTCGTTGTCTGTTCGAGATACAGTTTACAGATACAACGAAAACTGAAACAAGGAAAAAATTGAGGAATATAATAAACAAATGTGTCGAATGTAATAATATTCAATTGTTAAAAAAAATTACTGCTATGTAATTCTTATGTTAGTGTATGCCAGTGTTGAACGCTGCCCATCACCTTCCGCCCAATTCTCTGTTCCCCTCAGCCGTATCTATAGCGAATTTCAAACTTAGGTTTTGTTTTGACGAAACTCAGTCATTATGACGTCTTATCTGCTGAACTGTGTGTACCATTAAGTTGTAATTTCGAATGTACCTTCATTAATATATGTGGAGACTGTCTGAAAAACGTAACACAAATCCAGATATTAATGCAAATGTAATAAATATCAATGTCAAGCGAAATGCAGTAGTTTTACTGGATGAACAGTGCAAACTTAATAAGCGAGGAACGTTTTTTAGTTCATGACTTTACTAAAGGTTTTCAGATACGAGCCACGTTTTATTGTACCTCGCTAAGTGCTGTCACTCTGAAGTAGTGGATGAATTACTGTAAGTCTGATTACTCAGGCGTCGTAAGAGGCGGCAGTTTTTCAGGCAACTTATTATTCATGACTTAACGTCTCCTGAAGTACGACTCAAACTGTGATATAATTTCTAAAGTACATTCAGTAGTATACGTGCATAATATCTGTAAAATAACTACCGAATTCAGTTAATAGTGTAGAATTCAATAATTGAGCTTATTTCCGTATTTTCACTTCATGAAAAGCGGAAAACAAGCCATAAACTTTTCTCTCTTGTCATTTTGTAGAGGTTGTGGGCGACAAAAGCTTTCCTAAATGTTCAAAAAAAATGTTCAAATGTTTGTAAAGCTTATAGGACTTAACTACGGGATCATCAGTCCCTAAACTTACAAACTACTTATGAACTACTTACGAACTAGGACGGCACAAATATTCATGCCCGAGGGGGGATTCGAACCCTCGACCGTAGTGGCCGTGCAGACCGTGACTGAAGCGCCTCAGTCTCCTTGGCCATCGCGGCCGGCCCTAAATGTTCGAAATTGTGTATAAAGAACCTCAAAAGTCGCTAAGTATGCTCGTTCTCAAATAGTGTATGAATAAGATGTGGTTATCCACCCGTCAAGGGCTACTCTAATGTTTCAACCCCACCCTCACCACCTTGGAAAGTAGGTGCATTTTACCCCATACTCATTGTTGTCTGACAGTAAGGAACACGCTTCCCAAGTTTGATTGAAATCGCTTCGGTAGTTTAGGAGGAAATGTGGAAAATACATAAAAATAAACTTACATCCTGTTATTATTTTTCGAAAGAGATAGATTGGCTGGCCAGTACTTACCTTTGTGCTGTTCCGCCGATAGTAACACAAATGAAGAAAAAGGAAGAAAGGAACGAAAAGGACAAGCTTTCCTCTTTAGTTATATATATCCTCTCTGGCTTGGCTAAGTACTAATATGCAGTATCTCTGACTTCCACACTCCTCAAACACCATCCTCATGACCTAGGTCGTGAATTAACTTCCCTTCCGTTCCCATCCTGTTTTCTTCCCTTCTCTCCAACCTGAAAAAGGAACTGTGTTCCGAAAGCTTGTCCTTTTCGTCCCTTTTTTTCTTTTTCTTCATTTGTGTTACTATTGGCGGTACAGCATAAAGGTAAGTACTGGCCAGTCAATCTATCTCTTTTGAAAAATAATTTATCATCTCTGAGGAGAATTTACATTATTAATCGAATTACATCCTGTTATGTAATATGTACGGATTTAACGACATATTTGTGTAATTAACTTGTCAGCCAACAAATATAAATCAAATTTGTTAGAAAGGTGAGATAAGGCAGTGAGTAAACAAGCAGAAATAGAGAGAACAAGAGCGAGGTGGGTGGTGCGCTATAAGAGACTTGGCTGGTACTTGGAGGGTGGGGCGGCTGAGCACACGGTCTGCCGGTCCAAATGTTCAAATGTTTGTAAAGCTTATGGGATTTAACTACGGGGTCATCAGTCCCTAAACTTACAAACTACTTATCAACTACTTACGAACTAGGACGGCACAAATATCCATGCCCGAGGGGGGATTCGAACCCCCGACCGTAGTGGCCGTGCAGACCGTGACTGGAGCGCCTTAGTCCCCTCGGCCACCGCGGCCTGCCGGTCCCTATAAAACCACGGGGAAGAGGAGAGAAGCCGCCTCTACTAGCTTCTGTGATCTGTGGTACCACCAGACGGCGGACACGATATAACAGAAGGTTGCACATGGCACACTGTTATTGAATAAACGCAAAAGGATTACTCCACTACATTATAGACCCGCTGAAGTCGAATTGCAGCAACGTTTTGAGACATAGACCATGTGTTCAAAAGTTAAGATACATCTACAGCCGTGTAGTCGATGGTGTTGGATACTTCCCACTCTGAGGTTTAATCGTATTTCACCTGCATACACGGCAGTGGAAGAATGGCTGATTAACTGGTCGTGTGCTTGCTGTGGCTTCTCCAGGTTCCGAAGGTCCAAGGCTCGTCCACTGTCAGCAGCGGTTGCTTTGCCAATACATCTCTATTCCTTTAAAGTTATCTATGCACAATGTAGCAATTACTGATTCACTTGGCGATTCCAGCTCTAAATCATCCGTAAAAATGTCATTAAATACCTTGCGAAACTTAGACTGACCGTCACTTAAGACTTCCAATTTCTAGCATCGTTGAACTTTCCACTTGCCCATTCCTGTGGAAACTACTGAATCATGCATTTCGCTTTCGAGATGTAATCACTAGCCATAAACTCACTCACCTCTTTGCTGATCTAGTCAGTATTTATATCGTCAATGCCAACTTGCTGTTCGTCATTAATAATGACGAATTGCCTGACCTAGCTACAGTTACCAGTCACATCTACTGATTAGAGCAAATTTGCTTTACGGTCTTTCATTATTAGACATCAATCTAAGGATGTGTAATTCGTAGCGGTTGATTGAGCATTTTGTTTTAATCAGGGCTCACAGGACATGTGCTTTATAAAACAGTGTCTTAAATGACACCTTCGTCTATACCTTGTATGCATAAGAAATACTTTACTCATTGTACGATAACCGGTTCCAAAGCGTAGTGCAAGAGACAGCCTGATCTTCAGTTGTCTCTGTGTAATATGTTCAAGTAGATGTGTGATTGATTTGTAGGTGAACAGAAAAATGTTCAAATGTTTGTAAATCGAAGGAACTTACCTACGTTGGTCATCAGTCCCTAAGCTTACAAACTACTTAAACTAACTTAAGGTATCTTATCCTAAGGACAACACAAACACCCATGCCATAGGGAGGACTCGAACCCCCGACGGCGATGGGCCACGCGCACCTCACCAAGGCGCCTTAGAGCGCACGGCTTTGCTGTCGCGGCAAGTGAACAAATAACAGCTATCTGTTAAGAGACCCCAGCGAAGCCTTATTTTCTCCATTTCTATCTGGTAATAAGTTTTAATTATATATTCTGCCTAATCTACACCTACATGGGATACTCTGCAAATCCCATTTAAGTGCCTTGCAGAGGGTTCATCGAACCACCGTTATACTATTTATCTCCCATTCCATTCTCGAATAACGCGCGGGAAAAAAGAACACCTGAATCTCTCCGTTCGAGCTCTGATTTCTCGTATTTTATTCTGATGATCATTTCTACCTATGTAAGTGGGAGTCAAGAATATATTTTCACATTCGGAGGAGAATGTTGGCGATTGGAGTTTCGCAAGTAGACCACGCCGCAGCGATAAGCGCCGTTGTTGTAATGATTCCCATCCCAGATCCTGTATCATTTCCGTAACTCTGTCTCCTCTGTATCGTGACAATACGAAAAGAGCTGCCATTCTTTGGACTCTTTCGATGACCTCCGTCAAACCCACCTGATAAAGATCCCACACTGGGCAGCAATACTCCAAAAATGGACGGACAAGCGTAGTGTAAGCAGTTTCTTTTGTAGTTCTGTTGCATCTTTTAAGGGTTCTGCCAATAAAACGTAGTCTCTGGTTTGCCTTTCCCACGACATTATCTACGTGTTCTTTCCAGTTTAACTCTTCCAGTTAAGCCTTCTTTTTTGACTGATTTATCTTGTAAACAAAGTTTAACTGATTTCTTTTCGCACTCTTGTGTACGACTTCACACTTCTTATTATTTAGAGTCAATTGCCAATTTTTACACCATAGTGATATCTTATTCAGATCGTTCTGCAGTTGGTTTTGATCTTCAGATGATTTTACTAGACGGTAAATGACGGCGTCATCTGCAAACAACCTAAGAGAGCTACTTAGATATTCCCCTAAATCGCTTATGTAAATAAGGAACAGCAGAGGACCAATAACACTACCCTGTGGAACACCCGATATCACCTATGTTTTAGTTGATGCCTTACCATCGATTACAACGAACTGTGTCCTCTCTGACAGGAAATCCCCTATCCAGTCGCAAATTTGGGGCGATATACCATAACCAGGTAATTTGATTAAAAGCCGTTTGGAAGATACGGTGTCAAAAGCCTTCTGGAAATCAAGAAACATTGCGACAGACAAGAAGACGTTGTCACAGCTTTGAAAAGAAAAGGAATGACGTTAAAACTCAAGAAATGCGAATTTGTTAAAGCTGAACTTCATTTCTTTGGTCGTCAACTGCTAGCGGAGGGCATTTTCCCTAAAGCCGACAATCTGGCAGCAATCTCGAAATATGCCATTCCTAGAAACCGCAAGCTATTAAAATCGTTCAATGGAATGTGCTCGTCCTGCAGAAAATTTGCGAGTAATCAGTGTTTGAACTCGCCAAATTGTCTACATTACTGAAGAAGAACGTAACTTGGTTGTTGACCAAAGAGTGCGATGATCACTTGAAGATAATAAAAGATTGTTTGTGCAACAGTAATATTTTGCACTATCCAGACATGATGTTACCATCCCGTTTGGACACTGACAACTCGAACTACGGTGTGGGAGCAGCATTGTTACAGAGGGTAGAAGTCAATGGGGTAGTAGAACGATTTCGTTTGCCAGTCGCTTGTTATCTAAGCATGAGCGAAATTACGAAATCACAGAGAAAGAATTACTGAGTATCGTCTGTGAAGTTAAAAAATACCGTATTTATCTGGAGGGAAGTTAAACTGTCGTGTTAACTGACAATAAAGAGCTTAGCTTCCTGCAGGAATGCAAGCTGCTTAATGAAAGGCTGACGCGATGGGCAATGTTTCTCCAACAATTTCAGTACTCTGGAGAATTAATTGTTGGTACGCGAGGTAGCGTACCAATTGTATTTTTTGAAGAATTAATCCTAGGTGCGTGGAGGTGGGGGTCCAAATAAAAGGGAATTTTATTGTTTTGCGCGTAAATGATGAATTTTATGGTATGTATTTATGTAAATTCGGGGATTTAAAATTGACAATGTGTCAGTCATTTTGGAAGGGTTAAGTTTCGATGAGCGAAGATGCCATTCTTTAACGTGTGCAGTGTAGTACATTGGGGTTATTAATTACTGCACGAACCAATTTAGTTATTTATTAGATGCCGCCCTAGTTAAAAATTCCTTGATTTTGAAATTGAAAGTTTAATTTTTTACAGATAAATGTATGCGTGTACGGACAGCAAGTGTAGCAGGAATAAGTCGTACCCTAAGACGAAGTTAGTTAGTTTAAGGGTCCGTATCGTTACACAATTTCCTCCACTGTTAAACTGACAATTTCTTGTTCCTCAGAATGGCGCCTACCAATCGATCTCTTCTTTCAGTCAAGATATGGGAGAAATTTCTTATCTGCGCAATTCTGTTTACTATCCTCTCATTTGTTACACGATCTTCCATCTAATCTCCAGCATTCGTCTGTAGCACCTCATTTGAAAACTCTTTATTGTTTTCTTGTCCGAACTATTTACCATCCATGTTTCACGCCCTTACAAGGCAACACTCCACAAAATTGGCTTCAGGAATGACTTCCAAAAGCTCAAATTAATATTCTACGTTAACAAATTTCTCTTTTTCAGAAATGCTTTTCTTCCCATTGCCTTTCTTCATTTTTATATCATCTGTACTGCGACCCATCGAAAGTTATTTTGATATCGAAATAACAAAACTCATCTACCAATTTCAATATCTCGCTACCTAATCTGATTCTTTCAGTATCTCTTGATTTTCTTGGGCTATATACAATTATCTTTGTATTACTTTTGTTAATGTTAATTTTGTACACTCCAATCAAAACACTGTCTATTCCGTTCAACTGCTCTTCCATGTTCTTTACAGTCTCTGGCAGAATAACTGTGTCATTAACGTTATTTACGTTTCTAAATTTCTCCTTGCTCAATGTATAAATTGAATAATATTGGGGAAGGGCTACAACCCTGTCTTTCTCCCTTCGCTTTAATACCCTTCTATTCAAAAAAACTGCTGTCTGTTTTTGTAAATGTGGTAAATAACCTCTCGCTCCTATATTTTACTCCTGCTGTCAACAGAATCTGAAAGAGTATATTCCAATCAAAATTGTCAAAAGGTTTCTCCAAATATACAAAATCTAGGAAAGTAGATTTCCCTTTCCTAAATCTATCTTCTAAGGTAAAGTGAGTATTGTCTCGCGTTTTCTTACATGTCTACAAAATACCAACTGACCTTCCTCGAGGCCCCATTGGACCAGTTTTTTCATACTTCTGTGAACAATTCGCGTTAGTATTTTGCAACCATTAAACTGATGGTTCTGAAATTTTCACACGTCTGCTTTCTTTGTAATTGAGATTTTTACATATTCCTTGGATTTAGAGGGCATTTCGCCTGTCTCTTACATCTAGAATACCAGGTGAAATAGTTTTCTTAGTAGCTCTGACGGAATGTCGTCTATGCGAAGGACTTGTTTCGACCTTTCAACTGCGCTCTTTGAAATTCTTCTCTCAGTGTAGTATCTCCTATCTCATCTTCATCTACTTTCCCTTCTACAATATTGTCTGGAAGTTGATTTCCTGTGTAGAGCCCATCTATCTATTCTTTCCACTTTTCAACTTTCTCTCATTTGCCCGTAATTAATTTTCCATTTGAGTTCTTGGTTCTATGGTGAATTTTAACTGTGGATGGACAGTGTTTATATCGTTGTGGACCTGTTGATATATCTAAAAGGCATATATGTCGTCTAGGTACCGGTACCAGTATATTATTTGGTACTGGGCTACGTTATGTTTCAAAATATTTTGTTTTCAACAGGATTTAAGATGATGTTTCAGGAGTCCACTGACTCCCTGTTGGCCCATCTTGTTGTGAGAAGTACTGGTGGTGAAACGTGAAAGAGTTTTTCAGTGATTAACTTTAGAATACTTTTTATTTAATATGGGGGTTTGGACAGTTGTTCTCTTTTTGTAATTTCTGTTTACTGATGCTGATTGTTTCTGTGATGTCAAATGATACAAGTGTGTCTGTTGTGAGCAAGCTGGCGAGTGTGATTTTCTGTATAAGCTCTTCAGTGTTGCGCATGTTTCTATTATTTGTGTGGGTATAATATTTCTGTACGTTTGGTTTCTTTCTTTATTTTTTTTTCTCGTTTGCATAAGTGGGCCCACTTCTGCAACCCACGAGAAGGTATCCTTAAGGGTCTCTGCTAGGCTGTAGAGTGTGGGTGCTTCGGGTTTCTTTTCTTGTAAACGTTTCATTTTGTTTTTTGTTTTGTGAATATGTGTGAAATGTTTATTAGAAGTTTCTGATTGTTTTTCTAGTATCTTTGTGTTGGGTGACTTGTTTGTTAAGGTATGTTGTTATCTTTTAGTAGTTTGGGGTTTTATTTTTGTGATACTCCAGTTTATTTTGAGCAAGGTTTTGTTATTGTCTGAGTTTGTGATGAGAGCACCGTTGCTTGTGAGTTTCCCCCTTGTTTTCTGTACTTTTTGTTCTTCTCGATGTACATTGTCTTTGTTTACCTTTATTTTATGTCTAATTTCCTGTGCTATTAATTCTCTTGTTAACCCTGCATTTAAAGTTACAGCTGTTGTTTCTCTCTTCTTATGTAACGTTGTATTTACTTTCTCTACTGTCCCGTGAGTAACATGTTTGTTGATATTCTGTTTGGTCCTCATTGTAGTGGGTTTTGTTCTGCTTTGTGTTTTGTTTTCCTATACGATTAACCAGTTGTATATGGAAGGTATGAGTTTTATTAAATATACCTGCTGATAAACCCGGTTTTCCTGGGTATATATGCGTTTTTCCAGTCTTATATTAGAAAAGAAAATAAAAATTCGGGAATGATTTCAGCTTCACGTATTCATGAAATCAGCCTTAGAAATTGTGAAACAGTGAAACAAAGAAATATGCAGCTCAATACTTATGACATATATCCTTGACTATGTTTCCTACAATTATATAATTTTTCAGATTTGTAGAGAGTAATATTAGGTAAGTGTCTGCAATGACTTTTTTTATCTATGGCACTTAACTGCAATGAATAAGTAGTGGATGAATAAAGTCTCGTGAATCACGCGTCGCTTGACGGGAAAGTTTTTGACTCATTGTTTACGACGTCACATCTCCTGAAATATGTGTCGTAGATAGTTTTTAACCCCACAGCAATATTGTACCAAGTTCAGTTGAAATCGGTCCATTACTTTAGGTCGAGATGTGGAAAAATAGCGCATAATGTAGCAGTTATTCGGAAATTTCATAGTTAATGACGTATCTCTTTAAATATGTGTCGTACTGTGATGTAAATATGAAGGTACATTCAGTGGTTTCTGTACTTAATGTCTGAAAAATATGTCTTGAATGGTATTAGTAGTAAAGACGTAACCTCATGTGTGATCGTTGCTGATGACTTCACATCTCATGAACTATATGTCGATTTGTAATATATCGAAGGAAAATTCAATGGTATGTATGTGTACTGTCTGTGAAATGTCTCGCGAATACAATTTACAGAGTAGAAGTAATAACTTGTAACGGCATACCAAATTCCATACATATACACTATGACCATCGGACAAGTAGTAAGCGATAAACTTTTTTTCCATTCATCATTTTGTTGGGGTTGTCAGTGATAAAATGTTTCGCAAGGATTTAAAATTATGCCTAAAGTTTATTACAAGTCGCTAAGTGCTCTCATTCTCACATAGTTGAGGAATAAAATCACGCTATCGCGCGCTGCAAGATGGGGGTAGTTTTCACTGCTTATGACGCGATATCGTATTAACTATGTTTCGTAGGTGGTTATTGCTACCATAGAAAATGATTCCTGACCTTAAAGTATATTTGTAACAAATTTGGTTGAAATCGGTCGATTAGTTTAGGAGCAGATGTAGAATATTATCGCACGATGAGGCCTCTTTTCACGACTGTCATTGTCTGCGATGCCGTATCTCCTTACGTGTGTGTCGTAGGTGGTTCTTACCTTGACGGCGATTGTTGTCTGATAGTAAGGAACATGTGAACCAAGTTTGGTTGAAATCAGTCCAGTAGTTTAGGGGGAGATGTGGAACATACATACATACACACACACATGTAGCCTATTTGATCAGATGTGCAGATTAAGAGAAAATAAGAAACACACGTCATATCGAGCGACGAAGTGAAGAAGCGAGTGCCAGAAGTTTTGCGGCAATCGTTTTTAGACTGAACGACTATTGGATTAAGCGGTTTAAAATGTGCATTGAGTAAGAGGGACTGCATGTTTAACACAACAGATGACCGTTCTTTATGTAGAACAGTCCAGTCTGTATCCCCCCCCCCCCCCACCCAAAGAAAATGTGTTTTAACGTTTGAACCATAACTGCTACGTCGAATCAGTTGTCAGTAATTGCTGCCGATGTTATTAGGTATGTCACACGACATCCTCTCCATAAAAACTTGACAGATTCAAGATCGCCAATTTGAAGATGGCCATCATGTTTGTTACATACCGCAGAATACAGACGACTTCATCCATACCTTAATGGAATATTCAGGTTTCCAAATTCTTGCAGAATTTTTGAAATAAAAGGGTGTATTGGAACGTTCGAGTCACCTGCACATATGTAACAAACTGTATAAGTTTAGAGAGAAACATGTCACAAACCAGTTGAATACTGTGCTAAAACAATGTGGACTTTTGTGTGCCTTCTTTTAGAAAATTATAGTCCCAGAGAAAATTGCAACTGCAAACAAGTATTTGAATTGCCACTATGAAAATGCGCAACAGGGAACAGCAGTTTAACATTCACTCAATATGGTTCTCGGGCAAGATGTCGGATGTTACTGTCGTAGCTGCACAATATTTCGTCAGCACACCTGGCTGACATCTTCAGGTGCGATGGACTCACTGCCGGGTTGTGACCGACGAAATCCTACTTAAAACATACATAGAAGAGAACACGCATGCGTGAACGCGCCAAAAACGGTGTATTTTTATTTTATTTTTTATTAGCGGGCTTAAAAAGCTTCTTATTAATTTTCATTTATTTTATTATTCTATATCTGATGGTCATAATATTGGATATTTTCCGTGCTGCATCCATAACTGCCACCTGTTGGACTGTGACGGAAACATTTCAACACTCGCGCAGAACTGTTCACGTCAAAGGCCTTGTAAAAATAACTAGCGGCGCTGCTGTCGCGGGATAATTTAAACCTTCGGCCGGCCGCCATGATAGTGGCAAGCGTCACATAAAGAAGAGTGTTGTTAGCACATAAATCGTGTATTACATAGCTACTGCGAGATATATTCACAATTGGTAGTCACGTCTGTATTGACTATTGCAGTGTACATAAAGCACGATGGTGAAGAACTGCTCAACGTTTAAATGCATGAATCAATTTAAGAAAGGAATAAAAACATTGAATACTGTCTTCCCATTTATATTTGTCAGGAATACAAGAAGCCCTACTACTTGTGTTCAGAGATAGTTATTCTTGCTTAACGGACTGTTAGTCAAGACAATATGGGATTGAATGAAATAAATAACAGGCTTTTACAATACTGGTAGCACTTAAAAAGGAGCTACTTTAGGCAGTACTGGTGGACAGGAAGTTCAAAAAGTTTCATTTTTTGTGTGTGTAAAATAACCATTGGGGGCACGAAATTAATTGCCTCACTGCAGTTCGAATTTTTGTTTATGAAATTAATATTAGCAACTTGTAACGCAGAATTTAAAGGTAATCTGCTTTACATATAGGTACAACAACTGAAAGGTGTTTGCAGAACTGTGTATAGTTCCATATATGAATGACACATAGCCACACGGAATGCACTTTGTGAAGTTGAACCCTATGACAATAGTTGTTGACACATAGTTGTGACATAAAGTCACGGAGGAGGCAGGCGATCATGTTTAATAGCAAATAAGTGTGCAATACGCTGCATAGGTCGCTGTATTGATTAAAGTCTTGAAGTGGTTAAAATATGACTTTATTTGCCGCGTTTCGGCCTGGGCCATCATCAGAATCCTGCATACATTGATTAAAAGTACGTCAGTACAAATGGTTACATGTTCTTGCCGTAACATTAAGGAGCAGACGACAAGAACATGTAACCATTTGTACTGACGTATGCAAGATTCTGATGATGGCCCAGGCCGAAACGCGGCAAATAAAGTCATATTTAACCACTTCAAGACTTTAATCAATACAGCGACCTATGCAGCCCATTGCACACTTATTTACTTTTAATAGTTGTTGACTTTTGAGCAGTTCACACTACTGTAAGGTACTTGGCTTACATAATTAAAAATGCTAATATTCTCGTTAGGTACCTTAATGCTAATGTTAGATGCATTAGTTAAGAAAAAGTTATGGCATACTTCGTGTTCTTAAAAGAATTTGGTAGTGGCTGGTTGCTGTATTCACAAGGTAAGAAGCTGTTTTTCAGTTATGTATCTGATAGCATATTTTACTTTCACAATCGATTTTAGCATTAGCTGTTTCAGGCAGCCATGTTTGATTTTTTGATGCTATGAAATATCTAAATATTGGAGAATACAACACTAAAGCAAAGATGTAAAGTGTGAAAATCTTCGGAAATTAAAGTTTGTACAAAAGTTTCACAATCGTAGAATATACTGAGAAAGTGCCAAAACATCGTGTCTGACGGTCAATTCCGTTCATATGCTGCACTTGAAACGCTAAAAAACTACATGTCATAGTTTGGTTTCGTTAGGAAGAGGAGACGCTGTTGGCCGATTTCTGCATCGTCTGTGTAATAAATTTACACACAGCCGATATTTGCTGTATATTCAGTGAGTCTGAAGCTGTTTTGTAGTTATATATTTCAATTAGACATATACCTGGGCCGCAGAAACTTTGCACTTGACGTTTACAAATAACAAGTGACGAGCAAGAAGCGCGAGGCGCTAGACGCTAAGAACGATCCAATCACAGCGCGATAAACACTTCCAGTGATCACGTGCCGTGACGTCAACGTTCCCGCGTTGCCGGCTTTGTTCAGTTCTACCGTAAACAAAGTTGAGTATCGTGTTTATAGCGTGTTTATGTTGTGTGTGCTTTTTTCGCTGCGATTTGTTTTACTGTGAGTGGTTTAACTTGACTTTCCGAGTACAAGTAATTGGATAATGTCACCGAAAAGATGTTTGTCTAGTGACGTTTTCTGAGTAAGTTCTCAGTTTCGTATGAATAAAAACTTCGAAGCTTATGCTGTGAGCAGGAAGTTCATTCTCGCATCAAACGATCGGAAAGTTATGGTGCAGTGGTTACAAGAAAGAAATATTGCTACAGATATGTCAATGTCAAAAATTCTTTTATATTCGCTCGTGAAACAAAATAAGCCTGTTACATCTACATATGCAGTAGAGCAGAGCAGCGTCACAATGAAATAAATCTGCCCCGATTTCACTGCCGTTTTAACCCTATAAAATTGGTATGGAGTGACGTGGTGAATTACTTAAGGAACAATAAGTCTTTTACAATAACAGAGGTCGAAAAGCTGTTGCATGAAGCTGTTGCCAATGTGGATGCTGCATCTTGGAAGAAAAGGGTCGAGCACGTTGAAAAACTGATTCGGGCAGGGCAAACAATGGAAGGGATCATGAACAGTTAATGATTTGTCTTGTTGATGACGATGATTTTGGCAGCGACGACGACAGTGAAGTTGGGGAGGGATGTAATTGTACCATTGTCGCCGTAAATTGGTGAATGAAAATCATTGATTATAAAACGCAGAGAGAGAAGTTACTATCTTGATTGTTTATTTAGTATCTGCCGCGATCCAATGCTTATTTTCTATATTGCTTTGCTCCGTTATTGAAAGCGTATGCATTGTGGTGCTCTGGTCTTCATTAATATGCCGTTAATTAATTGCTGCTCAAAAACGAATTATTATATGCACTTTTATTGCTCAATAGCTTACATTTACGAGATGAAACTGAAAACCGATTCGTCTGCTGTGTGTATAAAGGCTGGTGTTGCAACGTCGCTAAATCAGTGTAGCCAACTTAACTCGCCGTAACGCGAAACGTCAAGTGCAATGTTTCAGCGGCCCGGGTATAGTTTTCGTGAATTAACTCAATACTTTCTCTAAACAAAAGAATCTTACGCACATTTAAAGATCGCGCGGAAGTTTGCCACCACAATGGCCGCCGAGGTGCTCTTCAATTTGTCTGCTGTTCGCAGTCGGCCGCTTACGCGATTGTGGGGGCTTGGTCCACATGTTAAGCGCCGACGCCGACTGTCTCATCGCCCTTTGTTGGTGGTAGCACGTCGACAGTCCTGCGCGATGTCGAAATGTTTACCTCACAGTCCAACAGGTGGCTGGCTCTTTCCTTTATGGATGCTATTCATCTGTTCTGTTACCGATTCATAGATCTGCCCTTTTTATTTCTCATTTCGTCAGTCATTGATAACTATACAAAGAATAAGACATGGGCAACGATGCCAACGAAATATGTGCTCATGCATAGCACTAAGCACACATTTGGTACAAGCTGTGATTTAATGCCACACATACAAGTGTTATATCACAGGTGTCAGCTTACATTGCTTCATGTGATTCACGTGAGAACGAGCTCTTCGAAGGCTACAGTACTGTTACTGTGTCAATTTAGCGTTGTCACAACTAGTGCACTGGTAGCACAACAGGTTACCGTGCACAAGATCCTGAGTTCGAATCTGGGCAACTACGATTATCTTAATTTCTGAATCAAAATTGCTTTATCCCTTTCATTAATTTACGTGAATATTTTAAGTTCTAATACCTTGTTATGTCTCTTTCATAATACAGGGTGATCAATCCTCAGCGCTACCGCCTTTGCAGCTGGCGACTTGCCGGCGGTGGCAGCTGCGGTGCCCGCTTAGCGGGCCGGCGGTTTGCGCACTACATTTAATACGGGTTGGCGCGCAAGTTATTTCTGATATACACAAAACACAGACGCAAGGAGGTGCTGGAACTGCCTCCCTTCGTTGTTCAAGCATTTCTGACACCTTCTGAGCCGGCCGCGGTGGCCGAGGGGACTGAGGCGCTTCAGTCACGGTCTGCACGGCCACTACGGTCGGGGGTTCGAATCCCCCCTCGGGCATGGATATTTGTGCTGTCCTTAGTTGTAGGTAGTTCATAAGTAGTTTGTAAGTTTAGGGACTGATGACCCCGTAGTTAAGTCCCTTAATCTTAACAAACATTTGAACATTTTTGACACCTTCTGAGGAAGTTGTTCATTACACTCTGAAGTTCCCTCTCAGAAATTGCAGTGATTTGATGACGAATCTTTTTAGTTCATCTAAAGAGTGGGGATTTGATTTTTTAAACTTTCTCTTTTAATGCTCCCCACAGATAAAAATCGCACGTGGTTAAATCGGGAGAATGAGGGTGCCAAATGTTCTTAGTAATAAATCTTTGACCGAACACATTACCAATTTCCCATAGTGATAAGTTGGCTGTAAGTGCCGTCGTAGAGTCTTCCGGAAATGTCACGAAGGCATGTCCTCTCTCAGTTAATTGGGAAAAAAAATTAAAAAAAAAATAAAAAAAAGAAAAAAAAAAGAAGAAGCTCCAATTTGTTTTCAACGTACCTGTTGTTTCCTGAAAAAATATAGGGCCTATTATTCTCTCGCCGCTACCAGCGCACCTGAAGCCTATTTTTTGATCATGCAGGGGCTGTTTTATGAATTAATTTAGGCTTTTCCTACCTCTAGTAACGATTATTTTGCGAATTAATATACCCACTTAGGTGGAACCATGATTCGTCCGAAAAGAAAAGTTTGGGTCAATATCTCCATTATGAACTTTTTTCAGAATCAACAATAATACATTTCCTTGAGACAATATTGTCTCGTTATATCAAAGGTATTAAACATAAGGAGAAGCATTGGATTAAAATTTGTGCTGTGGCCGGGATTCGAACCCTTATGCTTTGAATCTTTTTGTTTAATACCTTTGGTATAATGAGACATATTCTCTCAAGGAAATGTATTACTGTTGATATTTGTCACCTCAGCCTGAGGACCAAGGTGGGATTGTTCCCATTCACGTTATTTGTTGGGCTGCTATTCCAATATAGGAGAGCCCTGGCAATTTGATACACATTTTACAGGGAACATTGAGGCAGAATTAAAGTATGTGGTGTGGAGGGAGACGTGCTTTAAGACAGTCCGTGTAGTCACTTTGGCTGCAATGCTGTGGTAGCTGAGTGGTCAAAGCGCGTTCCTAGTAAGTAGGAGGTCCGAGGCTCGAATCCCGGCCACAGCACAAATTTTAATTCAGTGCCTCTCCTTATGTTTTTTCAGAATCAATGAGTGTAATGAGCAACATCCTCAGCAGGTGTCAGAAATGGTCGAACAACGAACGGAAGCAGTTTCAGCACCTCTTTGCGTAATACAGGTGAGTAATAAACTCTTCTTTCTAAGTGTGTGTGTGATGCATGTTTGAAATAACTTGCGCGCCAACCCGTATTAAATTTAGTTCGGAAGACGGGCGTTCCGCTAAGCGGGCACCGCAGCCGCCGTCGCCGGCAAGTCGCACGCCGCAAAGGCGGATGAGCTGAGGATTGATCACCCTGTACTATTAATTTTTTTATTCGAACTTATTTTTCATCCTATGATTCTTGTTTTCAATTGGAATCTGCTTCGGTCGTAATAATCTATAATTAAGTGTCAAGTAGGACTAATGACTGATTCTTAACCCTTTGATTCCCAGTGTAGTTCCTAGATAACACCGTATTAAAAGTTGCTTTTCACAGTATTATGAGCACCAATCCTAGAAGTCGCGTTGTTGTTGAAGAAAAACGTGCTTCTAGAACGACGTTTTTCTGCTTGCTGGAGAATGTATCAACTTCAGAGGCATTAATCTCTCCGACTTGTAGTCTGTGTTCGGCCATGAGTGTTAGTGTGCAAATGGTTCGTATTATTTTATTTCAGCAGCGAATTGTCATGTCTTTGGAGCTGTTGTGAAATTATGCTAGCATTATTAATCTGAAAGTGCTAAAAATCAACGAAATAACTTCCAAAGTAATAATATAACTTTATATAAATGTGTGTAGTGCATTAAGAATACGACGTAAACATTGTAACCGTTTGGTCAAAAATTTTAAAGAACATTATTTTATATTTAGGACATTATATTAAAATATAAAATACTCAATTTAATTTTTTCCAAAGCGGATTTCATGATGTGGAAATGAAAGGGTTAACAAGGCAGTTCGTGTAACCACTAGCCACTGTGAGGTATTTTCAGATAACCAATAACAGCGAGAAATTACAGTTTGCTTTTAGCGCTGTATCTGGACTTTTTCTCTCTGCGTTTTCTCACACAGGTAAGTTTTAATCACCGTCAACGAAGCAATCATGATTTTAGTTCTGCTGGAGATCGTCTGCAGCCATTTTGTCAGATACGAAGTACATCACATGTGGTTAGGTTATAACATGGGACTATTATTGAGGACAATAAAACGCTGCCGTTCTGTCAATTATCACTTAAAATTAAATTGTACCAAATGTTTTCTGGATGACTACGTTCGGTAATACTCAGTTACCATTACCGGATCATCTGTAGAAGTGGATGTTTAGAGTGTAATTATAATTTAAACATGTAACAGAATTATAGATTTAAATATAAATTCAGAAACCCTGAGACGGGTTTTCGTCTCGAACATGTCCAAGACGTTAAAGATATAAGTGAAGCAATGAATTAAAATTTGTGATGTGGCCGGGAATCGAACCGGATCTCCATGCTTACTAGGCAGACGTCTTACCGTTAGACCATTATCTATGGAACACAGAAGCTGAATTAAAGTTTCTGACGCGGAGGGAAGTCGTACTTAGACTATTCTGAGGCGTCTTGACTGTTAGTAGTGCGGTGGTCTAACGGTAAGACGTCTGCCCAGTAAGCGTGGAGGTCCAGGTTCGGTTCCCGACCCCATCACAAATTTTAATTCATTGCTCCACTTATATCTTTAAGAGTTATGGATGTTTTAAAATACATTACCTGTTTCAGACACAATGATTTTTCACAATTAGTGAAAGCATATGTATATCAAGGGAGACCAGAAGACGTTCGTAATAAGCAGCCACATTAATGCGGCTAGTGGTGGTTTTATGTATAGTTCCCAGTTCTTCAAAATCACAACCATAACTGACAGCGATATATTTACTTGGTACACGTGGGCTAATTCTTCACCAGGTAGCGCAGTGGCATCCAGGCAAAGATAAAGGATGTAAGATATGACTAGTATGTATATCGAACAGCATATACAATTTGCGATATGTATATCATTCCTAAATCTTGCAACAAAATTACATAGTGCTGCATTGACAATTTACATCAGATACACTAAAATGCATTATGTGTTAAAATAATAGAATAAAATCACATGACAGAATAAGAGATACAATTTGACATTTCAGTTCGTGCATTAAGTACAGTATACTTTTTTATTTTTATTGCAGATGTCAGCATGAGTATTTTCATGACAATCGACGTAATTTATTTGGTGCAAGCAATACATATATTGGAATAATGGAAGGTTTACGTGAGTCTTATATATATTCAAATACAAAGTTTATGACAGGTGCAAAGGAAACTAACTGTATCATTTCTGATTAAAGCATATAATTCATAAATATGATTAAAAGTATACAACTTATAAAATATTCTTAAAACAATGTAAACAAGAATTGAACCATAATAGATTCGTGCATTAAAAAATAAGAGTACTTCTTGTTGCCATCTTAGCATAGTTATAGCACTTGATAAACTTACAATGCAAAATAACATAGAATAAATTAATAGTGTAGATGATGTGAACTTCAGGCGATAAATCGGCAGGCTGCTGTAGTGTTTTCTAGAGAAAATGTATATCATTGGGATGTCCGATGCTTAACTCTAAGTTTAGATTCCAAAAAGATTAATTTTACTTTCTTTCTAAATGATAAAAAAAGGTATATAGGGGGGGGGGGGGATAGTACTTCGAAGTGAGGTCAAATTCCGCTGTAATCTTGAACTCCCATATAGGTGTTACGTCCCCTATATACCGCTTTTATCATTTAGAAAGAAAGTAAAATTAATCCTCTTAGCCCCTAAACTCAGAGTTACGCGTCAGGCATCCCAGTGATATACTAGGTGATTAGAAAGTCAGTATAAATTTGAAAACTTAATAAATCATGGAATAATGTAGATATAGAGGTAAAAATTTACACTCATGCTGGGAATGACATGGAGTTTTATTAGAAAAAAAGAAAAAAAAAAAAAGGTTAAGAAAATGACGGAGTAAAAACATTAATGAGAGTCGCAGCAGATGACAATCTCTCACTACTAAAATCCTTCTAGGTCATAGGTTTTACCCTCGATTAATCTGGTGTTGAATGTTTCGGTAACAGTGTATGCACCAGTGCTGTAATACAGTTTTTTAAACAAGACTGGCATTCAAGTGAATCTTCCGATCGGAACTGATAGTGCTTCACCATAACTCCGGACATGCTTTACAGTGCTGTTCACAACATTATTTGCTGTTCACAACAATAGCTGTTCACAACAGCTATTGTTGAGGAATGATGATGAACATATTGAGCATTACCTGTAAAGGACATCATCTTTGCTTTGTCTTAATTTGTTATGCTTATTATTGCTTTTCTGATCATATGACGCGCCATCTGTCGGACATTTTTGAGGTCTTTTTTTTCTAATAAAACCCCATGTCATTCCAAACATGTGTGTCATTTTTTACTTCTGTATCTACATTATTCCGTGATTTATACTGACTTTTTGATCACCTCGTACATTGCACATGTGTACTAAGTAAACATACCGCTACCAGTTATGGTTGTGATGTTGAAGAACTGGGAACTATGCATAGCACCACCACTAGCCTCAGTAATGTGGCAGCCTATTTCGAACAACTTGTGGTCACCCTTGATGTGAAGAATACGCAAATGCTTTCGCTAGTTGTGAAAAATGTTTGTGTCTGAAACAGGTACTGTATTTTAAAACATCTGTAATTTTCTTACTTGCTTTAATTACACTGTAAACATCCACTTCTTCTATAGATGATCCGATGATGGTGACTTTGTATTACCGACACTAATCATCTAAACAATAAATAGCGATCTCGACAACATTTGGTACTAATTACTTAAGATCGCCCCTTAATACATGATGAAATTAATTAAAATTAAATGTCGACAAAGATTTTTGCATTGCCACCAATAAGTCTTGCCGGCCTCTTACAACACTGCCACACGTTACAAGACAACACTAACAGCGTTTGTTAAGTGGCCCGCCGTGTTTGTGTGTCGCCTACGGCTAAAGTCTCGATCAGCGGCATGGCTAGCGCCGCGGTGCGCCCGTAGCAGCGTTAGGTTGGCAACGTAGTACGTTTCGAATAGCAATGGCGTGTACGATAATTCAATTACTGACTGGACGAGGGAACATCGACGAATATTATTTTTACAAATATGACATGATTTTAAGGGTTGTGGTTAGGCAGGAACCGAAGAATACAGATTAAATTGTTGCAAGCGTTTTAATAAGTTATTAACAATGAAAAAATTATTGTAATTCGTATCATTTGAGAGACAGACACACGAATTTCGATTTACATAACAAGAAAGTGTTACATCTGAACTTAAAAACAGTGCATGTGGAGAAACGTAGTTTTGTAGTGTGCGATCTTCTACATTCAAACGTTGTGATTCATTTAGAAAATAAAATAATTCAAACGTGATGTTAACACATTCATTTTCACATCTTGTAAACATTCTCTGCCGCCATTCATCCCAGCATCTACAGCGACTGTTGCCAACACTGCCGCTTCACGTCACGTAAATACATTAGGCCATGCCGCTGATCGAGACTTTTACCGTCGCCTAAGCTGACAGGCAGCCGACTGTGGCAACAATGTAGCGCCTCGTGACAGATCTCAACTAGCGAGTCATTTTAATCGGACTGTAGTGTCGAAGACAGACGTACAGAGCGACGGATCGTGACGTTATTAGCAAATAGTGGCAGCCGTGTGCCGGCGTGTGCTGTGTCAGCACCCCATATAGAAGAAAGCCTGCACACGACGTCACAACATGGCGGCGGTGAGAGGCTTAGAGTCCTCTGAAAGATTGTAAACATTACCAGTGCACGCTGTTTATAGTGCATTCTTTCATTCAGGAGTGTATTTATTACGTAAATTGGTGTTGTTTACGGTGTGATGGCGACGCTCGACAATTTGTGTGTGAGAGAACAACGTGTGATCTCTTTGTTACTGACAAAATGTCGTTTCGCTGTTCTGTGCCGAAATGTAGAGGAAATTACGACTGTGGCCCAAACGTTACCGTCTTTAAACGTCCGGAGAAGAGTAAGCTAATGGGAGTAGTTACGTAAATAAAATGAATCTCAATATCCAACGGTAAACAGTCATGTCTTAAAATTATTTTATAAGGTTAAACAAAAACGAAAACCTATTCATTAACTTGGAGGAGCCAATGTATCCTGGGAATTCTTGATGTCCATTTCTTCTTTTCCGTACTTTTAAAGACGGCAACTTTTGGGTCACAGTCGTAATTTCCTCTACATTTCGGCACAGAACAGCGAAACGACATTTTGTCAGTAACAAAGAGGACACACGTAGTCCTCACTCACACAAATCGTCTAGCGTCACGATCACAACGTACACAACACCAATTTACGTAATAAATACACTCCTCAACGAAAGAATGCGCTATGAACAGCGTGCACTGCTAATGTTTACAATCTTTTAGAGGACTCTATGCCTCTCACCGCCGCCATGTTGTGACGTCGTGCGCAGGCTTTCTTCTGTAGGGGGTGCTGGCTGTGTGCGGGAGCTGTAGGGAGAGTGGGATTGAAAACAAACGGCCGTTGGAGAGCAGGCGGCGTTTATTGCGCTAGCTGCAGGCGCCCTCGTTGAGGACGCAGTACCGCGGCGCGAGGGCCTCGGCTCGAACCCCGGCGGCGACCAGTCTGGCGCGGTGCGCGTGCAGGCGCGGCTCCGCCTCCGCCGCGGAGGTCCCTGGGTTCGACCACAGGCGCTCCGCCAGCGCCGCCGCGCGCGGCCACACGCGGCCGTCCAGCGCCTGCGGGCACAACAACAACAACTACTGAACAACACACACTGACACTGTCTGAGGTGCTACAAGAAATCAAACAGCTTTAAAAAGAACTCGCTTAAGTGACAGGATCCAACAGGTGCAAACTTGAAACATATTTTGCTATCATTTCATGCCATTTTATCATGCCCCTTTTCGTGATCAAAGTAGCGTGTTATTAAAATTACCAAGATCTCGGGCAGTTCTGCAAATGTTAATTAAAACGCTCACTGCTGCTCTAAAGTACTTTATGAGTGGCCACAGTACATGCCCAACGGAAATTTATCTAACTGCTCACTCCTTAAGGGAGCAGCCAACCGTTTAACACACACATAATCAAAATTAAAAAATAAATGAATAGTTAATTAAACATGGGATGGGGAGCATGAAATCATAAAGCAGAGGTTTGATACTTTAAAATAATAATCCATTCAGTAAAATAAACAAGCGCATAAACGCCCTTTATGAATACGGAGGTAACGTGGGAGGAAATTTTCAAACACACAATGGGTAGTTGAAAGCACATTTATTCATTCACAGACACACGCATAATGCTTAGCGGTACATTACTCTCCAGGAACATATGTCTCCACCACATGTACTGACACCGCTAAGGTGGTACAAGAAATCAAACTGCTCTAAAAAGAATTCGAAAAGTGACACGATCCAACAGGTGCAAACTTGAAACAAATATATAATAAAAAAATGCATCTTAGTATATAATACCATTTCGCGATCATAGCGCCAGCCGCGGTGGCCGAGGGGACTAAGGCGCTTCAGTCACGGTCTGCACGGCCACTACGGTCGGGGGTTCGAATCCCCCCTCGGGCATGGATATTTGTGCCATCCTAGTTCGTAAGTAGTTCATAAGTAGTTTGTAAGTTTAGGGACTGATGACCCCGTAGTTAAGTCCCATAGACTATACAAACATTTGAACATTTGCGATCATAGCAATAGAATCACCATATTCCAACATTTTTCATCGTTTCGTAATTTTAATTATTTGTTAAGAGGCAGAAATATCTCACTTTTCAAAAATTTTAGTAAAGTCAAATTATATCAGCATAATTCAAAATAATAGTATCCAGGGTATAAGTAGGACAAAACACTTCGTATATCACAGATCATTTCTCAGATTGCCATAATAAATAGTACCCGCAGTTGAGTTACTCTCTCTAAGTGATTAACTATCTATGTGATTAATTCTCTATGTGCTCAGATTCCTCAGTACTTAGATCTCTATGTGCTTATCTTGCTTTGAGTTCAGATCTCTCGGTATTCAGTACTTAGCTGTCTGCGTGATTAGTTTCAAAATATCACGTGGGGTTTATTTCCAAGATAGAAAAGAACCCAATAAATTATTTATTTCTTAATATAAACTTTCGTATCGTGATCATACGCTAATGCGTGCAATATCTTTGGACTTTGATCGGGGTAGGCTAGAAAGGAAGAATTAGAATAATTCTGCCTCCCGTTAATAAACCGATTAATATTCGTGATATTGGAATTCGAACTTATTTGCAAGTTTAAGGAAATGACATTTAAAAAACTTATCTGGAAGAATTAAAGTTCGTAGTCAATGTAATAGGATCCAGAAACTCTAAAAGATGGAAAGATATGAAACGACACTGTGGACATAATTGAACTGTCTATTCAAAAGTAATCACATGGTGTCTGGGAACATCTACATCTACATATATACTCTGCAAGCCACATTGACGTTCATAGCAGAGGGTTCATCGAACCGCTTTTATGATGTTTGTTTATGATGTTTCTTTACGGTTCCATTCTATAGTAGCTAGCGGGAAAAAGGAACACCTAAATTTTTCCGTTTTCGGTCTGATTTCTCTTATTTTATTTTCATCATCATGTCTTCCTATGTAGGTGGTTGCTAACAAAGTATGTTCGTATTCGTAAGACTGCTCTCACTTGAACTTGGCCAGTACACTTTGTGTGACCCTGGAGGCGAGTGGACCCGCGTTACCACAGACCGGAATCACTGCCCCCGTCAGTAGACCAGGCCGTTCTCTCTTGATGGACTTGCATGGGCCATGTAGTGTCTCCAGTGCACATCACTGTAGTCTGTTTTCCTCGCTCGAGGAATTCTGTCGATATCGGACTCTCCCTGCTGAGGAAACAGCGCTGAATTTTTTAGGTGAGGTGACGAGGGACACTCTTCTCCCTGGATGTCGCATGTCACACTACGTTATCCCAAAGAGTCAAAATAAAATTTCAGTCGGTTTTGTTGTTAAGACGTTTCGTACCTTTTCATTTGAACATCCCTTGTCCTTTGAATAATTGAAATGTAAGGCAACATGCGAGGCTTGATTTTAAAGAGCCTTTTGAAAATACGTTAACAACGAAAGACGATTTTCAAACACAACATTTAATTGCAGATTCTACCCACTATATTTTTCAACATAGCCGCCATGTTTGTTTAAGCACTCATTATATCTTACAATCAAGTTTTGAATATTCAATTCAACTTGACGTCTGCTCAAAAAATGAGTTCAGCGCCGTTTTCTCTTCGTCGTCGTCACTGAAGTCATTAACGGTGACGTCATGTTTGATGTGCTGGAACAGATGGAAATCGTTCGGCGCAAGGTTTCGGGTTTAGCGTGGGCGGTCACAAACTTTCCACCCAAAGACTGGGAAGTTGCACAGGGCACTCCAATATTCAAGAAAGCCAATGAAAGACCTATGTCAATGACGTCGGTTTGCGGCAGGTTTTAGAACTAACACTTTCTTCAAGCGTTTTGAACTACCTTGAAGACCTATTGACCCAACACGGATTAAGAAAGTATCGTTCTAGGTGAAGCACAGCTAGCTCTTTAATCACATGAGGTGCTGAGTGCCATCGAGAAGGGATCACAAATAGATTCAATATTTCTAGATTTCCGGATGCCTTTTTACACCGTACCTCACGAGCGACTTCTAGCTGCGCGCACTTGAAATATCGCTACTCCATAACGCACAAGGATGGGTGAAATAGGAGAGTGACCACCAAGTGTTGCTAGCCATTCTCAAGTGAATCAATTCAAATTTCATTCGTTAAGTTGACATAATGAGACAGCAGAGTACTGAAACGAAATGACAGTCTCGTTTCAACTTAACTAACGTATGCAAAGAGCAAAACAAAGAAACTGCCAATTCAGAATATTGTACGTCTATTAAACCTCCAGAAAGTAATTTAACGAAAGGCTAGAGAGAGACTCTCAAGAGATTTAAACACAGATGAAGAGATCATAATTATTCCAGCTGATAAAAGTAATGCTACTGTTGTTTTGAACAAACTAGGCTACAGAAGAATTTTTTTTTTCATTTGACGCCAGGACGGCATGAAAAACTGAAGAAAGACCCTAATGTCAACATACGAGGAAAACAAATAATAATTAATCTGATAAATTATCTACTTCTATTGAAAAAGTAGAAAAAAGAGCTTTATTGAAGACTGAAGCTTTGTGTCTTACACTTTATGACACATCCAAAATTCATAAAATGTATTTTCCTTCTGGGTCCATCGGTAGTGCTATCAACTGTCCTATGTATGAAATAGCAAGATATCTCGTAACTCATTTTCAATCATGTATCGGGAAAACTGACTCATACATAAAAGGCTTTCGCAATTTTATAGACAAAATTGATGGCCTCATTCTGACTCCTGAGAATAACGCTGTAAGTTTCGACATATCTAGGAAATAAACACTATCCCCTGTCGGTATGAGGTATATAAAATTCCGCGTACGTCTGCTAAAGTCTACATTGGAATACATAAAATAAGACTGGTTACACGTATAAAGGAAAAAAAAAAAAAGTTTTCGCCGATTTGGAAAAATAGACGTAGCAGAGCATAATCTTGAGTCACGAAACCAAGAAGTAAAGCTTTCTGAAATAAATTTTTTTCTACTTCGAAGAACTACTTTCCAACATCAAACAGAGAAACTATGGAAATACGCAAACGTAGGAATAGTATGAATAGGGAAGAAGAGACCATGAAATTCAGTGGCATATTGAGAGAAGCTTTGCAGAACCGTTGGATAGATTTATCGTAGACGATAATCGATAGTTACGTTTTATCCCTGAGAAGGATTATCTCTATTTATCACGTCTAACTTTGGCCACACCCCGTTTTTACAGTATATATATCGCTGTTAGACGTTCGACCAATCATGCGGTAAGACTCAATGGAGGAGCGGTGCTTGTGAAGATGACCGGATCAGTTCTGGCCGAAACGTCAGTAAATGAAGAGCCTCGTCGAGCACAAACTTACACCCCGGTAGGTTTACGACCATCGATATGTGAACATTTTAAAGTACTGTCCGCTATACACGCTATACAACAGTGGTTCACAAACCGTGGTCCACAACAACTAAAATATGGTGCACGAGAAATATAAAATTTTAAACTTTTATTCAGTTCTAGTTATTAATTCCTTACAACCGACACCAAATAAATACGGAAAGGAACCGACGATTCAGAACTAAAACACCGGTATCGGTCTTAATCTGTCGGTTTTTCCATCCCTAAGAGACATCGTCACCAACAATATCCAGTCACTCATTGTTCATTCCGGTGTAGTAACAAAAGAAAACAAACGGAAAGCTGAAGTTCTAAATTTAACCTTTCAAAATCTTTCACGTAGGAGGACCGCACAAATGTACCATAATTTGATCAACCCACCTAAGTCCCATATGGATGACATAGTGATAGGTATTTCCGATGTAGAGAAGCAGCTGAGAGAGCTAAATACGAAAAAGTCTTCCTGTCCGGATGGAATACCAGTTCGGGTATACAAAGAGTATTATGCGGCATATGGCCTTTACTTAGCTTATTTTTATCGCGGATCTTTAATTCAGCACAAAGTTCCTAGTGTTTGGAGTAAAGCGCAGGAGACTCCCATTTATAAGAAAGGAAAGAAAACTCACCCACTTAATTACAGGCCAATATCATTGACATCAGTTTCCTGTAGAATTTTGGAGCATATTCTCAGTTCGAATATAGTAAATTACCTTGAGACAGGAAAGATTCTTTCTGTAAATCAGCACGGGTTTAGCAAACATCGTTCATGTGTAACTCAGCTTCCCTTTTATTACATCACATCTTGAGAGCCATGGATGAAGGGAAAGAGGTGGATTATGTTTTTCTCGACTTCAAAATGGCGTTTGACGCGGTGCCACACTGCAGACTGCTAACGAAGATACGAGCTTATGGAATAGGTTCACAGATTTGTGACTGGCTGGAAGATTTCCTAAGTAATAGAACGCAGTACGTTGTTCTCGACGGCGAGTGTTCATCAGAGACGAGTGTATCGTCAGGCGTGCCCCAGGGGAGTGTGATAGGACCGCTATTATTTTCTATCTATATAAATGATCTGATGGACAGAGTAAGTTGTAATTTGCGGCTGTTTGCTGATGATGCTGTGGTGTATGGGAGGGTGTCGTCTGTAACTGATTGTAATAGCATACAGGATGACTTAGGCAAAATTTCTAGTTCGTGTGAAGAATGGCAGCTAGCATCAATATAGAAAAATGTAAGGTGATGTGCATGAGTAGAAAAAACAATCCTATAATGTTCGAATACAGCATTACTAGTGCTTTGTCAGGCAGTTACATGTGATTTACAGAGTATTGCATGTAGATGTAGATAAGAGAAAATAGTGCTCGTACGGCGGCATATAGGCATTCTTTTCTTCCTCGTTGTATTTGGGAGTGGAATAGGAAAGGAAATGCCCGGCAGTGGTATGGTGGCCCCTCCGGCACGCAACTTACGGTGGACTGCAGAGTATATATGTAGATGTAGAAAAATGAATAAATAAAAACCAGCAGGCAGACGGAAGGACATCCAACGGGATGTGGACCAGTGTCTAGAATGCGCCACAGTGGCACTGTGGTGGGTCCTCTCGCTATGCCGATACGCTGTCGGCAGAGAACAGGCCACCCACCTGGTCGTCTACGAGCTCCCCCCAGCTGGCGACCTCGCCGCCCAGCACGCCCTGCTGCCTGGTGCCCGGCAGGCGCGCGGAGTAGACGGCGCGCCAGTCGTGGTAGCGCGTGCTGCCCCAGAAGCCGTGGTCCAGGTACCACGCGTCCTTGGTGGCCACCACCAGCCGGTAGCCCAGCGACAGCAGCTGCTGCGGCAGCGGGTCCCCCGACTCCACCCAAGTCTCGATCACGTACCTGCGCGTCACCACACCAGGGGTACAAGGCAAATGTTCCCAATATACAATAGTATGGTACTGACATCACAAAAGTTTTACACCGCCCATTACTCTTGTTATACTGAATAGGTTGTGTGACAGGCGTGATCTATAGCCACTTACTTGCTCTTTCATATCTTAATTTAGTAAGATACCATTTACTAAGTTGGGAAGAACATTACATAATAAGTGCTGTGAGTAAACAAAGAGCATATGATCTGGTGTATAAGTATAACCGGACATTACCAGTTGCAATTTTTGTGACCTCTCAAAGGCTTTTGATTGTGTAAATAATGGGATTCTTCTAGATAAGCTTAAGTATTGTTGTATGAGTGGGACAGTGCCCATATGGTTAAGATCATACTTTACTGGAAGCGTGCAGAAAGTTGAAATAAGCAGTTCACATGATATAGAAGAAACAATTAATTCCTCTTAACTGGGGAGTTATCAAATATGGTGTCCCATAAGGTTCGGTCTCGGGTCCTTTGCTGTTCTTAATATATATTAATGACTTCCATTCTATCTTCACGAAGATGCAAAGCTAGTTCTTTTTGCTGACGGTACAAGCATAGCTATCATAATTATATCATAATTATAATCTGCCAGGAAGTTTCATATCAGCGCAAACTCCGCTGCAGAGTGAAAGTTTCATTCTGGAAACATCCCTTAGACTGTGGCTAAGCCATGTCTCCACCATATCCTTTCTTCCAGGAGTGCTAGTCTTGCTTGTTCGCAGGAGAGCTTCGGTAAAGTTTGAAAAGTAGGAGGCGAGGTACTGGCGGAAGTAAAGTTGTGAGGCGGCATCGTGAGTCGTGTCGGGATAGCACAGTCGGCAGTGCGCTTGCCCGCGAAAGGCAAAGGTCCCAGGTTCGAGTCCCGGTTCCGGCACACAATTTTAATCTGCCAGGAAGTTTCATGAATAGCAGTGTTTGTCCGTCTTTGCAACTACAATAAAAATGCGATTTTTCTCACCAGACGCGTTGCGTTTTAATGGCAGTAAAATATCTTCAGTGGTGGTAACTTTGTCTTGTTTTTGCTTCACATCATGGAATGCCGGTCTGTTTCATGCAGTACCGCCGGTTCTTCATGGTGTGTCTTTTTTCCACTACTTCCACTGTCACTTTTGCACTGCCCATAATTGTTTTCACAGATCAGATGTGTTTGCTATTTATAATTATGAAAGCAACTACGAACATTATGGCCACACAAACGAAGAATAGCTATCATACCTGACAAACAGGAATTAACTGATGAAATTGTAAATAATGTCTTTCAGAAAATTATTAAGTGGTTCTCTACAAACGGACTCTCATTAAACTTTGATAAAACTCAGTATGTACAGTTTCATTCAGTAAAGGATGGCATCATTAATAAATTAACACTTTGAACATAAATCTGTAGCTCTGTAGAATATTCAAATTTTTTAGGTGTTTGCATTGACGAGGGATTGATTTAGAAGAAACACATTGAGGATCTGCTGAAACATTTGAGTACAGCTATAGCTATTATACCCGACAACCAGAAATTAACTGATGAAAATGTCAATAATGTCTTTAGAAAATTATTGAGTGGTTCTCTACAAATGGACTCTCATTAAAATTTGATAAAACCCAGTATATACAGTTTCATACAGTAAATGCCATTACACCATTAATACATTTAGACTTTGAACATAGATCTGTAGCTAAAGTAGAATATTTAAAATTTTTAGGTGTTTGCATTGAAGGGGAATTGAATTGGAAGAAACACATTGAAGATCTGCTGAAACGTTTGACTACAGCTACTTATGCTATCAGGGTCATTGAAAAATTTGGTGATATATATCTTAGTAAGCTGACTTACTATGCCTATTTTCATTCACTGCTTTCATATGGGATCTTATTCTGTCGCAATTCATCAACAATATGAATAGTTATACCAATAGCAGCCGATTGTGGGTGGGTCGGTAAGCTCGACCGTCGCTGCAGCATTCAGCAGTTGATTTCCACTGCCAACGTTTCCCGACCCGCCCACAATCGGCTGCCATGGATATAACCATTCACATTGTGATTATTTTATTGTTTATTGCCTTAATATCGTATTCGGTACGTCCTTCTTAATATTTGTAACGTTACTGTGTTGCAGTCGGCCTGAAGATGGTCTCGCAAGGAGAATGAAACCTGTTGCCTAAGAACAATAAACATTCTGTTGGGATCGAGACTATGTTTTTTTAAAAAAAATATGACTTCATTAACTATCGCTGTTTGACCAGAAATGTATTCTAAAATTTTATTAGTAAGATTATTGCACTATCTTAACTCGGCACAATTTTCTGTACAGATATACATATTTACCAGTACAAATGCTTCATCACTCAAGTTACTGTATTAGATGAAACATACCGTGAAAATAAGAAGCAGCCCTCCTTTGGTGAACGCCGTAACACAGCTGAAAGTAAAACGGCCGGCACGAGAGCGGGTGTGGAAGTAGTTGCTGCCTTGTCCACTAGATGTCACAGGCTATCGTTACCAACTAAAGCTCTGTATAAGGAAAGTATGGCCATCCTTTTCCGCGTCGCTTGCCGCCGTATGCGGCTCGTGATTGGCTAAAATCGAGTCACGTAGTTCTTTCCGCCATCTTGGTCCTATACGTTGCTTGGTTGCCGTGAGAAGCCTTGCGAATGTTCGTATGCTTTGGTTTGAATAATGCCACAGTGTTGTACTTTTGGGTGTTTTTAAGAAGCGAAGCAGGAAGGTAAACATTATAGTACTTCCATTAGGTATCAGAAATACAGGAAGATGAACAGTCTGGCTGATGAAAGTCGTCGGAGAAAACTAGGAATCCAGAAGCGACATCATGATCTTGTGATGATTTTAATTCATAATCTAAATTAATAGATTAAAGATTCACTGTCGAATGGATCACACAACACCTATATATTTTTAACTTGAATAAATTTGTGAATAAAATTCCTGCACAATGTCGTGAAGTTAAATTATTCACGCATCATTGATTTTATCTACAGGTAGTTACCGAAAATACACAAATTTTTTGACATATTAGTGAGTGAACTAGATTCTCGTTTAGATATCAAATTAATATACAGTTCCTGAAACAAGCTTTTCTCATTCGTTTTTGTGTTAGAGCGTATCATTACAGGAAAAAAAAAAAAAAAAAAAAGAATTGAAACAAGACATATACTAGACATTCAATTGTAATTGGCGTTGTAAAGGCACCTTTAGTTTCTATTTCAGTAAAAGTCATGTAGTGGGTATCTCCTTCCATTTTTCGTAGTTCATGTCAGATATAAGTACATAATACGCAAGAAAATACTCATCAAAGACTTATCCATAATCTCAATAGTTTTCTTCATTTACACTATGCTCCGATGACATGTTCGTGGTCTATTCGAATAATTGTCTACGGTACAGATCAGTTTGAATTTATACGTGAACCCTTTAGACCCAGAGCCACAAACCAAACAGTTTCCTTAAAATCGGACGAAAAGTATTCTGTAGAGCAGTCAGGTCCCATGGACAGAACTGCGAAGTTCCCGCATCTGTCGTCGGATCTAACACCCTTTATCTCGAGAATGAAAAGAGTTATCGTTCTGCTCTCACTCTTAAATAAAATTTCGATATCCTACCTACATTTCGTCCGCAGCATTGTATGTGCTAAAATCAACCATTCGCAAAGTCTACGCAATGCGATTTATCCTCTGCTAACTCTTCAAAATTTTGCGCAGTAGTTTACTTAATTTGAAGTAGCGTGGAAACTATAAATAATAATGAATAGAAGTTGAGATCATTATCTAGCGAATATATCACACTATAACTCGTGAAAAAATTAATTTTTTTTATCGAATAGTTTTCTCAAAATCGGCTGATAAGTATTGTTAAGCGCTGGGAACGTTGCAGCGGTCGGTGTGTGAGCAGCAGCGTTATAGGCCCAACATGGCTGCCGCTGGCAGGCTGGCCATACTTTCCCTATACAGAGCTTTATTACCAACGACATTAGCGCTGTTGTCAAACTTTCTATGCTAGAAAATGATAGTGGGCCTTCTTTAGTAGAGGCACCTTAGTCTTTACAGGGATTTTTCTGTAGATTAGTGTGTTGAGAGAGCATTATCGTGGCGGATAATTTCTACGGTATTCCCGCCTTGCAGGCAGCTTAGCGCCACACACCTGGAGCTGTTGAGGAAGCGCTCGACGTTGCCGGGCTGCGTGAGGTGCGAGCTCCAGAGGAGGGCGGGCACGTCACTGGAGCCCCTGGCGTCGTCCAGCGCCTCCAGCGCCGCCTGCTGGAACTCCGCCCACAGCCGCAGGAAGCCGTCCTGCGTGCGCGGCCAGCCGCGGCGCTCCATGTACTCCACCACCTCGGCGCTAGAGTTCCAGCACGAGTACGACACCTGCCGGAAAACGGCATACAGTCGCTACTGGCCACAAGTCCAAACTGCTACCAAAATTAAAACTAAACATTTTTCAAGATTTTTGTGTGATGAATGGCAATAGGTAGAAAAGAGTTCTTGAATCAGAGAAATTTGTTAATTTTAAGCCTAAGGAAGTTCTTTCTGAAGGCATTTATGTGGAGTGTTGCCTTGTATGTGAGTGAAACATGGACGATAAACAGTGCGGACAGGAAGAGGATAGAGGCTTTTCAAATGGGGTGCTACAGAAGAATCCTGAAGATTAGGTTGGTGGATCGCGTAACTAATGAGGAGGTATTGAACAGAATTGGGAGAAAAGGAATTTCTGGCATACCTTCACTAAAAGAAGGAATCGATTGTTAGGACACATTCTTAGACATCAAGGAAATGTGAATTTAGCATTGGAGGGAAGTGTTTGGGGTAAAAACCGCAGAGGGAGACGAAGAGATGGATACAGTAAGCAGATTAAAACAGATGTAGGTTGCCGTTCTTATGTGGAGCTGTAAAGGCTTGCTCAGCTTAGGGTATTGTGGAGAGCTGCATAAAACCAATCTCCGGACTGGAGACTACAACAACAACATTTTGTGTGATGTGCTTTGCTATATATCGAGATAAAAAATTTCGATATTTTGTAAGCTTTTCGTTTTTGTTATTACAATAAAATTGCAATTGTGCATAAAATCTCTATACTTATAAAATGCATTTGTTCAAATGTTTGTAAATCTATCGGACCAAACTGCATGGTCATCAGTCCGTAGCTTACAAACTATTTAAACCTAGGGAAACTAACCTAAGGACAAACACACACACACCCAAGATGCATTTGTTGTCTGTCTGTCTGTTCTCTTATAACTCAAGATCCAGACAACCAAATAACGTGAAATTTGGTACACGTACAGAAAATTACATGGGGAAGGTTCTTAAACAGATTTCGTTCCATTTACTTTGGAAAACCAACCGGAAAATTTGAGAAAAAGTGATAGTGCGTTTTCAATGTGTACGTGTAAATCTGCATCTTCGCACTGATCTTCATGAAATTTTGCACAATTGACCTTCGAAACAAGAGGAAGGGTACTGTCTGCATAAAATTTCGTCCAGTGCATTGTTGGAAGGGGGGGAGGTACTTATGGGTTTCGCCAAAATTCACAGTTTCGCTCCGATTTTGATGAAATTATGTACACTTGACCTTGAGAATAAGATGAAGGTTACTGTCTACGTAAAATTTCGTTCGGTACATAGGAGAGAATACTTTACTTACAGACTTCGTTTGCAATCTCTATACATATAAGACGCATTTGTTGTCTGTTTCCTTATAACACAAGATCCAGACAACCAAATAACGTGAACTTTGGCACACGTACACAAAATTACATCGGGAAGGTTCTTATATAGGTTTCGTTCCATACCAATCTCACTCTGGCCATGTGCCTGTTCTAAGCCGTGTAAAACCTTATTTTAAACCTGGGCAAAGCTGGGTACTTGCAGCTAGTGTAAAAAATAATAGAGGTTTTATGTATGCATGAATTGTAAATGGATGTTGACTGTAAGTCTCAAAAGGTGAGTCAATATTGAAAGGCAAGTAGGCCGTGTAACATATCTTCACCAGTGGCGGGGATGGTGTGCTGGTGGCGGTGGCCGAGGTGACTGAGGCGCTCCAGTCACGGTCAGCACGGCCACTACGGTCGGGGGTTCGAATCCCCCCTTGGGCATGGATATTTGTGCCGTCCTAGTTTGTAAGTAGTTTGTAAGTTTAGGGACTGATGACCCCGTAGTTAAGTCCCATAAGCTTAACAAACATCTGAACATTTTTTTTTGGGATGGTGTGCTTTGGAGGTTTGGAAGTAGCAGACGAAAGGGACTTGCCGTTGAGTGCGAGGATGTCTATCGAATGGCGTCCATCTTGTAGTTGTGCAACATGTGACATCTCTGAAAAGGTGACAGTCGGTGGTGGATGCAAGCAGTCTCCACACGGGCCGCCAGAGGGCGCCCATGAGTGTGAGCGGCCGAGCCAACAGTCTCTCTCTCTCTCTCTCTCTCTCTCTCTCTCTCTCTCTCTCTCTCTCATTCGCCACCTGCATCTGCTAGCAGCTGGTTCAATTGCATTTCATGTTAATCGTAGCCACGAATATGTTGCTTATGTGGAACTGTTGCAACATACTTGTTGTTTAGGGCTAGCAGCAATCCGATACTGTGGAGGTGTTAGATTTACGCCCTCCATTTTAGTTTACAAAGCCGTTCTTTACCTTCCTTTTCATTGTGTGTCAGAAACAAGCATTTTATCGTGATCTTGTTTAATTATCTGCTTAATCAGCTTCTAGCAATTGCAGCCCAGATCCATGGTGTTTGAGGTCTCATCAAATCGATCGGTATTTTGTTCTGTTTTGTCGTGTGTTCTTTATCTGGCCGTCCAGTATACATAAGGCCCCATTAATGACCCATCTTCCCTAATGTCACACACCCTCAACAGGTGTCACATCACACCTCGGGTTGAGTAGCTGCTGCAGTAGTGGACATGACAGAGCAGGTCAGGTGGGCTCTCCCCACGTGGTTGATCCACTGAGACCCAACAAGCATGGCAGAGCCCATCAGCAGCTGACCTACATCTGGCAGAGTTCACAACGTCATGTAAACATGTGGTCTTCTCTGCCTACTAATAGATAAATTTTTTCATCGATATGTTAGGAACACCAAATACACAAGGAGCCAACGTAGTACGAGCTGGAGCGTAACTGTGTTAGTAAACAGGTAACTACCGCCTTGAGTCGTTTTCTAGGAAGACAGGATGGAGTTGAGGGCCTGATGAAGGAGACCCATTTACACAAAGGGGCCTTTTCAGGTCCCAGAGGAACTGGAGGTACGCTGATTTATGCTGGAAATTTACATAACTCAAGAACATGCCTAAATGTTCAGAATGGAATTTAATTCATGTCTGTAGGGGACTTCTTTCCAGGGATTTAGTGACCATCAGGATGAAACAGCGTGAGTGAGGAAGCATCAAAGGAATTATATTGGTCTCAGCTTGTCTGTCTTATGACAATACGTTCCTTCCCAAGGAGTGAGGACACTGGTAGACGGTTGCCCACAGCAGAATTAAAGACTGTTGGTTGTGATGCCAGTGCCAAAAACCTGGTGTGGGGAAGCCGTGACAGCAACAACAGAGGCGAGTACCTACTCAAATGTTTACTCGAGAGCATCTGGAAACCTTTGTATGGGATAGGGAACCTACCTTCCAGAACATAAGGGAAGAAGTAATTGATCAAAATTTTGTCCATTTTAGTGGGTGGTTTCGTCAAATAGTGGCATGTGGCGATGGAGTCATCCCTATATGGCGTGTTGCATAATACGTTTGAGGTTGAAATGATTGTTGAAATTATAGTAAAACAGAGTAGTATGTAAGTCAACTTATCGTTAAGTCACAACTTCGATAAGGAACATAGTAGATTTTGAGGAAATGACTGTGTCAGTAACAGCTACTGTTAAGGCTTCATATGTACTTTGATGGAACAACAATCTGGAATTACTAAAGAAACATTACTTATGAAAGAAAGAAAGGAACACTGGGGAAAATATCGGAGACTGTTGTGAAATACTATCTTAAGACCAAGCGAGCATAGCTATAATCCTGGTAGGTATTCTGAAAGGAATTGGAACACTGCTTACGCTATACGAAATTTCAAACGTTCACTGCTGGCGTTTTCTAATGCAAATTGTTTGGATAATGATGAGGAAGAATATCAACTGTGCCGTTACAAAGGAACCAGCGAACGTTCCGAACCAAAGACTGGAAAGTTGCACAGGTTATGCCAAAATCCAAAAATGTAACTGGAGTGATCCGCAAAATTACAGGCCTTTATCACAGACGTCGGTTTGCAGCACGATTTTAGAACATATACTTTCCTCAAATATTATGAACTACCTAGAAGAGAATGACCTATTGACCCATAGTCAACATGGATACAGAAAGTGTAATTGTTGTGAACTGATGTGAATTGATGTGATGAGTACTATAGACAAGGGAAATCAGATTCCGTATTTCTAAATTTCCGGAAGGCTTTCGACAGTGTACCTCACAAGTGTCTTCTAATCAAACTGCTTGTGGAATACCGTCACAATTGTACGATTGGATTCGTGATTTTGTGTCAGACAGGACGCAGTACGTCGTAACTGATGGAAAGTCATGGAGTATAACTGAAGTTACATCTGGCATTCCCCAGGGAAGTGTTTAGGGTCCCTAAACTTACAAACTACTTATGAACTAGCTTATACTAAAGAAGGTACAAACATCCATGCCAGAGGGGGGGATTTGAACCTCCGACGGGGAACGGCCTCAATGCGCACGGGCCGCTCCGCCGTGGCGGACCTATATTGAGTAACTCTTCAGGCAACGAGGTTTGAATTTAAATAGCGACAACACTGCTGTGGAGACACTATACAATGGAATCCACTATTGTCTTTGATAGCACACGTTGTTGACATGCTTGCCTTACCTCCGAGCAAGTGGACTCGCCCGTCAGGCGTGCGCACAATCGAGGGAAACAGTCACTTGTGAGCGAGCGGTCTATTGTAATGTTTTAGAAACAGGAATAGAGTTGGGTCAACAATGAATGTGCTAGCGGTCGTACAGAACGACGGTGTTATCAAGGCCTTCAAGAGGCGTGCGGGAAATCGGCATTGTCTTACAGAACAGTGGCACGTTGGATAAAAGCCTTCAACTAAGGTCGGCAAACTGTGACAGACATGTATCGAACAGGTCGTCCTAGCGTCAGAGCACAGTATTAGTGTTCAGTTTTGGAGCATCATCTGCGACGTGCTTTGCGAAAGAAGCGGCAACACTTTCTGCAGACCCCAACCATCATTTTGCACGAGAATGCGCGGGACAACGCAAGCTGTGGCTGCTCTGTTCGGTCGCTGCGACTGGGAAGTACTGTACCATCCACCATATTCCCCGGACTTAAGTCGTTGTGACTTTGATTTGGTATAGACGATGAATGGACCACTTCATGGCATTCGCTACAGAACTGTTCCAGAGGTTCGACACCATTAATAGAACAGGCTCTGCCAACTGTATGCTACGCCTTGCACATCGCTGTCAACGGGTTATACACAACGCCAGTGACCACTTTGAAGGACAGAAACAGGTTCAAACATGTATCTGTTGAGAATAAGTACAGTACTGGCCATTAAAATTGCTACACCAAGAAGAAATGCAGATGATAAACGGGTATTCATTGGACAAATATATTAAACTAGAACTTATAAGTGATTACATTTTCACGCAATTTGGATGCATAGATCCTGAAAAATCAGTATTCAGAACAACCACCTCCGATAAGCCTGGGCATTGAGTCAGAGCTTGGATGGCGTGTACAGGTACAGATGCCACGATATCACAGTTCATCAAGAATAGTGACTGGCGTATTGTCTCGGTTAGCCGTGTGGTCTAACGTACCGCTTTCCGAGACGGGGAGGCGTACCGACCTCGGTTCGAATCAGCTCGGCGGATTAACGAAGGAGGTCGGAGTGCCGGCCAGCCTGGCTGTGTTTTTAGGCGGTTTTCCATATCCCCCTAGGTGAATACAGGGCTGATTCCCAAGTCCCGCCTCAATTACACGACTCGCAGACATTTCGTAACACTTTGCACTTTCACTTATATAACACTTTACACAGACAATTGAGGTACACATTTCCCCACAGGGGGCATGGGGTGGCGGCAGGAAGGGCATCCGGCCACCCTGTAAAAATTAACACGCCAAATCCAGATAACAACGTCAACGCTGCAGGTGCGGGAATATGGCGCAAGAGAAAGAAAGAAAGAAAGAAAGAAAGTGACTGACGTATTGTGACGAGGTAGTTCCTCGACCACCATTGACCAGACGTTTACAGTTGGTGAGAGATCTGGAGAATGTGCTGACCAGGGCAGCAATCGAACATTTTCCGTATCCATAAAGGCCCATACAGGACCTGAAAAATACGGTCGTACATTATCCTGCTGAAATGTAGGGTTTCACAGCGATCGAATGAAGGGTAGAACCACGGGTCGTAACACATATGAAATGTAACGGCCACTGTTCAAAGTGCCGTCGATGCGCACAAGAGGTGACCGTGACATGTAACCAATGGCACCTCATACCATCACGCCGGGTGATACGCCAATATGGCAGTGACGAATACACGCTTCCAATGTGCATTCACCGTGATGTCGCCAAACACGGATGCGACCATCATGATGCTGTAAACATAACCTGGATTAATCGGAAGAAGTGACGTGTTGCCATTCGTGCGCCCAGGTTCGTCGTTGCGTACACAATTGCAGGCGCTCCTGTCTGTGATTCTGTGATGCAGCGTCAAGGGTAACCGCTGCTGCTGCTGCAAACGTCGTCGAACTGTTCAAATGTTTGTAAATCTATCGGACCAAACTGCGTGGTCATCAGTCCGTAGTTTACAAACTACTTAAACTAAGGTAAACTAACTTAAGGACAGCACACACATCCATGCCCCAGGACTCGAAGGACTCGCACCTCCACGGTGAACAACAGCGCGCTCCGCAGCGAGACGCTTTAGACCGCTCGGATACTCCACCGCGGCTCGAACTGTTCGTGCAGATGGTTGTTGTCTTGCAAATGTCCCCGTCTGTTGACTCAGGGATCGAGACGTGGCTGCACGATCCGTTACAGCCATGAGGATAAGATGTCTGTCATCTCGAGTGATAAGAGGCCGTTGGATCCAGCACGGCGTTCCGTATTGCCCTCCTGAAGCAACCGATTCCATATTTTGCTAAGGCATTGGATCGCGACCAACGCGAGCAGCAACGTCGCGATACGATAAACCGCAATCGCGATAGGCTATAATTCGACCTTTATCAAAGTAGGAAACGTGATGGTACGCATTTCTCCTCCTTACACGAGGCATCACAACAACGTTTCACCAGGCAACGCCGGTCAATTGCTGTTTGTATATGAAAAATCGGTTGGAATCTTCCCTCATGTTAGCACGTAGTAGGTGTCGCCACCGGCGCCAAGCTTGTGTGAATGCTCTGAAAAGCTAATCATTTGCACATCACAGCATCTTATTCCTGTCGATTAAATCTTCATTTTCGTGGTGTAACAATTTTAATGACCAGTAGTGTAGCTGTCACTATTTAAGTTCCAACCTTTGTATTCTCTGCACCTGTCGTTGACACACAGGAATCACCGGATGCTTTTTCTGAGCTTTCCTCCCTTTTGAAGGCTTCCGATTCCAGCGGCTTGACCCAAAGTTCCCAAACTATTTCCAAAGTATTCCCATGATTTTGCTTGGGAAGACTTTGGAAATAGGTTGGAAACTTTGGGTTCTTCAACCTTTAGGGGTTAGTAAGGCTAGCAACCTATCTTCTAGATACTTCTACATCTACATACATACTCCGCAATTCACCGTAAGGTGCGTGGCGGAGGGTACACTGTACCACTACTAGGCATTTCCTTTCCTATTCCTCTCCCAAACTGAACGAGGAAAAAAAGAATGCCTATATGCCTCCGTACGAGCCCTAATTTCTCTTATCTTGTCTTTGTGATCTTTACGCGAAATGTAAGTAGGCGGCAGCAAGATCGTACTACACTCAGCTTCAAATTCCGGCCCTCTAAATTTACTTAACAGAAATTCACGAAAAGAACGTCTTCTTTCTTCCAGCGATCCCCAATTGAGTTGCCGGAGCATTTCCGTGACACTCGCGCATTGGTCGAACCTACCGGTAACAAATCTAGCTGCTCGCCTCTAAACCGCCTCTATGTCTTCCTTCAAACCGATCTGCTGCGGGTCCCAAATACTTGAGCAATACTCAAGACGTGGTCGTACAAGTGTTTTATACGCGGTCTCCTTTACAGGTGAAGTACATCTTCCCAAAATTCTCCCAATAAACCGAAGTCGGCTGTCTGCCTTACTCACAACTGTCCTTACATGCTCGTTCCATTTCATATCGCTCTGCAATGTTACGCCTAGATATTCGAACGACGCGACCGCATCAAGACGCTCACTACTGATGCTGTATTCGAACATTATAGGATTGTTTTTTCTACTCATGCGCATCACCTTACATTTTTCTACATTGAGAGCTAGCTGCCATTCTTCGCACCAACTAGAAATTTTGTCTAAGTCAACCTGTATGCTATTACAGTCAGTTACAGACGACACCCTCCCATACACCACAGCATCATCAGCAAACAGCCGCAAATTACAACTTACCGTGTCCATCAGATCATTTATATAGATAGAAAATAATAGCGGTCCTATCACACTCCCCTGGGGCACGCCTGACGATACACTCGTCTCTGATGAACACTCGCCGTCGAGAACAACGTACTGCGTTCTATTACTTAGGAAGTCTTCCAGCCAGTCAGAAATCTGTGAACCTATTCCATAAGCTCGCATCTTCTATCTGATGCTTGCAAAAATGAGAGCAAAATGTCTGAAAGAAAATATATATATTAAAAAAGTGTTTCCGATTGATTTGAGGCATAACTTAAAATAAAATATCAATGATTCAATCGCAGTTTGCGACTTTTCTAAATTTCTAAAAGGGGTCTATTATATGATGACAAATAAAAGTTTGTGCCAGACCAGGACTCGGACCCGGGGCTCCTGTTTTCATGGGCGGACGCCTTAAATTTCTCGGGCACTCGAACAATCTCCACGTGCAAACCTAAACTTCCATTTGTCACACTTGCCTACGTTCCCATCCGCCCACACTGGGATGGTAAGAAAGGCCAGTAATGGCGAGGAAGTGCCTCCCCTCTAAATGTATGCGAGTACTGGGGGATGTAGGCAAGTGTGAAACATGGATGTTTGGGTCTGGCCGGGGAGTGTGTTCGTGGGGCCGAGAGGTTATCCCTTTCATTCCCAGTGTTTTTCCTGGACAACAACGTATTAGAAGCTGATTTATACCGTATTTTATAGTCAATGTTCAAATGTTTAAGCTTAAGGGACTTAACTGCGGGGTCATCAGTCCCTAAACTTACAAACTACTTATCAACTACCTTATACTAAAGACGGCACAAATATCCATGCCCACCCCTAACGGCGGACGGCCGCGCGCACCGTAAGACGGCGCTCCAGTACGCGCGGCTAGCGAATTTTGTGTACTAGTCTTCAAAGTCGCATGGTTGTTGATGAACAACATGCTTCTAGAACGACACTTTGCCGCTTGGTACAGCGCGTAGCCTCTCCTGAGCCATTAATTTATCCGGCTTGGAGGTTGTGATACGTTGACGTCTTGACGTGGTTCATGTTATTTTATTTCAGCAGTGAATTGTCCTGTCTTTGGTGCTGTGGCGAAGATTATTCTAGCGTTATTGATCTGGCAGTGTTATCTATCAATACAATAATGTCCCAAGTAATAAAATACCTCGATACAAACATTAGTGTTGCGCATGAAATACATGACATAAGAAAACAATAATTCGATCAAAAATTTTAAAACACGTAAATTGATGTTTAGGGCACTGCATTAATACAGAAAACACTGAATTGTGATTCTTCAGAAGCTGAATTCATAATGTGGGATGGTTCGTTTCAAAGGGCACGGCCGATTTCCTTCCATATCCTCACCTACACATTCGAAGCGTAAGCTCCTTCTCTAATGACCACGCTGTCGACGGGACGTTAGACTCCAAGCTTCCTTCCTTCCTTCCTGATCACCATTAAACTTAGCACGTGTTTTCTTGGATAAGATACAGGGTGTCTCACGAAAGACGCCTGCCAGGCGTTCTCGGATCACGTGCTACGGCTCCAGGCCGCCGCCACCGCATCCGCCAGTCACGACAGCGCCCGATCTTGGACTATTATTGTGCCGCGGGTGCTTACACTGAGTCTAAAAAACTTGCCATCTGGGTAACCCAAGCTTACTTTTATTTACAGTAGATGTACAAAATGATATCCCTCTATAGAAAGAGCAGCCTGATATCTCTTGAACACATTTGCGAACACTGGACGAATTTCGGCTGCCGAAATCTGGGAAATGACTAGTGGAATCCTGTATTCCAACTCTTAGAGTGTATGGGGATTGCTTGCATTTAACTTGTCTTTTAACATTTCCCAAAGATAAAAGTTATAGGGATTTAGATCTGGAGAACGAGGACGCCAGTCAACTATCCTATCATCAAAAACATTTCGTATTGCTGCCATTGAAGCATTGGCAATGTGTGATCTTGCATTGCCCTGCATGAAATAACCGTAGAGCTTTTCGTTGGGTGAAAGTTCTTGAAAAAAAAAAATGGATCCAGGATATTGTTCACATACCTGTCAGAATTTATTGTTTTGTGAAAAAAAAATCGACTAGTCATTTCCCAGACTTCAGCAGCTGAAATTCGTCGAGTGTTCGCAAATGTGTTCAAGAGACGTGAGATCGCTCTTTCCATAGAGGGACGTCATATTGAACATCTACCGTAAATAAAGATAAGCTTAGTTTACTCAGATGGCGATGTTTTTTTGATTTCTGTCTCAGTGTATGCGTCCGCGGCAAAATAGAGTCTGAGAATCGGGCGCTGCCGTGGTCGGTGGATGCGGTGGCCGGGAGCTGTACTGCATGATCCGCGGACGCCTGGCAGGCGTCTTTCATGAGACACCCTGTATTTTGTGACGGTATGGTGTATGGTGGAGGTTACCCTGCAATACATTTTGTATACTGTGTCAGTCATCAGCTCGAAAGTTGGCTGACATGTCGCAGACGAAGGGACACATGGAGAGTAATTGGACATTGAGAAAAATGTTCAAATGTCTGTAAATCTATCGGACCAAACTGCGTGTTCATCAGTCTGTAGCTTACAAACTGCTTAAACCTAGGTAAACTAACCTAAGGACAAACACACACACCCATGCTACAGGGAGCACTCGAACCTCCACGGCGAGCAACCGCGCGCTCTGCAGCGAGACGCTTTAGACCGCTTGGCTACTCCACTGCGGTGGACATTCAGACAAGGAGGAGGTAGGGGGGAGGTGGAGGTGGTAGAGAGAGAGAGAGAGAGAGAGAGAGAGAGAGAGAGAGAGAGAGAGAGAGAGAGAGAGAGAGAGAGAGAGAGAGAGAGAGAGAGATGGGAGAGGAGGATATTGACAAGAGTGGGGGAAGAAATGACAGATGGATGAGGTGGGGAGAAGGACAATGGAAACTTACAGGTTGATGTTAGGAATGAGGACATGGACAGAGAGAGGAAGGATGACGAAATAGACAAGCAGAATACTGTAATCTTGGAAATGCCGGGTATTGAGGCGGCTTACAGACAACTTGTATGATGCCGAGAGATACTCGGCCGGGGACTTGTACGCACCTCGTCGCCGCCCATGTGCAGCGGCTGCCCTGGCGGCCAGAGGTCTACGACGTCCTGGTAGAGGTCTCTGAGCACGGGCAGCAGCCGCGGGTTGACGGGGTTGAGCTGCCCGCAGGGCGGCTGCACGCAGAGCCGCCGCCACGGCTGCTGCCCCACGCACAGCGCCAGCGCGCCCAGCCCCGCCGCCTCGCCCCACTGCCAGCCCTGGCCCGCGTGCGCAGGCGCGTCCAGCTCCAGCAGCAGCCGGATGCCGCGTGCGCGCGCGTACGACAGCAGCGACGACACCTCCTGCGCAGTGTACGTCTCGCGCGCAGAGCTCGCGCCCCACCTGCCGAACACCAGCACTCTCTGCAGCTGCCGACACTTTCAACTGTACGAGGCAGGGTCGGAAAGTAACGTGCAATAAATTTTGTGCCATTTAAATATTTCATAGCCAACTAAAAATAGCAGATATGCAGCAGATAATCTAATATATAAAGCAGAGTGTCGGTATAATTTTACGTGTTGCATACAAACCTACAATTTTGTTCCAATCTTTATGAAATTTTGCACACGTAAGCTTCAATCTATGAGAACGGTCGCCGTAAGTGTAACAATCACGTACGATACGTACTTCACGAGATATGACGTCATAAACAATGTGATGCACGGAAAACTGCTGCATTTAGCGAAAATACTGCTCATTTTCTCCTAAACCATTGGACCGATTTCAACCAAATTTGGTACAAACATTCCTTACCGTGTGGTAACAATTGCTGCATGGTTAATAATCACATACGGCACATGGTTCAAAAGATATTACGTCATAACCATCAGAAACCGCAAAAAACGCCATATCATGCGGCGAGACTTTCGAAATACACTATATCAGAATGACAGTACTTAGCGACTTGCAACAAACTTTAAACATAATTTCAAACCTTTATTGAACCTTTTTCTCGCTGGTAACCATAGTAAAATGATGAAACGAAAAAAGTTTATCGCTTACTACTTTAAAGCTGTTTATGGAGTAAAACTACGGCTCTCGGTATGACGTTACACTTTTTAATTTAAACACTACAAATTGTACCGACAGGAAATTTTACAGACAATATACGCTTATATAGTTGAATGTAGCTTTTAAATTTTATCGCAGTACAACACGTAGATCATGAGATACTAGCACATAAGCAGTAACGTCCCGCAGTTCATGGATTGAAACTACGACTTTCGGTATGACGTTGTTGTTGATGTGGTCTTCAGTATGGAGACTGGTTTGATGCAGCTCTCCACAATACCCTATCCTGAGCAAGCCTCTTCATCTCCACATAAGAACGACAACCTACATCTGTCTGAATCTGCTTACTGTATCCATCTCTTGGTCTTCCCCTGCGATTTTTTTCCCACACACTTCCCTCCAACGCTAAATTAACAATTCCTTGATGTCTAAGAATGTGTCCTACCAATCTATCCCTTCTTTTAGTCAAGGTATGCCAGAAATTCCTTTTCTCCCCAATTCTGTTCAGTACCTCCTCATTAGTTACGCGATCGACCCACCTAATCTTCATAACCGACTAAAAATAGCAGATATGCAGCAGATAATTTATACGAGGCGCGTCCAGAAAGTAAGTTCCGTTTGGTTATATAAAATGAACGGGTACAGATACAGAAAAAAATATTGACTGTACAAAAACCTACAACTGTTAAACTACTTTTCTACATAGCTCCCGAAATTTTGTAGGCAATTGTCATAGCATGGCACAAGGTTTTGTGTGCCTTTTTCATAGAATGTTGCCGCCTGTGTATTCAACCATGTGGTAACATGTTCTTTCAGCTCGTCATCATCGTTAAAGTGTTCCCCACCAAGGACAGATTTTAGGTGTAAGAAAAGATTTTTTTTTCACGATTATGCCTGACCTCACACACCGAATGTGACCAAACATTTCTTACGGAAATTTCAATGGGACCTGTTTGATCATCCTCCGCCGGCCGCGATGGCCGAGGGGACTGAGGCGCTTCAGTCACGGTCTGCACGGCCACTAGGGCCGGGGGTTCGAATCCCCCCTCGGGCATGGTTATTTGTGCCGTCCTAGTTCGTAAGTAGTTCATAAGTAGTTTCTAAGTTTAGGGACTCATGACCCTGTAGTTAAGTCCCATAAGCTATACAAACATTTGAACATTTTGATCATCATCCATACAGCTCCGACCTCTCTCCTAGATACTTTCACCTCTTCTTACACCTAAAATCTGTCCTTGGTGGTCAACACTAAAACGATGATAAAGAATATGTTACCACATGGTTCAATACACAGGCGGCAACCTTCTGTGAAGGATGCATGCAAAAACTTGTGGCACGCTATGACAAGTGCCTACAAAATTTCGGCAGTTATGTGGAAAAGTAGTTTAAGAGTTGTAGAATTTTGTGCAATAAAAACTTCTTCTCTATCTGTGTACAATTTCATTTTATTACCAAACGGAACTTACTTTCTGGACACGCCTTGTATATAAACAAATATATGTATTTGTGGACAAGAACTGAATATATTTGTATAAAAAGCCATGATAAATATTAATTGTGTAATTATATTTCGACGGCGGCAGTATATTTGAACAGTGAGACGCCACGCTTAATGGCTATCTCTGCAAAGATATTCAGTGTCAACCGTTTCTTAGCATTGTTAAATGTATACAACATTTACAGGAAGCTGGTCAAAGCATTTAATTCTGTGATATTCAAATGTATAATATTTTGGAAGGGAAATTCTATTTTAAAGATGAGGCGTTAGGGTGTGCGGTAGGATACAATTCTGGGAGCAGGGAAAGCACGCTTTCGAACGTTTGGGAAGGGACTCGTAACTTGGACGTGGTGGAGAAAGGTTGTGACTCTGGGCGGCCTGAAGCCGCGTTACGAACTTGCGATTTCTCTCGAGTGCGTGTGATACTTATTGTGCCTCTCATGAACAATAGTTGCAGAAATATTCAGTTACTTACTGATGTATAAAGTAGAACCACCTACGCATTTCATGTCTAATAAGGGAAATAAATTCCGTTTATAAACAATTACTTCATGAGTGAATGACTTCTTTATCTTAGAATCCATTTTGTTCGTTATTCAGAGGTTTAATTTATGTTTGTTTAGATATATTTTCACGCCATCATATGCAGATTGATAGACTGCCTAAACTAGAGATTAATTATTGATCTTGTTTAAAGAGGTTGGGTAGCTGTTTAGGGCATAGAAGCTGACATACATAACTCACCCCTATGAACAGAGACAACGAGCGATAAACTTTTACTACCCAGAGTTATGTATTGCCCATGTCTTATTGGTGAGTACCGATAGGAAGGTCGCAATTTCTTCCTCACTGCTACTGCACCTGGAATGCCGATATTTATCGACGATGTAGGGTGGTCCTGAAATGTATGTCAAAACTGAAACGGCCGGCGAAGAGGGCCAAAACAAGCACATTTCGTATAGGAATATCATCATCATCATCACATCGTCTTGCACAGTTTCCAGACACAGCCTGGAACACAAGCCTCGCCAATTCGTCCTGTCTCCCCACCATCTCTCTGTTTCCACTCTGGCCCAGTCCTCTCCTCTCTTCTTGACACCATCCTCCTCTCGTTTTAGCAATCTATCCCTTGGTCTTTCTCTTCATCGTTTGTTCTGTAACTGTAATTCGTGTGTCCTCCTGGGGATCCTCTGCTCCTCCATTCTCTTTAAATGGCCATACCACTGCATTCTTGATCTCTTCCATCCAGTAAGATCTACTCTCTCACTATTTCCCTACCTTCTCTTTCTTCATCATGTCTCTTTTTGTTACCCGTATTCGGCTTCGTAAAAATTTCATTTCCCCTGCTTGTACGCTACTATCCCTGATATTATTATTCTCGAGTCAGAAACGTACAAATTTACAGTAGCCATACATATCAGAAATTGATATATAGGTAAAATTGTAATTATATTACATGTGCCCAATACTTCGCAACCTCCAAGGCGTTTGGAGTGGCTTGTAGGAGATCAGTCTTTGTGCAGGATGTAGGGACCAAAGGGCACTGGAGCATATGGCTTGTGGTTTGTTGTTCTCCACAGTCACTGGAAGTGTCTTCTGTCTTGAAACCCCGTCTCTTCAAGTTGTCTCGGGATCGTCCAACTCCTGATCGTAACCTGTTCAAAGCTTTCCACACGAGCCAGTTTCCATTGTGTCCAGGTGGTAGTTCTTTGGCTTCAGGCATCCATCCATGAAGGGGAGTCGTCATCTTCTTCCATAACTCCAGCCTTAACCTTCTCTGGTGAAACGGCGAGTTTCTCAGATGTTCTTAGAAGTTGTTTGCGAGTTCAGCCGTTGCTGTGGTGGATTATATCCGTGCAGTAGGTGGGCACAGTTCACTTCCACTTTCAGTCTCTCCTTGTTGGCAGCCACTTCTCTGCGTACACTTGGCGGTGCTATTACAGCCAGATAGTAAAGCTTCTCGGTTGGAGTAGGTTTTAAACAACCAGTGATCAACCTGCAGGTTTCATTGAGAGCAGTGTCTACTTGTTTCGCATGAGATGACCTGTACCACACTGGGGAAGCATATTCGGCTGTATAAAAGCACAGTGCCATTGCAGAAGAGCGGATAGTCTGTAGATATGAGCCCAACTGTGTCCCCGCTAGTTTGCGAATTAGGTTATTTCGCGTGGAGATTTTCATTTTGGTATTCTTGCAGTGAGTTTTGAATGTCAGAGACCTATCGAGAGTGACACCCAAGTATTCAGGGGTGTGATAATGCTGCAATTGGATACCTGACCATTCTTTATGTAGCTCACGATTAGCTTCCCTGTTCCTTAAGTGAAAGGCACACACTTGTGTCTTCGAAGGATTTGGTCTGAGTTGGTTCTGACTTGATAGTGTTCTAAGTGCACTTGTCAGATTTCTTTCCACAGTTTCAAAGCAAATATTCTGCGTAGCAAGGGTTAAGTCATCAGCGTATAGAAAGGAGCCTCCACGAAGATTGCAATGATTTCTGACCAAGATAAAAATTGCAGTCTAGCGTACCCTGGGAGTCAGATTTCTGTGACGGCTGATCCTTTCACGCCAGAAACATCATCTTGGTCCTTCTCAGGACCACAGTTGACCATCATATCGATGAATATAGAAGGTATATCCCTGATATGATTAAGTAGCAATAGACAGTGAATTATTAAGGCTGAAGATACGGTGGATTAGTGTCTCTCCCGGATGGCTGACCTGGCGAGCTGCGGCACCCTGGGCAGCAGCAGCGGGAAGCTCTGCGAGTCGGTGGCGTGCCAGTGCAGCACGTTGAGCTTGGAGGCGGCCATGGCGTCCATGGCGGCCATGATGGCCTGCGGCGGCAGGAAGTTACGGCCCGTGTCGAGCAGCAGGCCGCGGTGGGGGAAGGCGGGCGCGTCGGCCAGGCGCGCCTCCGCCACCAGCAGGGCGCTGCCAGTGTCTCCGCCCCCGCAGCAGCCCGCCAGCTGGCGCAGGGACGTCAGGCCGTGCAGCGCGCCCCACGCCGTCCGCGCGGACACCGTCGCGCGCACCTCGCCGCCTGTGCGTCCACAAGTGTCTTACTAAACTACCTCAAGTGTACACTTCTCAAGAAAATCTATTATCTATATATATAACTAGCTGGTACCCGACGCGTTGTTGCCGCAGAAATACACTGCTGCCTATTAAAATTGCTACACCAAGAACGTGACGTGCCGCAGACGCGAAATTGAACCCACAGGAAAAAAATGCTGTTATATGCAAATGATCAGCTTTTCAGAGCATTCACACAAATTTGGCGCTGGTGGCGACACCTACAACGTGCTGACATGAGGAAAGTTTCCATCCGTTTTCTCATACACAAACAGCAGTTCACCGGCGTCGCCTGGTGAAACGTTGTTGTGATGCGTACCAACCACTTTTCCGCTTTTGATAAACGTCGGATTGAAGCCTATCGCGATCGCGGTTTATCGTATCGCGTCATTGCTGCTCGTGTTGGTCGCGATTTAATGACGTTTAGCAGAATATGGAATCGGTGGGTTCAGGAGGGCAATACGGAACGCCGTGCTCGATCCCAACGACCTCATCGAGATGACAGGCATCTTATCCGCATGGCTGTAACTGATCCTGCAGCCACGTCTCGATCCCCGAGACAACAGATGAGGACGTTTGCAAGACAACAACCATCTGCACGAACAGTTCGACGACGCTCGCAGTAGCATGTACTATAAGCTCGGAGACCATGGCTGCGTTACCCTTGACACTGCATCACAGACACGAGCGCCTACGTCAAACCTGGGTGCACGAATAGCAAAACGTCATTTTCTCGGATGAATCCAGGTTCTATTTACAGCATTATAATGGTCGCATCCGTGTTTGGTGACATCGCGGTGAATGCACATTGGAAGCGTGTATTCGTCATCGCCATACTGGCATATCACCCGACGTGAAGGTAGGGATGCCATTGGTTACAAGTCTCGGTCACCTCTTGTTCGCATCGACGGCACTTTGAACACTGGCCGTTTCATTTCAGATGTGTTACGCCCCGTGGCTCTACCCTTCATTGTATCCCTGCGAAACCCTACATTTCAGTAGGACAATGCACGACCGCATCTTGCAGGTCATGTACAGGCTTTTCTGGATACAGAAAATGTTCGACTGCTGCCCTGGTCAGCACATTGTCCAGATTTCTCACCAACTGAAAACGTCTGGTCAATGGTGGCCGAGCAACTGCTTCGTCACAATATGGCAGTCACTACTCCTGATGAACTGTGCTATAGTGTTGAAGATGCGTGGGCATCTGTACCTGTACACGCCATCCAAGCTCTGTTTGCCTCAATACCCAAGCGTATCAAGGCAGTTATTACGGTCTGAGGTGGTTGTTCCGGGTGTTTTTCAGGATCTATCCACCCATATTGCGTGAGAATGTCATCACATGTCAGTTCTAGTATAATATATATTTATCCAATGACTACCCATATATCATCTGCATTTCTTCTTGGTGTAGCAATTTTAATGGCCAGTAGTGTAATAATTGTGCAAACACCGCTTGCAATTAGAAAGTGTTAGTTTGTTTAGTTACAAACTTTTATTACAATCAGATGAACGTTATGGCAGCGCATAAAATACGAACATGCGATCAACTATAGATGGGATCTCTAATCTTCCATTAGTCTATCTCCTCCTTTCCCCTCTCCCTGCCTGTTCGCCTGCTCCCTCCCCCCCCCCATCTCCTCCTGTCCCTTTGTCTGTCCATTTCCTCCTCCCCTCCCTTTGTTCCTCTCCTTCTCCTGTCTATCTTCCCTCTTTCTCTGTCTGTCTCCTCTCTCCCCTTTCTACGTGTCTCCTCCTCTACCTACTCCTCTCCCGCAAATATATATGAAAACATACTTATATGCGCCAAGATTCATGGTGAGTGGTCAAACGATGTCAAAGTCGTAAAGTACCCTCGGCCATGCTAAATTCATTGACTTGCAGATTATTAAAATCTCCTTCATGAAAACATACATTTCATTCAAATTGGTCCAACTGTTTCAGTGTGAAGAGAAAAAGACGTATTAACACATTGTAAGATACCCTCCGCCACACACCATACGGTGGCTTACGATAGGAATCTCACGTATTAATCAGGATATAAGCTACCTCTGTTCCAAATTTCATTCATACCCGTCCAGCCATTTCAAGGTGAAGGTGTAAGAAACGAATTAAATAATTGTAATGCACCCTCCGCTATGCACCACATGACGTTAATTTTAGTTTGCTTGTAATCTTCGTGCGAGTGCAAGAAATGAGTTGACAAAGTTTACGGTAAGGAAATGCATACAACACAAACAAACAAACAAACGTGAATTTTTATATATTACATTTGTCCTTAAGTGTGTGTCGTACAGTGATATAAATTTGATGGCACATCAGTGATACATATCGATACTATATGCAAAATATGTTGCGAAAACAGTCAGCAGTAATCATGTTAAAACATCACAAAGTCATGCCTCATGCGAAGTTTTACAGCATCTACAGCGCAACTGATGTGAGCGGTAGACGTTCTTTCGTTTCTTCATTTTGTGTGTGTCTGTAGGGACGGGGGAAGTTCAATTAGGAAACGCTTCATAAACGTCCGAAATTACATGCAAACTTCGTTGCAGGTCCATAACTACTCGCATTTTCCATAAATTAACGCATAAATCTGGTTATTCTCACGAGGTGCCCTCTCATTATTTATGACGTCATATCTCCTGAGCTATGAATCGTGCTCTTTTGCATTTCGGTCAAGAACCTTCGCGGTCGTACGGTGAACAGTTCACCAAAGTTTCATTGCAATCGAATGGTTTATTAACACAGAGGACACACACACAAGTATTCATTTATGAGAGAGAGAGAGAGAGAGAGAGAATATTCGTCTGTATGTACTCTATGTTTTCACAAAACATTCATTCGATTGCAATGAAACGTTGGTGATCTGTTCACCGTACGACCACGAAGGTTCCTGACACAAAAACAAAAGAGCACGAAAAACAATGACAGACCTCCTCGTGAGAATACCCGGATTTATGCGTTAATTGTTGGAAAATGGGAGTAGTTAGGGACCTGCAACGAAATTTGCATGTAATTTCGGACGTTTATGAAGCGTTTCCTAATTGAACCCTCCCCCCTCCACACACACACACACGCACACACACACACACACACACACACACACACACACACACACACACACACACACAATGATGAAAAGAAGCCTACCGCTCACAACAGTTTCAACAGTTTCGCGGTAGGTGCCATAGAACTGTCGCAGCAGGCACGACCTTGTGATATTTTAACATGATTACTGTTGACTGTTTTCGCAACATATTTTGCATATAGTATCGATATGTATCACTAAATGTATCATCAAATTTATATCACTGTACGACACATACTTCAGGACATATCTAAGAAATAAAATGTAATGTTTGTTTGTTTGTCTTTAATGCACGACCATATGAAACATCTGGTTGTGATAAAACTTTGTCAACTCATTTCTTGCACTCGCGCGAAGGTTACAGCTATACTAAAATTAACTTCATGTAGTGCATGGCGGAGAATGCATTACAATAACTTAATCAGTTTCTTACGCCCTCACCTTGATATGGCTGTACGGATATGAATGAAATTTGGAACAGAGGTAGCTTATACCCTCATTAATACATGAGATACCTTTCTGAAGCCACCATATGTTGGGTGGCAGAGGGTACCTTACCATGTCTTAATACGTCTGTTTCTTTTCGCACTGAAATAGCTGGACGGATTTGAATGAAGTTTGGAATGGAGACAGCTTATATCCTGAATTAACACATGAGCTACCTTTAGGAAGCGACCGTACGCTAAATGGCGGAGTGTACCTTACAGTTGGTTAACTCGTTTGTTACTCTTCACGCTTAAACGGCTGGACTGAGTTGAATGAAATGTGAAATGAAGCTTATACCCCAAATTACTATATGGTCTACATTTCGTAAGCCTCGTTAGCTTCATGGTGGAGATAACGTTACAACACACATCATAATTGTTTGACTAGTTACCATTAAAGTCAAAACTTCAATGTATATTTACAGGAAGGAGATTTTTATAATCTACAAGCCAGTGAATTTAGCATGACGGACGGTACTTTGCGGCTTTGACATCGTTTGACCAGTCACCATGAAACTTGGTGCATATGTGTATGTTTTCATATATACGAGGGAGAGATGGAAGAAGAGATGGACAGGGGAGAGGAGGAGACTGAGAGAGGGGAGACAGCCAAGGAAAGGAGATGAACAGAGGGAGGGGGACGAGGACATGGACAATGAAAGTGACAAGAGGAGACGGGGGGCGGGGAGGGAGCAGATGAAGAGAGGGAAGATAAAGGTAGAAGGTGGACTGATGGAAGACTGGAAACCCCATTTATATTTGATCACATGTTAGTATTTTATGCGCTGTCATAGCGTTTGTCTGATTGTAATAAAAGTTTGTAATCAAACAAGCTAACACTTTCAAATGTCAAACGTTGTTTGCGCAATTATTACTTCTGCGGTAGCAACGCGCCGGGTACCAGCTAGTTTAATATAAAAATGTGAACACACAGATATATTTACACAAGCCACCACAGAGAGTAATAGTGTAATTATTATTTATTTTGTTTGTTAACTCGGTTAGCTTTTTTTGTAAAAATATTTTCGTAATAGTGAAAGAAATGCATAACGCACCATTTAAATTTGCAAGACAAAACACATTTTACTGTAACAACCCTCGGACAATTTTGTAGAAATACTGTGATACGGTTGCCATTGCTGTAGGAACAGATCGGTATAGCGCCTTTGCCATTATATGTTATACCGGTGATCAAAAAATCAGTATAAATTTGAAAACTTAATAATTCACGGAATAATGTCGATAGAGAGGTAAAAATTGACATATACTTGGAATGACATGGGGTTTTATTAGAAAAAAAATACAAAGTTAAAAAAAAAAGTTTGACAGATGGCGCTGGAATAACAGGAGCTGTAATGAGAGAGAGAATCAGTTGCACCAGCAGTCGCAGCATGTTGACTTTACCTGAAAAGGCGCTTTTAGTGAAGCTGTATTATCAGAATGGGGAATGTGCTAGTTCAGCGTTACGATCCTAACGGCATAGGAAGGGGATTAGAACGGATAAAGCTGTTGACAAATGCAGCTGTGGCGAGAATAATTTCGAAGTTTGAAGCCACGCGTTGTTTAGAAGATAGACCGAGCACAAGGCGTAATGCTGCTGAGACAGTTCAGGAAGAAATGGAGACTGTAGCGGGTTCGTCTATGCACGGGAAGGTCAGCGCTCGTGCAGTCGCATGTCGCACCAGCATTCCATACACTACTGCTTGGTTGGCACAAAGGCGTACTCTCCGATGCTATCCTTCCAAAATCCATCGGCATCATGAACTGTTACTTGGCGATTTAGTGAAGCGGAGGGCATTTGCGGTGTGGGCGTTTCAAAAGGTGGCGGAAGATGACGATTGGTTGAGTAACGTGTTGTGGACCGACGAAGCTCATTTCACGCTCCGAGGGTCTGTCAACGCCTACAACTGCAGAATTTGAGCTACCGAAAATCCTAGAACTGTCATGGAAACTCCATTGCAAGACGAGAAAGTCACGGTATGGGTTGGATTTACCACATCTACCGTTATCGGGCCTTTCCTCTTCGAGGAACTGCGTGATTCCGGTTTTGTCACTGCTACCGTGACGGGTGTCAGGTACGCCGATATATTACAGAATCGCATTATCCCCAGCCTGGGTGATGAACACCTGCTGGAAAGTACGATTTTTATGCAAGATGGCGAACCACCCGATATTTCTAGACGCATGAAATATCTTTTGCGCGCGTTGTTTCGTGATGATCGTGTATACAACCGACGCCAATGCCTCACCATAACTCTGGACATGCTTTACAGTGCTGTTCACAACATTATTCCTCGACTACAGCTATTGTTGAGGAATGACGGTGAACATATTGAGCATTTTCTGTAAAAAACATCATCTTTGCTTTGTCTTAATTTGTTATGGTAATTATTATTATTATTATTTGTAATAAAGTCCCATGTCATTGCAAGCATGAGTGTCAATTTTCACCTCTGCATCTACATTATTCCGTGATTTATTAAGTTTCAAATTTATACTGATTTTTTGATCACGCGGTACCTTGCTGATGCCCGTCCTCTGCCGAGACAAGCCACTGCGGCGCTGCACTGCAGACAGCGTGGTCCACTCACCGTTGGAGGCGAGGTCCAGGCTGTAGCTCTCGTCGGTGTCCCAGGACAGCTGCTGCGGCGCCTCTGCGGTGATGACGGTGACGAGCACGTCGGTGCCTGGGCCCGCCCCTGCCCCCTCGCCCCCGGCGGCCGCCACGGCTCTCTGCAGCTCCCGCAGCCAGCGTCTCGTCGCCGCGTCCACCAGCTGCCTGCCCTCCTCACCAGACACTGCAAACACACAACGCGTGCACTTTCTGTCTGCACTACAGGCTGGAAGGTAGCTGGCCTTCAGAATTCCAATCTACATCTACATGGGATACTCTGCAAATCACATTCAAGTGCCTGGCAGAGGGTTCATCGAACCACCGCTAAGCTATTTATCTCCCAGTCCATTCTCCAATAGCGCGCGGGAAGAAACAACACATGAATATCTCCGTTCGAGCTCTGATTTCTCGTATTTTATTCTGATGACCATTTCTACGTATGTAAGTGGGTGTCAACAATATATTGTCCCATTCGGAGTAGAATGTTGGCGATTGAAGTTTCCTAAGTAGCCCACGTCGCACGTCGCAGCGATAAGCGCCATTGTTGTAATGATTCCCACTCCACATCCTGTATCATTTCCGTAACGCTGTCTCCCCTGTATCGTGGCAATACAAAAAGGACTGTCCTTCTTTGGACTCTTTCCACGTCGTCCCTAAAACCCACCTGATAAGGATCCCATAATGCGCAGCAATACTCCATAAAAGGACGGACAAGCGTAGTGTATGCAGCCTCTTTAGTAGTTTTGTTGCATCTTTTAAGGGTTCTGCCAATAAAACGTAGTCACTGGTTTGCCTTTCCCACGACATTATCTACGTGTTCCTTCCAGTTTAAGTCTGAAATAATAGTAATTCCTAGGTATTTTGTGGAGTTTACGACCTTCACTTTTGATTCATTTATCTTGTAAACAAAGTTTAACGGATTTATTTTCGTACTCATGTGGACGACTTCACACTTCTCATTATTTAGACTCAATTACCAATTTTGACTCCATAGTGATATCTATCCTCTCTGACTGCAAATTCCTATCCAGTCGAAAATTTGGGGCGATATATGATAACAAAGCAATTTGATTAAAAGCCTTTTGTGAGGTACGGTGTCAAAAGCCTTCTGCAAATCTAGAAATACGGAACAGGATGGATTAGCTCGGGGAGATAATTGCTGAGAGAGCAGAACGGAGCGGACACTCACCACCGGAGAGGTCGAACCTGACGGCGGCGGGGCTGAAGGGCAGCAGGGCGTCGGCCAGCAGGACGTGTCCCGTGGGGCGCGGCCACAGCGCGCCGTACGGCCCGCACGTCAGCCGGCACACCTGCTGCGAGGGCCAGGGCGCCCGCAGGCGCATCGTCTCTGGGGTCTGGTTCTGCTCCTGCTCACCGCCGGACTCTGCCGCCGCCGCGGACCGCACGCACAGCCCGGACTCGCACGTCCACTGCCACCTGCAAGCATCATTGACGAGAATTTTGAAATTGAAATACCCCATTACATTTCTCATAGCGACCCACTTTACTTTTTAATAAAAATAATATTTTTTTTTACTAGACGTCGCTGTGGTACTGATCCAAAACTTGTTTCGTAGTCCAGAAACATCTGTTTGACGTGTTTACCTCGACCCATGGCGCTTCAAAGCTGAGAATTCAATGCATGAATTACGTACGATGTGATGTTTTCTGGAATGCACAATGTTTTTTTTATTTTTCTTTTTTTTTTTTTTTTCAGGTAGAACAAAGTTTAGTTTCCTGGAATTTACTAGCAAATGAAAACTGTGTACTCTAACGCCGAACCTTATCTTTCACAAATATTGTTCTTACCGCCGAGTTATGCAAGCGCGACTTGACTACATTTAGATTCACGCCCGCAAGTTCCTCACCTACCGCTTTCTAAACCGAAGGGCTGGTGCACAGCTTGCGGGACTAACTCCTCTGGAAGAAGGAAATAGCCAAACCGCAAAGCATGCCACCTCCTAGAACTGCATGTTATGTTAAATACAAAAAGTAGGTGGGGGTAATGGCAGAGATGAATCTGTGGGGACGTGTGGTGACAGTAAAAAAAAAATTATTCTTGTGGATGTACGTAGTATTGTCTTGTTTATTTATTTAATCATTTTAATTAATCCCCGTCTTAATGTAAACAATTTAAAGTTTGCGTTGATACTGGTTATGCTTTCCAGGAAAGTTGATTGTACTTCAGCACCATAGATGATTATTAGTTGCCGGTAAAAATCAGTCAGTCTGTAAGACAACTTGTGGAGTTGCGACTTCTAGCGCTGGGTCGGAACACAGTTTTACCGTGGCAGCAAGTTTCAAACCAGCACATCTTTCGTTGTAGAATTGCAGAAGTGATGGATTCGTAATGGAACGGCTGAATGCATTCAGGGTCTGGTTAAGTAGTGTGTGTGGAAACACAATCCTTTTTGTTTTTAGCCTTGCATAGCACTGATGAATAAACAGTAGCCCGTGGGAGCTGGAGCTGTTTGCATCACTTAGCACGTTAATGGGCTCGCGGCAATTTGTCCGGCAGCTGTGAGGTTCAGGAAGCGTGTCTTGTTACGACAGGAAATTTACTGGCATCTAAGCGATTCAATGTCACGGACACTGTTTTCAAATGCTCGTAACATATGCACGGTATTTTGCCTCCTTTGTGCATACTCGTCAGTTTTCCCACTAGTCCCACACCATCCTTTGTCTATAGTATCTTGTTATAGTATTTATATCTATCTACAGCTACATCTACATAGATACTCTGCAAATCACATTTAAGTGCCCGGCAGAGGGTTCATTAACCACTTTCATAACTTTTCTCTACCGTTCCATTCTCTAATAGCGCGCGGGAAAAAAGACCACTTAAATCGTTCCGTTTTCGATCTGATTTCTCTTATTTTATTCGGATGGTCATGTCTCCCTAACTAGGTGGGTGCTAGCAAAATATTTTCACATTCAGAACTAAAAGTCGGTGATTGAAACTTCGCAAACAGATCACGCCGCAATGAATCACGTCTTTTTTCTAATGATTTCCACCCCAATTCGTGCAACATTTCCGTGACGCTTTCCTCCCCACAAGGTGATAAAATGAAACGAGCTGCCCTTCTCTGAACCTTCTCAATGTCTTCCGTCAGACCCACCTGGTGAGGGTCCCACACCGGCCAACAGTACTCCAGGAGAGGACGCACAAGTGTGATGTAGGCAGTCTCTTTGGTGGAGCTGGTGCATCTTCGAAGCGTTCTGCCAATGAAACATAACCTTTGGTTCGCCCCACAATATTTTCTGTGTGTTCAGTCAAAGTTGTTCGTAATTGTAACTCCTAGATATTTGGTAGAATACCTTAAGGCTTGACTGATTTATCGCGTAATTGAAATTCAGCGGATTTCTTGTAGTGGTCATGCGTATTACTTCACACTTTTCTTTCTTTAGTGTCAATTGCCAATTTTCGCACCATGTAGAAATTTTGTCTACATCGCTTTGCAGTTGCTTTTGATCCTCTGTTGACTTCACTAATCGATAAACGACAGCATCATCCGCGAACAGTCTAAGGGAGCTATTCAGGTTGTCTCCTAAATCGTTTATAAACACAAGGAAGAGTAGGGGACCTATAACGCTTCCCTGTGGAACGCCAGATATCACTTCTGTTTTACTCGATGACTTACCGTCAATTACAACGAACTGTGTTCTTTCTGATAGGAAATCGTGAATCCAATTGGGGAGATATTCCATAAGCACGCAATTTCATTAGAAGCCGCTGTAAACCCGGCGTTGCCCGAGCATTTACCGGGTGATCAAAAAGTCAGCATAAATTTGAAAACTTAATAAACCAGGGATAGATATGTAAAAACTAACAGACATGCTGGGAATGACATGGCGTTTAATGGGAAAAAACACCATACTATTGCTAGACTCGTCAAAGATCTGTTGCGCGCGTCGTTTGGAAATGATCGTGTGCTCAGTCTCCACTTTCGTCATGGTTGGCCTCCCAGGTCCCCAGCCCACAGTCCGCGCGATTATTGGCTTTGGGGTTACCTGAAGTCGCAAGTGTATCGTGATCGACCGACATCTCTAGGGATGCTGAAATACAACATCCGACGCCAATGCCTAACCATAACTCCGGACATGCTTTACAGTGCTGTTCACAGCATTATTCCTCGACTACAGCTATTGTTGAGGAATGATGGTGAACATATTGAGCATTTGCTGTAAAAAAAAAAAAAAAAAAAAAAAAAAAAAAATTCATCTTTGCTTATGCTAATTATAGCTTTCTGATCAGATGAGGCGCCATCTGTCGGAATTTTCTTTGATCTAATAACACCCATGTCATTCCAAGAATGTGTGTTAATTTTTACGTCTCTGTCTACATTATTCCGTAATTTATTAAGTTTTCAAATTTATACTCACTTTTTGATCACCCGGTATTTATTCTACAGTCTCATAGTCCACATCCCCTTCCCCCTCTCTTACCCATCTCTCTGTTCATTTCCACCTTTCCCTCTCTCGGCAAAGTTTTCTGCGAGGTGCCCTTTGTCATATACCATACAAAACATTTAAGTACCCAGTGATCTTGTTCTTAGTTTAGAGGTCATGTGTGCAAAACGTAATGAAGATTGAAGCAAAAGTATGCATTTCGTAAAATTCCGTAAGTTAAGCACCTTCCAACTTGCACCGAACGAAATTTTATACAGACAGTGGCATTCCTTTTGTTTTTAAGGTACAGTGTGTAAGATTTCATTAATATCAGAACAATACTATAGATTTCAATGCAATAGAAACGCAGGGTCACAACGAAAAACGCACTTTGTTGTTCTCAAATATTCCATTTTTTATTTATACAACCCTTGTTCTGAGAATAACGAAAAAAAAAAAATGATCTGTGAAATCGCTCGAGCCTTTCTCAAGTTATGGCGCGACCAAGGTATTTCAGGATCCATTTTTATGTTACAAAGTACCCTACCCCATGCACCGTATGAAACTGAAGGTAGAAGGTGACGTTCCTCTTGTTTTGAAGGTCAAGCGTGCAAAATTATGTGAAGATCGCAATTAAACTGTAGATTTCGTGAGTCTGTAGTATACTCCGCCATGCAACTATCACAAAATACTTTCTTTGCTGACGTTTTCTACCTATAAACTACATTCCTGCCAAATTTCGGCTTCATACGTGAAGTAGTTTTTGAGATTTCGTGTTTCGTCAGTGAGTGAGTGAGTGTCCTTTCGCTTTTATATAGATAGAGATCAAGAAAACAAATTGCTCAATTTTGGATTCAAGAGAATTAAGGGAGACCTGGAAACAAAAATAAATAGCAAAATGCAAATCTGTAATGCTAACTTTATTTGATACAAGTTCTTGCCTGATGCGACAGTTTTACGGCATCTACCGCGAAACTGTTGTGAGCGGTAGACTTCTTTTCGTTTCATCATTTTGCGTGTCTGTCTGTGTGTGTGTGTGTGTGTGTGTGTGTGTGTGTGTGTGTGTGGAGGGGGGAGGGACGACGGTTCCAAAAAGCTTCATAAACGTCCAAAATTACATGCAAAATTTGTTGCAGGTCGCTAAATTCTCCCATTTTCCAATAATTGACGCATAAATCTGGGTATTCTCACGCAGTGGCCTCTCATTATTCATGACGTCATATCTCCAAAGTTATGTGTTGTGCTCTTTTGTTTTTGGGTCAAGAACCTTCGTGGGCGTATGGTGAACAGTTCAAAGTTTCATTGCAATCTAATGAATGGTTTATAAACGCACAGAGGACATACAGACAACCATTCACTGACATATACTGCGCCATCTATTGATCAATTTTCACACTATTTTTCTTCTGGCATGTGTTTTTCCCCTTCTGCGATAACATTCCGTTGCAATTTGTCGTCGTTCTGACTAGGGTTACTATTTTTAAAGCGTTTTGAGAGTTTAATTATAATCACCCCGTTGCGCCCCTGAGTATGGAGGCATCACGCAGTAGAACTGTGTCGTTTGGGTTGCCCCGTCTGCAGGCGCTACGCGCAAGGCTTCGTTCGGCTGTTGCCGTAGCTGCCATCTGTGGCACACCAGTGCCGGGCCACTTCGCATCTCTCGCCACATGCAGGGCAACAGACGGTTGGTCATTACGACTCCTCTGCCGTGTATTCAAGTCAGCCGCGTAGCTGGGTGCTGGGTGCTAAGTAAGACGCCACCTCAGGAGTCATGACACTATACGTGAGGTTACTGCATAACTACTTTCATCGAAGTAGTTTCCTCGTACGTGTAGCCGAGGAAGTATCGTCGCATCGTCCTATCACCGTCGGTGTATCTTAAGTGTTAGTGCACCAACTGCTACTTGCGGTTGTATCCAGTAGCTGGCCACTAAGCCTCCACTTATGCTAGGGCAGTCACTGTGGTGGCGCTCTCCCTGTCTACGGCGAACAAAATGTGGCCTTCATTTTCAAACAAACAGAACCTGGATTGAAGGTGAGGCACTGAATTGAAATTTTAATTCATTACCTGACCTTCTATTCAATATCTTTTATACATCCAGGTAGCGTATGTCTGTGGCAACCAGAACCTGATTTCGTCCGAAAACACAATCGTTTATTTATCTCTATCTATATAAAAGCGAAAGGAACTCATTCACACACTCTCTCACTCATTCAATCACTCACTCACAGTATAAACACGAAATCTCAAAAACTACTTCACCTATGAAGCTGAAATTTGGCAGGAATGTTGTTAGTCGGTAAAAGAGGTCAGATAAGAAAGGATTTTGCGATATATATGACGAAATAAACAATGAACACTTCCCCGTATTGCGGCAAGTGATAGTGTGACTTTATCAGTCCACTATTTGAGAAGGAGAGCACTCAGCGACTTGCAACAAACTTCAAACATAATTTCAAACCATTTGGAAACTTTTTCTCGCTGACAGCCCCAGCAAAATGACAACAAATTTGTCACTTACTAGTTTTTCGGCGTTCATGCAGTAAAATTACGGAATTTGGCATGACGTTACAATTTATTACTCGTAAACTATTAGTTGGATTCGCGAGAAATGTTACAGACAATATACACACATACCACTGAACGTACGTTCGAAATTTTATCATAGTACGACACGCAGTTCAAGAGATATGGAGTAATAAACAATTAGGTTCATGAGAAACCGCCACATCACGCATGGCGTTTTGATTTATTACGTCTTTCCTACTAACTCTAGTCGCTACATATTTTGCAGACGTTTTACATATGCACCACTGGATGTACTTCCAAATAATATCGTATTACGAAATGTAGTTCAGGTGCTATGACGCCAAAGATATTAAAATACATGAAACTTCGCCCCAATAAGCATGATGTTGTAATTTACTACGTCTTACTACCAAAAAAATTTACAACACATTTCACAGGCAGTTTTCTATTATTCCACTCTACGAACCTGGTAAATAATGTCTTTGTAGAACCCATAATTCAGAAGATATCTCATTCAGTCGCTCACTGACTAAACACGAAGTCTGTAAAACTACTGCACCTATGAAGATGAAATTTTGCCGGTATGTAGTGTAAAGGTAGACGATGTTAGCTAAAAAAGTATTTTGCGATAGGACGGAATGAAGGTGCATGGCGGAGGATACTTTTCCTACAGACTTACGAAATCTACAGTTTCATTCCGATCTTCACGAAACTTTCGAAGCTTATCTTCAAAAGGAAGGTCACCGTCTACCTAAAGTTTCTTACGGTGCATGGGGAAGGGTATCTTGCAGCATAAAATGGAACCCTAAGTACGTTGGTCGCGCCATAACTTGAGAACGCTTCGACCTATTTCACAGATCCTTTTTTTTTGTTGTTTTCGTTATTTTTGAAACGAAATAAAACTGGAAAATTTGAGAACAACAAAGTGCGTTTTTAATGTAACCCTGTGTTTCTACTGCAAACAAGTGTATAGTTTTGTTCCGACATTTATGAAATTTTGAACACATCAGCATAAAAACAAGAGGAAAGTTATTGTCTGTATAAAATTTCGTTCTGCGCACGGTGGAGGGCACTTAACATACGGACTTTGACAAAATGCATAGGTTTGCCCCGATCTTGATGAATTTTTGCACACAGAACACTAAAACCAAGAGGAAGGTCACGGGATACATACATGTTCATATGGTACATGACAGAGGGTGCTTTGCAAAAAGCATTGCCGAGAGAGAGAAAGGTGGAAACGAACAGAGAAATGGGAAAGAAAGAGATGAATGCAGATAGAGGAGGGAAGAGGATGTGAACTACGAGGGTGTGGAATAAATAAACACCCGGGCAACTAGTTTATTTGTCATGTTCCGCAGGAACGAATTGAGGAGCAAGCATCTATTGTCTGGAACGATTCAGTACATCAGATTGTAACAAACGTGTATAATTGATATAGTGAAATGTGTAGTAATCATACAGTTCGTATATATACAGAAAATAATCTTTACCGGTCAGCATTCAGGGATTATACGAGAGTATTCTAATCAGGGTTATTTTCTGAAGATGTTGATCGTATCTTTCTGGTCTGTCAGTTGGCGGCAGTAGATTCATTCTGCAGTCAGTTTGTAATTCTGGCTCTCTAAAAGAAAAGAACGTCGTCTTCCATCCAGCGACTCCCATTTGAGTTCCCGAAGCATCCGTCACACTGCCGGATTGATCGAACCTACCAACAATAAACCCGGCAGTCCGACTCTGAACTGCTTCTATGTCTTCATTTAAATCGACACCGTGCAGATCTCCAACACCTGAGCAATACCTGATACGGGGCCCCACAAGCGTCTACTTTACAAACAAATCACATCTTCCCAAAATTTTCCCAATAAACTCAAGCGCACCATTGCCCTTCCCCACAACTGTCCTCACATGATCGTTCCATTCCACATCGCTCTGCAGCATTACCAATAGATAGTTAATCGAGACGACTGTATCAAGCAGCTCTCTAATAAAATAGTATTCGAAAAAATATAGCACTGTTTTACCCATTCATTAACATCAGTTTAGATTATTCTGCATTTAAAGCTAGCTGCCACACCTCAGACCACACTACAGTCATTGAGTATCGATATTCTCTTGTATACAGGGTGTCCCAGCTATCTTGTCCACCCAAACTATCTCAGGAACAATAACAGATATTGGAAAACGACTTTCACCGGTATCAATGTACGGCTGGGGCCCTTGAATGTACATATATGGAAATATTCTAAAACGAAAGCAAATCTGTGTTTTATCACAAACTTAAGTTATTTTAAATGGACACCCTAAATTTTTTCTTCGGCAATCCATAGCACAACAAATCACATAAACAATGGCGTTGATTGCATCGCAATATTCCAATTACATCCCGAGATATTGCGACGCGAAGTTGACGCTTGGAAAACCCCAAATGCATTGCTAGCGCACGTCCTGAGGCTCAGGCGTGAACCCCATAATGCCAGTAACCGCGATGTGATTGACATGCGTAATCGCACTTCCATACTTACCAACAGAAAATATCCAGTGGTTAGTACTTCTCGGTAACAGTTATTGGCTTAGTTTTTAACCCTTTGCGGCTCAGTGGTTTCAGTATTAAACCACGTTTTTACTTTGCCTGCTTTTCCAGCCCTGTGGTTCCTTCTTGAAACCACCACCACAAATTGATTGCTGGTTACATCTAGCATCAGCGCCAGTTAATTGTCGCAGTATCGAAGCTGTTGTTGTAGGGTAAAAGTCTTATTTGTGTAGTGCTGCGCCGAGTACAAGTGCTTTCGACCCAGACTTCACAATAAAATTAGGTTGTGACAACTATACAGCAGATAACTGGAATTTCATGTATTGCATTATTCTTATACATCATTCTATGATATTTGGAAGATGTTTTTATTGATAACTATAATGTAAAGTTTAATTTTTTTTTACGAAGATGTTGGTGGCTACAGAATGAAACTATTGGGTCGTAAAGACCTTCAGTAACGGTAAATCTACAGCTTGCCATTTCTTTACAGCATGTCAGAGTGGATAATAGACCACCATCAAGAGTAAAATAGCAATTTAGAGATTGTGACCTTAGCACAAATATGTTTATGTGTACTTGCTGAAATTCTAATTGAGACTCAGTCAGCAGCTACGAATATTGGAAGTCAATCAGACGAAATTGATGGACAACTTCTTTCACCTGATGGGACCGTAGTTGAATTTGAAGAGGTTGACAATGAAGGTGTGTGCTGAAAGTTACTATTCACGTTAGTAGTGGCAACAATGACGACTATGTGGTGTATGTGACGACAATAAGTACTAAAAGAACATACTGAATGGGTGCAACACATATGGGTGCAACAGATACTGTCAAATGAACCAACTGAGGTTTCAAAGGAATATGGTTCAAATATCTCTTCTAACAAATTAAGCCCCACTGAAAACTGTCGTAACAGCCCAGTGGTTTCACTATGAAACCACCTAAAATATTTTATTGTGACTTACAAATTTTATTGTTATTACACTATATTATTGCTTTTTGAGACAGCAAAAGAATATTTTGGAAGATATTATTATAGTTTTCTTCCTATGTTTATCCATGGTCCTTAAAGGGTTCAGCAGCAGCCGGTTGCACTGTTACTGATTTTAATGGCCGGTTTCTGACGCTTGGAGTCCTCATTCAGACATACCTCGGCTCAGTTCTGTATCCTCCCGAACACGTTGTCCTTTTCTGCGGGAGCTACAATCACCTCAGAGAAATATCACCAGCAGTTACATGCTCACACAGAACAACAAATACACGAGGCCATAAGACAACATTCAGTATACTAACAGATAAACTCTCGCATGCTACATATGACAAATACAAACGAATCAGACCATACAGTAGACAACAACGTATGCAAACACAGTGCATAGAGTTTACCAGAAAAGGAACCGAACTCGAGAACACGACACCAACACGGACGCATCGCGGACAGTGATCACCATTTAATAGACAATGATAAGTGTAATATGAAAGTGTCCGCGAATTGTCGCTTTTTTTCACCAGCAAAACGGCACTATAAACCTGTTAACCTGTTAGTAGACCTTAACAAAACAGAAGACCACTCTAATCTGAATTAGTAGTTGCTGTAACATACAGACAATACTAACGATGGTTGAGGGTTTGACGACTTGATGGGAATGCCGAGTCCTCGACCCCTAAGTATCACAAGGCGTCGGACTCCATCTCCTCATAATTTCTCTCTCCTATCCCTTTTTCCATTATATAAATTCATGTTATTTTTTCACTATCTTTTTCAACCTAAACATCTGTACTTGGCCTTATTCTTTACTTCTTCTTCATAATGGATATGTATTATTTAATTAATTTTTCTAGTTATTATTTATAGTTTTATTTCGTAAGTTAATTAGGCTGTGTATTGTTAAGTTTAACTGCAGAAAAAATTATTCAGCTAGAAAAAAATTTAAAAAATCAATAAATAAAAGAATTAACTGTGCAAAATACGACCTGTTTTCGCATCCAGACGACAGGTCATTGTAAATGACATCAAAATAAAATTACAAAAATGTCCTCCAACCGTGTTCAATCTGAACACGTAAGACCAGTGTATGTCTGAGGAAGGACACCAAGTGCCGAAAACCGGCCAGTAAAATCAACTGATATGCTGCTGTTTAAAAACCGAGTTCCCTGGACACTGGCGACGATATCCTAATGAACACTCGGCGTCGAGGACAACGTACGACGTTTACTTAGTTAAGAACTCTTCAAGCCATCACATACTTTGGAACCTATTCCATGTGCTCGCATCCCCGGTAGCAGTGACAAGCGCCTTTCGGAAATTGAGAAATATGCAGTATGCTTGTTGCCCTTCACCCATGGCTCGCAAAGTATCATCTGAAAAAAGGGGCAGCTGCGTTTCCCTCGTGGGCTGCTTCCTAAAGCCGCGTTGGAACACGGACAGAAGCTTTGCCTTCTCAAGGAAGTTTACTATATTCGACCAAAGAATATGTTCATCAGTTCTACAGCAAACATATGTTATTTTCCATGAGGGAATACATGCCATAGATCGCCAAGATGCCATAGATCACCAGAACTTCAAAATCAAACTTTCTTAGCGCTCTATGGCATGTATTCCTTCACGAAAAATAGGACATAAAAACGAAAGATCGCGTATTGCCCACATACTTTGTCAGGTTGTATGAATGAAACTGATATTGATGACATTAGTCTGTAATTATGCTGGTACAATGGGAATTAGTGTCTTCAAAATGGCCGGTCATTAGTCTTGAGCTAAAAATTAATCTCCAAGAAAATCACTTTTTGAAAATGAAATTTCACAAACGTGTGCAACTAAACATACCAGCCTAGTAGATAGCAATTTTTTTAGCAATTTTCAATTTTTCCGGGACTTGTTGACTCCTACATTCTTCAGTGGATACAGTTTTAGTCGTTTGCACGGAAATATCTTTCTGCAACTCTATTATCTCCATTTGGAGTAAAGACTTTGAAAGGTGGAACAACGTCTCAGCCACATCCGTCCATTCTGCTACAGGAGAAACCTGTAAAGGTGATTTTAAGAATCGTGGCAACTCTTTACTTTTCTTCGAATCCTACCGCAAACTTCTTCTTAAAATCAGCCAAGAAATTTGATAATATGGACATGTCTATTTCAGGATTATTTTTATATTAAAAAATTGTTGGAAAATGAAGATATTCTTAACTTAAAACGTCTCTTTCAAAGAACCAGCTTGCGACGGAATGATGATACTCTTTGAATCAAATCACATATTAATATGCCATTTCCTTGTAGCTCGTCGTTGTTATCTACAGAATTTTTTAAAAATATTTTATTACGTAAGTTACAGTTTCAAAATATTTTCGGCGGTGCAGTTTTTTATCTTCCGCGGTCCGGACGCGAACCGCGGTTCGCCAGTTGGCGACCGCTGGACTAGGGGATGTTTCCAGAACGATATTTTCTCTCTGCAGCGGAGTGCGCGCTGATAACAAAACTTCGCCGCGGTGGAGTAGCCGAGCGGTCTAAAGCGTCTCGCTGCGGAGCGCGCGGTTGCTCGCCGTGGAGGTTCGAGTCCTCCCTGGGGCATGGGTGTGTGTGTTTGTCCGTAGGTTAGTTTACCTAGGTTAAGTAGTTTGTAAGCTACGGACTGATGACCACGCAGTTTGGTCCGATAGATTTACATACATTTGAACTTCCTGGTGGATTAGAACTGTGGGCCGGAACCGGGATTCGAATCCAGGAGCTTCGGAAGGTCGGAAGTGAGATACTGGCGGAAGTAAAGCTCTGAGGACGGGTCTTGATGCGTGCACGGGTAGCTCAGTTGGTGCAGCACTTGGCCGCAAATGGCGAAGGTCCTGAGTTGGAGTTCCGGCTTGGCACACGTGAAAATGACGTCACGGAGCAGTGGCCCCGCTCCTGCAGGCCCGCCCACCGCTGACGTCACTGCCGGAGCCGCCCCCCCCCCCCCCTACTTGCCCCACGCCCCCACAGCACCAGGTGCGTGTTACAGCCTTGTTGCACCTCGCCTCGCCTCGCCTACCAGTCGTGTCGCCGTTAAGTGAACCCACACGGCGACCACGGGGGCGGCAAGAGGGCGGACGACACACGGATGTGTCCCGCCTGTTGCCGCGGCATGCCTCTACACCACTACTGCGCAGATCACACGGGAGTGCCTGGCACGCGTTTCGTCGAACCGCTCTGTTACTGCCTTGCCGGAGAAAATTAGTACACCTGTAACGACGACGCCGATTTTGATCCAATCACGGCAGACGCCACCCGGGAGGCACAAGATGTGTGATAATGATTTCTGCCGGCCGCGGTGGCCGAGCGGACTGAGGCGCTTCAGTCACGGTCTGCACGGCCACTACGGTCGGGGGTTCGAATCCCCCCTCGGGCATGGATATTTGTGCCGTCCTTAGTTGTAGGTAGTTCATAAGTAGTTTGTAAGTTTAGGGACTGATGATCCCGTAGTTAAGTCCCATAGAATATACAAACATTTGAACATTTGATACTGATTTGTAAATCTACATCTACATCTCATACATACTCCGCAATCCACCGTAACGTGCGTGGCGGAGGGTCCACTGTACCACTACTAGGCATTTCCTTTACTATTCCACTCCCGAACAGAACGAGGGGAAAAAAATAGAATGTCTATATGCCTTATCTTGTCATTGAGATTATCACACAAAATGTGAGCAGGCGACAGGAAGATCGTTTTACACTTGTGACGTTAGCATCCATATGTGTATTTTAAATATCTATTAATATTTAAATGTATACACGTTTTGTTGAAGTTTTTTATCATAACTGATGAATATTGGTAGTTTTGTTTAGTTTGTTTATGTGAATTTATGTAATTTATTATCTATGTAATTATATATATTTTTGGCGAATTACAGCCTTCAAATGAATGAAATAAATCGTAATCTGCGATGTTATGGCATCACTGTATTAGGTTTAGATGGAATACCAAACTGTGGCGAATGAAAATTTGTGCCCGGCCGGGATTCGAACCCGGGATCTCCTGCTTACTAGGAAGACGCGTTGACCACTCCGCCACCTAATACAATGATGCCATAACAACGCAAATTGCGATTTATTTCATTCATTTGAACGCTGTAATTCGTCAAAAATATATATAATTGTATACAAGCCGAGGCTGGGCTCCTGACGATAGTTAATTGTGTCTCGATACCTTTTGGTCTGTTCTCCCTGATGCGGGAATACAGTATTGTGGCTGCGAGCATTATAGAATAAATAGACTGTGGTATAGGAAAGAGACAGCATGGCGAATGGAGATTTGTGTGTGGCGGGGGACGTGCAGGGAAGAGTCCTCTGCAGTCGGGCTGGTCACTGTTCTCGGTGGCGGAGTGCTCAACGCGTCTGCCTAGTAAGCAGGAGATCCCGGGTTCGAATCCCGGCCGGACACAAATTTTCATTCGCCACAGTTTGGTATTCCATCTAAACCTAATACAGTGATGCCGTAACATCGCAAATTGCGATTTATTTCAGTTATTATCTATGTATCTGGGTAATCGCCGATAGGGAAAGTAGGAAACATCTTTGGAGTGTATGGTATATGGTCTTTGGAGCAACAGAGAGGGAGCAGGAGTAGTAGCTGTGGAATCGGAGAGGGAGTCGAGCTGTGTCATTTGAACAGTTGGGACGCTAGCAAGTGCGCGGGAGCGTGCAGCGCCTCGCTCTTTGCAGTCACCAGGCCTTGTTGGCGGAGTTTCATAATTAGCGCACACGTTTCCAATATGAGCGGGGCCACACGGCAGTTCATCTGTGTATGTCAAGAATCTGCCCTCAAATTGCTCACTGGATTGGACCTATGCTTGTATTGTGACCTGCAGCATTGTCGAAGTCGGCGCATCCTACTCTTCAACAACGAGGACGCAATGTAAGACCGATCCATTAATTTACGACCACACAGAGTTCAGACATTCTGTAAGGCGTTACCCAGTTTTGTGCTTGAGAAAATATAAAACAAAACAAGTCACAGGTGTAAAACAAAACAAGTCAGCTGTATGACTATGAGTCTGATGCCTCCGTGCAGGCTTGCAGCCCATAGTAGCTAACATTTTTCCAAAAAAAAATTTTTTTTAACTTTTTGACGTAACTATACAGCTGAATAGTATATTTTATTATGTGACTTGTTTTGTTTTATATTTTCTGATGAAGGCAATCTTAGTCATTGCCGGAACCTGGTAAAATAATTTTTAATTTGCGACCGAGGACTGCTTGTTTATCCATTGACGTTTTAATGGTCGCTGACAATAGCTACTACGTTTAAAATTTTAAAACTTTTATGATAATCACGATATTTATATCGATTTAGTGTAGGAAAATTTTGCAGATACCTGTAGCAACCATTTCCATCTTTTTTAATTGAAATTCTTCACTTCACTACCAGAAAATTAATAATACGAATATACTGCCACCCATTATAAACAGTTTTATATGAAGCTACACATTTCGATTTTCCAGTTGTTGGAGCACATTAGAAATTTCAACGGCATTTTTCCGCAGATACAAAGGATTTTCATGGTAGTAGCAATTCTTCTTGAAACACAAATATATTTTTTAGAATGAAACTTTCGCTCTGCGGCGGAGTGTGCGCTGATATGAAACTTCCTGGCAGATTAAAATTGTGTGTCGGAACCGGGACTCGAACCCGGGACCTTTGCCTTTCGCGGCGAAGCGAACTACCGATTATGCTATTCCGACACGACTCACGATGCCGCCCCTATGAAGTTTGGAAATTAGGAGGCGAGGTTCTGTCGGAAGTAAAGTTGTTGGGCGGCATCGTGAGTCGTGTCGGGATAGCACAGTCGGTAGTGTGCTTTCCCGCGAAAGGCAAAGGTCCCAGGTGCGAGTCCCGGTTCCGGCACACAATTTTAATCTGCCAGGTAGTTTCAAAAACAGTCTTGATTGCAAAAATAAACAGTTTTTATTGACTGGTTTCGACCTGATGTAGGTCATCTTGGGAACAAAATGTAGCCCATGTGGCCAGTGCTGGACTCGGCTGGGCTGGACTGTCCTGGCTGTTCTCATGCCAGCTGGTAACTGTTCAAGCTACATTTTATTCCGAAGATGACCTACATCAGGTCGAAACCGGTCAATAAAAACTGTTTATTTTTGCGATCAAGACTGTTTTCGTATTATTAACTGTACCAAAAAGATCGTTGTTCTCCTCCATCGACACTAGTAGATCAGAATCACTACCAGAATATTCACTCACAAACCGAGAGTAAATCTGCCTCGCTTCCACAGCGCCGGGTGTGCTCTCGATGAAGGTCAGTTTTGAACTGGCGTATCTCGACAGGTATCGAAGGTGGCGACTTCTCCTTCTGGAATGAGTTGCACCAATCCTTCCCCCACCCAACCTACGCATACTGGGGTCAGCAGAAAATATAATCATCGTACCATCCCTTATATATGTGCTGTGATTAAATACCTAGTTGGTTTGCATTTATTCCATGTCCTGGACACGAAAAATAAATAAAACCTACGCATCAAAATTCCGAGAATCGAATATTCATTTTTCGGGGTTTGGGCCAGGTTTTGGGGATTCCATGCCGCCGGCCGCGGTGGCTGAGGGGACTGCGACGCGTCAGTCACGGTCTGCACGGCCACTACGGTCGGGAGTTCGAATCCCCCCTCGGGCATGGATATTTGTGCCGTCCTTAGTGTTAGCTAGTTCATAGGTAGTTTGTAAGTTTAGGCACTGATGACCCCGTAGTTGAGTCCCATAAACTATACAAACATTTGAACATTTGATTCCGTGCCACTGTGCGGCGGTAAGCGATGCCACGCACGGTCGCTGGCGCTGCTGGCGAGATAGCGTATCGCAGGGCGCGGTGGCGGCCACACACAGTAGACGCGTTTTGTAAGCGACGCCCCGATACACGACCCCTTTACAACAGCAGCCGTACAGGAAATGTCCAATATATGGAAGCCTTAACGCCGTTTCGAACATTCCTCTCTTACTGGCATGGAATGAGTCCTGTAAAAAACATTACACTAACTACCAACCAAAGTTTGTTTTAGATTACATTAGTTGTTCGTTCCGTAGATCCGTGTTGAGGAGATCCTCGTGGATGTGGAGCATGTCTTGTTTTTTACAAGCTGATAATATAATAATACTAATAGTATGAATACAGATACATACATCATTTGGTTCTATTTAAAAATTCGTCAGTGGAGTAGAAGGAGTTGGCCACTGGAAAGTCCTTCAGGATCCTTTTAAACTGATCTTTATATAAAACACACTTACTTCAGCCAAGAACGCTAGTTTACTTGCCGTTTTATTTTTTTATTTTTTTTTTTTTTTACCGGTTTCGATGAACTATGCCATAATCTTCGGACTTTTTTTTCAATATTCTTGTATTTTCAATGCAATAAAGAAAGAATTACTTGTGAAAATGTAATATAAGAAAACGAACATTGTCAAACGATTAAAATTTGCATCACCAAAGTGGATCGTCACCTGTATTCAACATTTAAAAATTGTGTGTATTCTTGTCACAAGTAACAAGGCATACAATTTTTAAATGTTCAATACAGATGACGAGCCACTTTATATATATATATATATATATATATATATATATATATATATATATATATATATATATATATATATTCTGAAGATGATGGCATAGTTCATCGAAACCGGTAAAAAAAATTAAACAGCAATTAAACTAACGATCTTGGCTGAAGTAAGTGTGTTTTATATAAATTTTCGATCGCTCTCCATAGCCGTAATATGTCACTTAACTACGATATTTATATGTAGCTAAATTTTTTCTGGTTGCTGGTAAATTATTGAAAGTATGTGTTCCTGAGTAGTGGAGCCCTTTTTGAACTAAAGTTGTGTGTAGTTGTGTATGTATGGGCAGCTGTGAAAATGAATCTGCACAATAACTTAAAACTTGATAATCTGACTGAACACTTTATCCAATTAGTTAAGCATGACTTCTTGCTGCTGGATATTTATTACAATTTAAAACCTGGTTTCGAAATTCAGGTCTTGCCATTATAAAACCAATGGAGACATTGCGGCGTCCATCTTATATTGCGTTAATGCTGTTGTTGTTATGGTCTTCAGTCCGGAGACTGGTTTGATGCAGCTCTCCAACCTACTCTATCCTGAGCAAGCCTCTTCATCTCCTCATAAGAACGGCAACTTACATCCATTTGAATTTGCTTACTATATTCATCTCTTGGTCTCTCTCTGCTATTTTTACCCCACACACTTCCCTCCAACGCTAATTTCACAATTCCTTGATGTCTAAGAATGTGTCCTACTAATCGATCCATTCTTTTAGTCAAAGTATGCCAGAAATTCCTTTTCTCCCCAATTCTGTTCAGTACTTCCTCATTAGTTACCCGATCCACCCACCTAATCTTCAGAATTCTTCTGTAGCACCACATTTCAAACCCTCTATCCTCTTCCTGTCCGCACTGTTTATCGTCCATGTTTCACTCCCATACAAAGCAACACTCCACACAAACGCCTTCAGAAAGGACTTCCTTATGCTTAATATTAGTGTTCGATGTTAACAAATTTCTCTTTTTCAAAAATGCTTTTCTTCCCATTGCCATTCTGCATTTTATATTCTATGTACTGCGGCCATCATTTGTTATTTTACTGCCCAAGTAACAAAACTCATCTACATCCTTTAGTGTTTCGTTAGCTAATCTAATTTCTTCAGCATCGCCTGATTTTCAGACTTTGCTATATATTACCTTCGTTTTACTCTTGTTAATATTCATCTTATATCTTCCTTTCAAGACACTGTACATCCCATTCAATTGCTCTTCCAGATCTTTTGCGGTCTCTGACAGAATTACTATGTCATCGGCAAACCGCACTGTTTTTGTTTCTTCTCCCTGCACTTTAATGCCCTCTCCAAATTTCTCCTTCCATTCCTTCACTGCCTGCTCAATGTACAAATTGAACAACATTGGAGAAAGGCTACAATCCTGTCTTACACCCTTCCCAACCTCTGCATCTCTTTCGTGCCCTCAACTCTGATAACCGCTGTCTGGTTTCTGTACAAGTTGTAAATAACCTTCCGTTCCCTATATTTACTCCTGCTGATTTCAAGATCTGAAAGAGTGTATTCCAATCAACATTATCAAAAGCCTTCTTCAAATCTCCAAAAGCTAGAAATGTAGGTATGGCTTTCCTTAATCTAGCTTCTAAGATAAGCCGTAAAGTCAGGATTGCCTCCCGAGTTCCTACATTTCTCCTGAACGCAAATTGATCTTCCCCAACGTCGGCTTCTACCAACTTTTCCATCCTTCTGTAAATAATTCGTGTTAAAATTGTGCAAGCATGACTTATTAAACTGATGGTTCTGTAATTTTCACACATGTCTGCACCTGCTTTTTTTGGAATGGGGATTATTACTTTTTTTTAAAGTCTGAGGGTATTTCTCCTGTCTCATACATCTTACACACCAGGTGCAATAGTTGTGTCATGGCTGGCTCTCCCAGAGACTTCAGAAGCTCTGAGGGAATGTCGACCACTCCAGGGGCCATGTTTCGACTTAGGTCTTTCAGCGCTCTGTCAAATTCTTCTCTCTGCATAATATCTCCTATTTCATCTTCACCTACATCCTCTTCCCTTTCTACAATATTGTCTCTAAGTTCCTTTCCTGTGTATAGTCCCTTTATATATTCTTTCCACCTTTCAGCTGTATTTGTAAATATTTCGCGGGCGTTTCTCTGTTCCTTTCATCCACTCGGGCGAGATATTTCACGAATTTGAACGGTTCATCCTTACAAAGTTTGAGACTCGTCACGCATCACCTCCTTAGTAATATACTAGGTGTTAAAAAACATGGAAAACTTTAAGAAAAAAGAAAAATAATTCCAGTAAACATGCTTCCTAAAACGTACAATTTCTAAGATAAATACGTGTTTATAAGAAGTGCTGAGCGACTTTTGGTTATGGATATTAGCGGACGACAGATAGTACTGAGGTAGAATGTGGCCATTATCTGGACTCTGTCATCAATGTGTTTCCTACCTTGCCGATATGGAATATCAGCGACGGCGTACTCTTTCGTCACAGTGGGCGCGAGCGGCTGAAGCAGACATTTCGGGGCCGCTGATTGGTCGCGGAGGCCACATCTTGGCCTGTTCGTCCCCAGATCTCAGTGCCCTGGACTTTTGGTTATCAACATGTGACATAGTCGAGTATGGGAAGCGATCTATAAATGTTACATAGACTTCACGTGGAAGAATGCCTAGATCACATATTTTACTTCATACTTTATTACGTGACTAGTTTCGACAGCAAGTTGTCATTTTCAAACGTAAAATTAAAATTATAAATCTTTGAAAGTTTGTAGACAGATTGAACCAACTGTGAACCAACTGTGAAGCGCACTCGTCTATAGGCAAAAGCAAGAGACTTCTATAGAGCTACAGAGAAAGGAAGAGAATGAAAACGTGGACAGCCAACGAATACTCATTCTTTCCGGCAGATCTACTTCTGGAAGCTGCAGTTTTCAGCGAGACTTACATTTTCTATTGTGATTAATAAATGCCAGGATAACCTATTAAATACTGCAGAGTGGTTTTGACATCTTCATCTTTCTCACACGGACAACTACATCTAGCTTGCTCAGGGGTGGGCTCCCCAAATAATTTATTCGTATTAGATTTTGGACAAGTAACCAGAAATATTGTTTTTAATCAAGTTTGAATTAAATGAATGTATTAAGGTTACATATCATTTGCGTTTTGATGGTTGCCTTTCTTTGTATGGATACTGTAGTTATTATTTTATCCAATATGTAATGGATACTCTCCCGTAAATATGATATATTATTCAAAAAGGAGATGGACCAAGAGAGAAGGGATATGAGAAGTACTAACTCAAAGCTTGAATAAATAAATAAATACCCGGGCAACGCCGGGTTTTCAGCTAGTTGTAAATCAATTGTCCTGTAATGTACCGTTTCGTACCGTGTCAGGGATCTTAGGAAACCTAAGAAAGACAAATGTGGACCTATTTTTAAATTATTACCTATTTTTATGACATTACATGTGGTCCCTAATGTAAAAGGTACGCTAAAATCAATATAAGCGATACTGTTCTCACTCATCTGATACCGTATCCAGAAATATAGCTTTCCGGCAGCTTGGAGCGCTGCTGTCGCAGTGTATAACACAAATAAGTGGGAGTGTCGTGACTATGTGTCGGACTTTGGCGGTGGTGTGAGTTCTAAAAGGGAAGTTGAGCGGTCGAGGAGGCCGCGTTCATCGACTTACCGTAACATTTCCCGTGTGGTTGCGGTGGTGAAAGCAGATCGGCGAGTGCACATAACGGCCATTGCTACAGCTTTCACGGCTCCATATAGTGCCAAAGCAGTTGGATGACATGATGGAAGGCAAGTGAAATAGGTCTTCACTGTGAGACTTTAACTTTTCCCGGCGTAATGAATGTTCAAACAACTTACGGGTATGCTGCCGGGTGACGTCGTCGACGACGTCACACGGCAGCAGACCCGTAAGTTGTTTGAACAAGTCTTCACTGAATCATCTGGAACGGTACCCCAAGGAGGGTGGTTTACTGGACCGGACTGCTCCTGGCTATGAAACGTGGATACGGAATTCAACCAGCAGAGCACGGTTAAAAAAAATGAAAAGAAAGAAATACGTTCAGCGCTATCTAGCCACCTGTTCGGAAGGATATGTTAACGTCCTTATAGGATAGCCATGAATCGCTCCTGCCGCATTTCATGCCACAAGGAGCAGCCATCAATGCCGACAGCTGTTGTTCCACACTCCCGTGTCTGAGGGCTACAATCAGGCGAAAGCGCTGAGTGATTCTCGATGTGGGCAGACGTGCTTTTGCTGCACGGCCACTCACGGCACTCAGAACTGCCGATAAACTCGGGATGTTTCACTGGGAGGTTCTGGAGCACCCGCCACACTCCACTCCACTCCCCGTGATTTCTGCGTTCTGCGACGGCTTAAGGAGTCCCTAGCAGGACCGTGAACCACAGAATAAGGTAAAACCAAGACAGCTGTCCGATGGTGCTTCCGTAGTCAACAGGACGAATTCTTCCGAAGAGGCGTCGTAACTTTTGCACTGCAATGGATCAAATGTATGAACTTACGTGGGGGCTATGTGGGAAAATACGCTTCTCCAAAACCGAGCACCACCTGCGACCAGCTTTACGAAAGAAGCGTCTATACTGAAAGTGGTTGATAATAAAATTGTAAGGACTGTTGTTGCTCAAAATAAATAGTACTGTTTAGTATTGTACTCGCAAGTTGTCAATAAAAATGCTTTAGTGACTTCTCAAACAATTGTGTCGTGTGTAGTTGTGTGTGTATGGGTAGCAGTAAAATGAATCTGCACTAAAACTCAAAACTTGATAATCTGACTGAAAACTTTGTCCACTTAGTTAAGCATGACTTTGAACAAAAACCAAATTTGTAATAAAAACCAATTCTGACCCTGTGACTTTATTCATAGAATGAGCAATTTTATCTCCGGTAAAAAAAAAAAAAAAAAAAAAAAAAAAAAAAAAAAAAAAAAAAAAAAAAAAAAATCTGTTTCATTAAAGACTACAATTGTTTGTATAGTTTGTACATCTTTAGGGCACTATCTGCTTTAATAGAAACATGATGCCAAAGATCGCTGTTTTGCAATTTTTTATTTTTGCACAACCAGTTTCAGCGGTCTAACTGCCATCATCAGGTGCTCTACAAATATACGAGGAAGAATGTAACAACTGCATACAAAATTTTTACAAAAAATCTTATATGCCTAATGTTATATACCGTACATACCATTTACATCAAATAACACAAGCTTGTTGATGTTTATGGAAAGTGCTTAGTTTAAAAAACTTGCTTGTTTCATCTTCTATTTTAAAATACATGTCACTAATACGTCTAGTATGCTAGAAGACAAGTCAAAATTAACGATCATACTCCAGAGACACTTTTTTTTTAACTTTCATGTTTGTTAGAGGTAAACAATTACGTGAAGTACCTAGTAATGAAAAATGACTCTCCTTACCTTTATTCTTCATAAACAAAGAACCTTTTCAAATTCAAATATTCTTCAACATTTTCACACATAAAAATATTGAAATGATTCAAGCTCTCACTGCAATTTGCGACTACATTCCAAGGCTGCTTGCACCACACTACTCCTGCTCACCTGTCAGAGGCCGGCAACCAAACTCAGTAACCTCAAACGCGGGACAGCGCACACCAGAGATTGTCATCGCCGAGTCAAAGACATGATTTTAGAGACATTCAACGTTGTTATCATTGCATACCCACGTTTCAATACATTCTGCGCAACTCACCCGTCATATTGCACGAAAATGCGCAGGCGCACACAGCGCAAGCTGTGGCTATTCTGTTCGGTCGCTGGGACCGGGAAGTACTGTACCATCCACCATATCCCAAGACTTAAGTCCTTATGACTTTGATTTGATTCCGAAGATGAAGCAACCACTTTGAGGCGTTCGCTTCAGAACTGTTTCAGAGATTCGACAGGCAGTAGACCGCTCCATTCGCACCATCAACAGAACAGGCTCTGCTAACGGTATATTACACCTTCCACATCGCTGACAACGGTTCTGCACAACGCTGGTGACTACTTTGAAGGACAGTAACAGGTAAAACTACGTAACGCCTTTGTATCGGTTGTGAATAAACAGTTGCCACTATTTAAGTTCCAACCCTCATTTAAGGTCCGTAGTTTAGGACGTATATTTGTAATGGTCTCTATGTACTTTATTTTAGCTAATAAAAATAGGAGAAATGATTTTATGACCTCCCCTCGTTGGAGGTGACCCATTCAGGGCAATGCATTCCTCGCTTCTTCGATATAAGGTATGACGCACACTTTGAAGTACACAAAGCAGTTGTAGTAGTTGCTGGTACGCACTGAAGATGCGCCCCTGTAGTGTGTAGATATGTGTGATTGGAGTTGCGAAGGCCGCTTCGTTCAACTGTCTCCATAACCAAAAGTCCAGGGCACTGAGGTCTGGGGACGAACAGGCCAAGGTGTGGCCTCCGCGACCAATCAGCGGCCCCGAAATGTCAAAGTTATAATCACCAGCTCAAACGGTCTCATTCTTACACCTGTTCCATATCTACAAGAACGGGACCGTTTGTGTAAACGAAGGGTTCCGCGGCCGTTGTCATTGCTGATAAAACTCTTCTGGGTATTGGACCGCATCGTCAATATATCAAATATTTCACCGACGTTTCGGCCACTGTTGCAAGCGGCCATCTTCTGGGTGTTACGTAACACCCAGAAGATGGCCGCTTGCAATAGTGGCCGAAACGTCGGTGAAATATTTGATATATTGACGATGCGGTCCAATACCCAGAAGAGTTTTATCAGCGAGGGACCGTTTGTGTTCGTGACTGTAACTTTGACGTATTCGAATTTTTTTATTTCAGTAATTTTATTATTGTGAAAAGCCAGTATGGTAACATATTTCATAACTTGAGCACATTCCCATTTCGACGACGACTATGACTGCTAGTTTCTTGAAGTGAGACTGCCTTAACATGACAGCCAGCTCTGCTGCAACTGTTAATGAAATGAAATAAATTGTTTCAACATAAGCGGTCTCGGCAACCCATATAACAAGTATAAGCAGAGAGTTAACTCAAGAAGTAGAGCTGAAAGATTCAGCTTAGTAAAGAGTATCAAAACAGACAAAGGGATTAGTGAACACAGAGATGTTATTGCGAAAATGAATTTCGGATTTCCCAAAACTACCAAAAATTAACTACAAACTATATCTATTAAAAAACAGATAAAAATTCGATTTACGCTTTCCTGAGTGACAATCTGCAGTCTTTCGAAACAAACAACGTGAGTGTAGATCATATGTGGCTTACGTTCAAAGAAATAATATCAACAACCATTGAAAGATTTATACGAAACAAATTTACAAAAGAGGGGTCGACCCGCCGTGGATCACAAAACAGGTTAGATCACTCTTGCAAAAGCAAAGGAAAAAGCATGACAAATTTAGACGGACACAAAATCCTCAAGAGTGGCAGTCTTTTACAGAAACTCGAAATTTAGCCCGAACTTCATTGCGAGACACTTATAATAAATTCCACAACGAAACCCTGTCATGTAATTTAGTAGAGAATCCTAAGAAATTAGGGTCGTATGTAAAGTATACTAGTGGTAAAACACGATGATGCTACTGATGACAGTTCTGTTAAACCCTTCAGAAATTCCTTCACGAAAGAAGACGAAGCAAATACTTCAGAATTCGTATCAAGAACAGCTGCCATCATTCGAAATTTAGATGTTGATATACCTGGTGTATTAAAGCAATTTAAATCAGTTAACAAAAGTAAGCCTTCCGGTCTCGATTGTATAACAATTAGTTTCCTTTCAGAGTATGCTGATGCAATAGCCCCATCCTATCATATACAACCGCTCGCTCACCGAACGTTCCGTACCCAAAGTCTGGAACGTTGCACAGGTTACGCCAATATTCAAGAAAGGCAATAGCAATGACTCGCAAAATTACAGGCCTGTATCATTGACGTCGGTTTGCAGAAGGATTTTAGAACATATACTTTCCTCAAATATTATGAACTACTTCGAAGAGAACGACATACTGACACATAGTCAACAAGGATTAAGAAAGTATCATTCTTTTGGAACAGAAGTTATATCTGGCGTTCCCCAGGAAACTGTTATACAGCCTCTACTGTTATTATTTAAACGATTTAGAAAATAGTCTGAGTAGCTCGCGATGATGCTATCACTTATCGTTCCGTCACCAGAAGATCAAAAGAAACTGCAAAATGATTCCGATATGATATCTAAATGGTGCAAAAGATAACAATTGACCCTTAATAATGAGAAGTATGAAGTCATGCACATGGCCACTAAAAGAAGCCGGTTAAACTTTATGTACACGATAAAATGTTCAAATGTTTGTAGCACTTATGGGACTTAACTACGGGGGTCATCAGTCCCTAAGCTTACAAACTACTTATGAACTAGCTAAGACTAAGGACGGCACAAATATCCATGCCCGAGGAGGGATCCGAACCCCCCGACCGTAGAGGCCGTGCAGACCGTGACTGGAGCGCCTCAGTCTCCTCGGCCACCGCGGCCGGCTATGTACACGATAAATCAGTCAAAAGTACAGGCCGTAAGTTCAACTAAATGAATGTTTGTATAGCTTATGGGACTTAACTAAGGCGTCATCAGTCCCTAAACTTACAAACTACTTATTAACTAGCTAAGACTAAGGACGGCACAAATATCCATGCCCGAGGGGGGATTCGAAACCCCGACCGTAGTGGCCGTGCGGACCGTAACTGGAGCGCCTCAATCCCCTCGGCCACCGCGGCCGGCTCAACTAAATAAATACCTAGGAGTGTCAATTACAACTTAAATTGGAAGGAACACATAGAAAATGTTGTAGGGAAAACGAGCCAAAGATTACGTTTCGTTGGTAGAACATTTAGAAGATGCAACAGCTCTACTAAAGAAACTACCTACACCACACTTATTCGTCGTATTTTAGAGTATTGCTACGCATTGTGGGCTCCGCACAAAGTGGGACTGACAGACGATTTAAAGAAAGTTCAGAAAAGAGTAGCTCGTTTTCTATTCAAATTCAAATGTTTGTTCTTATGGGGCTTAACTACGGGGTCATCAGTCCCTAAACTAACAAACTACTTATCAACTACCTTATACTAAGGACGGCACAAATATCCATGCCCGAGGGGGGATTCGAACCCCCGAGCGTAGTGGCCGTGCAGACCGTGACTGAAGCGCCTCAGTCCCCTCGGCCACCGCGGCCGGCCGTTTTCTATTATCGCGATACAGGGGAGAGAGTGTCGAAATAATGCAAAAGGTAGGGTGCAAATCATTAAGAGAAAGGCATTACTCACTGCGACAAGATCTATTTGCGATATTTCTCTTCCGAATGCGAACATACCGCGTGATCAAAAAGTCAGTATAAATAAATCAGGGAATAATATAGATAGAGAGGAAAAAAATTGACACACAGGAATAATTTAAAAAAAGTATTGCTAGACGCGTGAAAGATCTCTTGCGCGCGTCGTTTGGTGATGATCGTGTGCTCAGCCGCCACTTTCGTCATGCTTGGCCTCCCAGGTCCCCAGACCTCAGTCTGTGCGATTATTGGCTTTGGGGTTACCTGAAGTCGCAACTGTATCGTGATCGTCTGACATCTCTAGGGATGCTGTAAGACAACATCCGACGCCAATGCTTCACCATAATTCAAATCAAATGTTCAAATGTTTGTAGAGCTTATGGGACTTAACTACGGGGTCATCAGTCCATAAACTTACAAACTACTTATGAACTAGTTAATACTAAGGACGGCACAAATATCCATGCCCGAGGGAGGATTCGAACCCCCGCCTGCAGTGGCCTCACCATAACTCCGGACGTGCTTTCCAGTGCTGTTCGCAACATTATTCCTCGACTACAGCTATTGTTGAGGGATGATGTGAACATATTAAGCATTTACTGTAAAGAAAATCATCTTTGCTTTGTCTTAATTTGTTATGCTAATTATTGCTTTTCTGATCAGGTGAAGCGCCATCTGTCGGACTTTTTTTGAACCTTTTTTTTTTTTTAATTTCTAATAAAACCCCAAGTCATTCCAAGCAAGTGTGTGAAAAGTTTTCAAATTTATACTGACTTTTTGATCACCCGGAATTTTGATAACTCCCACGTAACAGGTCTAAAAGAAGTAAAGATAATAGTTGGGTGTTTTTAACGGCCCCCCAGTGCTGCTGTAGCAGTTTTAGAATCATTCAAGGAAAGTCTACACCAGGAATTGCATAGGTATCCGTGCCATGCAATATTAGTCGGAGGTGACTTCAACCTTAAGAGTATAGATTGGGACCTCGCTAGTTACATTTCAGGCGGTACAGACAAGCAGTCTTGCGAGCTACTTTTGGACACATTCTCTGAAAACTGTCTTGAGCAGTTAAACCGGCAACCCACGCGCAATGGAAATATTCTAGACCTTATAGCACAAACAGGCCTGACCTTATTAAGGATGTCTGTGTAGAGACAGGAATTAGTGATCATGACATCGTCATAGCGTCGATGGTGACCAAAGTTCATAAACCAGTCAAGAAGGCTAGGAGCGTGTTTTTGTTGGGAAAAGCCGACAAGCAAATGTTACGATCGCACTTAGAAAATGAATGGGCACCGTTTAATTCTGGGACTATGGATGTAGAGGAATTGTGGACTAAATTTAAATGCATTGTTAATGAAGGGTTAGAGAAATATGTGCCAGTAAAGACGATTATGGATGGAAAAGATCCACCGTGGTATAACAATAATGTTAGAAAGCTGCTGAGAAAGCAAAGGCTGTTGCACTCTCGATTAAAAAAAAAAAAAAAAAAAAAAAACACGCAAATGATGAGAGGCAAAAGTTAGTAGAGATTCGTGCGTCTATAAAAAGATCGATGCGTGAAGCATACAATAATTATCACAGCCATACCTTAGCAAAAGATCTTTCCGAGAACCCGAAAAAATTCTGGTTCTATGTAAAATCGATAAGCGGGTCAAAGCCCACTGTCCAGTCACTAGTTGATCATTCCGGGGCAGTAATAGAAGAAAGTAAAAGGAAAGCTGAAGTTCTAAATTTAACCTTTAAGAAATCTTTCACGCAGGAGGACCGCACAAATATACCATCATTTGATCAACGTACTAATTCCGAAATGGGGGACATAGCAATAGGTATTTCCGGTGTAGAGAAGCAGCTGAGAGAGCTAAATATGAAAAAGTCTGCTGGTCCGGATGGAATACCAGTTCGGTTTTACAAAGACTATTCTGCGGCATTGGCCCCCTACTTAGCTTGCATTTATAGCGAATCTTTAATTCAGCGCAAAGTTGCTAGTGATTGGAAAAAAGCGCAGGTGACTCCCGTGTATAAGAAAGGAAAGAGAACTGACCCCAATATCGTTGACATCGGTTTCATGTAGAATTTTGGAGCATATTCTCAGTTCGAATATAGTAAATTTCCTTGAAACGGAAAAGCTTCTTTCCATGAATCATCACGGGTTTAGGAAACATCGTTCATGTGAAACTCAGCTTGCCCTTTTCTCACATGACATCTTGCGAGCCATGGACGAAGGGCAACAGGCGGATTGTGTTTTTCTCGACTTCAAAAAGGCGTTCGACACGGTGCCACACTGCAGACTGCTAACGAAGATACGAGCTTATGGAACAGGTTCACAGATTTGTGACTGGCTGGAAGACTTCCTAAGTAATAGAACGCAGTACGTTGTTCTCGACGGCGAGTGTTCATCATAGACGAGTGTATCGTCAGGCGTGCCCCAGGGGAGTGTGATAGAACCGCTATTATTTTCTATCTATATAAATGATCTGATGGACAGAGTAAGTTGTAATTTGCGGCTGTTTGCTGATGATGCTGTGGTGTATGGGAGGGTGTCGTCTGTAACTGACTGTAATAGCATACAGGTTGACTTAGACAAAATTTCTAGTTGGTGCGAAGAATGGCAGCTAGCTCTCAATGTAGAAAAATGTAAGGTAATGCGCATGAGTAGAAAAAATAATCCTATAATGTTCGAACACAGCATCAGTAGTGAGCTTCTTGATGCGGTCGCGTCGTTCAAATATGTAGGCGTAACATTGCAGAACGATATGAAATGGAACGAGCATGTAAGAACAGTTGTGAGTAAGGCAGACAGCCGACTTCGGTTTATTGGGAGAATTTTGGGAAGATGTACTTCACCTGTAAAGGAGACCGCGTATAAAACGCTTGTACGACCACGTCTTGAGTATTGCTCAAGTATTTGGGACCCGCAGCAGATCGGTTTGAGGGAAGACAGAGGCGGTTCAGAGGCGAGCAGCTAGATTTGTTACCGGTAGGTTCGACCAATGCGCGAGTGTCACGGAAATGCTCCGGCAACTCAATTGGGGATCGCTGGAAGAAAGACGACGTTCTTTTCGTGAATTTCTGTTAAGTAAATTTAGAGGGCCGGAATTTGAAGCTGAGTGTAGTACGATCTTGCTGCCGCCTACTTACATTTCGCGTAAAGATCACAAAGACAAGATAAGAGAAATTAGGGCTCGTACGGAGGCATATAGGCATTCTTTTTTTTCCTCGTTCAATTTGGGAGTGGAATAGGAAAGGAAATGCCTAGTAGTGGTACAGTGTACCCTCCGCCACGCACCTTACGGTGAATTGCGGAGTATGTATGTAGATGTAGATGTAGATGTATTTAGAAAGACATGATCATCAAACTAAAATAAGAGAAATCAGATCGAAAACGGAAAGATTTGTGTGTTCCTTTTTCCCACGAGCTATTACATCTACATCTACAACCACACTCCGTAAGTCACACGACGGTGTGTGGCGGAGGGTACCTTGAGTACCACAATCGATTTTCCCTCCTATTCCAGTCACGTATTGTACACGGAAAGAAGGATTGTCGGTATGCCTCTGTGTGGGCTCTAATCTCTCTGATTTTATCCTCAAGATCACTTCGCGAGATCTAAGTAGGAGGGAGAAATATACTGCTAGACTCCTCAGTAAAGGTAAGTTCTCGAAACTTCGACAAAAGCCCGTACCGAGCGACAGATCATCTCCGTAACGCTTTCACGATTACCAAATGATCCTGTAACGAAGCGCGCTGCTCTCCGTTGGATCTTTTCTACTTCCTCTATCAACCCCACCTGGCACGGATCCCACACCGGTGAGCAGTATTCAAGCAGTGGACGAACAAGTGTACTGTAACCTACTTCCTTTGTTTTCAGACTGCATTTCCTTAGAATTCTCCCAATGAATCTAAGTCTGTCATCTGCTTTACCGACGATTGATTTTATATGGTCGTTCCATTTTAAATCCCTCCTAATGACTACTCCCAGATAATTTATGGAATTAACTGCTTCCAGTTGTTGACCCTACTATAGTATAGCTAAATGATAAAGGATCTTTCTTTCTGTGCATTCGCAGCACATTACACTTGTCTACATTGAGCTTTAATTGCCATTCCCCGCACCATGCGTCAATTATATGCAGATCCTCCTGCATCTCAATACAATTTTCCATTGTTACAACCTCTCTATATACTACCGCATCATCCGCAAAAAGCCTCAGTGAACTTCCGATGTTATCCGCAAGGTCATTTATATATATCGTGAACAGCAACGTACCCACGACACTCCCCTGTGGCACACCTGACATAACTCCTACTTCGGAAGACTTCTCTCCATTGAGAATGACCTGCCGCTTTCTGTTATCTAGGAATTCCTCAATCCAATCACACAACTGGTCTGATAGACCAGACTGGAACAGTACAGAAACACAATAAAAGTGGTGACTTAGGATACTATTGGGCATACTGGGTCACAAATTGATATCAATTTGAGATCAAATTAATTATGCGTAATTAGAGTAATTGCAATTGTGTGTACTTAGAGTAATTGCATAATTGTAAGTACGCGTACCTAGAGTAATTACATGTACCGAGAGTACTTGCAATTATGTGTACTTAGGGTAATTTTTTATTTATTGTTATTGCACGTGTTCACTCCTCCACATCTGGCGTGGAACTGAGCTCACCCCAAAGCATCACGTGACTACCTACGTCACCCCCACCCTACCACGTGACCACCACCAACCAATGAGAGTCCAACAAGTGACCATCCCAACCGATATTCTGCAGTCATTCAGACGCAGAGTGTCGGAGGGACAGCAGCAGCATAGGAAGGATACAATTACGGTAATTACATTTGACTCCTGTAGTTGAGAGGTTCAACCACAAATTGGCGGGAAGACCGATTTGTGGATGCACTAGAAGGCTTTCGCCCCTCCGATCCAGTGGAGCACCCTCAGACTGCACCTGTTTCTATATACAGGGTGTTTCACTAAGTGTGTTTGCCTCTGTAACTTATAAAATAATAGGTGACGGGAAATTTTAATGCGGTAGGTGAACAGAAGAAATGTTACACTTCCTGCGGATCTATGAACATAGTTTATTGTATCATTTTCCAAAGATATAATTTTTCCAAAGATATAATTTTTTAAATGGAAAGAAATTTTTTTCTATCGTGTATTGGATTCGTTTAAACCAGCTGCGTCCAAATCAATTTAAACTACATTCCTACCACTGTTAGTTTGGGAGCTACAACCCTTCAAAGTTCCGGGGGCGGAGGCTGCGATAGCGTAGCTGTCTGGCCGAGTGGCTATCCCCTGGGGCACGGCCCACTGTGTCATGATCACCAGCCAGTCAGCTACGCTGTCGTAGCCTCCGCCCCCTAAACTTTCAAGGGTTGTAGCTCCCAAACTAACAGTGATAGGAATGTAGTTTAAATTGATTTGGACACAGCTGGTTTCAAGGAATCCAATGCACGATAGAAAAAAAAACTATCTTTACATTTAAAAAAATATATCTTTGTGCTGTAACTGTTTAGAAAATGATACAATAAACTATGTAATTTCTTGTGTTGACCTACCACATTAAAATTTCACGTCACCTATTTTTTTTAATAAGTTACAGAGGCAAACACACTTAGTGAAACATCCTGTATAAAAGCAAATCAGAGCATTCTGTTCGGTAACATGATACAAAGAGCCTTAATTAGAGCTCATATCGCATCCAAAATTAGATGTGCATATAGGTAAGGTAAGGTAAAGCAGTCAACAATCCGAAGGTTGGTTTGAACACCACAGTGCTTTACTAGGCATGGTCCTGTTTGGAGGTGGTATGCCGTTGCCCTACTCCGACCTTCGAACTGAAACCCAGCCAGTTATAGGGGGACCTACAGTTTAACGTGGGTTCCGAACCACGGTGCTATTCGGTATTTTTCACATGAGGAATACTGATAGAGGTGAAAGAAGTGGAAAGTGACAGATAAAAAATCCCAGGACCTGGCGGGGATCGAACCCGCGACCTTTGGATTTGTAGTATGTTCACTATACCACTGTGCAACCGAGGCGCAGTTGAATCATATATAAGATCATCTGTAATGCCATACGTATGTAGTCCCATTACTCTAGTAATGTGACTTGCAGAGTGTTTACGTAGATATAGGAAGATTTGCCGCAGCTGGTGAACATGGCGCCGCTGTACGTAGGCTTCCACAAGGCGTGGGCGGCAGCGCACTCACCGTGGCGGGTCGACCAACGCGGCGGCCTGCGTCGCCACCAGCGTCAGCAGCACAGTCAGCTTCAGCATCAGCGTCACAGTCAGCAGACGCGTCGCCGGGTCCGCCATCTCCAGCGGTCAGCAGCCTGAAACACGGCCGACAGTCAGCGCAGCTCAAGGAGGTTACAATCTCTGCAGATGCCAGTCATCTCTATGCTCTATGCTCGGTCAGTTGTAGAATTTTGGAACGTGTATTATGTTCGAATATAATGACATTACTCGAGACTAGGAATATGCTCTGTAGGAATCAGCATGGGTTTCGAAAAAGGCGTTCGTGTGAAACACAGCTCGCGCTATTCGTCCACGAGACTCAGAGGGCCATAGACACGGGTTCTCAGGTAGATGCTGTGTTTCTAGACTTCCGCAAGGCGTTTGATACAGTTCCCCACAAACGTTTAATGAACAAAGTAAGAGCATATGGTCTATCAGACCAATTGTGTGATTGGATTGAGGAATTCCTAGATAACAGAAAGCAGCGGGTCATTCTCAATGGAGAGAAGTCTTCCGAAGCAGGAGTTATGTCAGGTGTGCCACAGGGGAGTGTCGTGGGTCCGTTGCTGTTCACGATTTATATAAATGACCTTGCGGATAACATTGGAAGTTCACTGAGGCTTTTTGCGGATGATGCGGTAGTATATAGAGAGGTTGTAACAATGGAAAATTGTATTGCGATGCAGGATCATCTGCATCGAATTGACGCGTGGTGCAAGCAATGGCAATTAATGTAGACAAGTGTAATGTGCTGCGAATACATAGAAAGAAAGAGCCCTTAATCATTATGCTATACTATAGCAGGTCAGCAACTGGAAGCAGTTAATTCCATAAAATATCTGAGAGTAGTCATTAGGATGGATTTAAAATGGAACGACCATATAAAATCAATCGTCGGTGAAGCAGATGCCAGACTTAGATTCATTGGAAGAATACTAAGGAAATGCAATCCGAAAACAAAGGTAGTAGGTTACAGTACACTTGTTTGCCCACAGCATGAATACTGCTCACCGGTATGGGATCCGTACCAGGTGGGATTGATAGAGGAGGTAGAGAAGATCCAACAGAGAGCAGCGCGCTTCGTTACAGGATCATTTGGTAATCGTGAAAACATTACGGAGATGATTGATAAACTTCAGTGGAAGACTCTGCAGGAGAGACGCTCAGTCGCTCGGTACTGGCTTTTGTCGAAGTTTCGAGAAGATACGTTTACCGAGGAGTCTAGCAGTATATTGCTCCTTCCTCGCGAAGAGACCGTGACGATAAAATCAGAGAAATTATAGCCCGCACAGAGGCATACCGACAATCCTTCTTTCCGCGAACAATACGTGACTGGAATAGGAGGGAAAATCGATAGTAGTACTGAAGGTACCCTCCGCCACACACCGTCAGGTGGCTTGCGGAGCATGGTTGTAGATGTAGATGTAGATACCTGGATGTCGAACAACAGTTGTATGAGCGCACCAGTCATGGATGTTCTTATTACGGCTCACTTTGACCATAGACCAAAGATAACATAGACTGCTTATGTCCCACAGACATACATTACTAGACTGGCAAACGTCCCTCTGTGACTGAGGCCTGACGCCGCCATCTTGCCTAACCTCACGTCAAAAAACTTTCGTACGATACTACTATGATTTTCTGATGCGATATGACGTTGTAAGCTTTACTAATCGGTTTGAACATGATTTACTTTTGGGCTAATACTTCGGCAATAATTTAATTTAACACATAGGCGTATATTGTCGAATCTTGTTGTGAGAATAATGTGTTACGTACGGTTAAATTTTACATAGCGTCCTGGCGGCCTCGAGTGATTGTGTTGTCAATCATGTGACGTTGGCATTAGCGAATCGCATAACAACGCAAATGTTTTGTCATGAAGTCTTCGTTTACGAGGGCAATTAGTTTTACTGAGTGAACGAGGATTCATACAAGAACCTGTCAAGCATAGAGCAGAAACAGCATTATTTACTTACTACATAGTCTGTACGAAACACTAATCAAGTTAGTCTGTGTGGATTTCTAAGATTATTAACATCTTGGTGGGGACTTCCTACCGTTTTTTGATTTTGCCAACATAATCATGTGAGGCTGCTGGGACGGTAAGTAACATTTTACTGTTACGTACAGTTCAAATGTTTGTAGAACCTATGGGACCAGTCCCTAAGCTTACAAACTACTTATGAACTAGCTAAGACTAAGGACGGCACAAATATCTATGCCCGAGGGGGGATTCGAACCCCCGACCGTAGTGGCCGTGCAGACCGTGATTGGAGCGCCTCAGTCCCCTCGGCCACCGCGGCCGGCTTACGTACAGTTAAAGCAGACTGTACGTATCTGAAAAGTACTCAGAAGAATAAAGATGTGTGTTATCCACGACAAAAATCACATTTATAACGGCCGTACTATTAAAAAAATCACAGTTGATCGAAACTAGTAACCGATTAATAAAAATAGTAAATGCGACTCATTAGTTTAAGTGTCAAAGCAGACTGTAGATTTCGTAAGAACTCTCAAAAGAAGAAGAATACGTGTTATCCACAGTAAACAACAATTTTTGATGTCCATACTACTGAAAGAAAATCCGAAGTTGAATGAAATTTGTTCAGATTAATAATAACAGCAAATCAATACAACTCATTATCTAAGGCGTGTGTCAAAGCTTAATCCAGCTGGAAAAATTATATCCACATACAACACACGAATTTTCCATATGTCAAAAGTCTAAAGGCAGCGTAGTTACGTCAGTTCATCGGCATTTTCCAACTGTTTTCCGTAATAATGCAAACGTTTACGGTATAAAAAAATTGCAGAGAGACTTCACGGACACCAATGATATTGTATATGGCATTGCCAGACTAGTAATATATGTCTGTGTTATGTCCTTATCTCTGCTGTGTTGTGGTTTGAAACCAAGGAGGTTAGAATAAAGGGAGGTGGCGTTATCTATGCCGAGCACTAGAGTTGGGCAACACGATTCTTTTCTTAGGAATCGATTCTTGCGATTCAGTCCCACGTTGTGAATCGATTTCTACGATACGTTCACGAATTTTTCGCGATTCTTTAGTCTGCATTGGCGCTATTCATACTTCTACATCTTGCTCATAGATGGCAATACATGTCTGTGTCATGTAAAGCCCTACAGGGCTTTAGTGTCATGGAGGTTGGAATCTTAACCTTTTGCATCTGTTCCTACGATGCGTTAACGATTCTTTCTGGTCTGCAACGGCACGATTTTTACAAAATGCCGAAAAGGTGACAATATGGGTATCGGGTATCGGATTTCAAAAATTCTCAAGAAAATAGTCTGAAGTTTTGCGAGCGGTTATAAATACACATTACACTACCAACTATTTCTGCTGTCATCATAGCTCTTTTAGTAGCGTTATAGGTTTAGTGAACGTAGGTCACTTATTTCGAATCCTGCTGTAACCTTATCGTTCTGTTTGAATACTTCCGCCATTTAAATATAAATTTAATTAAATCTATGGTAATTAAAATACTTATTATGTAAAATCAATTAGTTTAAGGAAACATTAAATAAAAATTAAGGATAAAAATCCGTCTCTAAATATTAAATGTCTTTCAAGATGCAAGAAATTCACGTTTATTAAAATGTTCTTTTTTGTAAAATCGGTTTCTTTCAGGAAAGCTGATAACGTAAAAACCAAAACGGTAAAAAAAGATTTTTGAGATGGCTTTAAAAGCATTTAAAATCGCGTTTTTTATATAAAAAGAATATTTTACTAAAACTGAGTTTTTACAAAAACTACAACTACGTAGATGAACTCGAAAAGCTTAAACCTCTCTAAACACAAAATAAAATCCAAATCGTTACAGCCATTTCCGGGATACTCGAAATATAAATGTTTAACGATTGTTCGTTTAAATAAATAATATGTAAACTGTATAAAAGACTTATATTCGTATGTATTGACAGCTGTCTATTTCGCTGCGTTTTGTTTCTGTCATCTGTAATTAACAGCTCACGAACTTCGTTCTGCGCTTCCTTTGTTCACACGCTTTCTGGCTTTCGTAATTATTCGGCACGATTTGCCACTTGCTTTCGAATCATGAATCGTTGGATCTTGGAATCGTCACGAGACAGGCGATTCTTTTGAACGACAATTCGTCCCCCCCCCCCTCTTCTCTCCGGCATTCGGCACGATTCGGCAAGATTCGGCAGTCGCCTTCGAATCGTGAATCGTTGGAACTTAGAATCGTCACGAGACAGACGATTCTTTTGAACGACGATTCGTCCGGGTCACGATTCTTTATTTGTATTCGTTCAAATGAACGGCTCATTGACGAATCGCCACAACTCTACCGAGCACATACGTCAGTTGAAGCCTGTCCGCCGCCTTGGTGTGTTGTGGAATGCTATTTCTCCATTAATGCGTTACTCACCCTCTTACTGTTGCTGCAGTTAACTGACGGCCAGTGCAAAGTATGTACTTCAAACAATATACTTTGTTGAATAAATAGTAATAAGTACTTATCATAATATATTGCCGCGGTGGAGTAGCCGAGTGGTCTAAAGCGTCTCGCTGCGGAGCGCGCGGTTGCTCGCCGTGGAGGTTCGAGTCCTCCGTGGGGCATGGCTGTGTGTGTTGTCCTTAGGTTAGTTTACCTAGGCTTAAGTAGTTTGTAAGCTACGGACTGATGACCACACAGTTTGGTCCGATAGATTTACAGACATTTGAGCATAATATATTTCAAAACTTAATTTTTAACGGCTAATGTGCACTCTTTTAACACGTTGTACATCACGGCGAAAAACCCCCGGACGTTTTATACCTGATACTTTAGCTCTACAATATGAACACTTCTCCGACACATAGCAATATGGCGGAGGCAGGCTTTACGTTTTCAGCGTAAGGGCGTCTCCCTGTATTCTAACCTCCTTGTTTGAAACCAACTTCTAATATTGCCCCGAGTCACGTGACAGGCTTCGTCATTACGAGCAACAGTGTTTTTCATTTACAGGTGAAGTAAAGCGTTGATTTTAACAATAAAACGACTTCTCGTATTCCTGTTACAGTTGTAGTTTGTGATTTCACCATATTACTGACATTTATGCGGTGATTATCGTTTTTACATGTGACCAGAACTGCGGCGAGTAAGTCATGGTCTGCACGGCCGCTGCGGTCGGGGGTTCGAATCCCCCCTCGGGCATGGATGATTGTGCCGTATTTAATATAAGCTAGTTCTTAAGTAGTTTATAAGTTTAGGCACTGATGACCCCGTAGTTAAGTCCCTTAAGCTCTACAAACATTTGAACCATTTTCTTCTTCTTTTTTTTTTTTTTTTTTTTTTTTTGTTACCAAGCATGAAGTATTGACAGTTCTATTTACAAGCAATAGAATTACACATCCTCAATGTTTGTGTTTCACTATGAATTTTTTAGTTTTTTTTTCCAACTGATGAATGTGATTATTCATGGAAAGATCATTTCAGCGTGTCTTGACTGTGTATGTTTGTCAGCAAGTAATTTCTGCCTTTATTAGCGTTACACAGTGCTGAAGAAGAATACAGACTTTTCATAATCCCTGTAAAACCACTTCTTGTCACGCTCATGAATAATTTTTTTGATAAAATTATTATTTAATGTAAATAGTCAATATTTTTCTTGTTATACTTTTGCCTTCACTGTATGTGGCAAAAGTCATAAAATATAAACGCTTGTATTATATTAAAATCGGACATTATGGATGCAAACTGACTTCAGGTATCTATAAAAGCATTATCAAACATTTCACGTATATTGTTGCGAAATTGTATGAAAACTAAAGCTACTTGTCAAACTGATTTCGCCGCGGCGGAGCGACCGATAGCATTGAGGTGCTATGCTACGATGTGCGAGCTCGTTCCCCGTCGGGGGTTCGAATCAAATCAAATGTTTGTACAACTTATGGGACTTAACTACGGGGTCATCAGTCCCTAAGCTTACAAACTACTTATGAACTAGCTAAGACTAAAGACGGCACAAATATCCATGCCCGAGGGGGGATTCGAACCCCCGACCGTAGTGACCGTGCTGACCGTGACTGGAGCGCCTCAGTCACCTCGGCCACCGCGGCCGGCGGGGTTCGAATCCCTTCCCCCCTCGGCCATGGATGTATGTGCTGTCTTTAGTATAAGATAGTTCATAAGTAGTTTGTAAGTTTAGGGACTCATGACCCCACAGTTAAGTTTCTCAAGCTTAACAAACATTTGAAACAAACTGATATTTCCTCTCCTGTGTAAGCCACAAGCTAAAAGACCCACACTACAATCATTTGCTTAAGAGCAGCAGTTCTGTTGTTTATAAAAAGAACTGTGATTACATTTCATCTAGGCATAGGTAAAAGCTGTAACCGTTGCATTGTAAATGCGAACTGTGAAGAAGTAACGCCCATTGTACTACTGAATGTGTAATAAAAATACAATAAGACGTTTTATTGTCGAAATCTAATTTCCACTAGCAATGAGAACTCCGATTCTCATCTACACTTCACATTGCTTCTTTCTAATGATGAAAAGGATTTCCTGCCCCTAGCCACGTGACTTAGATGTTGGTTTCAGTATAAAGCTCCTAAAAACATAGGCATCCGCCATTTTCATTCCTGCGAATGCTAAACGCAGCACGCAGCTTATACGAACAGTGTTGTTTTATTTAAGTTTAGTGAAATATTTTACAAGTGTCCGGTATAGAGCCTTAGATCGTGCTACTCTGAGCTTGCATTCCGCTCTTGTTTACATCGATATGTGGATTAAACACTAACATCTCGCGTTTCTTTACTTATTTCTGCTTCTGTCCAAATACAGAAAAAGGAGCAAGAAACATATATTTCTGTGATAAAAATCGCGTACTACTTTTAATGCTGTTGTGGGTATGCCAAATCTAAGTTTTCGACCTCGAAAGTGCGGGGGACAACTTTTGGTTGCCGAAAAAAATCGAAATTTTCGGACTTTTCCGGTTTCTTGCTTATAACTCGAAAACGGTCGAAATTTAAGAAAAATCTGCGCAGCAGTGAAATAAAGACGACAAAATTTTGAGCCGATTAAAAGAAAAAATTGAAAATCGATGAAATAGTTCGATTTTTATGGCGTTTCGAAAAACACCGATTTTTTCCAACTTTTTCCAATTTTAAATGTGCTTAATGTCCCAGCATGAAATGTTGTCAATAGCCCATTTTAAAGTTGTAGAGCATCAATCCATTTAACAGGGACATTTTTTTTCCAATTTGGGTAGAAATTTAAAATTATTTTTGAGCCATAAACTACAATATAGCGAAACCTTAAAATCACATCTTGGTTTTATCAATTTTTAAATGTTTTTTAGTAGAAGACTTAATTCTGAGGCTATTTTATGTTATCTGTACGCACTTTAAATTGGTTTTAAGGAATTTTCTGAAAATTTGAAAATCTAATTTTATGATGACTTCGACACATGCCAAAAATTTAATATCTACATGTGCATGAGATTGACATGTAAAGCTGATGTTCAAATGTTCAAATGTTTGTAGAACTTATGGGGTCATCAGTCCCTAAGCTTACAAACTACTTATGAACTAGCTAAGACTAAGGACGGCACAAATATCCATGCCCGAGGGGGGATTCGAACCCCCGACCTTAGTGGCCTTGCAGACCGTGACTGAAGCGCCTCAGTCCCCTCGGCCACCGCGGCCGGCACATGTAAAGCTGATTTCTGGTCCCTATACATGTACTTAAAGCCTCAAAACCTATTTCTAAATGCATTAGGGACTTTATATGCTTGTAAGTACATATTATAGCAAAGTAAATGGGAAAGAGATAATTAAGTTAGAAATCTCGTTTAATTTACAATTTCAAATTTCAAACCCAACATTACACACAAGGTTCTGAACTATACTTATTTACAGGAATGATTGTAAATATTAATTATCTGTTATTGCAATTTCGTTCGTTTTGATGGTCCCGGTTGAGGCTCTTCTTCGCCAGGCTGATTGGCGTGATCTGCTGCTTCAGGGTAATCATCGTCAGTCTCTTCCTTCTCAACTTCCTTACTCCAAAGTTCCTCAACAGGTTCATCATCATCTTCCCCCACATCGAGATCACAGTCAAAGTCTACGTCAAGTTCGATACTTGGAGAGTTTATGCAAAAGCACCCCACAAAAATTTTGCACACAGTGATGCAATTGAGTCTCGATTTGAGGCAAGTGCATGCACTGGTGCATTCCTTTTTGCAGTTGCAGAACGCGAGTTTCGGAAACTCTTTAGGAGCAGCTTCTTTCGTCATAGGAATGGGAGTGAGTCCGAGGCCGTCCCGCCTCCAGCCCCATTCAAGTGGGTGTAGTGTGTTTCCCATCCACCACTGGAATGCTCTGCAGCTGTGCAAGTCCGCAGCGTCGAGTGTTGGAGAAAGTCGCGGTAAGATGAACATCGCAAAAACAAAAAATAATAAATAAAAAAATAAAAAAAAAAATAAATAAAAATAAAAGGTTCAAATGTTTGTAGAGCTTATGGGACTTAACTACGGGGTCATCAGTCCCTAAACTTACAAACTACTTATGAACTAGCTACAACTAAGGACGGCACAAATTTCCATGCCCGAGGGGGGATTCGAACCCCCGACCGTAATGGCCGTGCAGACAGTGACTGAAGCGCCTCAGTCCCTTCGGCCATCGCGGCTGGCATGAACTTCGCCTTTGTAGAGATCTTCACAAAGAGATGGTACCTCAGCTCATTGACATTCTTCCTGTGCCATACACTGCCATCAGGATCTTCTCACCAGCTCTACTTATATTCGCTGGAGTTGAAGATGCCTTGTAGAACACCATTGCAGCTTTCCTCAATGCTGGGGTATCATCGATGAGACTACACAGTCTGATTTTACCATGCTCGAATGGTGTGGAGGTTGTGACACATCCAGAAACAAACGGCCACCACGGTCGGGGGTTCGAATCTCCCCTCGGGCATGGATATTTGTGCCGTCCTTAGTATAAGGTAGTTGATAAGTAGTTTGTAAGTTTAGGGTCTGATGACCCAGTAGTTAAATCCCATAAGCTTAACAAACTTTTGAACATTTGAACATCCAGAAAAGGCATGAGGGTACAGGAGATGTTTCTTATCGAATTGGTGTGATGAGGCTGAGTAGAATGAGTCAGCATGCCACTTCTTTCCTGGCTTCAGTTGGTAGATGTTGTATGAGTCATTGCGGGGAGCCCCACACAGGGTAACTAGAACGTTAATATCCTCACTCACCACAAGCACAGTGTCGAATCTGGGTGACTGAGAACAAGCTGTTGTCACAATTAGTAAATTAGCGTCCTGTGCTGCCTCCAATACTCGAATGGAAGATTCTTCAAGATATTTTCTTAACGTTTGATTAAGGCGACTCTTATTCTTTTCATTTTTCAAAAACTTCTCTCCAGCCAATATTGTACTTTCATCAAACATTATATCGACTGAAGTCTTCACTTTCGAACGCCGAGCTCCTTCTGAACTCATAGTGCTGCACTGATTCGCCTGAGTTGAGTACCCATCGAATACAACTATCACTGCCAATCCGTAGTGGCAGCTGACAAAGCTGACATATTTTAGCAGATGTCACCAAAAGATTCGTGCTTATCCCACACAACTTTATGAAGAAGGAATCCTCTATCAACAACAACCATTTTATTTTGTAATCCTGCGAGAACATCTTCTGGATTGAAAGCGTTGTGCAACAGTGAATTGATACCCTTTCGAAATCCATCTTCATTGAACAATGATAATGGATAATGTGCCACTTCATATGTGAAAAGTGCTTCAGATCTTTGTCTGTTTTGCTACGCAGATCCGTTAAAATAACATCGTAGGATCAACTGTAGACAGCACTTGGGAGCCAACTTTCAAGGTTTGTGTGCTCTGGGCGAGTGTAACAGCTTTATCCACGCGTTTCAACTTAAGGCTGTGAAAGTTTTGGCCAATCATCTTTATCATACATGACTTGCTTATTTCTTGGGCTGAATGACAATTCACCTGCTCCCCACCAACTACGCAACTTCATATTGACATGATCACGTCAGTTTGTGGAAATGGAGGATGCTGGTGAAACCATGACTTTAGTTTTCGGAGGCGCTTTCAGAGGGCAGGTTGGTGGAGATGCAGAGGGAGGAATGTTGCCGGTGGTGGGGATGTCCGCTGCCTGCTTCCTGGCAAACTTTCTCCCGTCGACGCCACCCCTCTGCCCTACTCACGCCCGTGCTGACGTCAGCAGGTCATACCGAGGTTTCCCGTCTGTATATCATTGTGCCTTTAAGGCGCAATGGGCACAATCGAGTGAAACGAGCTACGTGCTCATCCCTGTAAACAATAATTACTCGACGGAAATTATAAAAAAAATAGATTTTTAAAATTTTCCCAAAATTTCCTTAAAACCAATTTAAAATGCACGCAAATGTTATAAAATAGCCTACTACAATCATAAAAAATATTTCTAAAACCAAAGTGTAAATTTAAGGTTTCTCTATATTGTAGTTTATGGCTCAAAAATAAATTTCAAATTTTGCCCAAATTGGAAGAAAATGTCCTTTTTAAATACATGGATTGATGCTTTACAACTTTAAAGTAACGGGGTATTGATAACATTTGATACTGGGACATTACAGCACATTTAAAACTGGAAAAATACAGTTTTTTGCAAAGTTGGAAAAAATTGCTATTATTTAATACGACATAAAAATCGAACTATTCGATCGTTCTTAATTTTTTTCTTTTAATTGATGCAGAATTTTGTCGTATTTATTTCACAACTGATCAGATTTTCCTAAATTTCGACCGTTTTCGAGTTATGAGCGAGAAACCGGAAAAACTCCGATAATGTCGAGGTTTTTCGGCCACCAAAAGTTGTCCCCAGCACTAGCGAGGTCGAAAACTTAGTATTGGCTTCCCCGCGCCTAGAAAAAAAAGGTAAGCTGAAACACCTCTATATACTGGGCTATGCCCGTGTGATTGTGAGTCGTATATAACCTCAAGAATGTGTCAATGAAATTTCCCTCTGCTGGGTCGACGAATACATGGTGCCCTTTTTTCATTTTCCAGGAATGTTTGTGACGATGACCTGTGTTAAGGTCGAAACGGTGGAATAGAATAACCTCCTGCGCTGTAAACTGTTTTTGAACATAAACGTGTCATGTGGTGGTGAGTTCGGCAGTGCGCGGATGAGTGCGGCCGCTTGTGAGTACCGAGTGAGTTCCGCGACCAGTGAGTGCCGAGTGCAGAGGCTGCCGGGTAAGTTCCGGGCCTGGCCATGCTGTGCCCTGGTCGGCTCGTTACGTCGTTTCGTAACCCCTTGCGTAACGCGCCGTCAACAGCTGCTACTACAGCTGCTCTCTCCCAGGTAGCTTCCGGAGTGGGTCCGACAGTACTTCCTGCACCACCATCACTTCAATATTTTCTTAATTCATTAGATAATAAATTGCAAGCAGCAGGTATTTTCTGTGATTTGTCAAAGGAATTAGATTGTCTGAACCATAACATCCTTTTAAGTAAATTAGAATTCTATGAGGTCACGGGAAATGCTGCAAAATGGTTCAAGTCGTACCTCACTAACAGGAAACAAAGGGTGTCAGTGCAAGGGACTAGTGAATTAAGCCATCAGTACAGAAATTACATGTGGTGTCCCACAAGGATCCATCTTAGGGCCATTGCTTTTTTATGTCTCCTATGTCTGATAACGTATTGAAAATACAGATTTGTTGAGTCGTTTCTGCAGTTCTGTGGTGTGCTCCTCCCAACTAAATTTATTATCAAGGAATTTATTATCAGGAATTTAATACTGTCAACCTCTTCTATCTGCTCTTCTTCTTCTTCTAGCAGAAGCAGAGTTCGTTTTGTTTGCAGATGATACAAGTATTGCAATAAAAAATACGTCAAGTATAGTTATAGAAAGGTCTGATAATGATATTTTCATGAACATTAATAAATGGTTTAAAGCCAACTAATTGTCATTAAACTTTGAAAAGACTCACTATATGCAGTTCAGAACATGTAAGAGATTTCCCGCCAGCATATGCATTATGTATGAAGAAGAGCAGATTGAAGAGGTTGACAGTATTAAATTCCTGATAATAAATTCCTTGATAATAAATTTAGTTGGGAGGAGCACACCACAGAACTGCAGAAACGACTCAACAAATCTGTATTTTCAATACGAGTGTTATCAGACATAGGAGACATAAAAATAACAAAGCTTGCATGTTTTGCTTACTTTCATTCCCTAATGTCATATGGCATAATATTTTTGGGTAACTCTTCAAGTCAGTCAAAAGTCTTCAGAGTCCAAAAACGTGTAACACGTATTATTTGTGCAGTAAATTCACGAACGTCCTGTAGAAGCCTCTTCATAGAACTGGGTATATAAACTACTGCCTCTCAGTATATTTATTCCTTAATTAAATTTGTCATAAATAATATATCCCTTTTCCCAACAAACATCTCAGTTCATACATACAATACTAGGAATAAAAATAATCTACACAAGGACTTAAAAGCACTTACTTTAGTTCGAAAAGGGGTCCACTACTCAGGAACACATATTTTCAATAATTTACCATCAAGTATAAAAAATTTAACCACAAATAAAGATCAGTTTAAGAGGAACCTAAAAGACTTTCTAGTGGCCAACTCCTTCTACTCCATCAGTGAATTTCTAAATTGTACCAAATGATACATGTATCGGTACTCATACTATATTAGTATTATTATATTATCAGGTAAAAAATTATATATCAGTATTTATATTATTAGTATAATCTATTATTCAGCTTGTAAATTTTGTTTCTTGACATGTTCCACATCCATGAGGATCTCCTCAACATGGATCTATGGAACGAATAACTAATCTAATCTAATCTGTTGCATTCGCTTACAGTTTCAAGAGAAGAACGACTATAGCGTCTCTTAACCCTCTTTTGCACAATAATAATTAAAGTAACAATTTCCCACTAACAACATTGGAATTATACTTCATGGTGCCCCTGAATGTAAAATAGATGATCATAACTTTTCTAGTATATAATTTTGGAAAATATCACTCCGTATATTCAAATATACACTGCGCAAATATGGATATTGCGAGTACTTTCATATTACAGGGTGATTCTTACAATAAAGAAGACAGCAACCAACCACTTTTGATTATGCTATTTATTAACTAAATACCGCCGTTACCGGTTTCGAACCTTTCACTTCATCATCAGACGGCTGTTCACGTCCACACAAATGTCACTTATATTTCTCTTTTATGCAGATAATTATTCTTGTGGCGAAAAGTCTTTGGTTGTGTGCTGTCCTAAGATAGAAAACCTGATTGTAATTGCTTATTCGAGCATAAATGTGACTCATGATATCGACAAATATTGTAAACATCATAAAAACTTTATTTTTATTTATTTACTTACGTCGAAAAGACGATTCCATTAGGTTGTATTGCTGATTACTGCAGTTCTCGTGGCTATTTAGTTAATAAATAGCATAATAAAAAGTGGTTGGTTACTGTCTTCTTTATTGTAAGAATCACCCTGTATTTCATACACAACCACGGGCTGGAAATGTCAGTTTTTGACAAAATAGCACTTTCATATTAGTTGGTACTAAATTTTTTGGGGAACACCGTTCAAAATTTATGGTACATTGACAAATTAAAGTCGGCCGCGGTGGCCGAGGCGACTGAGGCGTGCCAGTCACGGTCTGCACGGCCACTACGGTCGGGAGTTCGAATCCCCCCTCGGGCATGAAAATTTGTGCCGTCCTTAGGTGTTAGCTTGTTCATAAGTAGTTTGAAAGTTTAGGGACTGATGACCCGGTAGTTGAGTACCATATGCTATACAACCATTTGAACATTTTTTTAACAAATTAAAACTTTAACGTACTATGTATTTATTAAAGAACATGCGTGGTGAGCTACCCAGCGATGTTACTGATGTTGCAATTACATGATTCTACAATTCATACATTGTGAAAATTGTAGAAACCATTTGTATCTGGTGCAAAACACAAATAGGTGTCACATTTAGTACACATTAGTTTTGTTATTTTTGACATATATTTGCATCTGGAAGCTTTTCCACAGTAGTTAGGCCAGTAACGGACTCGACCCTTCCTGATATCAGCTGTATTTGGCTGCCGTCTCTTTTTTGTGCTGTTGCCTGGTGAGCTATCCAGCGACTGTCTCCTGGATTCAGCAATATCAAACTTAAAATGAAAAAAATCCATATGGGTCTTCTCTTCAATACTATTTTAAATGCAAGCTATCTTGTAAAGTAGCCACGCAACAACACAACTCATGTCCAGTATGTGGAACAAAGGTCTCATGTATTATTTCTCTGACCTGATTTTCGTTCTGTTCAGAGCTGATATGGAGTCAATAGTGTCAACACCTACCATAAAGTTGTTGTACATCTTCGCAGTCTTTGGGTATTGTATTTGGACATTTGCTTTTTTTTTTTTTTTTTTTGTTTTTTTTTTTTTTTTTTTTTTTGCATATCCCAATCTGGCTTTCTGGGTATGTACCTGATAAGTGCTCAGAAGGCTTACACTCCTGTTGCCTTGCCATTTCATAAGAGTCTAGTCATGTCCAGAAGCTGAGGCAGTCAATTTAACAGATATGCCTCTTCCCTGCTTTTTCATGTTAGCTTCGGATGCCATCTTATCGTTTCTCACTCTATTCAGTTGTACTGGGTATCCATATTTCCTTCAGGTAAAGTTCGCTTTTACCTTTACTGCGCACTGTTCAATCAAATATATGCACACACAAAAGTTGGCATAAAAACCAAAGAAACAACTATTTAAAAAAACAATACATTTGCAGATACTGTAGATTCTTGCTAGAGAAACTAGGCTAAAGAAAAGCTCTGGGAGGATTCACTCATGAATAAAGAAATTCAAACAATGCACGCCGGGAGACTGACGGTCTTCTAGACATACGAACAGTTCTGCGAACTTTTGCTCAACTGCTGTAACCAGGTGCCGTCTGCCATGATACATGAGAGGCACAACTGTGTGTCGAAGTAAACACTGTGCTCGAACGGCACAGTTATATTATGTGAGCTAGTATACAGTTCTGAAAACACCTATATTTAAATAGAGGATTAAGCTGGATGTGAGTTTGCTAGAAGCAAAGGAATTGCGCTGACTGAAGATCCCCTTTGTACAAAGTAAATAAAATCCAAAGGAAATAATATTATGCGATCTAACCATCTTCAGGAATAATTATTCACAGGCAACCAAACATATCGGTACGGATACACTTTCGGAATCTGAAAATACCTACTATTGGTTCTAACCTAGCGATGTAACGTTTTCGTGGAGCGTAGTACACTACGTATTTAGTCTGCAAATCACAGTTAAATGCCTCGTAGAGGGTTCGTCGAACTGCATAATATTTCCCCACCGTTCCATTCTGTAATAGCACACGAGAAAAAAGGACCCCTCAGCCTTTTCGTTATCGATTAGATTTCCCTTATTTTGATGATCTAGTTTCCCTACGTTGGTCGGCGCTAACACAATATGTTCGCATTCCGAGGACAAGGATGGTGAAAGGAATTTCACAAATAGATCTCGCCGCAATGAATAACGTCTTTTAATGATTTCAATTCCAACTCGTGGGTCATTCTCGTGACACTCTCTTTCCCGTATCGCGATAGTACAAAACGAGCGGCCCTTCTCTGAACTTTTTCTATGCCCTCCGTCAGTTTCACGCGATGAGGATCCCACACAGTGCAGCAACACTCCAAAATAGGTCGGACAAGTGTCGTGACGGAAATTTCTTTGATTTATCTCGTAAATATTCTTCGAAAGCGATACGCCAAGATCACAAAATACTTAAGTATTTAATGACGACCGGTTTCGGAGGACTGTGCCACCATCATCTTGTCAAATCACATTTTATAAATTGGTCATCTTATGTAAAAATGGAGATCAAATAATAAGTGCAACATAGCACTTAGTGTACATATAAAAATACATAAATTAAAAAATCACAGCTCACAAGACACTTGTAAGACACTTCACACTTGCAAGTGTTTTAATGATGTTTTAATTTGTTTATTTGAACATGTAGACTAAGTGATATGTTTCACTTATTATTTAATCTCCTTTTAAAAAAAATATGATGACCAAATTATAAAATTTGATATTACTAGATGATGGTGGCATAGCCCAATTAAAATGTTCAAATGTTTGTTAAGCTTATGGGACTTAACTGCGAGGTCATCAGTTCCTAAACTTACAAACTACTTATGAACTACCTTATACTAAAGACAGCAGAAATGTACATGCCCGAGTGGGGATGCGAACCCCTGATGGGGAACGGTCTCGTGCATCGTACCATGCGTCTCAATGCGCTCGGCCGGTCCGCCGCGGCTAGCCCACTGAAACCGGTCGCCTTTAAAGAAATAAGTATTTCGCGATCTTGACGTTTCACTCTTGAAGAATACTGAACTACCAGGTCGCCTCCAAAACCCGCGATGTCAGGTGATGTCAATGTGATGTAAATGTTATTTAATGGATTTCCCTTACTGCTCATATGGACGACTCCACACTTCTCATTATTCAGGCTCAAGTGCCAATGGTCGCACCATGTAGATATCATGTATAAAACGTATTGTAGTTGCTTTTGATCTTCTGTTGACTTTACTAACTCATATCAATTCCGTTTTACTAGATAACATTGCGTCAATTATTACGAATTCTATGCTTTCTGACAGGAATTACGACTCAGACGATAACAGTAAGCACGCAATTTGATTAAAACCCGCTTATGAGAAGCCTTCCAGAAAACAAGGAATGGATCTGAGATCCCTTGTGAATACCACTCAACATTTTATCGTAGGAAACAGCTGTGTTTCACAAGAACGATATATTCTGAGTTCGTTTTGATTATGGGTCAATCGGTCGCTCTCTTCCACGTAGTTCATACTATTCTAACAAAGTAAGGAGACAAAAAAAAAAAAAAAAAAACAAACGCTGATTATCAAACTTTTCAGGTAAACTTACTTCGCCGCGCGGATTGTCCGCGTGGCCTAAGGCGTCATGTAATGGACTGGGCGGCCGTTCCTGCCGGAGGTTCGAATCCTCCTTCGGACATTGATGCGTGTTGAGCACAGTGTAAATTCATTTAAGTAGTTTGTAAGTCTAGGCACTGAGACCATAACCGTTTGGTCCAATAGTTTTACAAACATTTGAACTTTTTGACAAAATTCTGGAAAAAAAGTTAGTAATGATAATAAACCGTTGCGTTTTGAATTTACTGCTAGTAGTCTAAGTGAATCCAAAGTGAAGCACCGACTGAATCAAAGCCCCAGAATGTTTCTGTAATTACCACTGCATAAGGCATTAGTGCAAGCCTAATGAATGCTACCATCATGATAAGTAGTATTTCATTTTATTAAATTATTGTCTTGGAGACAGAAACGAAATGGAAACCACGACAAGAAATTCAATTACTGTCCCAAAAAAGGTACAAGAATTCTATAGAGAATCATGATATCACTGTTACAGTATTATTAATAGACCTATTCTGTTACGACGATTCGCGAAATACTATGTAAGATGGAAAGCAGAGCAGAAATAGTACAATAAAGACAACAGGATGCGCTTCACGCTGATCATAGCGGCGACTTTTACTATGTCAGTCATTCGATAACACAGCTTAAGAAAACACACTGCTCTAGATCAGCGCTGCAGGTCGTATATAACAAACATGTTATCTTGTGTTGCAGGATAGGCGCACAGAGAGCAGCAGCACTTGCTTTTTAGAGGCACTAGGTCAATAGGAGACCACTGCTGCAGTAATGCTCGACATGTGTTTCCGCAGACTCATTGATAGCCCGTATCACACGCAAACAGAATGCAACTTCTCTCCGTAACAGTCCATACGAAACAGACACTACGCGGGACGTCTTGTTTTTCTTCCGAAGAGGCAGGTCAAATCCGGCGACTCCAACTTCTCTCCAACTCTAATGAGCACTTTGTTGACAGATCGTTAAGCTGTAATCTTCCTTCCTTCCTTGACGTCCTACATCTGCATGTACATGGGATGCTCTGTAAATCACATTTAAGTGCCTGGCAGAGGTTTCATCAAACCAACTTTATACTATTCATCTACCGTTCCATTCTCGAATAGCCCGCTGGAAGAAAGAACATCTGAATCTCTCCGTTCGAGCTCTGACTTCTTGTATTTTATTCTGATGATCATTTCTACCTATGCAGGTGGAGGTCGACAATATATTTTCGCATTCGGAGGAGAATGTTGGCGATTGGAGTTTCGTAAGTAGCCCACGCCGCAGCGATAAGCGCCATTGTGTGTAATGATTCCCATCTCAGATCCTGTATCATTTCCGTAACGCTATCTCCTGTGTATCGTGACAATACAAAACGAGCTGCCTTTCTTTAGACTCTTTCGATGTCCTCCGTCAAACACGCCTGATAAGGATCCCACACTGGGCAGCTATACTCCAAATGAGGACGGTCATTCGTAGTGTATACAGTCTCTTTAGTAGTTCTGTTTAAAAAAAATGTTCAAATGTTTGTTAAGCTTACGGGACTTAACTACGGGGTCACCAGTCCCTAAACTTACAAACTACTTATCAACTACCTTATACTAAGGACGGCACAAATATCCATGCACGAGGGGGGATTCGAACCCCCGACCGTAGTGGCAGTGCAGACCGTGACTGGAGCGCCTCAGTCCCCTCGGCCACCGCGGCCGGCTAGTAGTTCTGTTTCATCTTTTAAGCGTTCTGCCAATAAAACGCAGTCTTTGGTTCGCCTTTCCTAAGACATTATCTACGTGTTCTTTCCAGTTTAAGCCTGATGTAATAGTATTTCCTAGGTATTTAGTGGAGTTTACGGCCTTCACATTAGATTGATTTATGTTGTAAACAAAGTTTAACGGATTTCTTTTCGTACTCATGTGCACAACTTCACACTTCTCATTATTTAGAGTCAATCGCCAATTGTTACACCACAGTGATATCTTATTTACTGCTGAAGACATTAGTCGAGAGCGTGACAAGTCGTTTCGCAGCGCTTTTGCTTGCTTGCGTGGGCCCTCTGTGCAAGTTCTCAGTTTTGGTATCTTGGAGCTGTTGTTATAGGCGACCTATTTGACGGCTTATAGCGATAACGAAAGTTCCATTTTCTGTATTGAACAAATTAAAAAAAAATTATACGCAGTTATAATCTAATCATTACGGCGGATATCTTAAGTTTAACCATTAAGCATCACAATTAGAAACAGTGTGTTTGTCTGGAACTCACGAAACCCAATTAACCCGATTAGCTCTGAAATGATAAGACCTGGCAACTTACAGCAAACTTCACATATAATTTTCAACCTTTAGCCTACTTTTCTTTCTGACTTGACTTTTTTGGTAACTGTATCCGCCGCGACGAAATTCGCAGAGAACATATACCTACATCAGCGAATGCAGCAGCAAAATTGTGTTGTACGGCATATAGTCCGGTAGAAAAGAGGTAATAGACACTTGGACGCGTCAAAAACTACGTTCTGTTTAGAACTGGTGTGCAATGAAAGTCAACCTTGTCCATGACGTTTTACTAAATTACTTGTTGACTACCAATGCTATTAAAATGTTCAAACGTTTGTAAAGGTATTGGACCATACTACTTATACTAACAATGAGTTAAACTAACCTAACGACAACACACACACCCATGCCCCAAGGAGGACTCGAACCTCCGCAGCGAGGCGCCTTAGACAGCTCGGCCTCAGTGCTATTCGAAATACAAAAAATGTTCAAATGCTTGTAAATCTATCGGACTCAGTTGCTGGGTTATTAGTGCGTAGCTTACAAACTACTTAAACCTAGGTAAACTAACCTGAGGACAACGCAAACACCCATGCCCGCGGGAGGACTCGAACCTCCGACGGCGAGCAACCCCGCGCATCTCGTCACAGCGTCGCAATGCGCATGGCTAATCTGCCGCGACATCCAAATACAATGGCACAAGTATATCTACATGTATAAAATATAGGCTTCTGCAAAACTGTATCACTTTAAAGGAAATATTTCAGGACACGGCGACATAAATAATGGGCTACGTTAAAGAATTGCTTTTGCTTTACAAGAAGCGTAAATTGCCCATTATATAGTCATCCAGTCTTTTACAGTGAGAGCACCTGGTGACTTCCAATTAAATTGGAGCATTTTTCTTACATTTTAATCGTGAAGAAAAGGAATCACGCCAGTATTACGACTGTCGCATTTCACTGGGAAGAGCGTGCGACAATGCCTTCTCTTTACAATATTGTTGATACGGTCTCTGTTCTTTTTGAACAAGTCCGAAAGAATAGACACCATTGGTTGACTATAACGGCAATTTTACGAATTCTAAATTCTGAAACATTTAGACTGTTTCAGGCGAAGTTAAAAATTTATGATGCACAGAGATTCCAACCCCGATTTCTCGCTTCGGCCCAACGGTCGCCTTTTTTGTTCTTGTGGTAGTTCTGTCCGTTGCGAACATGTGTTCGTTGTTTATCGTTCAGTTCTGGGCTCAGTTTATTTATTTTTTATTTTATTATTATTTTTATTTATTTATTTTTATTAGAGGAGCATTCAGCCCTCTCACCGAAAGCGCTTATTCACCGCCACTAACCAATTAGGCTAGCGAGGCGCGCTTTTCCTCTGACCCAAATCCTCAACTTGTCACACACTACGATGGTAGAGCCCCTGCCCATTAGTTCCTCTTGCTCGAAACCTATACTTGATTCCCTAAGAGATCGAGCGTATGACATGTCCGAGAATAACAGACACCATATCAATAATTGTACAATATGCCCCCAACACGGAACTGAGAATTTCAATGCGAACGCATTCATAAACTCGATCCCTTGTGGGAATTCAGTATAGGTTGCGAGCAAATGGAATCAAATGGGTTGGGGGCTCTGCAACCGTAGTGTATAAGTTGAGAATTTGGGTTGGAGCAAAATCATGCCTGGTATCATAATTGGTTAAGGCTACCGGCAGCCATCGGCGGGAAACCCGGATTCAAATCCTGGTGCAGTACAAACTTTCAACTTCGCCATTGAATATATTTCAGTGCCTTGAAACGGTCGAATGTTAGTATTTAGAATTCGCAGCACGTATTTGTTGGATTGGAAGAGCACGTGACCACCTCTCAGTGAAGCTGAAGGTACACGATTAGAATCTTGTCGTTGCTCATAAAAACTTGCCGAATATTCTCATTAAAGCTGCGGAAGAAATTTTTCGCCCCACAGCGGAGTGTGCACTGTCGTACAACATCTTGACAGCTGAAAGTGTGTCTCCTTTCAGGACTCGAACTCCTGACATATGTCTATCTTACGGCGGTGATCTAATGTGTATTGCCCTGCCTCAACGCTCCACTATTGGGTAACGGAAGGTACTAAAACTGTGCCAGTGTGGGTAACAGACTGGGAGGAACGCGTGCGAAGATGCTGAGCATTCCTGTGCGCAATCCTGCATCTCTGCTCCCGCCTAGGATGCGTCACTGAAACCTGTCTCTTGGATGAACAGCTCTCGCCCGGCATCTGGTCTGTTTCTCTGGCTCCTGAGAAACGCACCATTACGCGACCTCAGAGAACGTAGCCAACCATTCAGCGACTGCCGCCTTCAAGGTAGACGACTTTCACAGCCTGGTTACAATTCACACGTACGCTGCTACATTCCATCGGCCGGCTTCACCGCGTTTCGCCGATGTGACTGATAGAACGTACTACTAAGGCATACAAGTCGCTACTGTTTATCACGCACTGTCTGGAAACCCGATACTGGCCAAGTATTTGTTAATTCCAATATTCCGTCAGTCCGTCTTCTTTTGCTTCCACTTCCTCCTCCTGCTGTTCACACTTTACGTCCTTCTCCTCTTCATCGCCCCCCCCTTCCCCCTCCTCTCTGTCCACCCCCTCCTCGTATGTTAGGGCGACCAACTTTTGATCACGGGTTTAAGGGAGATGATCAAAATCTGACCATGATTATAAGGGAGAATAAGGGAAATTTAGTCACACTGATTTTTATAGCACAACTATTCGTAGTTTCTTGGAATGGATGACAAGGGGGTGTGGACATAAAAAAGGCATACTTAGCTTACATATTGTCACATATCGTGTTCTGCGGTAGACGTACAAGCTGAGATGTCGTTTTTAAGAGTTCAGTGGAATTGGTAATACTCATTTCTGAAATAAATTCAAAAGCAGTTTTTGAATGATATTGATATATCAATTTCTTCGATACGTAATTATTTAAGCAATTATAGAAGTTAAGAGAATCGTCTCTGACGCATTTTCCCGTGGCTGGACTTCAGTTATGCAATAATTTTTTAGTGGCAGTAAAAAAAAAAAAAAAAAAAAAAAAAAAAAAAAAAAAAAAAAAAAAAAAATTAAAAAAAAAATTAAAAAAAAAAAAAAAACGAACACTTCACGGTAGGTATTACGCAGAAACAAAGAACATCGAAACAAAAACAAAGAACATCGAAACAAAAACAAAGAACATCGAAACATTTGGCACGAACTTTCCTCGGTTCTCGATTGCTGACGTTGCAAGCGGTCTATCAGTACTTTCGCAGAGTTGCAGAGCGTTGTGTTGTGTGGATCAATTGAGAAACAACTAATGATACGCCTCTGTTTTAAACTCTGTAATCCCGTTTCACAGCCGGCCGCGGTGGCCGAGGTGACTGAGGCGCTTCAGTCACGGTCAGCACGGCCACTACGGTCGGGGGTTCGAAAGCCCCTCGGGCCTGGATATTTGTGCCGTCCTAGTTCGTAAGTAGTTCATAAGTATTTTGTAAGTTTAGGGACTGATGACCCCGTAGTTAAGTCCCATAAGCTTTACAAACATTTTTTCCCCGTTTCACGAGTCATTATTTCCGCGTGTTATTACGGTATAGAAACGTTAAATGCTGTTCGGTATGACGCGATAGCATCCTTGAGTTGGCGCTATTGACCCAGAAACCATAAGCATCGATTATCTTGGTCAGAGAAGTTCAACTGTGATAATACCTCACGGGTTTCGGGTGTAATAGCGATCACTGACGAAATATACGAGAGAAACAGATGGACAATAAGGGAGACGAGAGAATTAAAAAAAAAGTGTTAAAATACGGGAGACCCCGTCGCCCTATTGTATGTCCATCTTCTCTACCTCTCTTTGTCCATGTTGCCCCCCCCCCCCCCTGCTATCAAATATTGCATGTGGTGTATATGCCAACTGCCATACCTATGGATTAACGGTGCCGAAGATTGTTGAAAAGTACCCTCTGCCTCGCAGAGTACACAAACTCCATCAAATAATACATTTATGTGCCAACATTCATTGCGATCACTCTAACGGTGACGAAATCTGTTGTACAGTGCACCGTACCAAATTTTATGTAGTGGTAGTATTTCCAAAATGGAAGAAGCACGTCTGTCTTTAAGTGCGAGCGAGGAGACAAATACCAATTTCGTTGAAACTTCCTGGCAGATTAAAATTGTGAGCCGGAAGCGGGACTCGAACCTGGGACCTTTGCCATTCGTGGGAAAGCGCACTACCAGCTGTGCTATCCCGACACGACTCACAATGCCGCCCAACTTCACTTCCACCAGTACCTCCTATTTTCCAAAAGTTGTGAGACGACATCGTGAGTCGTGTCGGGATAGCACGGCTGGTAGTGCGCTTGCCCGCGAAAGGCAAAGGTCACTTCCGCCAGTACCTTGCCTCCTACTTTCCAAAAGTTGTGAGACGACATCGTGAGTCGTGTCGGGATAGCACAGCTTGCTCGCGAAAGGCAAAGATCCCAGGTTCCAGCACACAATTTTAATCTGCCAGGAAGTTTCATATCAGCGCACACTCCGCGGAAAAGTTGCATACCAATTTCGTTGTTCTGCCTTCAAAATTGTCTCAATAGCGACATATTTTCAAGAAACCTTTAATCCCCTATTTCTCTCCTTTCTGGGTAGTACTTCGGAAAACAATGAAGGGCGTAGTTTTTTAATTTATAACTCAGATGCCAAATACGAATTTTCATGAATTTACTTTCAAAAGTGCCTTCTTAATTAAATAATTTTATAAAACGTATTCATCCTCCACGGGTGCTCAATTCAAAAAAAGAAATAAACAAAAAAGAAATAGAAACCAGACCAGTGGAACACGTATTTCTGTATTTCCAACCTAGAAGCCACATACTAGTTCTCATAGATTTGGCATTATAATGTTTCAGTAGCTTCTGAAATAATTTTTTTAACGGAACTCATTTGACTCTAAGAAATTCTTTAAGCGTCAGTTTCACTTTCGTCAGAGATGTAATGCCGAAAAAGTTTCTTAAACGACATTTACGGTGTAAGATCAACACCCACTGCAAATTTCGAGTTTCTGTTGTCAGTGGTTTTGACTTTCACATGATGAGCCAGTGAGTCAGTCACTAGTTCGTGACTTTCCTTTCTATGTATAGAGATATGATATTTTTCTGATAGTTCACATGTAAGTTTATTATGATTGTTTTCAATATTGCACATTTTTGTCATCCTATGTATTTTATTGACACAATGAATAAGATAAATTGTCTCTATTTAAATGATCGCAGAACTACTTCGTTTACTGTTCTGTTGCTGGAAACGTTATTGGTGTATTTCGGGCAACGTCTGGTGGCAATGGATGAACGGAATCGATATCCAATCGCATTTTTGCTGATCCGTGCCCAGTGACTGGAAAGTTGCACAGGTCACTGCAATATTCAGTAATATACAAGAAAGGCGATAGGAGTGACCTGCAAAACTACAAGCCCATATCATTGACATAGACTTGTACCAGTATTCCGGAACATAATGACGTCCATTTTCAGCAGGATTTTAAGACATATACTTCATTCCAACATTACGAACAACCACGGAGACAAAGACCTATTGACCCCATTGTCAAAACGGATTCATAAAGTATCGTTCTTGTGAAACAGTGGTAGATCTTTATTAATATGAAGTTATGATTGGTATTGAAAAAGGTATCGCAAATAGATATCTAGATTTCCTTAAGGCTTTAGACACTGTACCTCACAAGTAGCTTCTAATGAAACTGCGTGCTTATGTAATATTGTCTTATTTGTGCGATTGGATTCGGAAAGGTCACAGTTTTTGGTAATTGACGGAAAGGCGTCGAGTAAAATAGAAGTGATATCTGACGTTCCGCAGGTGTTACAGGTCCCTACTGTTCCTCGTTTCTATAAACGATTTCGGAGATATTCTGATCAGCTTAGACTGTACGTAGATGAAGTTGTCGTTTATCGGTTAGTAAAGCTACCAGGAGATAAAAAGAAACTGCAAAGTGATTTATAAATGTGCGAAGCGCAAAAATTGTCAGTTGGCCGCAACATCACGGAAGCTTAGTGTTATTAAACCATTACCAAAAAAGGAATCTGCCACACAACTTTCGGACTACAGACCCATTTGCATTCTACCAACATTATCCAAGGCCTTGGAACATGAGCAGCTAACTAGATATTTAATATCACAGGACCTATTATATGAATACCAGTCTGTTTTCCGTCAAAATCGCAGCAGGACAAACGCTCTGATAAAAGTGACAGACGATCTCAAGCATGCTATGGATAACCAACAGGCGACCATTATGTGTTTTTTAGATTTTATCAAAACTTTCGACTGAGGCGCTCCAGTCACGGTCTGCACGGCCACTACGTTCGGGGGTTCGAATCCCCCCTCGGGCAAGGATATTTGTACCGTCCTTAGTCTTAGCTAGTTCATAAGTAGTTTGTAAGCTTAGGGACTGATGACCCCGTAGTTAAGTCCCATAAGTTCTACAAACACTTGAACATTTTTGAAAGCTTTCGACAATGTCGATTTTGACATTTTACTTGCTAAACTTGCTAATCTAAGTTTCTCTGCAGGTGCTGTTCAGTGGTTCCACTCGTACCTCACCACCCGTAAACAGTGTGTAACAATTGCAAAAAATAGGTCACAATGGAGGGATGTTGTATCAGGGGTTCCACAAGGATCGGTACTGGGACCTTTACTTTTCACACTTTATGTAAATGACGTGTGCACTGTTCTGTCCCATTGTAAATATCACCTGTACGCTGATGACCTTCAGTTACATCTGACTGTAAGCCATAAAAACCTAAGCGCAGCTATCAAGCTTGAAATACGGACTTACTTTCACTATCAAGGCGGCACATTGGCTGAAAAATGATTCCATAAAAAACGCAGGCAATCTTAGTGGCCCATAAAAGACTCGTTACTCCTCAGCTCACAGAGTCTCTTCCACCTTTAACACTTAACGACGCACGAATACGCTTTTCTCATTCAGCAAAGCACCTAGGAATAATATTCGATCAGCACTTGGACTGGAGAGAGCACACAACCACAGCCTGTAAGAAGGTATATGCGTCACTTCATTCACTGCAGAATTACAAAAAAGCATTTCCTTTACAGCTGAAAAAGAAGCTCGTTGAGACACTAATACTTCCCAACCTCGATTATGGTGATGCTATTCTACAAGGACTGTGACACGAAAATTCACATAGGCTGGAGTTGGTGTTAAATTCATGTGTCCGATACATTTGTATCCTACGCTTCTACGACCATAACAGTCCCGCATACAAGCAATTATCTTGGTTACGTGCATATAAGCGTCAAACCTACCATACGTTATGTTCGCTGCATCGTTTCCTCAATCATTGTAAACCTTCTTACTTATCCTCAAGTTTCATATTACTATCTGGACATCACAGCAGAAACACAAGTTCTCACCAAAATAAAACTCTCTCTGTACCATCACATAACACTGCAATCTTCTCTAAATCATTTTCTGTATCGGGAACACGTCTCTCGAACAATCTTCCTCAAAATTTAAGGGACATAAAATCAATTCCAAACTTCAAAAGACATCTGAGGGTCCACCTTCTAGGTTTCTCCACTTTCCAGCCTGTAGCCCACTGTTGTCAATTCCTCCTCCCTCCACAAATGTTTGCCTGTCCTTTAGTCAGCAGAGATCTTTACTTATATTTATCTCTATTTCCCAACAACCACAGGCACTGTTTCATTTTTCAGTCTTCTCCTCTTTGATTAATCTTTTTCTTTTCAATCTGTTTATATTAAACTTAGTTCAAATGTGTTAAACCAATCAATCTCCATGTAAATATCTATTGTTATTATTAGTATTGGTACGCACCACAAATTACTATTGATACTGTGACTTTTGTGTTATTATTATCATTATTATTATTAGTATTAGCAAATATTGTTATTAATACTTTGTTTTTCGTTTCTTAAATCCTTTGTATATGTTGTTCCTGGTCAGTTGTAAGAGAGAGCCTTAAGGCCCTAAATAATGATAAGTGTGAAATCGTCCATATGAGCACGAAACGAATTCCGTTAAACTACATTGACTCCATAAATGAGTCAAATGTAAAGACCGTAAATTCATCTAAATACCCATGAATTTCAATTACTAACAACTTTAATTGGAGAGAAGACGTAGAAAATATCACGGTGAAGGCGGACCAAATGTCTCCTTTCATTAGGAAGGCACCTGAAAGATGCATCCATTTTACTTAAGAAATTGCTTACACTACATTAGTGGGTCGTAATTTGGAGTATTGATGCGCATTGTGGAATGCCCATCAAGTGGGACTGATGAAGCATGTACAAAAAGTGCAGAGAAGATCAGCTTGCTTCACAGATATAGTGCACTAGTTGCGGTGGAAGTCATTAAAAGTATTGTTCGTTGCGGCGGGTTCTATTCACGATATTTTTCACCAAGTTTGTCCTCCGAGTGCGAACATATTTTGTTGGCACCCACTTACACAGGGAGACATGAAAACTGGAAGGTTCAGCTGTTACTTTGTCTAATGCGCCGATAGACAATGGAAAGGTAGAGAAGTATTATGAAAGCTGTTCGATAAACCCTTTGCCATGCAGTTAAATGTGCAGATTGGGTATGTAGATAGATGCCTTTAGTTTCGACTGATTCAATGTTTGCTAAGCTTAAGGGACTTGACTACGGGGTCATCAGTCCCTAAACTTACAAACTACTGATGAACTACCTACAACTAAGGACGGCACAAATATCCATGCCCGAGGGGGGATTAGAACCCCCGACCGTAGTGGCCGTGCAGACCGTGACTGAAGCGCCTCAGTCCCCTCGGCCACCGCGGCCGGCAATTTTCACTCTTGTCCGCACTTGCTATCTTTGGAATTAGCTCTCAGTGTTAGTCACTTATTTTTGTCGGAAAAATTTTAAAATGCGAGATTCTGGTCTCTGGAGGCCAACTGTTGTGTCTGTAAAATTTGGTGGCGATCGGTCTAACGAGTCGACCTAAAAAGTGGGAACACGTTACGGACAGACAGACATCGTCAAAGCGCCGTCACTTTTGCAAATATCTCTGAAACTACGCAATTTATGAAAAAAAGGAGCATAGTTGTAGAGAATTTTCTCCTCTACAAATCTGTTTATTCAATTTTCGTGTGAGATAAACGGTTAAGCCTTCATTTTCATTAAATTTCCAGCTGTCAAAAGGCGATCGCAAAGGTCCACTTTTAGTGTTGCTACCGTAAACTAAAGTGGGCCAAAACATTTACCGCGTGTACGAAACATCGTCACATGAAAACGGCTCGACAGATTCACCTGATTCTTTTTCACGCCATTCTGTCCTGAATACACCAAATTCTGCTGTTAATTCAATATGATGATGTTTACCAATCCGACCTCGAGGAAGATCAGTTTGGATTTAGGACAAATGTAGGAACACGGAAGGCAATACTCAAACTATGACCTATCTTAGAATATAGGCTAAGGAAAGGGAAACCTACATTTTTAGCGTTAGTCGATTTGGAGAAAGCTTTTGACAATGTCGACTGGATACACTCTTCAAAATTCTGAAGGTAGTAGGGGTAAAATATAGGGAGCGAAGAGTTGTATTCAACCTATACAAAAACGAGACAGCAGTTATTAGAGTCGAAGGGCAAGAAAGGGACGCAGAGGTTGGGAATGGAGTAAGAGAGGGTTGTAGCCTTTCCCCAATGTTGTTCAATTTGTACTTTGAGCAGACAGTGAATGAATGGAAGGAGAAACTTGGAGAAGGCATTAAAGTGCAGGGAGAAGAAATAAAAATATTGCAGTTTGCCGATGACATAGTAATTCTGTCAGAGACCGCAAAAGATCTGGAAGAGCGATTGAATGGAATGGAAAGTGTCTTGAAGGGAAGATATATGATGAACATTAACAAGAGTAAAACGAAGGTAATGGAATACAATTTCAGAAAATCAGGCAATGCTGAAGGAATCAGATTAGGTAATGAGACAATAAAAGTAGTAGATGACTTTTGTTATTGGGGTAGCAAGATAACTTCTGATGGCTGAAGTAAAGAACATACAAAATGCAGAATGGCTATGGGAAGAAAAGCGTTTCTAAAGCAAAACGTGTTAACATCCAATACTAATTTAAATGTTAGGAAGTCTTTTCTGAAAGCATTTGTTTGGAGTGTAGCATTGTATAGGAGTGAAACGTGGACGATAAGGAGTTCAGATAAAAAGATGATAGAAGCTTTTGAAATGTGGTGCTATAGACGAATGATGAAAATTAGATGGGTAGATCACGTAACTAATGAGGAGATGCTTAACCATATCGGGGAGAAAAGGAGTTTCTAGCATATCCTGACTAGGAGAAGGGCTAGATTGGTTGCACACATTCTGAGACATCAAGGAATAGTCAACATAGCATTAGAAGGAAGCGTGTGAGGTAAAAATCGTAGAGGGAGACCGAGGGCGGATATAGTAAGCATATTCAAAAGGATGTAGGTTGCCGAACTTTTTCTCAGATGAGGAGACTTGCACAGGACAGGGTAGCGTGGAGAGCTGCATCAAACCAGTCTGTGGACTGAAGACCACAACGAACGAACACTGAGAGGTGGTGGTCCTATTTAAGAATTATTTTCTCCATTTTATTTGGACACTATGTCTGGATTTATTCCGGAAGAATATCAATATACCAGCAGAATGGCACTTTTGTGGTTTCACGAGGGAGTGGGGATTCCTGGCGGCAAGTTGTCAGAAGCAGATTCTAAGGCATTCTGCTGACACAACCTGGAGGGCGAGCGCTAGCCGCCACCACCCGTGGTGTAACCACTCTGTCTGCAGATGGACATTTATATTTGGGCTGGTCACGTCTGTGGCTGACCTAAGGCACAGACAAATATATACAGATTGGAAACCTCCGTAAGGGCTCGGTCCTACGCTCAGGGGTGCGGGGCGGGGGGTGCTGAAGCATTTCCGTAAGATGTCCCATGATGGCGCTGCGGTCAGAAGCAGCCCTTTAAACTAGCCAGAGCAAGCGGCAGGTAGTGGCTGTCCCCACCACCACCTCCCCTCAAACGCCGGCACGCGGGACACAGCCGTGGCCTCGTGGCAGGCGGCGCGAGCTCTCCCCTCAGCCCCCCCTCCACGCTACCCTCTGACGTGCGAGAGGCACCCTCAGAAGTGCCTCTAGTGTGGTCTACCGGTACTAAGCCAGGGAACCGCCTGACACCTGCTAGCATCGTGCGGAACTACGAGGGGAGCGTAGGACAGTGGTTTAGGGGAGGGGGGGGCTGCTTCTCTGTATATGTTACTCTGTGCCTGAGACCAGGTAGTTTGTTTTGCCGCTACTGTGCTGTATTGAGTAGGGAGGCTCACCGGAAGGGCACTGGAGTCACAGACAAATATATACAGACAGGAAACCTCCGTAAGGGCCTGGTCCTACACTCTGGGGTGCGAGGAGGGAGGGTTTCCAGCAGTTCCGAAAGATGTCCCATGATGGCGCTGCGGACAAAAGCAGCCCTTTAAACTAGCCAGAGCAGGCGGAAGATAGCGGCTGTCCCCACCACCACCTTCCCTCAAATGCCAGCAAGCCGGACACAGCCGTGGCCTCGTGGCAGGCGGCACGAGCTGTCCCCTCAGCCTCCCCTCCACGCTACCCTCTGACGTGCGAGAGGCACCCTAATCCAGAGAACCGCCTGACACCTGCTAGCATCTTATGGAACTACGAGGGGAGCGTAGGACAGTGGTTTAGGGTGGGCTTCTCCTCTGTATATGTTACTCTGTGCTGGAGTACAATGAGCAGAGGCAGTAGAAGTGGGCATCGTTCTGGTCTGCACGTGCACCCGAGTTTATGGAACACCGGGAGCGGGCGTCTGAAAATGTTTGTGTAAATTGCCAGAGGTGATTTCTGGGGACGTTAGAGCGGCGCTCTCGTGGCGGGTCGCTGGCGTCTGCAGATTCGTTCCAATGGTCCGCAATTTCTATGGATTTCTGAAAAATGTTGGCTTATGTGCAGAGTACAGGATTGGATAGTTTTATGGGGAAGGAGCTGGCGTCTTCTTTGGTGAATGAGTTTCTAAAAGCTATGTTTAATAACTCTGCTTTATTAGTACTGTCATCGACAGAGCCGGCCGCAGAGTCCCAGCGGTCTGTGATGCGCCAGTCACAGTCTGCAAGGCCGCTATGGTCAGGGGTTCGAAACCCCCCTCGGGCATGGATGTTTGTGTCGTCTTTAGTATAAGTTAGTTCATAAGCCCTCGCTAAGTTTCAAGCTTTTGTGTAGGATCGCCAATCCTGGGGATTTTGTGTTCGTTTGAATTTAGCATGACTTTTCCGTTGCTTTTGCATCAGTATCCTGACCTGTTTTGTGTACCAAGGGGGATACCCACTTTCTTTTATTAATTTATTTGGTATAAAACTGCCAATTGCTGTCGATATCACTTCTTTGTATTTGAGCCACATCTGCTCTACACCTACTTTTAGTGTTAGAAACGAGTGGAATCTGTCTTTCAAGAAGCAATGTATTTTATTTCTATCTGATTTCCTGAACAAATATACTTTTCGTTCTTTTTGGTAATTTGCAAATGTTTGGTAAAGGAAGGGAAGGAAGAAGGATAGTATAAAAAGGATTGACAGTGGCCGCATTTGGGCATTGATATTAGCAATGACGACAAGTGAAAATGTGAGCCGGACCGGGAATCGAACCCCAGTCTCCTGCTTTGGGCCAGCGGTCACCTTAACCACTTGTCCACCCGTGCTCGCCTCCTATCCGTCTCAAATTCCCACATGTCGCACGCTATGTTTGTAGCGCCCCTATCGTCCATGCCCTCCTGTGCGAGGTCGGACGTATGACCGCATCTGCGGTGAAATAACTGAAGCTAACGCCGTCGTCGCGTCTAAATACTTATTTTTGTGTCCCAACTTCGTCGCCGCTTTTGTGTCCCAGCCTCGTCGTAGGTGTCGGTGGCCGAGTGGAATGAGCCCGACACAAGAACAAAAATAGCACGCTGTTGCAGGTACGGAGGGGAGCAGCCAGAAACTATAAACACTAGAGTAAATTAGAAAGAGATATATATATTGCACAGAATGTAATAATACTTAACTTTTACATAGTACTGCAGAATGTTGATACATAGTTGTTAGAGGCCTGCCTAGTGCCTGTACAATAGCAAAGTCTTCCCTGGTGCCTATCTGATTACGAAGGTCCTAACTCGTTGCTATCTCCGTCCGAAGTGACGATGTCCTTCAGTGGTGGCCACGAGCGGAGCTTGCAGCAGAGGGCGCTCGTGGCTGTCGCGAGAACGCCGCGCCGTGTGTGCATGGCGGCGCGCGGCGAAAGTAGGTGGCGCGCACTTTGTACTTGTGCGACACCACACCTCTCCCCCCTAAACCGCCGCGCCGTCGTGGCGTAGGGCTGAGGGCCACGGCGACGGCACTGGGAGGAGGGCCTGGGCGGGGGCGTTACTGATGGGACGGGCGTCGTAGCTGAGGCCGGGATCGAGACGCCGTCCGCGTCCCGGCATCCGCCTTGAGATCCTCCAGGAAACCCGCCGAAACCTGGGGAAGGGCGCACGCTTCCGCCCAGATTGACCAGGTCATCTTCTTCTGAGGTGCGTAGCCCAAGCTGGAGGGGCCCGCACGGTCCCGGAGTCCCTCTCGGTGACGCTTTCATCTGCGGCGGCGACGACTGCGTCGGAGGTGCGTCCACCTCCATGGGTACGATCTCGTAGTCCGGGGACGAACGATGTGGTTGTGCTCCCTGGCGGTGAACTGGGTCTGGAATCAAGAAACCGGAGACAGGATCGCGAGGCCTATGCAGGCGCAATTGGTTTGCGTGGCGCCGCAGCTCCGACCCTGTGGAAGAACGTACAACATACATATTGCGACCAAGCACGCGTTGAATGGTGCCCGGCAACCATGTCTTCTTGTTTCCAGCAAACACCCTGTACAGCACCGGCGTAGAAACCTGAAAACGCGTAGCGCCATACGAACCGACGCGGTGCGTGGGAGGCTGCAGCAGGTGAAGGAGAGTGCGGTGACGGCGGTCGTGTAGCAGTTCGGCAGGAGACGGGCCGTCACGTGGCATGCATCGATACGTAGACAGGAAAATTTGAAGAGCTTGCTGCCTGGAGTGCTGACCTTTCATCTTCTCCATGTGAGACTTGAATGTTCGAACGAAACGTTCTGCTTCACCATTGGACTGAGGGTGAAAAGGTGCAGTGGTAATATGCTGAATGCCATTTAAACGACAAAACTGTTGAAATTCCGCACTAACAAACTGAGGTCCATTGTCACTGACGATAGTTTCAGGCAAGCCTTCGATGCAAAACACTGATGTTAAGGCACTGATTGTACTAGAAGCTGTCGTTGAGTTCATGGCAATCACAAAAGGAAACTTGCTGAAAGCGTCTACAACGATTAACCAGCGCGTATTCCAGAAAGGTCCGGCAAAGTCAATATGTAAACGTTGCCATGGTCCCTTGGGGCGTGGCCAGTCTGAGAAACGTTGCGGAGGAGCCGCCTGATGCTCCGCACAAACAGTACACTGTGATGTCATGCTCTCTATCTGAGCGTCCATACCAACCCAGGTACAATGACGTCTGGCCAGTTGCTTTGTCCTAACAATGCCCCCATGTCCTTGATGCAGGAGGCGTAACACTTCTCGTTGCAGGGAACGAGGAACAATCACTCTTGCTTGGTCGTTGTCGGTATGCAACAACAGTACACCCTGACTTAAAGATAATGCATGACGTTGTGCAAAATAACGTCGAACCAGAGGCCGATCAATGTCTTTGGCTCTGGCAGGCCACCCTGAGCGAACAAAACGTGCTACCACACTTAGGTCTGCATCCGCAGCTGTTTCCTGTGCAACCCGACGAGAGTTCAAAGGAAAGTGTGCGACAGCGGAAGCATCTCTGGAGTCTATCTGACAACATGCCATTTCTGAAGAATCAAATGATACATCCTGCCCAACCGGAAGTCGGGAAAGTGTGTCCGCGTTGGCATGTTTAGTGGTAGGTCGGTACAAAATCTCATACTGATAATTAGACAATATCAAGGACCATCTCTGAAGCTTTTGTGCCGTTCGTGGCGGAATTGGCTTTGTGGGTGAGAACAACGACGTGAGAGGCTTGTGGTCTGTCAACAAATAGAATTTTCTGCCATAGAGATAATGATGAAACTTTGTGACGCCGTAAATTATTGCTAAGGCCTCCTTTTCTATCTGACTGTAATTCTGTTGCGATGGCGTCAGAAGCTTGGACGCAAAGGCAATAGGACGATCGTGACATCCAATACGATGCGACAGAACAGCACCTAGACCGTACGACGAGGCGTCAACTGCTAACACTACAGGCTTCTGGGGGTCAAAGGGAATCAAACATGCATCACTGAGTAGTGCAGACTTTAGTTTGTCAAAGGCAACCTGGCAATCTTTGGACCAAACAAAAGGAACATTCTTCCTACGTAAGTGATGCAGTGGAGCTGCAATCTGAGAGGCATTGGGAATAAATCTGAAATAATAGTTAAGCTTTCCCATTACTGCTTGCAATTCATGCACATTCTTAGGAGGAGGCAAGTCTTTGATTGCTCGAAGATGTGACTGTAAGGGATGAATTCCTTGGGCATTAATCACATGGCCTAGGTACTCTATTTCAGTTTGAAAAAACGAACACTTTGCTTTATTACAACGTAGACCTGCTGCAGTCAAAACTTTGAAAAGGCACTCCAGGTTTGCTAAATGTTCTTCAACTGTACGTCCGGATACCACAATATCATCTAAATAGTTCGAACAACACGGTACAGAAACTGTCAGCTGTTCCAAAAAACGCTGAAAAATAGCGGGAGCGGAAGAACTGCCAAAGGGTAGGCGTTGAAATTGAAAAAGGCCCATGTGAGTATTAATGACGAAAAACTTTTTTGACTCGTCATCAAGTGGAATCTGTAAGTACGCCTCTGCTAAATCAATCTTGGAAAAGAAGCGAGACTGTCCTAATTTGTCCATCAGTTCCTCAGGTCTGGGCAGGGGATAAGTGTCGACAATTGTTTGACTGTTCACTGTTGATTTGAAGTCCGCACAGAGACGAAGTTTTCCTGACGGCTTGGGTATAATTACTATAGGCGAGGCCCACTGACTCGCAGAAACAGGAGAAATCACCCCGCTATCTTGCCAACGTTTAAGTTCTTCGGCAACTGTATCACGCAAGGCGATAGGCACTGGTCTAGCTTTACGAAATTTTGGAACTGCAGATTCTTTTAAAGTTACATGTGCCACGAAGTCGTTTGCACAACCTAGTTCCGGCGAAAACAAGTCACTATATTTGTCACACAATGCATTGATTTTATCCTGAGGCACTATTGACGAAATTTGAAGCACATCTCTTTGAATCGATAAACCAAACAAGTCAAAAGCATCTAGTCCAAAAATGTTCTGTGTCGATTTGGCTTGAAGAACTACAAAAGCAACTGTTTTTGTTACACCTTGAAAAGAGGCGGGCAGGCTACACGTTCCTAGCACGGGAATATTTTCACCTGTATAAGCTGTGAACACTTGATGACACGGCGACAATTTTGGCGAACCAAGCAGTTCATAAGTGTCTTTATTAATTAATGTAACAGCGGAACCAGTATCAAGCTGAAATTGCACAGTCTTATTTTCTATGGAGAGATTTACAAAAAGTTTGTGCTTCTGGCGCACGACAGGTGCGCGAATGTGGGCAACGTCTGCTACGGTTTGTTTACTGCGCTTGCGCGGGCCGCGTAGTGAAGTAAGCGGCGCAGACTCGGCACACACGGGATTAACAACACTGTCACTAGATGGCACTACCGCCGGATCGGCGTCCGCACATTGCGAGGCTACTGCACTAAAATTACTTTCAGTATCTACAACAAGTCTACTGTCACTAGCTACACAATACTGGGCACTATTACAAGGAGCAGTTGCAGAAGGCACTATTTTCACTACAGGAATGCACTGTTCATAGTCATTTTGCTTGCCCCGAACCCGTTTCCGTTGCACTGTTTTACGCGCTCGTTGGCGCTTGCTACGTGGTGCACTATATAGTTTTGCCATAGGCGCAGAACTACTTGCGACTTAACATTTTGTAATTTTAACGCCGAAGGAGTCAAAAATAAGAAAACAGAACTCTGTGACTTTCTAACCCGCCACAAAGTGGACATCTTATTTCTGACAGAAACACATTTACGACGAACACAGACCTTCAAAATTCCGAACATGGTGGGGTATCGGACAGACCGACAGGGAAGGCGAGGGGGAGGCACCGCTATATATTTACGTGACTTCATTCCACATTCAGTCGAAACTTTACCGCCGCTTAACACACTCGAAGCCACTGCAGTCACCATAAACACGCAGTATGGAAATGTCACGCTGGTGGCTGGTTACATTCGTCCAGCTGATCCTATGGACGAAGAGGATCTTCTCACCATTTTCGATAGTTTTGACAAAATTATTTTATGCGGGGATCTCAATGCAAAGTATTTTGCGTGGAATTCTCGCGCAAATAATCCTAAGGGCCAACAACTCTACAATTTAGAAGAGCGCTTGCAAGCAATAACCTACGGACCCGTCGATGTTACACACATTCCAAGGAACCGGAACCACAGACCGGATGTGCTGGACATCACTATACTTAAGAACTTGAGGTTTAATCCGAACTTAGTCACGATAAATGATCTCACCTCAGATCATAACCCTGTGATTGGTCACTTAAACAGGGCTATTGAACCTCCGAGACCTCCCTTGAAGTATATCACGAACTGGGACCAATATGCACATTATTTACAGAGACATATACGCCCCACAGCCGATGTCTCATCCACCGCTTTTATTGATAACTCTATCAATGAATTGTCCAGACACATAAAAGACGCATATAAACATGCTACAGTCTCGGTCCAGTTTGAAAGGCGGCCCACGGATGAATTTTCTCCTCTCATCCAAGATCTAAAATCGCTGAAAAATAGGGTTAGAAAGAGGTGGACAAGATTCAGAAATCCGGCAGACAAACGCGAACTGCGTAGACTTACCCGGGAACTACATAGGAGGGCCGTAGAGTGGCGACAAGAAATATGGGAAGATCGAATGGAGTCTTTTCTGCTCCATGAACGTAAGGACTGGAACCTCCTTAAAGCGATGAAAACCCCTAAAGCGCCAAAAACAGCTTTACTTGGACCAGCAGGATTAGTCTTCGATCCCTTTCTGAAGGCAGAACTGTTTGCAGAAACCTATGAGCACCAAAATACATTACGGGCTGATGACTTCGATATACCACGTCGACACATTCGAGACGTAGAACGGCAACTTCAAGTCATACGACGAGCAAGAGATGACACGCAACCACAGTTGACAACACCGACAGAAATCCGTAAAATTATCAGAAACTTGGGAACGCATTCAGCTGCAGGACCAGACGGCATATCCAACGTCCACTTGAAACACCTTCCTAGGAAGCCACTTGTTCTTTTAACAAGAATCCTAAATAGCTGTCTGTTACTGTCTTATTTCCCCACTGACTGGAAGACGTCACGAATTGCGCCTATACCAAAACCTGAAAAGGACCCACGACAACCTGGCAATCATAGACCCATAAGCTTGTTACCGACTATGTCCAAGATCTTTGAAAGGATCATCCTTCACCGACTCAGAATTCCTTTACGAGAACACGATGTAATAAGACCAGATCAATACGCTTTCCAACCCCACCTTTCAGCCGAACTCCATCTGTTGCGAGTTACGGAGTTTCTGTCGTATAATATGAACCGGGCGTATTACACAGCTGCAGCGTTTTTAGACATTGAGACTGCGTATGACAAAGTCTGGAGGGCTAACTTAATAGTTAAACTGCATAATATTGGATTAATCCCACTACACCTGATCAAACTAGTGGACAATTTCCTAACAGACAGACGATTCTTTGTACGGCTGGAAAATCAACGGTCTGGTATTCGACCGCTCCAGGAAGGCATACCACAAGGTTCTGTTTTATCGCCGACACTGTTTATCCTATATGTTAACGACCTACCGACCGTCCGCCAAGTTACAATTGCTCAGTTCGCAGATGACACTGCATTCTTGGCTAGCAGTCGGCGTCTGACCGCCGCCATCATCAGACTCCAGCGTCAGCTTACGCTTACTGAAAGTTGAGCACATCAAAATATGATCACGATAAATGCCGACAAAACCAAGGCAGTAATGTTCACCAGGCGACGACCTGATCTACGCGATACTCTCCACATAAACAATACAAATATTCCTTGGTCTCAGCAAGTTCGATATCTCGGAGTGCAGCTCGATAATAAGTTAACATTTAAACACCACATTTTACTTAAGAAAGAAAAAATGGTTAAATTAATCCATAAACTGTTTCCGTTATTGTACAGTACCCAGATGGCCACACAGACCAAAGTTCGTTTATACAAATCCACGGTCCTCCCTGCCATGACACACGGATGCTCGTCTTGGGGAACGGCATGTCCCACCAATATAAAAATGTTACAAGTACTGCAAAACAAGTGCCTCCGACTCATTCTACGAGCCCCTAGATGGGCCAGAACGAGAGAGTTGCATGACGAGCTCCATATGGACACTGTGCAAGACTTCATAATCAAGCACACAAGGAACTTACTAAGCAAAGTAGAAATCCTGCGACCGACCACTAGGCACCTAGAATATACGGGCACAGTACACCCCGCGAGATGGCATCGTGTGAGAGTTCCACGTGCAATTATTGAAGATCCACCATAATAGCAGGTGCGGGACCTCCGATAATAAAGGTGACCACCATCTGAGTAGGGCAAAAGAGCGACTGCTCAAAAGTCCTGCTAACGTAGAACTGCTGTTAAAGTGATCAGTTGACTTGGCACACATGAAGTCCAGCTTTCAAAGAAGGCAGCACTTCTGAGAAGACCCTAAAAAAAAAAAAAAAAAAAAAAAAAAAAGCAGAACTACTGTCTTGAAATTGAGATCCAAGGAAAGCACTGTCCAAGTCCACAGCCCGTATAACATTTACAGAATGAACTGCCCTCGCACTTTGCGAAGCACTGTTTCTAACGGTACCGTTCTTTGAGTTTTTAATTTGCATACACACAGACTGTACATGTCCTGACTTGCCACATTGATAACAGGTTGCGTTGCGACTTGGGCACTGTGCACGTTTGTGGCGAGATACACACTGGGGGCAAGACTTACGAACATTTTTCTGAAATGAGCGTTGGCGCCCGTTATGCAAATTACTGTGTCTAACACTACGGGGCGACCTTCGCGTCGCACTTTTACTCTGGCTACTGTTCACTGTCTGTTCAGCACGGCCGGTAGAATAAGAAACACTAGTGCTATACTGAGAACTACGGCTAGGAAAGCGTCCGTTACGGCGACTGAATTTACACTATGGCTTTGCATTTCTACATCTGCTAAGTCAAAAGTATCATGCGCTTCAATAAGCTGCAGTACACTGTCTAATGAGGGGTCAGATTGTTTTAGAATAGCTGCCCTAATTCTGGGGTCCTGAATGTTCTGCGTAATCGCATCCCTCAACATCACGTCACTATACGAAAGTCCACAAGAGCAAGTAAATTTACATTGGCGGGTTAAGCCCTTCAATTCCGTAATCCACTCTTGGTGTGACTGCTGCGGTAATTTTTTAAGTCGGAAAAATCGGTATCGTGCAGCGGCTACAAGAACTTTTCTTTCATAATGAGCATTTAGTGCCTCTACTATTTGTTCAAAGTCTACATCACGAGGAGATGCTTGCGGGAAAAGTTTTTGCAATAGTACGAAGGTCTGGGGGCCCACAATCGATAAGAAAAGGTTCTTCACTCTCTGACCTGTAATTTGATGAGCCGCGACGAGTTCTTGAAACTGTGCGAAATAGTCGCTCCATTCTTCCTCACGTTCGTTGTACTGGCGGAACGTCGGAAGCGGTGCGGCGGCAGGTGTGGGCTGCTGATGCGACGGCTGTTGTTGAGTTGTCAACTGCGCCACCGCCTGGAGAAGTTGTGTTATTTGCGCCGTCTGTAACTGAATAATTTCCATTAAGTTTGGGTTCGGGGTAGTGGCCATGCTGACCGATTAGGCGCCGCACATACAAGTAAATTATAACAAAACACCAATGCAAGATAAATGAGGACGCTCGATCTGCAACAAAAATGTCCACAAACATGAAACTGAATATGTTCCCCCAAAAATCTTATAATAAGGGTGGGTGGGCGGGAGCAATTTCTGCATGCTCCGACTGCTGCTGTCTGGCTGCTGCAAGCCGGCTGGTCCAAGGTTCTATCACTCCTCGTCGCCACTTTTGTGTCCCAACTTCGTCGCCGCTTTTGTGTCCCAGCCTCGTCGTAGGTGTCGGTGGCCGAGTGGAATGAGCCCGACACAAGAACAAAAATAGCACGCTGTTGCAGGTACGGAGGGGAGCAGCCAGAAACTATAAACACTAGAGTAAATTAGAAAGAGATATATATATTGCACAGAATGTAACAATACTTAACTTTTACATAGTACTGCAGAATGTTGATACATAGTTGTTAGAGGCCTGCCTAGTGCCTGTACAATAGCAAAGTCTTCCCTGGTGCCTATCTGATTACGAAGGTCCTAACTCGTTGCTATCTCCGTCCGAAGTGACGATGTCCTTCAGTGGTGGCCACGAGCGGAGCTTGCAGCAGAGGGCGCTCGTGGCTGTCGCGAGAACGCCGCGCCGTGTGTGCATGGCGGCGCGCGGCGAAAGTAGGTGGCGCGCACTTTGTACTTGTGCGACACCACACTTATTGTACTGGTGTGGTGTCTGTTCTTTCGGACGTCCGAATGAACAGACACCATACCAATACAATATTTTTGGTAACTTTAGGACTTTCGATATTCAAACTCGCTACGACAGCTCTGTGTTCACTAATACCTGTATCCGTTTTGATGCTCGTTATGAGCTCAGGTTTATTTGATGCTAAAGAGATCAAGTGTGTTTTGACAGCCATTTACAATTATAGTTGGCTCATGAACTAATTGTTCTAAGTAATACTCAGAGAATGTGTTTAGTACAATTTCACACGATGTTTTATACGTACCTCCTGATTTGTAAGTATAATTTCGCCAACAGATTGAGGGTAAATTAAAATCACCGCCTACTATTATCATGTGAGTCGGGTATGTTTTTTTAATTAGACTCTTTGAACCTTTCTGCTATTGTATCGTCAGAGTCGGGAGGCCGGTAAAAGGAAGCAGCTATTAACTTCTTACGATTTTTAAGTGCAACCTCTATCCATAGTAGCTCACAGGAATTATCAATCAACTTCGCTACATGAAAGACTACTTTTGACGGCGACAAACACGCCTCCCCCTATTTTGTTTAATCTATCCTTTCTGGTCACAGATCTTTTGCAAGTACTTCTGCTGAACTGATTTCCGGCTTGAGCCAACTTCCACTGCCTACAACGATGCCTACAGTGCTTTCTATTAACGCTTGGAGTTCTGGTACTTTTCCGACACAGCTATGAAAATTTTCATCCGTTATATCGATAGTTTCTAGATCTACATTTCTCCTGTGATCCACCTGCTCACTTTGAGATTACACATTTTGTTTTCCCCCAAATATCTTTATCCTAAAAAAACCGCCCAGTCCACGCCACACAGCCCCGCTACCCGCGTAGCCGCTTCTTGCGTATAGTGGACTCCTGACCTATTCAGCGGAACCCGGAACCCCACCAGCCGATGGCGCAAGTCGAGGAATCTGCAGCCTACATGGTCTCAAAACCATCTGAGCTTCGGATTCAGACCCTCCACTCGACACTGTACCAGAGGTCCACAGTCGTTCCTGTCAACTATGCTGCAGATGGTGAGCTTCCTTTCATCTTGCAAGCAAGACTGACAGTCTTTACCACTTCAGATAGCCGCTGGAAACCTGAGATAATCTTTTCAGATCCGAAGCGACACACATCATTGGTACCGACGTGAACCACCACCAGCAGTTGGCTGTACCCGTTACCCTTCATGGCATCCGGGATGATTCATTCCACATCTGGAATGACTCCATCCGGTATGCAAACGGAGTGCACGTTGGCCTTTTTCCACTTCTTGGTAGCCATATCTCTAAGGGGCTCCATCACCCGCCTAACGTTGGAGCTCCCAACTACAAGCAGACCCACCCTCTGTGAAAGCCCGGATCGTCAGGCTGGTTGATGACCTCAGGATGAGAGACACCATCCGACTCAGGAACGTCGTCCTGAACAAATAGCGCCTCTAACCTGTTCGCAAGACGAACCGGGGAGGCGTCACAATCGGTCCCCCGGAATGTCTTGCGCCTCCTGCCACGCACTGGAGCAACCTCCCACGCAACCACAGGTGGGGTGTCTGCCTCACTGCTAGCAGTATCAGGGCATGTCGCTGCCGCGGGCCTATTGGTGGAGACGATGGGAGTCCGTTCGGTCCCCACTACCGGCCAACAACAACGACGCACCTCGATCGCAGCCTCCAGCTGTGCAACCGAGGTTAACACAGCTCGAAGCTGGGAGCGAAGTGTCACCAGCTCAGACTGCATCCGCACACAGCAGTCACAGTCCTTATTCAAGATTACAGTGCCGAGAAAACAAAAATTATAGTCGCGATGCGCTCATAGGAAGACTACACTGTTTGTTAAAACGCAGATTTGAATCTAATATGCACCATAGCACTATAAATTTACAAACTGAAGTGAAAACGCTCAGACAAAAATAAAAATACTATATGTCGCTTCTAATCAGAAGCCGGTTTCACTTACAGAAGGCTGCGTCTGCTGCTCTGCTGCTAATCGGCCGGTGGCTAAACACACTAAATAAACTGTTGAAAGAAGAAACATACGTTTGTTCCATAACATTTATACAACATACACACACAATTCCGGCGCACACCACTCTTCACGTAAATGTTTCTGTCCGAAAACGCCGATACGAGTATGCAAACGCACGGAAGTACGTTTCACCACAGTCGTCCGCGAAACGTAAACAACGTGTGACCGCGCAGCAGTAAAAGCGTCCGGACTCTGCGGCAGGCGGAAGGAGACATGACGCACACGGAACAGGCGGTTCCGGAGAGCGCGGAAGACGGCTGTAATACATGGAACAGAAGAAGTAAAGGAAGACACACTTTAATGAAACACTATGTTTAAACGGATGAAAATAATCTAGTACTTTTCATTTGATTTCAACAGGGCGTTGACACACAACTTGAACACCATGAGGAAACGCCACCGGTCTGAAATAGTGCTGGAGGGAATAAACAAAGTGCTTCCTGCAAGGCTGTCTATAAATCTGTGACAGTACAATGGGGTGGAGCTCTCTTCTGAAAGCACGTTTTAAGGCATCCCAGATATGCTCGGGTTGGTCACTGTGTCTTCGGTGGCGGATTGGTCAACGCGTCTGTCTATTAAGCAGGAGATTCCGGGTTCGAATCCCGGCCGGCTACACAAATTTTCATCTAAACCTAGTACAGTGAAGCCATAACTGATCGCAAATTGCGATTTATTTCATTAATTTGAACGCTGTAATGTCGTCAAAAATATATAATTTTATGAAGTAACTTTAATTGTGGTGGTTTGTTTATTTGTGTGTAATTTTGTGTAGTTCTCAATCTGGGCCAGAGAATAAGGTCTCGCAGTAGGGAGTTCAAATGTCTGTAAATCTATCGGACCAAACTGTATGTCGTCAGTCCGTAGCTTACAAACTACTTAAACCTAGGTAAACTAACCTAAGGACAACACACACACCCATGTCCCCGGGAGGACTCTAACCTCCACGGCGAGCAACCGCGCGCTCCGCAGCGAGATGCTTTAGACCGCTCGGCTACTCCACCGCGGCAGCAGGGAGTGGCCGGTAGCTCACACGGATCTTTTGCTAATTTTACTGCTAATATTAAGCCTCTTTATAACAGTAAATTCTTATCTGGGTACCTCCTACCAGAATTAAGCTTTTATTTCGTACAGTGGCCTACTTTTAACCTAAGGGATCAGACTACTCTGTTCATCGGGCCTTAGACTTACTTGCCCTACGGACGGTACACACAAACACCCATGCGCGAGGACTCGAACCTCCGGTGGGAGCGACCGCGCGCACGGCAACATGACGCTCCAGAACGCACGGAGATTCCCGTGCGGCTAATCTGCCTTTGTAGCAGCAGTAGCCGATATACCGCCTGCGCCAGACACGTGTTATATATTGTAGGCGTTGCCGACCGCAGTATCGTCCTCTGAGTGTTTACATACTCACGGCTATCCAGTTTCTTCGGCTCTTCAGCGTATGACCGGCACGGTGCGTGAGCTGGCTTGGGTTCCGGATGTGCTGAAGCTGCTGCTGGCCAAGGTGAGCCGCCGTGTCGCGTGGGACTCCACAGCTGGGCCAAGGAAGTGACGTCGAAATGACGTCAAACATTTGAAGCATTACAAGCGGTCTTTGACGGCATTCCATAGATAGTTTCCGTGCAGGCCTTCTCCTTTCTTACCCGTGACCGATCGTCACATTTTCTCTATTGTAAAAGGAAGGAGAATGCATTGTTCGTTATCATTCGGCTTTTGTTCTTAGATGTATGCCTTTTGGTCTTGGTAGTGGGATTAAAACGATTAATTGAACTGGCTGTTCTCATTGGATTCTTATTACGGTATGTGAGTGTCAATATCAATATTTTCGTAAGAAATAATAAAAATATGTATTTGAACTTTGATGATTTCATTCTTTTATTTAAATTGATCTAATCCTCAGCAGTTTTTACCATATGATCTCTGGAGATTGTGTGACGCCATGTTGATTCCTAATACGTACTGGTAACATTTTATAATAATTATTTTAACTAAATAACTTGAAAGGGAAAGTAATTATTTTTGAATCTTATTGCAAAATCGAACCTGCTGTTCAAGTTTTTCTCTATTTTGTTCAAAACCTTTATGGCATTTTCGTGTGAGCTTAGGTCAATAATGAGGCACCTAGCAACTTACGTATATCATTCAAAGACGAAGATGCCATATTATATCGCTTCCTGCCGCCCCAACCAATCTTAATCCGTATCCGTTTGAAAATTTTATTTAAAGTAGAAGCAGATAATCATTTACTGAATGCCTTTACTTCATTTTTCACAATTTATTAAACCTATACAGGCAGGAAACAATATACATTCCGAGCTTTGTTCGGGTGCAAGCTATGTCCCGCAGGACGCCATCTTCCCTTTCGTATTTTCAATGTTTTCTTCTCATAACTCGCGTGTTGCTATTTTATTGCAAGGGCCGACTGAAGAGGCACCAAAACATGTCATTCTTAGTACGATTAATAATAAATTGGAGTCAATACATGACACATTGGCGGGTAACCCTTAATATTTGTGATAATGTGGGAGAGAGACCGTAAGACAGTGTGCTATTGTAGCGCTGTGGATAAACGCATCATGTTGAGGACCTGATGAGTCTGGTCGGTGGTTCGCTACCCGGTCCCGCCATTTTTTTTAACTTTGACACCTAAAAGTTTTTCTTGCACTGTTGTTAATTAAAAGGTATTTACATTTTGCGATATTTCGACATATTTACGTATACGAACGCTTTATCTTAAAAGTGTGTTTGTTATCTTTACTGAAAATGCCGTGAAATATGGACCAACGAATTGTAAACATCGTCTCCTGAACTAACTGCATATAAACAGAAAATACTGTAATAATGTTCTAAATGACACGCTGATTCAAATAATTTTATATATAGATTACGTACTAGAGATCTGTGGCAACTGCCATTTCTTAACGAGACTGAACTGCCTTGTTCCTTTCTTGCAGCAGCTGTTATTCACGTTATTGCGTTTTATATGAACTATTTATGAGATAATTGCGCTAATACTGTAGCCACTTCCCGGATCTCGAGAGCTTTGTCCATATTTTGTAGGCAATGTATGAAACTATTTGTATCAGCATGTCATTTGCAACATTCACTATAACAATGTATCTGCATTTTATGCGCAGGTATTTCAGGAGACAATGTTTACTATTCCTTGGTCCATATTGTACGGGATTTTCACTAAATAGAACAAAAGCACTTTTAACACAAAGCGTTCGTATACGTAAATATGTCGGAATATCGCAACACGTAAATTCTATCTAATAAATGTGTCAGAAAACTTTTGGGAGTCAAGATGAAAAATATAAATATTTTCCGAAGTCAAAATCTAACCACCGCCCCCCACATACACACATCTGATCTTCGTCTTGACGCATTTATCCACTGCACTACATGAACACTCCTACCTGAAACGTCTCTGTTTCTCTGCACCAACAATTTCACGTGTTATCCGCCAATATGGCATTTCTGGACTCTGGCTTTACAATTAATCGTACTACGAACGTGTTTTTGGTACCTCTTCACTCTGCCGTTACTTTCATGTAGCAACACGAGAGTTACAAGGACATCAACAGTTGGGATATTTTGTGATCTATGAAAGGCGTTTGATTGTGTAAATCGCGGGATTCTTCTAGATAAGTTTAAGTATTGTGGTATGAGTGGGAGAGTGCAGAAAGTTGAAATAAGCAGTTCAAAAATGTTCAAATGTTTGTATACTCTATGGGACTTAACTACGGAGTCATCAGTCCCTAAACTTACAAACTACTTATGAATTAACTAAGACTAAGGATGGTACAAATATCCATGCCCGAGGGGGGGATTCGAACCCCCGACCGTAGTGGCCGTGCAAACCGTGACTGAAGCGCTTCAGTCCCCTCGGCCACCGCGGCCGGCGAAATAAGCAGTTCACATGATATAGATGAAAATTAATTTCTCGAGCTGGGGAGTTATCAAAATGGGGTCACACAAGGTTCGGTCTTGGGTCCTTTGCTGTTCTTAAAATATATTAATGACTTGCCATTCTACATTCACTAAGATGCTAAACTAGTTCTTTTTGCTGATGATACAAGTATAGCTATCACACCTTACAATTACGAATTAACTGATGAAATTGTAAATGATATCTTTCAGAAAGTTATTAAGTGGTTCTCTACGAATGGACTCTCTTTAAACTTTGATAAAAACCATTATATACAGTTTCAAACAGTAAATAGCATGACACCATTAATAAATTTAGACTTTGAACATAAATCTGCAGAATATTCAAAATTTTTAGGTGTTTGCATTGCCGAGGGATTGATTTGGAAGAAACATATTGAAGAGCTCCTGAAACGTTTCAGTTCAGCTACTTATGTTATCAGAGTCATTGCAAAATTTGGTGATACACATCTCAGTAAATTAGCTTACTACGCCTATATTAATTCTTTGTTTTCATATGGGATCATATTTTGGGGCAATTCAACATTGAGTAAGAACGTATTCATTGTACAAAAGCGTGTAATCAGAATATTTGCTGGAGCCCACACAAGAGCATCCTGCCGACTTTTATTTAGGGATCTAGGGATCTTCACTGAAGCTTTACAATATATATATTCACTGGTGAAGTTTGTTATTAACAATCTGACCCAATTCAAAAGTAAGAGCAGTGTGCATACCTGCAACAGTAGGAGAAAGGGTGATTTCACTATTAAAGGTTAAATCTAAGTGAAAGGGGTGAATTATGCAGCCACAAAAGTCTTTGGTCACTTACCAAGTAGCATCAAAAGTCTGACAGATAGCCAACTGGTATTTAAAAAGAAATTAAAGGAATTTGTGAATGCAACTGCTTCTACACTTTAGATAAATTTTTAGATAAAATTTAAAATAAAAATAAATAAAATAAAATGAAAATAAAAAATCTTGAAAATATTGCTTGTCATGTATAGACACCATTTACTGAACTGACACGTTCCACATTATTACGTAATGTCATATACATGATCTATAGAACAAGTATTAATCTAATGAAATATGAAAGGGGAGATGGCGTCTCTGCAGTAGAGAACTTGCACCTGAACCAAAGACCTTGTAAAACCCGAACAAACGTCGGGTTGTTTGACGGGAGCGGCCCCTTGTCTGCGGCCTCTGCTGCACGTGTATTAGTCTTGTGTAGTTCGCCAACGAACTAGTTCGGGAGAGCGCTCTCACAGGCTAACTACGCGAACTAGTTCGCAGATCCCTCGCCTCTTAATTCGTCAGCTCCATTTACGAAGACTGACGGGGAATAGCGAGGGGACGCGAGAGCGCGCAGAATCGCATGATTCCCTTCTGCCAGTCACCGTCATTTCGAGCTGAGATGCAGTTTTATAGGCGTTGCCCAAAAATACAGGTAATAGCACACGCTTGGGCAACACTGATCATTATATGATAAACCTGTCAAAAGAAAAGAAAGTGCTTTTTTAGTAGCGATAGCAAAAGCCAAAAAGAGCGGACGAACTAAAAAGAGCGACCTACTACGCGGCCGAGCTGCGAACTGAAAGGAGAGCTACCGGTCGCGAACTAAAACATGCGTTACCGGTCGCGAACTATTATGCCAAACGTATCTCCTCCTTAGTTCGTTGGTTTCTTTTCCGAAGACCGACGGGCAATAGCGAGAGGGCGCGCAGCAGAATTAAAAACCACGTGTTTGCCTTCTTCTGGTGAGAGACATTTCTAGGTGGGCGTCTGCCTGCTATATTACATAGTTCAGTGCTACAAAATTTCTGTTTTCAAGTATTCTGCACTCTGCAATATCTGACTAATAAATTCCATAATGTCACTGAAACCTCATCAAAACGCATTTTGTCGAAAATAGCTTACATAAAATGGCAGATTGCCCAACGAAACGTACTTTGTTCATCGGTAAAGTGCTCAAAGTATAAAAAGCAATTTCCTTGTAAAAGACATTTTGATCAACAGCCCTACCGGAGCATGCGGTGTAAAATTCGAGAAAATTAATCGAATTTTTTTGCGGCATACGTTTTTCGCTTCTCTTGAAAAATTTACTTTTTGGGACATAATGCGTTTTGAAAAGTAGTTCCTTATATTACGAGAGCATTTTAGAGAAGTAAAATTTTTCAAAAGGAGATTTTGTTTTATAACGTTAATTGGTGCGCCTCGGTTGCACAGTGGTAGAGTGACAGACTCCAAATCCAAATATCGCTGGTTCGATACCCGCGAGGGCCTAGAATTTTTATCTGTCTATTTCCACTTCTTTCCCCTCTAGCAGTATTGCTCATGTGAAAAATACCGAGTAGCACCGTGGTTCGGAACACACGTTAAATTGTAGGTCCCCCTATAACGGGCTGGGTAAGTCAGGTCGAAGGTCCGAGGAAGGCAACGGCATACCACCTCCAAACAGGACCAGGCCTAGTAAAGCACTGTGGTGTTCAAACCAATCTGCGGAATGTTGACTGCTTTACTTTTTTTTAACGTTAATTGATAACTGTGAAAATTTACAAACGAGTTAAACAAGGGGGTCAGAATACCCTCCTTGGACTTAACCTTATTTCAAAGATTATTAGTTACTGGCTGACTAGCAACAGAGGCGGAGATATTTATTTTTCGAGTAAGAAAAGTTGACAAGATCAAGGGAGAGTAAATGGAGGTGGCATTACTTATGCTGAGAACAGACACTGGTTGAAGCAAGGAGGTTAAAATAAGGGGTGACGGCGCTGCTATGCAAACCTTAGCTGTCGACTGAAGCCAGTCCGCTATCTTGTGGAGCCAAGGTAATATGATTCAGAATAAAGCACTGTGTGGTTCTTCCCTGCTTTCATGCGTTTAAATGACTGAGTACATATTGTATATGGTGTACGTTTGTGACAAATAAAGACCTTCGAGATAACTCAAATGCAATGAATACACACTCGCCACCACAAATGTTACTGGCACCACAATATAGCGACAGTGGCTTCACATCTGTTGCGTTAAGGATATCTCCCGTTATTCTAAACGTCTTGGGTTGAAGCCAGAGGAGCCATTGTTTTGTGCCCACAACAAAGATTTCTCGCTTAAAATAGCGTGTGAATGTTGCCCTGTTTAGGTAGTTGTCGTTATGGCCTTCAGTCCGGAGACTGGTTTGATGCAGCTCTCCACCCTACTCTATCCTGAGCAAGCCTTTTCATCTCCTCAAAAGAATCTCCATTTGAATCTGCTTACTATATCCGTCGCTTGGTCTCCCTCTGCGATTTTTACCCCACACGCTTTCCTCCAATGCTAAATTTACGATTCCTCGATGTCTAAGAATGTGTCCTACCAAGCGATCCGTTCTTTTCGTTAAGATATGCCAAAAACTGCTTTTCTCACCAATTCTGTTCAGTACCTCTTCATTAGTTACGCGATCGACCCACCTAATCTTCAGCATTCGTCTGTAGCACCACATTTCAAAAGCCTCTGTTCTCTTCCTGTCCGCACTGTTTATCGTCCATGTTTCAAAAAAAAAAAAAAAAAAAAAAAAAAAAGTTCAAATTTTTGTTAAGCTTATGGGACTTAACTACGGGGTCATCAGTCCCTAAACTTACAATCTACTTACGAACTACCTTATACTAAGGACGGCACAAATATACATGCCCGAGGGGGGATTCGAACCCCCGACCGTAGTGGCCGTGCAGACCGTGACTGGAGCGCCTCAGTTCCCGCGGCCACCGCGTCCGGCGTCCATGTTTCACTCCCGTATAAGGCAACACTTCACACAAATGCCTTCGGAAAAGACGTCCTTACACTTAAATTAATATTCTGTTAGCAAATTTCTCTTTTTCAAAAATGTTTTTGTTCCCATTGCCATTCTGCATTTTATATCCTCTGTACTGCGACCGCCATTTGTTATTTTAGTAACCAAGTAACAAAACTCATCTACTACTTAATCTAATTCCTGATTTTCTAAGACTGCATTCCATTATCTTTGTTTTGCACTTGTTAATGTTCATTTTATACGCTCACTTCAACACACTGTACATACCATTCAACTGCTATTCCAGGTCCTTTGCTGAATTACAATGTCATCTGCAAAACGCAAAGTTTTTATTTCTTCACACTGAACTTTAACCCCCTATTCCAAATTTTTCCTTGCTTTCCTTCACCGCCTGCTAGAAGTACAAATTGAATAACATCGGAGAAAGACTACAACCCTGTCTTACCCCCTTCCCAACTAATGCTTTCATGCCCTTCGAGTCTAATAACTGCGGTCTAGCTTTTGTACAAGTTGTAAATAACTCTCCTTTCCATGTATTTTACCCCTGCTGACTTCAGAATTTGAAAAAGTATTCCAATCAACACTGTAAAAAGCTTTCTCCAAATCTACAAATGCTAAAAATGAAGGTTTGCCTTCCCTTAATCTATCTTCTAAGATAAGTCGTAAAGTGAGTATTGCCTCCCGTGTTCTTACGTTCCTCCTGAATCCAAACTGATCTTCCCAAAGGACAGCTTCTACCAGCTTTTCCACTATCCTGTAGATAATTCGTGTTAAAATTTTGCAACCATGACTTATCAAACTGATGTTTCTGTAATTTTCACACCTGTCTGCGCGTGCTTTCTTTGGAATGGGGATTATAACATTTTTCTTAAAGTCAGATGGTATTTAGCCTGTCTCATAAATATTACACACCAGGTGAAACAGTTTTGTCATGGCTGACTCTCCCACAGACTTCAGTAGCTCTGAGGGAATGTCATCTACTCCCGGGGCCTTGTTCCGGACTAGGTCTTTCAGGGCTCTGTCAAATTCATCTCTCAGTATAGTATCTCCTATTTCATCTTAATCTGCTTCCTCTTCCATTCCTACAACATTGTGTCTAAGTATTTAGGTAAAGCAACTAAATTAATACTCACATTGGTGTATTTAGTTACATATGATGTACATTTCAACGACTAGATCTCCTACACACACACACACACACACACACACACACACACACTATGCCCAATGTTTTTTGGTTTTCCTTGTGGCCCTACAAATGTTTACCGGAACATTTGTAGGGCCACAAGGAAAACCAAAAAACATTCTAAGAAAATAGAAACACCGCAATAACAACTTACGGTGTCACACCACGGAGAGCGCATTGTAAACTTTGTGTACCATTTATACTGTCTTCTTAACATAAAATAAGCCCATGTACCATTATAACCGTTTGTAATTCCGCCTTGTAACTTTGTGTACATTCTGTCACGCAGATAATCTGAAGATGCCCTGCTAAAGGGCGAAACGCGGCATTAACCAATAAAAAATTTGCATCAAGAAGGTTTGAAGGAATGTTTAATGTACAGGTAAAAATATCACATTTGTTAATATCTCAATTAGAATATCAATTACCTTCCGTGTATAAATATAACAAATGTAACATTATTCCGAAAGTGGACAATAATCATGTGTAATAGACCCAGCAGTAGTATCATTTCCTTCTCGTTACTTCCCTGTAGTTCCTGTCTCTTAAGTAATTAGTGTCAGCTTTTTTCTGTGTTATGTGGACGTTAGAACACGTAATTACCATATGAATCATATCAACTATCATGCATGAGGGGGCTTGCGTCTCTGACCTCATGCCACTTGCTTTCCCTTTTGGAGCAGGGAAGAGTTTTACAATATTCGTTTTCAGTGTTTTGGAGTGCTGCTCGTATGGTGGTTTACTCCACAGAGTGGTACAGTCTTCAGTATCAGATTCATTGCGTCTGATATATTCTTCGGGATCGGAACTAGGATTTACATTTGAATAATAGTATAGTGTTGATGATATGATGTGCTTATGAGATGCTGTGTGTCCTGACGCCACAAAATGTTCAAATGTTTGTATAGCTTATGGGACTTTGAAACGTGTCCATAAAAAATTATTTTTGTAAGAATATGTCTAATATTGTGCCTCCTGTTTTGTATCGAGTAACTTGCTTGCAAGAAACTGTATAATATCGCTTCTACTGTATGTATCGATATGTGTACTTAACTCACCAAAGTTTCATCTTTGGCAAAGATCATGTATTGCATAGCATTGTAGCTCGCGCTGAGAGAGAGTAACACTTGTGGTTCAGCTCGCTTAGAGAGCGGTTGAGTTGTGTGTATGGCTCCGATGTAGAGCAGAGGCTGCTTTGCCAGCAAGTCAGAAGTTGTATTATGTAGGTAATGTAATGCTGATTATTAATAATAAGTAACTTGACCTTTCTTTCCTGTTTCATTTACGTAGTTAGAAAATTAACCTACTTCCTTCATTTGATAATTAGTTATTAGTGGATTTAAAGTGCAGTATTGATTTTAATAATATTGTTGAACAGATTTCGTTGTTGGTGCCATAGTAAATGATAGTTAATTGACTATGATACTAAATTTCAATAATTATAAACTGATCTGCATAAAATTCTCACAGTCAAGCATTAAGAAAGTGATTTGTGGTTTTTTTAATATCTTTCTCGCAGTCAAAATTTTTGAGTATAGTCAGTGTCTGTTTCAAATGGTGACTTGTCACAGCTGTTCTTGCTTTGTTTAAAACATCCGTTGCGCACATAATCAGTTTAATGCATTGTTTCTTACTTAATAGTATATACATCAATATCAGGGCCATAATTAAACCAAATTGCTGTATTAATGAACAATTTGCTGTCTGATTTAACGATAGGTTCAACATCCACAACGCACAAACAGCTTTTAACTTAACTACGGGGTCATCAGTCCCTAAACTTACAAACTACTTATGAACTAGCTAATCCTATCCATGCCCGAGGGAGGATTCGAACCCCCGACCGTAGTGGCTGTGCAGACCGTGACCGTCCCCTCGGCCACCGCGGCCGGCCCTGACGCCACAATTCTATGAATGTGACGCTGAAACGCTTAATTAAAATCTCCGAATAAGAACACACAATTTATTTCCTTGTTGCTTATGACAACTTATCACATCAAAATTGATTACTTGTCGAAAGAAGGCTATTTCCTCATCTGTTACTCCCATACCACGTCTACGACACCTGAAGATTAAATTATGTAGTAGAAAAGGGTTAAAAATGAGATTGACCGAAACTGCAGCATGGCTTATGAAGAGAAACTAGAGAACCATTTATCGAGAGTAAAGCTTCTATTTACGAAATAAATTTAAATTTTTGAGCATTCTGGTATGTAGGGTAAAATTTATACAATAAATATTTACTAGAAACTGCCAAAAATCCATTTGCAAGGAATACTAGACGTAACAGAAAACAATTCAATTCTACTTACATGACCGGCAGCGCGGTGCAAATCTGCTACCAGTGATGCACTCCCTAACAAAACATTTTTTGGGTGGACACAGCCGTGCACTAGAAACTCAAAACCTTCACCTTCACTTAATTGAGGAATAGCTAAAGCGGAAATACGGCACCTCCATTATTACGACAACAGTGAGCATTTAAAGAAAAGTGAGAGCATATTTGCACCAGCGCTGTCGCTCGAAGGTTAAAGTTGCCGAATCGTTTCTCGAAAGTGGCAAGTTTTGAATATCGACCTCTTTTGGAAAAATTACTCCAGACGCCCATGTCCACTGGGACTACGAATCGCGTAAACTTCAGGGAAGGAACTGCAAGCAGCGGTATTTGATACAATTTCGTTTCTCGCGCCACATTGTTGGAAGTGTACGTCGCAACCTGCAGAGGCGCACTTTTGTCCGGCCCCGGAAAGCATTACTGTTTGCCCTGGGCTCGTGGTTGGTCTGGCTAACGCGTGGCATTGTCTGGAGGAGGGGGGGGGGGGGGAGCCACGCGCACCTGAGTGAATCCAGCGCCGCGCCGCGGAGAATTGAGAAATCTAACTGAGGGAAGTGAATGCGCGGCGACAATGGCCAGAAACAACCGCCAGGCGCCGCATTGTCGTTTTTAATCTCGGCCTCTGAATTACGCGCCGAGACCTGCCCAGCGAGAGGAATAATCCTGCCGCGCGCCGAGGTCGCAGAATGCCGAAGTATCCGCGCCGCTTTCATTAAACTGAATAACGGCGCGCGCTTTCGTAACCGCGTCTCGCACGTGACTCGGCAGCCAGGAGTTTGCTCTCGTCCGCGGGTTGCTATAGCAACGCCCGCAGCTGACAATCTGCGAGCGATATCAAGCGCGACTTTGGCCGGTATTACACGGTCATATTTCTTTGTCTAAAATGTACACAATAAAAATTTGATTGTTTAATAGGAAACGTTGACATATCTCTGCTTTCGTTAAAAAAATATGATCATGTCTAGTGCCTCGCAGTAGATTTAATCATAAAAAGTCGTTTGTATTTTGTTCACTACAATGCGAATGTACCCGCTTGGAGCGCTAGCATCGCTGTAGCTCTTGGACCGCGCTTATTTGAAAACAAACTTCGACGTAATGTTTTCAAACAAGGTCGTTTATTTGGTGTGTGTCGTCTTCGACAAAATTAATCGAACTTTCTGAAGCAGGCGAAGCGCAGTATAATCACTGAAACCGTGAATAAGAACAGATTAACCATTTCATTGCCAGTGTTGGTCCTGGACAACTTATTAAGAGTTGATTTATACCGTATTTTGCGCATCAATCCTTAAAGTTGCATTTTTGTTGATGAACAAAATGCTTCAAGTACATTTGGTCGCTCGGTACGGCTTGTGGCCACTTCTGAGGCATTAATCTGTCCATCTTCTACATAAACATATACATGGGATACTCTGCAAATCACATTTAAGTGCCTGGCAGAGGGTTCATCGAACCACAATTATACTATTCATCTCCCATTCCATTTTCGAATAGCGCGCGGGCAGAATGAACACCCGAATCTCTCTGTTCGAGCTCTGATTTCTTGTATTTTATTCTGATGATTATTTCTACCTATGTAAGTGGGAGTCAACAACATATTTTCGCATTCTGAGGAGAATATTGGCGATTGGAGTTTCTCAAGTAGCCCACGCCGTAGCGATAAGCGCCGTTGTTGTAATGATTCCCATCCCAGATCCTGTATCATTTCCGTGACGCTGTCTCCCCTGTATCGTGACAATCCGAATCGAGCTGCCCTTCTTTGGACTCTTTCGATGTCCTCCGTCAACCCCACCTGATAAGGATTCCACACTGCGCAGCAATACTCCAAAATGGAGGGACTAGCGTAGTGTATGCAGTTTCTTTTGTAGTTCTGTTGCATCTTTTAACGGTTCTGCCAATAAAACGCAGTCTCTGGTTCGCCTTTTCCACGATATTATCTACGTGTTCTTTCCAATTTAAGTCTGAAGCAATAGTAATTCCTAGGTATTTTGTGATTGGTTTATCTTGTAAACAAAGTTTAACGGATTTCTTTTCGTACTCATGTGGACGACTTCACACTTCTCAATATTTAGAGTCAATTACCAATTTTTACACCATACTCATATCTTATTGAGATCGTTCTGCAGTTGGTTTTGATCTTCAGATGATTTTACTAGACGGTAAATGACGGCGTCATCTGCAAACAACCTAAGAGAGCTACTTAGATTTCCCCCTAAATCGTTTATGTTAATAAGGAACAGCATAGGACAAATAACACTACCCTGTGGAATGCCCGATATCACCTCTGTTTTAGTCGATGCCTTACCATCGATTACTACGAACTGCGTCCTCTCTGACAAGAAATCCCCTATCCAATCGCAAATTGTATGCTGTAGAAGAACCAACGACCTGTGTGCTGTCTTCTGCGCTGGGCACACAACTATAGAAGACAACAGGTTAGTCAGAACTCTATGCTGTCCATAAAGTCTTGGGATAGCAACTACGGCACCTCGTGCGTACTGTAGGGCGGTACAAACGCACACTGCTACGCAACAGCATCCGCAAGGATGTGGAGGTTTTAGGGGACTTGTGGGAGGAAGCAGTACTAACTTCTCCGTCCACAAATAAAAAAACCCTAGGAAGCTTGTACTCCCCTCGGGCATGGGTGTTTGCGTCTTCTCTAGTATAAGGTACTTCATAAGTAGATTGTAAGTTTAGGGACTGATGGCCCCGCAGTTAACTCCCTTAAGCTTAACAAACATTTGATTTTTTCACGACTTTAAACATTTTAATATTTTTTAAACATTTTCATTCTGCAGCGGAGTGTGAGCTGATATGAAACTTCCTGGCAGATTAAAATTGTGTGCCGGAACCGGAACTCGAACCTGGGACCTTTGCCTTTTGCGTGCAAGCGCTCTACCACTGAGCTATCTCGTCACGAATCACGATGCCCCCACATAACTTTATTTCTGCCAGTACCTCGCTTCATACTTTCCAAACTTCACAGAAGCTCTCCTGCGAAACATGCAAGACTAGCACTCCTGAAAGAAAGGATATGGTGGAGACATGGCTTAGCCACAGCCTAAGGGAATCTGTCAGGAAGTTTCATATCAGCTCTGCTGCAGAGTGAAAAGTTTCATTCTGCCGGCCGCGGTGGCCGAGGAGACTGAGGCGCTCCAGTCACGGTCTGTACGGCCACTACGGTCGGGGGTTCGAATCCCCCCTCGGGCATGGATATTTGTGCCGTCCTAGTTCGTAAGTAGTTCATAAGTAGTTTGTAAGTTTAGGGACTGATGACCCCGTAGTTAAGTCCCATAGACTTTACAAACAATTGAACAATTGAATTGAGTTTCATTCTGGAAACATCCCTTAGGCTGTGGCTAAGCCATGTCTCCACCATATCCTTTCTTCCAGGAGTGCTAGTCTTGCAAGTTTCGCAGGAGATCTTCTATGAAGTTTGGAAAGTAGGAGGCGAGGTACTGGCAGAATTGAAGTTGAGGAAGGGACATCGTGAGTCGTGTCGGGATAGATCAGTGGTAGAGCTGCTGCCGAGGTGGAGTGGCCGAGCGTTCTAAAGTGCCTTGTTGCAAAGCGCGTGGTTGCTCTCCGTCGGAGATTCGAGTCCTCCCTGAGGAATGGGTTTGTGTATTGTCCATAGTTTAAGTTGTTAAACATAAGGAGAGGCATCGAATTAGAATTTTGCTGTGGCCGGGATTAGAACCCGGGACTTCGTACTTTCTTTTTTTTTTCATCTGATCTATGGTTCGCGGTCGTACATTTAGTTCGTTCGTGGTTGTTCGTTGAATGGTTGGTTCAGCTTTTTTTTAATTACAGACGGCGTTTAGCCCCCTGTTGTTATCTTAAGAAAACTTTGAAGTTACAAATTTTAATTTCAAGTAATGACCAGAGAACAGGGGTAGGCTCGATAGCCAGTCAACATACAGAAGTTCCACCAGGAAGTGGAAACAAGATAATGTAGCTGAGGCTGCCAAGCACGAATTGTTAATCAAATAAGTTAGGTTTGACTGTCGGCCAGACGAAGCCGTGTGAGTCGAACTTGCGTCATTCGGGAAGCAAACAGGAGGCGCCACAATAACTGATAGGAAATAGAGTCGTGAAAGTGTCGTGTGGAACCGACAGCTCTCGCGTGCAACCAGATCACTCAGGTTTGACAGGGTCGTGTGAAACTCAGTTAGCACAAAATGAAGTAAAAGGCTAGTCAGCCGAACAGAGGGAGTTAAGTTGGCAGATCGAGTCAGAAGGTTAAACGACGAGACGAGAGCGGGGCCGCTGAGGTCCGCAGCAGCTGATGCAGCAGCTAAATACTCCAACTACGAGAAGACGGTGATAGACTCGAGTGGACACACAGTTACTGCTACTAATCAAGTGGGAATTGTAAAGTTTCTGTGGAACAGAATTGTACAGAGTGAGTCTGTCAGTCCCTGTCTCCAGTAGTTAGAGGAATCTCAGAACTTAAAAGAGCAAGTGACTGTCTAATACTTGTCTCTTGAGGGTGCAAACCTTTAGTGCTGAAGTAATCATTGAAACGCAGGATCATTGTATAAGTGCATGTGAGATTACCGCCCATTAGAAATATTGGTAATTAATAGCATTTGATAATTAAACAGTATGAAGTTCACTGCAAACATTGACCATGCCAAAGCACCAAATGTTACACAATTTTTAATCTTATTAATTATGGTAGCAATGTATGTACGCAGTTGGGTGACAACATTTATAGTTAGGCCATAGGTAGAAATTCTCCACGTTGAGATTTGCTGTGTGCTTGTAGCCGACGGGAGGCCAGCGAGCAGACGTTGGTGGCTTGTTCCAGCTTAGGATTTTCCAGGGGAGAGAGGGACAATGGCGAATGGCGAATGCCAGGCGCAGTGCAGTGCACAGCGCGAAATAAAATATTCTAATACTACTTGCATTTGAAGTAATACGATGCAGTTAGGAACCTTTAAGGTCCTCACTACAAAATAGCCTGTTGACAAATAAACTATTTCATACTCAATATGCCTGTGGTACAAGCTAAAACTTACGCATACAACAAATCTTCAACAAATAAATATGGTTAAATTAAACTAAGCATAATACAGAGATGAGTGAGGGGTCATTTGAATTTTCTTGTAAAAATACATCAGCTGATATAGTCACATCTGGCGTAATATGTTTGACACTGTAAACATAATTTCATTATATGAAAAGTAATAAATTACCAATGAATACAAGGCAGTTACACATCTAGCATGACAATGTTTGTTTATAAAAATAATATATTAACTATTTCTCATTTTATTTTCAATTAATCTTGTGTGTTTTATCTTGAAATATTCAGTTAAATCACTTATCTGTGATATAAGAAATTGCACGATTATAATAAATAGTGCAAAGGATGTTTATACCAATATAAAAACTTAAGAAGACATTTGTTTCATGTGTAGTGTAATTATTTTGATTTTAAGTAAAGATTTAGAAATGTATTGGCTGAGCGCTGTACGTTGGCAAATCGGTTAGAACAGCTCACATGGGGAAGTTCATGACGTAGGGAAAAAAAACCGGCAGTTGGGCTTTTGGCGTGCGCGCGCGGCCCAGGTAGGGAGTCGGGAGCGAGTGGTGTAGCTGGCCGGGCGCGGCGTCGCTCTGCAGGTCGACGTGTGGATCTCCAGGTGGAGACTATAGCATTTTGTGTGGCAATCGCCAGGTGTGTTTACTCGTCGTAGACTGCACCAAACTGAATCGAGTGCTACTGTTTGTTGGGAATATTTAGCCGGTGGAACAAGGTGTGCATCGCATTGAATTAAAGTGACTGTGTTTTGTTAATGTAACACCTGTCGTCGCATAGGCATGAACATAAACGATGTTTGAGACAGGCACATGGCGTGAAAAAAATTTGCGACAAATATTCATTTTGTCTGGGGGCTCACGAGCTATAACTTTATCAAGTAAATGTGTCAACGTACAAACGTATCAGCCACAGGGTTTTAATATAGTGTAATAAACAACATAAAGTGAACTTTCACGTGTTTTCAAATATAGTAGTCCACCATTGTCTCACATGAACTTGACTTTATCACGATTTTTTTTTGTTAATCATATGCGGGGAAGAAAAGCTGCGAACGTGTGATATCATCCCCTAGAAAACGAGTCAAACAGTCGCAATCACAGTTCCAGTGTTTTTGCATGTTTAGGAATTTGGTTCGCAGTTGGTGGTTGTGAGTTTTAAAAATTAATCTTTCCCTATTTAAACTCTCGCCCAGATCTTTCACCTCGCATGCACAGTCATAAGGGGTTTCTGGTCCAACACCTTATAAGCAATTGTATTAAAATAAACATTATTTATTAACTAAAACTCTCAACCATTCTAATTCAGTAACCTATTACCAGAAAATAACAGCTTCAATCCCAGGAGGTTCTCTCCCTCTCATCTCCGATATAAAGGTTACTAGCAAGTTCACAGTAACCCACTGTCGTTAACGTCCAGATTGCGCCACGCAGAACGCACTTACTCCAGTCCGGGATAGTGAGGCTGTGCCGGACGCGACACCCCTGGCCGGGCGCGCTGAGCCACGGCGCCCGGTACATTACTAGGGAGGCGCTTTAGACCGCTCAGCTAACACAGCGTTGCAGCCAAAGCGACTACAGGGACTGTCTTAAGGTAACTTGCTCGTGAATCATCTTTAAAAAATCGATATTTTGTTTTCCATCTTAAAGTTTAGACTTTTCTGAACACAATGGTGGTTAAAACATTTCAATTGGACTACGGGAAGTTGTTTAAATATCAATTCAAAGATGACTCTGTGTGCAGCCATAACCATTTTCCTGCTACTCACATGTCAATTGTTGTCATTAGACTTCTCTCTCTCAAAAAAAAAAAAAAAAAAAAAAAAAAAAAAAAAAAAAAAAAAAAAAAAAAAAAAGCACTCACAAATTGTCACGTTTATGTACACTACCACTCCCTGCCGTTTGCAGTATTGGAGGCAATGAAGCCCATATACAGGGACGTAAGTCGCAAAAAACTCTTGTCACGATGCTTACATGGGAAAACACAAAACGAATGAATGCTTCAACCATGCCAAAAGCAGTGTTTGTTGGGTTCAACACCATGAGATTAAGTGTGTTAGACGCTGTAATTTGTTTTAATGATGGGGCAGTAAGTAGATGTGAAATTTTATTAAAGTTGATAGGAACATCTTTTGGGTTCAATATGAGCTAATCACTGGTGGCAACTGACTAGTTGAGAGTGGGCGAAGATGAATTTTTTTTTTTTTTAACATGACTGCAATTCAGCAACGGTGGAACACAATCCAAGAGTCAAAACAGTTTCAGCCGACCAGTTGCATAAAATAATTTACATCTATAAACCTTTACCCAGGTTTCGGCAACATTAATTTTGCCTTCTTCAGAAGGATACTTAATGAAAACGTGACACACAAATATGAAAAATAGTAAATAGAAACACCTTTGGATTTTACTATTTTTCATATTTGTGTGTCACGTTTTCATTAGGTATCCTTCTGAAGAAGGCAAAATTAATTTTGCCGAAACCTGGGTAAAGGTTTATAGATGTAAACTATTTTATGCAACTGGTCGGCTGAAACTGTGTTGACTCTCGAAGATGAAAAGGTGGTTCTTAAGGCAACTATAGAAACCAGGACAGCAAGGAGAAGCAAGAAAAGAAAGAGAGAAGATGAGGAACATATAAACCAAGAAGAATATGGAGCTGGAATGCATTAAAACCAGCACAAATGAGTTACAGATGCATCTATACTTTACATATAATTTCCCGACAAATAAATTTTCTCACACGTTTATTTTATGCAAAAATAAATTATTTGAGCTTGAGATCTGAAATTTTTTGTAATGTTTGAAGATACTATTTGGAGAAAAGTAGACTACAGACACTAACCCATCAACAGGTGCAAAAATATCTAATGATTAATTATAAAAATGTAGCATTTGTTTGGAACATCAAATGAAAATATTTCTAGAATTAAAACTTGTGAACCATATTACATAATTGTAGTCTACTCTCTAGATACTCATGTTCCTTATATGTACCTAACGTTTCAAGTGTCGAAGTAACACGGTTAGTCAGTGCATAGAATATAAGTATGAACCGGGAAAAAAAGAAAATCATTTACAGGCCTTCAGAAAAAAATTCTAAAAAGTTCAATATATGCATTAGTGAAACTACCTCGATATCGAATTGTTCAGAAAGACAGATGAAACTTTGTCCTGGAATTTTATTCTATTAAGAGTTAGCGGTTTTCAGTTACAGCTGTGTAAACTTTATGAAAATTTAGCGCATTTTTTCAGGCGCTCACAGGCAAGTTACCTTAAAGCACGTCTCCCTCCACACCACATACTTTAATTCTGTCTCAATGTTCCCTGTGAAATGCGTATCAAATTGCCAGGGCTCTCCTATAGCACCCCAGCAAAGGTCCCGGGTTCGAATACCGGCCACAGGACAAATATTAATTCGATGTCTCTCCTTATGTTTATACCGTTGGTATAACGAGACAATGTTGTCTCAAGGAATTGTGTTATTTGTTGATATTTAATTTAAGTTAGTTTAACGCTCTATCGGGCGCCCCTCTAGATGAAGGAGATGCCACCCACACAGTGTGTGGACCAGTTCCTTCATATTAATTGAAATTCATAACGCATGTTGGCTAGTCTTTAAGAGGATCTAAAGGAAGGGACTACAGCAAATTGAAAGCAAATGAATGGATTTATTGAACAGAATACACCTTAAAATAACCGAAATTGCTAATTTCCCACAAATACGAGGGCAAGCCAATTATTACCCGCAAAGTAGTTATAAAATTTTATTGTAATAAAATACGAAACTTACAAGAAAATCATTTTTCGACATAGTCTCCTTGCTTTTCAATGCACTTCGTCCATCGATCTACAAGCTTCCTCATGCCCTCATAAAACAAGGTTTTCGGTTGAGCTGCGAGCCAGGAATGCACCGCTTCCTTTACTGCTTCGTCCAAGTCAAATCGACGTCCCGTAATGCCTGTTTGAGTGGACCAAACAAGTGATAGTCAGAAGGGGCAAGATCGGGACTAAATGGAGGATGATCCGGTACTTCGAATTTGAGTTTCTGGAGCGTTTCAGCAGTGTGGACAGCAGTATGCGGACGGGCATTGTCGTGCAACAACACAACACCTTCTGACAGCAATATTCGGCGTTTGCTTTGAATTGCAGGATTCAGCCTGTCAGTGAGCATCTCATTGTAACATACACTGTTTATTGTTGTGCCCCTTTCACCATAATGTCCCAGTACAGGACCTCGTGCACCCCAAAAAACCGTAATCATCAGTTCTTCTGCGGACGGTTGGGTCTTGAACTTTTTCTTGCACGGCGAATTCGGATGTTTCCATTCCATACTCTGCCGTTTACTCTCCGGCTCGTAATAATGGATCCATGTTTCGTCACCAGTAATGATTCTGTCTAAAAAGTTGTCCCCTTCGTTACCATAGCGATCCAAATGTTTTTTGCAGATGTCGAGGCGCGTTTGCTTATCTAACTGTGTGAGTTGTTTTGGGACCCATCTTACACAAACTTTACGAAACCCAAGTCTGTTGTGAATACTTTCGTAGGCAGAACCATGACTCATTTGAAGACGATGAGCCGCTTCATCAATAGTTAATCATCTGTCTAAGAGAGTCATTTCACGTGATCGCTCAATGGTTTCTTCATTTGTGGCGGTAAACGGTTGTCCGGCTCCTTCATCGTGCTTAACATTCCAGCGACCATTTCGGAATTTTTCAATCCACTCGTACACACTTCGTTGTGGCAAATCACTGCTCCCGTAATGTACTGAAAATCTATGAATTTCGGCCCCTGATATACCTTCCGCCCACAAAAAACGTATCACCTAACGTTGCTCTTCTTTGGTGCAAATAGACAGCGGAGCAACCATGATTAACAGAACGGCAGCGACAACGAAACTAACGTAGCAGCTTGAAAATTGCAAAGATAAAACAAATAAACAAAGCATGCGTCACCAACGTAAAACGACAGTACTACCAACATAAACAAAAATACAACTAAATTGCGGATAATAATTGACTTACCCTCGTAGTATCCAAAATTGGTTGAGCAGAAATCCATAAAAATAATAGAATCATTTTTTAAAAGACATGAGGCAGTCTATTCTGACGTGGAATCATCTTTTGTCGCCACATATGTAGCCAAAAACCAGTGGCGGCGCTAGAAGAAAACTGGGCGTCGGCGAACTCGTTTTTGCGAGGCCCCTTTCATTTTTTCAGTAAGGAAGAAAATGTTAAATGAGCTGAATTATACACCATTAATCATTATACTAAAATTTTATTAGTATAATATACAAGTATTATTGCAATGACACAAATTACAATAGAGAAACACTAATTAAAAAGAGAGAGTTTTCGGCTTTTCGCTTCAATGAATTATTTTTAATATCACATTATAATTAATACTAAACGCTATTTCGGCTTCAATTAATAGTAGTAACACGCAGATAGTCCTTCTTGGCTCATTGTGCTTATCAAATAAGTCTTAACCAATTTCAACGTTGAGAAGCTTCTCTCGGCTGAAGCGTACTGACTGGAACGGTGAGCACTGAGCATGATTCTGATTGTTATATAAGCATTTGGATGTACTTCATTCTAATTGTTTTCTAAAATGTACTGAAGAAGTTGTTTTGCGTCTTTGATAGAGTCTAGTGGAGTGGATTTTAAAAGCTAGAGTTCCTCGTAAAGTTCTGTATGTCACTATTTTCGCCTCCTCGGCGTATCATACGTATGTTATTACAATGCTTGACAAACTCCTCCTTGGATAGAGATTTCAAATAATTATATCATAAATAAATCTAAATCACTCAAATTATTCTTCGAGTGATTTGAATCAACATTCACTGTCGACTATTACAACATCAATCATTGTGTTAAAAGAATCAACTCTGTACTGCATTTCAGCAGATTGTAGTGGTTCATCAATTTGTTTGTAATCGAACATTCGTTTTTCCTGTGCTATTATTTTCTTTTTAAACTCGGACTCAATTTCGTTAGTACTTATTTTCTACAAACGAGCTTCTGCAACTCATGTTTCAAATCCTGTGATACAGAATTCTCGAATCCAGTCCCGAAATGAACGTAAAAATAGCTTTTTTGTTACACTTGAGCCGAATGTCATTGAGCATTTATATTATTCACACGTAGTAAAGTCTCGTATCACACGTGTATTCCAACAATAAACTCAAAAGCTAACATTTCGTTGAAGAATGCTTCACAGTCATTAAGAGTTTCAGAATCATCGGTTTTACTTTTCAGGTCATCCACGCTTTCGATGACATCATCAAACTGAAATAATATAGCTTTTAGTGCTCCAATCCTGCTTTCCCATCTTGTTTCAGTCAGAGGTTTCAATGTCAATTTTAATGAAGTTTTTATAAGTTCCCAACCCTGGCTTAGACCTTGTAAAAAGCACATAAATTTTATTGATGAAGACGAAAAATGTTGTAGCTGTTGTAGTTGAGTTAGTAGCGTCTATGAGAAGCAAATTCCAAGAATGGTATCCGCATGGAGTGAAGAATGCTAGTGGATTGAGTATTCTTGTTCAAACATCTTAATAATGCCAAACATATTGGCGCCGTTGTCATATCCCTGTCCGCGACAGTATTTTATATATATATATATATAGGTCATTATTTTCTAGTTACTTTAAAACTGCATTTGTTAAATATAACGGCAATAAACCCAAGAAAATGTTTATTGCAAAATTTTAATATTATTGACATTTGCTTCACACGGCTCACATACCTGGTACAATCGAGCATGAAGACATAATATTTTGATTGCTTTACTCTTTTTACAATTTCGTTAATGACAGATTTTGACAGTAATGAAATTAATTCATTTTTGAATCTCGTGGCTCAAATAATGCTTAGAAAGTTGCTTTCGATCGATAATGTCGATCAATCTTTAAAACAAGTTATACCAATACTTTTGTGATTCCCTGATCAGTCTCTATTGTTTTCACGTAATTGTTTCCCTTACAGAATTCCATTCATTTAATCATATAGTCCGTGTGTTCATGTCTTTGCAATATCCTGCTCAGATCTTTCCAATTACAACAGCCTTCTTTTACAATCTGTCTACAAATGTGAAAAAAGTCTACATGGAACATGATAAACTTTATCTTGAGATGTGGACTAAACCAACCACCTGCGATGTTTCTTGTAAAATGAAATTTAATAACATGTCTTATTTGCGTCTTTGGGGTAACTCTCGTCAGGTTTATCGAGGTTTTTTTAGGGACATTTTGAATTAATTCTCGGCGCTGTGAATCTGTTACTGAAAAACACCCACTTTCCCAGATCTAATTCTGTAAATGACACTCTTTTATGAACAACATCCTCTCGATTATCTGAATCACAAATATTTTCACTTCTTAACTCCTTATTCGGCTCAGAATGTTGGATAACAGCAGTTTCACATAAATCCGATCCTGTATCAGAAAGGGTAACAGATTCATTTGACCCTGGTTCTGTTTCAGTGACTACAGAAATTTGAAAGACATTCATCAAAGGCCTCTGGAGCAGATTCAGCCGAAGTAGGTTTCTTCAGAAATTTCACCATGGTCAAACTCATAGCTTGGTTGGATGTAGCTGTCTCAGCCTTTCTTCTTTTTGATGCACCAGACTCCCATTTCCTCCCTATGTCTCTTTCTCTTGAGGGTCCTCCAGACATGATGATCTAAAAATAGTTTTCGTTAGTACATTGATAAGCGTAGTTCCATCGAAAGGGATGATTCCGGGCTGTTTTGAGGTTGTTTCTACCATAACTTCCATAGGTTGTATTAGGTTTCATTGTTTGTCAGTGAAGTGGGAGGGTGTATTTAGAACGAATGAAACATCCTAAAAACAGAAAAGTCGACGCGCACCGGTATTTGCCTGAGACACATAAATAACTTGGCTAATGATCTGGATACCAACTGCGAGCCTCCTGACACACTATGTTTTTTGCGTCATTTCGTCAGTGCCGTTTAGTGCGCATGCGCAGAATCACGACAGGTGTTGTATTGGAATCGGTAACAGTCGGTAGACTTCGCGCCGTGCTGGGGTGGCGGTGCTCGTTGTCAACTGCACAGCGTGTGCCAACAGCCTAGTGTCACTGCATTGTTATCTACCTTGTTGTCATATTTGTGTTTTGTTTTATTATTTTCATTGTTTAATGTGTCAAAGTCAAACAGTAAACTCAGTTTTGATAAGACAAAGTATTTAACTGCTGCAATCACACGGAAATAAATGCGGACAACTAAATAGCTTCCTGCTGGGAATGGCCGAGCGCACAAGGCATCATACCACGGTGCGCGAGGTCTCTCCCGTCGGGGTTCGATTCTAACCTTTGGGTATGGATGTTATGTTCGGCCTTAGGTTAAGCTAGTGTGAGTCGGATGTAGGTCGTCGCTACATAACCTAGCAATTGAAAAGCGCCCTTAAACATCAATTTAATTTTTTAATTAAATTAACAATGTTTAATTAATTTAACAATGTTTTGCGAGACCCCACAGGCGCGAGGCCGTCGGCGGTCGCCGACGTCACCGACGCCTAGCGCCGCCACTGCCAAAAACCGATGACGAGGCTCTCAAATCAACAGCTAAAACACAGGTTTGGCATAAAATTTTTACGTGGCTCAAACAGATTGGTCGAGGACAAGCTGAACATTCATTGTTGTGACTTCGTCGCCTTTTGTTGAGTACTCGTCCCGGTCTAGTTATCTGGAAATCGATGGTCAGCTGTAACAACTATTCTGATTAATAATACAAGTTTTATTGACTGAAAATTATGATACTCAACTTTAGAACATATGTCTGTTTCTTCCCTCTTCTCGCGGCGTCGTTCGCATGATGCTAGCTGCGCTGTGACCTAGTTACTGCTAAGTTCGTAGCCGCGTTCTGACTTCGTAGCTGCCTGAGTTCTGAACAGTAACTGCCCGAGTTCTGACTAGTAACTGCCGGGCCGTCCAGACGTATGTCGGCCTAGACATAGCCGCTTGTAGAGGGCGCGCAACTTCGGTTACTCCCTCCAGGATGCGCGGCGCCTGCTTGCGATTGGCTTTATGTCGATCGCTGCATTCTCCACGATCGTTTACTTACGTCTGGTGTGTGGATCTGACTTTACGCCACAACATTCATAATTCTCCATCATAGTAAATCTTGTTTCAGCCTTCCATGATCGACACTTTCGCCATTTTGGAGGTAATGTGGAGGATTTTTCACGTTCCTTGCGCGGTAAATATCTTTTCAGTCGAGTCTTCAGCTGACTCAACATTACATGCAAATTTTGTTGTGGGTCCCTGACTGCTCCCTTTTTCCAATAATTGACGCATAAATCTGGGTATTCTCACGCGGTAGCCTCTCATTATTTATGAAGTCATATCTTCTGAGCTATGTGTCATGATCTTTTGTTTTTAGGTCAGGAACCGTCGTGGGCGTACGGTTAACAGTTCATCCAAGTTTCATTGCAATCGAATGAATGGTTTATGAACACAAAGGACATGCAGACAAAATTGCATTTTTATATATGTAGATTAGTAATATATAATATAAATGTTAACATGAGTGTAATCTGTATCTTTCATTCCGATCTTTCATTTACGCATTTGTCATAAAACTAATGCTCCAAAAGGGCTATCGTAACGCACTTTATTTCAGGGTAACAACAGATGCTTGTTATTGTTTGACGATATGTAAGCTATTGAATATTTATTCGAACCGAAATTTATAATGATTTCATTCTAGCTAACAACCAAATGAAAGCCTTTCACAAACTTGCTCCAGCACACGGATTGAAAATTCCGTCATGTGGACTGCTTGTATCAGTATATGTAGCATTCATTGACGCAGTACTGTGCTTCAGTGTATATTTTTACCTCTACGATATCATGTGCGCGTTATTATAATCTGGTTTTGATGCAGCAGTCCTGCGGTACGCTATGGGAGCATGCTATGACCGTTGGTGAGTTGGCGCCGCTTTCTCTGTAGAGGGCATTAGGCAGGTCTCAAGAGGTCAGCTGCCAAAGGCGAGCGAACTGAAGGCGAGGCGAACGGGACGCTGCCAGCCGCTGCCAGCAACGTTCGCGTGCGTCGTCACAGCGAGGCACAAAGACCGCACGGCCGAGCAACCATGCTAAGGGCGTAGGAACACGGAGCGTGTGTGTGAACGTGTGCGGTCAACGTGCCGAGTCCACCGTGCGGCTGAACGCTCGGAGACGGAGCGACTTGAGCAACGAGACGTGTGCCTCAACGAGCTACACGCGACCGCAGCGCGCTCCAGCGACTGTTGTCGGCGACATAGGGCTAAATAAGTAACAACAAAATACCTATGAACATAAGACTCACATAAAAGTTGCACTTTATAGCAGTAAGTGCGACATAAAATTAGAAAAGGCCTTCACATGAGGCAAACATTATTGCAACAGTCTCGCTTGTTAGTAAATCTTAAAAGTCAATGTTACTACTCAGTAGAAGAATGTTAAGAACGTGTAAAATGCAATACGTGAAACAACAAGTGCGTATTTTACTCTAAGTGTGGTGAAAACTGTCCTGTTCATAAAACGAATCCAACAAACTCACTCCTCAGAGGGCGCGCACTTATTTTTACAGAGCATCGAATATTATGCAGTATACTTCTATGAAATTTATAGAAAAGTCTTTGAGTCTACCGAGCGAGGTGGCGCAGTGGTAAAACACTGGACTCGCATTCGGGAGGACGGTGGTTCAAATCCACCTCCGGCCATCCAGATTTAGGTTTTCCGTGATTTCCCTAAATCACTTGAGGCAAATGCCGGGATGGTTCCTTTCAGAGGGCACGGCCGATTTCCTCCCACGTCCTTCCCCGAAAATCCGAGCGTAAGCTCCGTCTCTAATGACCATGCAGTCGACGGGACGTTAAACCCTAAGCTTCCTTCCTTCCTTCTTTGAGTCTATCGGAAAACTTGAATAAAAAATATTTGAATGAAATAAATCGCAGTTTGAGATGTTATGTCATCACTCTATTAGGTTTAGATGGAATACCAAACTGTGGCAATGAAAATTTGTGCCCGGTCGAGCTGGTCGCTGTGTCCTCGGTGGCGGAGTGGTCAACGCGTCTGCCTAGTAAGCAGGAGATCCCGGGTTCGAATCGCGGCCGGGCACAAATTTTCATTCGCCACAGTTTGGTATTCCATTTAAATCTAATACAGTGATGCCATATCATCGCAAATTGCGATTTATTTCATTCATTTGAACGCTGTAATTCGTCAAAAATATGTATTTAAAAATATTTGCTTATGTGGAGCCTTGAACCAGCACCGCCTGTTTCATTTCAGAGTCCACGACTTAGCTGTCTACGCTACAGCCATTGTCAACAAAAGTATTGGACGTGTTGTATTTGTTACTGGGATGTATGTCGGTTGCTGACATGTAATTACAACAAATAATACAAGGAACAATTCGTGTTGCTAGATCTTCAGTCCACCTTGCCTTGAAACGGTAGATTACTGTAATACGGAAATTTTTTAACCACATATAAATCATTTCGAGTCATTTATTCGAACAAATAGTACCTTAATGACCGGTTTTCGAGATATTCTCAATTTACTCAGCTACTTTTACTTGCTTTGAAACGTCTTACATTGATAAGACCTAAGTTATATATATATATATATATATATATATATATATATATATATATATATATATATATCCCATGAAATATGACGGCCAATATGGCGTCTTCATCTCTCTACCGAAAAGAGCTGCCCCCCTCCTGGATACCCATGTGCTGTGACGTCGGAGGCGTTCTCCCACCTTATTGGTGATGGTTCAGACGCACGTTGAAAATATCTGTCATGCTCGATACTGTCCGATACGTTAGGTAAGCATCCACAACGTACGGTTGGCACGTTGTGACGTCAGAAACTCGCCACGTTGACCACACTCGTTCAGATGACACGCTCCGTGTGCCGACGGCTTAAGGAGCCCAAGTACAGAAAAACTGACGTTTATAGTTTCACAAAAGTTGGGAGTTTTGTCCAAAAGGACCAACTCAGCATACCAGTAATGCGTCGATGTACATCTGGCTCTTTAGCAAGCAGTCACTCGGCCTGGTATTCCTTGACAGGGTGTTCGGATGCATCTGACAGATATCGTGCCTAGTTCCGCGCAATGGGCGCCTTATATCGTTAAAATCTGGTTGGGATGTTCCGCAAATGATGTTCGAAACGTTCGCAACTGGAAAGAAATCTGCAGGCCGTAAATTCAACTAAATACCTAGCAATAACAATTACGAAGAACTTTTTTGGAATAATTAATGCTGCAGCAGTCACTTTTTACTAATATTTTTATTGGCACGACGCGTTTCGGCAGCACGCTGCCATCATCGGGTGCATTTCTACAGTTACTGGTTCATTATATGACCTCACTGGCATCCACAACACAAAACATAATAAGTCAATAATGAACCAGTAACTATAAAAATGCACCCGATGATGGCAGCGTGCTGCTGAAAGGCATCGTGCCAATAAAAATATTAGTAAAAAGTGACTGCTGCAGCATTAATTATTCCAAAAAAGTTTATTATGAAGTCGCAGACCTCAGAAAAATCCAAATAACATGGATAAATTTATAATTACGAAGAATTTTAATTCAAAAGAACACAGGGAAAATATTGTAGGGAAGGCCAACCACCCAAAGGCTACGTTTCATTGGCAGAAAGAAGATACGA